>CM053576.1:109757207-109818314 GCA_028646485.1 Cryptoprocta ferox | reverse complement strand
TGGATTATATTTGGGGTGACTCACAGCTGTGTCAAGTATCTAGGACATACTGAATATCTTCTCACAATAGGTTTCAATGAATCAGACAATATCTTCAATTAGTTTTCATTCTCTTTTGTTTAATGTTTAAAGGAAAGCATAGGACAAAATCTAACTTTGGACATGAGGGGTTGTGAAAGTTTAGATTTGGTTGCATGTCATGTCAGGAAAATCACACCAAACAGGTCTGGTCTATAGCCTGGTATGTTCAGGGCATTTATTATGCTTCTCTCTAGTGTTTGCCTATATGCCAATTAGAAAAATAATGAAATGTTTGGCTCCACACTGAAAACATCCTGAGAAGGACTTTTGAAAATGTTTCTTTTTTTATTACACTGAAACAATAAAATAAGAGAGGAAAGAGAGGAGAGTACAATCTTTGGGAATGGTCTTGTTTTCTTGGTTCCTCACTTACTTCATCCTGATTAGTACAGGTTTCCCTATTCTCCCCCAGGTGAAACTTCCAGAAATGTTTCTCCTACAAACACTGCTCTTATTCCCAATGTTTCTGATTGCTGGGAGAGAAAGCTCAACGTTGGTCTCACCAGCAAAGACAAAGATGAGAATGGCATGCCTGCCATAGTTCAGACACTTGATGTGCATAAGTCCAGAGAAACTTTCTGTAGCATGATAAAAACAAAAACAAAAACAAAAACAAAAACCTTATGGTCTGCTATTTCTGTTTCTGAGCTCCAATTCTTAGATAGTGACATTAATAAATATCCAGTTGCCTAAACTACACAATTAAGTCAATACTGATTCTCTTTTCTTCAGCCACCAAGACAGGTTTCATATTCACAGCCTAATTTCTACTCCCAGTGCGATTGCCCTGGTTTAAGGTATTTGAAGAGTCTCTTTCCTGGCCTTGTTTTGGCCACTCTTTCCTCATATTCTTCCTCCATCACTATCAGAGTGGTGTTGGCAAAACAAGACCTGGCCAAGTTATACCTCTGTTTATAAGACCATTAATGTCCTCCTATGGTCTGCCTTATAAAGTCTGGATTCTTTCATGTGACTTCTAAGGTCTTTCTTCACAAGTTGGTTTAAATCTGTCTTTCCATCCTCATGTCCCACCACAACCCCACCCACCTTGCCCCTTGTCCCCACCCATTGAAAAACACAGCGTAATGGCTTTCAGCTTTTGAATTTCCACTCTGTGCTCTACATAGGGCTATGTTCTATACAGACAATGCTGCCTCCTTGCAACACCACATAGGACTGACATGATGACTGTTTATAGTGTCATAGGTCATCTACAGAGGTTTAGTAATGTGTCCAAGTTTGTCCACTAGTCCTCATCCTCTGGCTGGATTGACATTTGCTTCCCTATCCTATACAAAAACTCTACCCTTCCTTTAAGCCCCTGGTCAAATAGCACCCCCTCTTTGAAGCTGACCTCAGAAACCCCTGGCTCTCCCAAACTCCCCTTCTCTGTCACCTAATGTAACTCTCAGCCTCCTTTGGTTTTCCATAGAATGTTGTTTCAGCTTGATTACAGCAATGATCACCACCAGTTAATGTGCCTGTTACCTACCCTGAACCATGAACAATATGTCTTATGTATTTATAACATCATTTATCTTTTATGTCTACCATAGGCCTGGCACATAGTAGGTACTAAGTAGTTAATTATGGAGTTGAATGCTCGGCTCCAAAGTGTTGGAGGGCTCCCAGGTATTAGAGGTTGAAAGCGGGCCTATGCAGGCTAAGGGCACGATGACAAGAATATTTGGGACTCTTGACTAAGGCAATTACATCCACCTCATCATTCAGAATTAGAGTTGAAGTTCATTATGGGACCACATGATATTGTTTTCATCCACAGAGCTTCTCTTAGGACCCAGAATAAGGCTATACCTGGGACTGGAAACCAGGTAGACTTGCTGGCTTTTAAAGGATTTTTTTCATTAAGGCACATAGATAAGCTATACTATGAATTTCACTCACGTAAGAGGAGCCTCCTCTTCTTCCTGAGAAGTAATGAAATAATTAAATAGAACTGACCCCTGACCTGAACCTCCCTGCCCCACATCTCCCCACTATGATGCATCGCCGTTTCTCATTCCCTTCTGCTGTCTTGCCACCATGCTGAAGTTCACGCAACAGTGCTCATCTCTAGGCCATTTTCAATTAATTTCCTGAGTAAAATTTCATGAGACACTATCAAACCTTTTGCTAAAATAAAGATATATTACATCTAGTCTATTCCCTTAGTCTACTAATCAAAAAAGCAATCAACTTTGTCTGGCATGATTTGTTCTTTTAAAACCCATAATGCTTATTGCTCATAATTCCATTATCCTAGATAGTATTTTTTCCCTCTTAATATTTGTTCCACTATTTTAACAGGAATTGAATTACTAGATGGTCATTTCTAGGATCCCTTTTACCACAACTGCTTTGAAAGTTTGCTACCTAATTTGATACTATCAACAGAAAGGAATTTCCTTATTCTGTGGAATCACAGAATAAGAAAGGGCCTGCCAGGAGCCACTTGGTCAGTGCCCCTGCTTCTTCTCAAGCCTCCGTCACCTTCCTGAACCATTTCAGACCATTATCCATTATTCAAAGTCTCCCCTAACAGGAAAGTCTGAGACTTCTTTTTGTAACTAACTCAATGATTCACAACATTATGCTCAGGAAGCACTTTCTAACTTCTCATCTGAAGGATGGATGGTATAATGGAGAATGCACAGATCTGAGTTCAAATCCTAAATGTGCCGTTTACTAGTGGTATGTCTTTGAGTAATTCACCCTATTTCTTTTTTTAATGGAAAGTAAATAGGAATTCTTAAAGACCTGTTAAAATGGTATACTTATTTATTTTAGTTTTTAATCACAAAAGAAATATGTGAAAAAATTCTACTGGTATATTCTCCCCTTGGCTCTCCAACAAAACCACCACTCTCCAGAAGTAACTTGGTGATAATGGATTGACCTACTTGCTTCCAGAATATTTCCCATATCTAAATAAACACAAACCAAATGAGGCCATAACATGCATATTGTCTTATAATCTACAATTTTCATTTAACTCTATATCAGTAGCTTTCCATGTCAATACATAGATCTACAAATCTGCCTAAAAATTTTTCACAATAAGTATGTACTGCTTTTGTAATTAAATTTGTTATGGATAAATCCTACTTAATTTGACCAGTCCCTGTTAATGGACATTTAAAGTAATTTGCATTTTTTTCCTCTATTCTAAACAATGCCCAGCAGTAGTCCTGTTTAAACATTAATGAAAATCAAGAGAGGGAAGGAGTAGGAACTTCGAGACCATGAAAGTTGCCTCCTAAAGGCAGACCACTTCTCCCTCTTCCTCTCCCCCAGCTTCCCCTACTGGCAGAACTTGATGGGACAGGAACACAGTGAAGGCCCCACCCCTTTGAATGAAGAGAAGGCCCAGAAGAGCACCTTTCACTCACCCAGCATGAAGTTCACTCTGAAATTTTCTAAATCCTTCTTGGACACTGCAAGCTGCAGCCTGAGTGTCAGGTGGAAAGTTCTTCATCTTCTCCAGAGCTCAGCTTGTTTATTTATGAAATAGTAATACTTTTTTAAATGTTTATTTTAATTCCTATTAGTTAACATACAGTGTAATATTAGTTTCAAGTGTACAATATAGTGATTCAACACTTCCATACATTACCCAGTGCTCCTCACAACAAGTGCATTCCTTGATCCCCATCACCTATTTCGCCCATCCACCCACCCACCTCCCCTCTGGCGAACATTAGTTTATTCTTTACAGGTAAAATTCTGTTTTTTGGTTTCTCTCTCTCTCTCTCTCTCTCCCTCCCCCCTTTGCATGTTTGTTTTGTTTCTTAACTTCCACATATGAATGAAATCATATGGTATTTGTCTTTCTCTGACTTATTTCACATGGCATAATACACTTTAACTCCATCCATATTAATGCAAATGGCAATGTTGTATTCTTTTTATGGCTGAGTAATATTCCATTATATATATATATATATATATATATATATATATATATATGCCACATCTTCTTTATCCATCCATCTGTTGATGGACAGTTGGGTTATTTCCATAATTTGGCTCTTATAAATAATGCTGCTATAAATACCGGGGTGCACATGCCCCTCTGAATTAGTATTTTTTATCATACCTGTCATTGCTATTTACTGAATATTTACTACATGGCAAACACTGTGGCAAAGAGAGGTTTAGTGCATTATCTTAATTCTCACTAAGTCCCCTTGAATTAGATGCTATGACTCTCATTTTTAATTGGGATATTAGTCATTATTGAATTATAAGTTATTTATATATTCTGGATACAAGTCCTTTATATAGTATTTGATTGCAAATATTTTCTCCCAGTCTTTGGCTTATCCTTTCATTTTCTGAATGATGTCTTTTAGCAGAAAAGTTTAGAGTTTTAATGAGATACAATTCATCAATTCCTCCTTTATTGATTGTGATTTTAATATCATAGTATCTTCCCAACAAAAGTCACAAAGATCTTCTATATTCTCTAGAAATTGTATAGTTTTAGCTCTTATATTCAGCTCTATGACTCATTTTGAGTCAATTTTTGTATAAAGTGTGAAGTAAGGGTCTAAGTTTAGTTTTCTGTATATGGATATCCAATTATTCCAGCACTATTTGCTGAAAGACTATCTTTCCTCCCATTAAATTATCCAGACACCCTTGTTAGGAATCAGCTGACCATACATGTAAGGATTTATTTCTGTACCCTCAATTTTGTTCTGTTGAGATATATATCTATATATCTCCCTTTCCTTGTCCCTATATTATACCAACTTTATTAACTTGGCTTTATATCAAATTCTGAAATCAGGTAGCATAAGTCCTCCAAAATTTTCCATTTTTTCCTCCTTTAAAAAATTATCTTATCTATTCTAGATCCTTTGCATTGCCATAAAGATTTTAGGCTACCCCCCCCCCAAAAAAAAAGTCTACTGGGACTTTGGTAGGGATTGCATTGACTTTACAGATCAATTTGGTGAGAAATGCCATCTCAACACTATTGAGTTTTTCAATCCATGAAAATCTAGTGTCTCTCTTTTTGTTTATTATACCTCAATTTCTTTCAACACTGTTCTGTAATTTTTAGTGTGCAAGGCTTACACTTCCATTGTTAAATTTATTCCAGTGTATTTTCTTCTTTCTGATGCTCTTTGTCATGGGAACTGATTTCTTAATTCCCTTCTGAGAGTTTTATTTTTGTTTGCTGTTATAAATATAATTGATTTATTATATTGATTTTGTATCTTGTAATCTTGTTAAATTCACTTATTTGTTCTATTACTTTTTGTTTTTTTGTGAATTCTCTTGGATGTTCTAAATAAAAGTTTATGTCACCTGCTAATAAGGAAAATGACACTTTTTCCTTTTCAATCTGTGCATCTTTCATTCCTCCCTCCATCTCTCCCTCCTTTCCTTCCTTCCCTCATCTTTCTCTTTCTTTATTGTACTAGCTAGGTGCAGTGTTGAACAAAAGTAATGAAGGCAGACATCCTTACCTTGTTACCAATCTGGGAGGAAAATTTTCAGTCTTTCATCACCTATGTTTTTAGGTATGGATTTTTCATAGATCTGTTTATCAAGTTTAGAAAATTTCCTTCTATTCCTTGTTTGTAGAAAGATATTATTATGAATGAATGTTGGATTTTATCAAATGCCTTTTTCATGTCTACTAAGATGGTCATGATTTACGTCCTTTATCCTGTTCATATGGTATATGTATCATACTGATTGATTTGTGGATGTTAAACCAATATTCATTCCTGGATAAATTCCAGTTGATCACAGTGTCATCTTTTTTATATGTTGCTGTATTTTGTTTGTTAATATTTTATTAAGAACTTCTGTATCTATGTTCATGAGGAATATTGGTAAATGGCTATCTTTCCTAGCTTTAGTTTCAGGGAAAAGTGAGTGACCTCATATAATAGTTGGGGTGTACCATTCCTCTATTTTCTTTCTTTCTTTTTTTTTTAATTTTTTAAAATTTATTTTTGAGAGAGAGAGAGAGACAGCGTGAGCAGGGGAGGGACAGAGAGAGAGGGAGACACAGAATCCAAAGACAGACTCCAGGCTCTGAGCTAGCTGTCAGCACAGAGCCCGACGCGGGGCTTGAACCCACGAGCGGTGAGATCATGGCCTCAGCCAAAGTCAGACGCTTAACCGACTGAGTCACCCAGGCGCCCCTCCTCTATTTTCTTAAAGAGTATATGAACAATTAGTATTATTTGTCCTTTAAATATTTGATAGAATTCTCCAGTGAAGACATTGGGTTTGGGCGTTTCTTTGTGGGTAGGTTTTAAATTACAAATTCAAGCTAGGTAGTTATAGGTATGTTCAAATTTTTCGATTTCTTCTTGAATTAGTTCTGGTAATTTGTATCTTTCTAAGAATTTGTCCATTGTATCTAAGTTGTCTGATTTACTGGAAAAAACATATCTATAATATTTCCTTATAATCATTTAATTTCTTTGAGGTCAGTAATGATGTTCCCCTTTTCATTCTTGATTTTGGTAATTTGTTATTATGTCTTCTCTTTTTCTCCCCTTGATTCCTCTAGTTAAAGGTTTGTCACTTTTGTTGATCTTTTCCAAGAACCAACTTTTGGTTTCATTGATTCTCACTATTGTTTTCTGTTTTCTATTTCATTGATTTATGCTCTAATCTCTATTTCTTTTCTTTTGCATGCTTTGAGTTTTCACCGAAATTTTTTTTAAGTTTCTTGAAATGGAAGCTTATGTTATGACTTTGAGACTTTTCTTTTCTACTATAAGCATTTAAAGCTATACATTTCTAAGCATTTATTTTTAGTCTTATCCCTTAAGTTTTGACATGCTTCACTTTAATTTTCATTTAGTTAAGATATTTTCTAATTTTCTTTGTGATTTCTTCTTTTACACCTGAATTATTTTTTTAATATCCTAATATTTGTGGATTCCCCAGATTTTTTTTTGTTGTTGACTTCTAACATATTCCATTGTGGTCAGAGAACATATTTTATATGGATTTCAATCTGTGTAAACTTACAGCGACTTATTTTATGGTCTATCATATAGTCATCTAGGAGAAAGTTCTCTATGCACTTGAAAAGAATATGTATTCTATAGTCTTTGGGTAGAGTGTCCATTATATCTGTGAGTTAGGCTGAATTGGTTGATACTATTGTTCAAGTCTTTTGTATCCTTTTCTGTTTAATGTCCTATTCATTATTGGGAGTAGGTTATTGAAATCTCCAATTATAATTATTAAATGATCTGTTTCTTCTTTAAGTTGTGACAATTTTGCTTCATGTGTTCTGAGGCTCCATTGTTAAATAAATATATATTTGTAATTGTTATAATTCCTGGTGAATTGACTCTTTTATCTTTATAAAATGTCCCCTTGGTAATATTTATTGTCTTAATGTCCATTTGTCTGATATTAATACACCTATTCTCTTATGGTTACTGTTTGCATGATATCACTTTTTCTATCCTTTTACTTCCAACCCATCTGTGTCTTTGAATCTAAGGTGTATATCTTATAAAAAGCATAAAGTTAGATCTTGCTTTTTATTTAGTCTGACAATCTCTGTCTTTTGACTGATTGTTTAGACTATTTACATTTAATATAACTAGTGGTTTGATTGGATCTACATATTTATATTTTGATATTTGCTTTTTATATGTCTCCTGTGTTTTGTTTCCTCTATTCTTTCTTGACTGCATATTTCAAGGATCATTTTAAAACTTCTGTTAATTTTTTTTTTACATTTTTGGAGTTATTTTCTTACTGGTTGCTATGTTATATGCATCTGAATTTATCACAGTCTTCAGATTAATACTAACATAATTCCAGTAAAATACAGAAACTTTGCTCTGTTTTCTACACTTTGTACTATTATTTCATATATATTACATCTATATTTGTGTCAACCCAAAATATAGCTTTGTAACTGTACATTTATATATCATGTCTTTCAGAGATGTTAACAAAAGAAATAAAAAAATATTTATTGAGTTTTTTATATTAATGCACATACTTACTATTTCTACTATTCTTCATTTTTCCTGTAGACTCACATTATCTCCTGGTAGGACTTCATTTCAGCTGAAGGATTTACTTTAATATTTATTGTAAGGTAGGTTTACTGGCAACTTTGGGTTTTAATTTTCTCCCCTGAATATTTTTACTAGTTCTTTTGTTGTTGCTATTTTGTTTTGTTTTTCTTAACTTAGTTTGTTTCTTTGTTTAATACCTTGGCTGAGCTATATCTGTGAAATCTCTTTCCCACAGTGTATGACTCCTGATGTCTCTGTTCAGCTTTGTTGTTGTTGTTGTTGTTTTAGCCTAGCTTTCTATGCTTCATTCATGTATAGCTTAGTGGTCTGCAAATATTTGGACAGAGGACATGCTCACACACCTTGAACCACTAATAATTCTGTCCTTTGTCAATAAATCTGTGTGTGGGTAAGGTAGTCTATTCAAAGCTCAGGATACTGATGTCTCTTCTGTATGTATGTACAGTCTTAGGGTTAACTAGAAGGTTACGGCCAGCTTGGACCTTTTCCCATCCCCTTTGGGAATATACATAGTCTCAACCATGAATATACCTGCCCAGCCTCAGGCTAGCTGCATCATAGATTATCACTTTCACCCACAATACTGGTAGGCATATATTTTGCCCCCTCCTCCAAATCTAATGAGCCACCTTCAACTGTAGAAGTTGTTGGTCTTCATGGTATACCCTACTTTTTGAGGGCCTCTGTGTAGATAGAGTTGGGTAGACAGGAGAAGCACCAGGTCAGAATGCCACAGATTCCAACAGTTCTTACCTGGATCTTATCTGTAACCACACTCTTCAGGGAAGACAGAAATTCATCAGTTTCTTAAGCAAAAATACTTCTCAGATCATTATATTCATCTGGTCAATTTTTCAGAGAATCCAAATGGTTGGGTTTTTTTTTCTTTTTTTTGTCCAGATTTATAGTTGCTTTTGGGGGAAATAATTTGCCAGTCTCTTCACTTGGCCATGGCTAGAAGTCCTGCCTTACCTTACTTCTTTGAATCTAATTTTATTCATCTGACACATGGATATTCATGTTTCTGAAACTATTTTATGGGGTTATTATGAGAATCATACAAAGCAGTGCATGATAAGTGCTTGACAAAGTAAGCCCTTGATAAACATTAATTAACAGGCTCACTATATACAGTTGAGTGATTTGTGTCCTGGACAAATGTGTTGAGTGAGGGGATGAATGGGGTTGAAATTCAGCTCATGCTCTGCTTGGCAAGCTATGAGTTCTAGCACTGACTGCATCTATTCAGAGGAGGCATGTCTTTCCAATTCCTTTACCCAGAGAAGGCAAGATGTTTCTAATTCACATAGAAATGTCATATAGTCTAGATGGTCCCAGAACATTGATTCCTGTTGCCTTCCTTCCCTCACTTCTAGACCTCCTTAGTGAATGCCAAGTCCTTTATCTTGAGCTGGCCCAGTAAATATGCTAACACAAAAGCCCCTTATTACTCTCATGTCCTTTGGTTCTTTCTCCTCTGTTTTTGTGTTCTTTTTTTCTTTCCCTTTTTCAGAGTAAATGGGCTCAATGATTTTACTCATTCATTTATGGAAACATAAGTTAAAAATATGTTGTGGGTGGCTGCCGCTGCTAGTGTGGATGTTAGGAAGAGTACTGCTAATTAGATTTCCTGCAGAAACTCAATTTCTAAATCCCTCTGAAAGACTTAGGACACTTTCAGGATCTTCTTTCACTCCACTTAAGCATCTAGTTCCCTTCTGAAGGACAGTCAATTTCTGTCTTGTCTTTGAACCCAGGGATAAAGAAGCCAATTGACTCAGCTTATTTTTCTAGTATGTGGGGTTTTAATTTTGTTTATTTCCTCATGGACAGAGGACTTCAAGAATTTGTCTCATTTTCTTGTTTCTCTAGCAAGCAATGTTTCTCAAATTTGTCCTTATATATGTATCACACAAAAGGCCAACATGTCTGAATATATCTTTATTGGTAGGTAAAGCCAGTTTCCAGTCCATGTGCCAGCCAATCCTGCTGATCCTGCCTATTTTTTTTCAGAGCTGTGGACAATGGGAAGGATGCATTCATCTTTTAAGGAGAAAGAGAGGTTGAAAAGAAGAGGATCAGAAGACATAGGAATAGAAGAGAGGGGGGAAAGCAAGAGACAAAAAAATAAGGGGAAGGAATGAAACATTCCTGTGAGGGCTGGACAACTGCAGGTGATCTCTGGACAGTTGACAAGTCAAAAGAATTGAGACTCTTACCTTCTCCCAAATCTTCATTTTAAAAGCATTAATTATTTTGATTGCTCTTTTAAAAACACAAGAGACTCTTGAATACTGAAAACAAACTGAGGGGGGAAAGGGAAGGGGGAAAGGTAAAGGGGGGTGATGGTCTTGGTGGAGGTCACTTGTGGGGAAGAGCACTGGGTGTTATATGGAAACCAACCTGACAATAAACTATAAAGTTTAAAAAAAATAAAAAATAAAAAATATTCTCAATGTTCTTTTTTTTATTTTAGAAAGAGAGAGTATGTGTATGTGAGAGAGCAAGGGGGAGAAGAGGGCCTACGGGGGGGGGGAGAGACAGAGAGAGAGAGAGAGGGAGAATATAAAGCAGGCTCTATGCTCAGCATGAAGCCTGACACAGAGCTTGATCCCATGACCCTGGAATCATCACCTGGGCCAAAATCAGGAGTTTGACACTAAGCCAACTGAGTCGCCCAGGCACTCCCAAATATTCTCAGTGTTCATGATCTAACTTATATTTAGACTCTAAATAGGGTATAATCTATGTTAAGAGCTTGAACATTGGAAGGATAGCAGCAACTGCACTGAGCTCTCCCATATTCAGCTCCCTGAGTACACATCACTATGGAATGGATACCTTTTTGGCATAAACACATCTTGCTAATAAATGAAAAAATAAGAATTCTTAGGAGAGGGGGAGTATATAATCCAATGAATTATATCTTAATATAATTGTCTCGCCCAAGCAATATTGAAGATGAGAGTATTAAAAAGGAGCCTCTCATGCCATTGTTGCAGAAGTGAATTTAATGTCTATCTACTTTATGAGAAGATCATTCTCATCTTAGGCACTCTCCTTTTTGAGCATTCTTATTTTATTTATAAGGAAAGAATCATTACTTATTGCCAGCATAGTACTTCAAATGCCCTTTCCATTGCTTCCAGTATATAGAATGCTGATCACATCAGAAAGAAGACATTTGCCAAAAGGGAACACAACTGAAGGTCAGGGTTCTCCATAATAAAGACACAAGGAGATGCCACACTATGCATGCAACCAGTTACATTAACAAATAAACCCAGCATCAAGCATATTTCCAAATAATAACTTCCACGAAAATCAATTAAGAAAGACCCAATACCCAAGTTTGTTTTGATCAAGCATTTGACTGGCAATCAGTACTAAGAATCCTAAAGCAAGAAGCGGAATGAATCAAAATAGATCATAATGCTTTAGAGGAGAATAATTTGAACTATCATTGTAGCCACTCACATTAAAGGTTCTTAATAATCCATTAGTGGGGAGAACTGAACACTGAAATCTGAACCCCCATGTATTCTATAGAATCTACTGCAATTCCATTTGCAGATGTGCATGATTACCATTGCTGGTGAGGGTTCAGTCATACTCAGGAAATTCTTTTGTCATGTCCCCCAAATCCTAAGTTTAGAAATACCCCTAGAGATGTTATACTTGGATACCTGGGATGAATAAGCTTCTTGTGTTTTAGGGTCAAGATTCTTAAATCAAGAGTGAGTAGAACCCACTGTTTCAGGCTGCATGGCTGAGATAACCATGGTCACACTGGGCTATATGTTACTTTACTATGCCATTTTGCTGTTTACAGAGTGGTCGCTCAGTTATTATATCCATTGATTTTTATAACAAGTCAGGAAAGACAGCACACAGGTAAAATGACCCCCAGATCTCTCTTCATCTCACATTGAACCAGTCTTTCCCCATCTTGAATGAGTAAAGATTACCCTTCCAGTCTAAGAAGACTTATACTGTAGTTATCCCCATTCAAGAGAATTTTATTTTATTCCTCTTTGCAAGGTCCTGGCTTTCCTTCAATACTCCTCAAGTATAAATTCAAAGTGGTTCATGACTTTTCTTAAGCAGAGCCCATATTTCTTTAAGATGTGTCTTATCTGAACCATTTGATATATAGAAATCAGTGAGGCTAAAAACTCCACTAATAAAAGGTTCTTAATAAGAGGAAATAAGGAAGTCAGAAAGACAGCTTCACATACTCTTAGAGATTATCTAGTCCTACCCACTCAATTTATCAATTGAAAAACTGAGGCTTGAGGTCACATGTTAGCCAAGGGCAGACCCACCACTCCTGACTCCCAGCACAGTGTTCCTTCTGTTTCTAAAGAGCAGTGCTTGTTGTAATGACCCGATTCCACCTTCTCATACTAATTGCATCACCATGTAGCCAGGACAGCAAGCTTCCTACCTCAGGCAGTACTCCTCGCTCTGGCCATCTACAAAGAAGAGAGAGGAGAGAGTGGGCTTCCCAGGACCCTTCTGAAGACACTGCCTTTACCAGACATCACAGTGGCTGTAACCTGATTGTGTCAGAGAACTGCATGAGTCTCCCCCGCATCACTAGCAGGTGGTCAAGCCATGAGCAGAAGGTACCACCAGACATTTAATGAGAGTGAGTCCCACATAGGAACAGGCCCTGGGAAACACTGTGTTTTAGGAAGAGTTTGGTATAATGGAAAGGACATGAGATTCAATGTTCAAAAGCTGGAATTGAAGATCTGGTGCTGCTACATACCAGTGTTGTAGACTTGGGCAATTTACTTCATTTCTCTAAGCTTCCATCTGTGGGTCAAGAAATACTTAATGAATGTCTATTTTATACTGGACCTTGGGCCAGGCTCTTGGGACACTACAATGAATGAGAAAGACCTAGTTTCCTCTCTTTGATGCTTACCATTTAGCTTCAGGTAACCAATCTATTCATTTAGTCACACTAACAATACCTATCTCACCATGTTGTGAGAAACAAATGGGACCGTGGACAAAAAAGCACTTTGCAGACTGTAGCTCTTGCCATTTTCATTTAGGACAGAGCCAAGGGCCAGTCCCTGAGCTGGCAGCAGCTCACCATAGGCCCTGCATGTGTGGCTTCACTGTCTCCTCCAGCCGCCTCACACAGGAGCTTCACAGAAACTGCCCTGGGAAGAATCTCTGCTTCCTTCCATGGGTGAGGTAGCCTCACCCCAGATCCTCCATTTTGGAACATGAGCTCCCCAGCCCCTGCCCAGGGTGCCTTCAGTCCTTCTTACCCATAGGAGCCACACTCCTAGAACTTCTGCTACTTCTAGCTTCAGTTCATGCTGCTATAACAAATTACCAGAAAGTTAGTGCCTTAAAATAATACAAATTTATTATCTTAAAGTTCTGGAGGTCAGAAGTCCAACATGGGTTGGTGAGCTGCATTACTTTCAGATGAAATTCAAAGGAGGAGGCACTGTCTTGCCTTGTCCAGCTTCTAGAAGCTGCTTGCCTTCCTCCTCTCCTGGCCTCTTCCTCCACCTTCAATGCCAGCAGCTGCTGGGCTACCACTTTACATGGAATTGTGCCCTCCTTGATTTTAGACATCCCCCCGGCTTAGACTTTAACCTGCAGTGCCCTGCATTCAGTGGGGCACCAATTGTTGGTCTTAAACCAATTGTTCATTTAAGAAATGAAGAAATACATGATTCAAAAAATAAATGAAATTGAAAAATGGATGCACATTTGCACATAATGATCTTCACATCTCTGTCTCTCTCTGACCTCTGCTTCCATCATCATATCTGCTCTGACTCTAGCTCTCCTGCTTCCTTTTTTCATATATTAGGACCCCTGTGGTTCCATTGGCCCCACGCATATAAACCAGAACAACCTCATCTGCAAAGTCCCTTTTGCCCTGTGAGCTAACATATTCCCAGGTTCTGAGAATTAGGGCTTCTTTGGGTGGTCATAATTTTATCTGTCATACTAGCCCACAGTCCCAAGCTGTGGACACTACTCAGGATCACCAGCCTCAGGGAGCTAACCCGACAAATTCATCTATGCTAGTGGGTGTAGGAGCTCCTCTTTCTTCCCTCCATGGTGTCCCACAAGTTTCTAGAGGCAATGCTCTCTTATCCCCAGTCTCATATCAGAGCAAGGAATAGCCTTAGTGATAATCTAGTCCAAGACCTACACTTTACAGATTAGGAACCCAACGGCCATGACAGGTAAAGTGACATTCCTTATAGCAGAGCTGAGATGAGAGTCCAAGCCCCTTCTCCCTCCAATGCCTGTTCTTCTTTACTTATGTCACATGCCCTGTGAGTAGGATTATGAAGATCATAAGGAGGGGCATAATCATCACCAGAAAACCATGATCCATCCCCTCCCAGTGAAGGCTTCCTTTAGAAGGCAGAGGTACTACCGTGGGAGAGGACTGTCCTGACAGAGAGGCAGAAAATACTTCACAGACACCCTGCAAGTATTCTGGCTCATTAAGACATGTCCCTCACTGGAACTCAAGTGCTGCCAGGTTGGCACCAGAATCTCATTAAAATGAAAGAATCACAAGTCATAGCTTGTTGAAGGGTTTGCTCAAGGGTCAGGATTTAAAGCCCAGTGACCTCATTGTTAAGGAGATGAGGGACACATTTCTGCAAGCAGACCAGAGAACTAAGATGGCCTCTCATGGGGAGTTCCAGAGGAAGGGCAGGGATAAGAGGCTACAAATCCCCCCAGAAACCTTAACTCTGATGAGAAGTTGGCTCAAATGAAAGGCATGGCCACTAAGAACCCTTCTGAAATGTCTGAAGGGGCAAAAATGTAATTGAAATAGAGCATGCCACTGCTGCTTACATGCTGTACATGGTACCTGCTATATTCTTGAACCTGATGCACATTGGGTTCCCACAGTTACCCTTTCCAATGCTTCAAGGACAAGTCAAGCAGAAAGAGGGTGGGGTGGGGGTGCTCTGGATTTGTGGGCCAATGTGAATGTACCCTACCCTGGCAGGCAGGAAAGCAACCTGCTTGTCCATCCACCTGTCTGTCCCACCGCTGCCAGTAGTGCTGGGTTTTTTTTTTAGTTGTTGTAGTGGCAGAAACAGTTAAGATGCTTTCCACCCCCATCAAAAATCTAACATAATTCAATAGAACAGAGCTTCAAATGAGAATTTTTGATCCCCTTGTATTAAAAAATAATAACATATTTTATTTTATTATAAAAGTAATGCACGTTCATGGATTCAAGTTTGAAAAATACCAAAGCACATAGAAGAAAATATAAATCACTGATAATTCAGTCATCTAGAAATAACTTCTACCACCAAGTTGGCAGATAAAGACGTTTTTCCATGTGTATCTACTTTGTTTTCTATTTTATAAAAGAAGTTATATCACACACATTGTTTGACTTGTTTTTTAAAAATCGGGAATACTTTCTCATATATTAAATTGTTTACATAGCATAAATGTAATGGCAGCGTAATATTTAGGTATACTATATTTCATTTAACGAATTCCCTATTGTTTGAGCATTTAAATGATTCTAGTCTTTCACCATCATAAACACCACCACTGAGGTCATTTTTTAGATAAGCTAGGAGGAAATATTTGGTTGTGACCCTGTTCCTTAAGTCTGTCAGGTAGTCTATAGAGAAAGGCATCTTTTGATTCTTGAGGGTTAAGTTTGTATTATTAGTAGCACTCGGTCCAGAAGTGATTTCTTTCCTCTCTACACCATGTAGAGTCTGAGAAAAAAGACTAAATGGTCTTTGAAATTTATGAGTCAGAGAGACCACAAGAGCTAGACCTGTCTGAGAGGCCTTCTTGGTGGAGGAGTGTGTCCGGCCAGTGTAGCCCAGAAGATGGGAGATGAGTGCTCAGGAAGAAACCTGCTGAGGCAGTCTCTTAAAGAATCTGTCAGAGACATGAGTGACCCTAGGGATAGGTGACATGCTTTAATGAATCCAGAAGTCTGATCCCATTTATCGAGGACAGATGTCTTGCTGTGGTCTCTAAAGTGTACCCACCATGATTATATTTATTTTTATCGGAAGAAAAAAGAAAATAAGCTTTGCCAATAGTATTGCACAGTAAGGAACAGATGCATGCATATAATTGGTGACTCTTTACGTAGAAGGGGTACATGCTCAGAAATATTCTACTGATGAGGCATATGATAAATAAATAAAGTTTAGAAACTGTTGCCTTAAAACAGAAACTTCATACTAGACAGGGAAAGCAGCATAGGAAGGGAGCTCCTGGGGGCTGGAGCCCAAGAACACTTTGCATAGACAGTCCAGTTTGGATCATCCCATTTGAAATAAGTGAAAAGAAAGAACAAAACAAAACAAACAAACAAACAAAAACATTGTTCTATCCCGGAGTGTGTGTGTGTGTGTGTGTGTGTGTGTGTATCTTATCTGTCATTCCAATTGTATTTTTCTTCTATTCCAGTTTGCCTATCTCTACTGACCACTCTCCCAGCTTCTATACCCTAAAACCAGAGGTCTTTGCTAAAGGTTGCTTATAAAAAGTAAGGTGAGCAATTATTGACTCTCCCATGAGCCATGTTACTTTAAAAGTGATCACTAAACTGTATGGGCAGGAAGCACCTGACTTTAAGCATGCATTAGTGCATTTCACCTCTGCAACAGTACAACAGTGCGGGGTGGGGACAAGAGGGCTGCCTCTGGGGTGTGCTCTCAAGGACACTCCAACCCTAGAGCTAGCTCCTCTTAATTCTATCTCACCGACAGCCTGTCTTACCATCTCCATCCTGTCCTCACCCGTGGAATTGGGGGGTGTAGCCTGAGAGAAACTGTCCATCAAGGTTGTGCCTGCAGATCAAAATTTGGCCCAGTTTCCAGGTTCCAGCTACTCCTGGGATGGATTCAATCTGAGAAGTGTTTGTTCAGAGACTCTTTTAAGAACACTGCAAACCTTGGGGCAGAGGAAGGAATGAAAGGAAGGAGGGAAAATGCTGGTATGAATCTGGGCTTCTCTGAAATCACCTAACCTAACTTCCTAAAGGATCTAAGAGCTCCCAAGTGCAGAGAGAGGCACACAGGATCCACATGCCAGTCCACAGACCAGGGGAGAAAAATCAATGTGTAGTAGGTTGAATCATGGTCCTCAAAAGATATGTCCAAGTCCTAGTCCCCGGTACTTATGAAAGTGATCTTATTCAGAAACAAGGTCTTTGAAAATGTAATTAAATATCTGGAGATGAGATCACACTGCATTTAAGGTGAGGCCCAAAATCCAGTGACATATGTCCCTAGAAGAGGTAGATCTGAGACATTAGGAGAATGCCATGTAAAAATGGAGGCAGAGACGGGACTGATGCATCTACGAGCAAAGGAGCACGGAGAATACCAGCAGCCACCAGAGGCTAGGCAACAGGCATGGACTGCATTCTACTGCGGAGCCTCCAGAATGTACCAACTCTGATAACACCTTGATTTCCGACTGTTGGCTTCTGGAACTGGGACAAAATAAACTTATGTTGTTTTAAGCCACGTAGTTTATGTTTATTTGTTACAGCAGCTACAAGAAACTAATGCACAAGGGTACAACAGGAGCAGACCAAAAGGCTGAATGACCCCACTCTGGCATTGCAGTTCCCTTGTCACCTGCGGCAACAGCATTAGCCATTCCAGAATTCTAGGACAATGCTTCTTAGCCTTCTGAACCCAAGGCATGTTTTTTTTTTTTTTAATTCCAATGTAGTTAACATACAGTGTTACATTAGTATTAGGTATACAGTACAGTGATTCAAGTATTCTATATATCACCGATGTTCCTCAAGACAAGTGCCCTCCTTAATCCCCATCACCTATTTCACCAATCCTCCTGCCCACCTCCCCTCTGGTAACCACCAGTTTATTCTCTATAGTTAAAAGTCTGTTTCATGGTTTCTCTCTCTCTCCCCCTCCCTCCTTCTTTTCCTTTGCATGTTTGTTTTGTTTCTTAAATTCCACATATGGGTGAAATCATATGGCTAGAGAGTATGCTAAGCAAAATAAGTCAGTCAGAGAAAGACAAAAGCCAAACCAAAACAGAGACTTGAGAATCAGTTTTCTGGAAGAGCGTTGAGCTGATACAGGAAGGATGTCAGCCCCTCTCAGCTGAGACTTCTCCCATTCCTCCTGGGTATACACACAACTGAGGGGTTATGGAGGGATTCTGGGGAGAAGCTGCTAATCTGTTTTCCATTTTAAAGCTAGGGCCCATGCTGGAGACTAAGATCTTGTCTTGCTGGAGAAGAAAATTATAACTACATTCCAAGACAACGGAAGTAGTAGATGTCAAACATGCTCCTGGCACTTCTTAAAAAGTCATAGAATGCCTCAACCTGATGATTCCTCAAGATTTTATTAATTTATAATATTGTGTTCCATCAAGATCACTTTTTATTATCTTGCTTCTCTGAATGGTATCTTCCTTATTATTCTCAGCTACAGTGGCTATAAATTAAAATCATTTAGAATTTATACTCTTACAGTTCATTATCTATGATTGGTATTATCTCACTGCCTTTTTCTGGTCTTTCTATATCCCCTGACAAGAAATATTGCAGTAGAGTCTAAATACCATCCAACCAATAAATGTTGAGTTTTAAAAAATCTCTATTGACTGCATTACCCTAAAGGGCACCCCATTACTTCTTCTTATCCACAACCAGTATCCCTTCTGCCAAAATGACAGAGAAAGGTAGATTCTAAAGAGTTGGCAATTAGGACTGGGATATAGGTCCTTGCTTTGGTGCTGTGCAAATCTGGTACATCATTTTCTCTCCTTCACCTTCACCTCTTGCCCTGACACTCAAGAGACATTAAGATACATCAGCTTGCTTCATGGGAAGCAACCCTAGTTCAGTGACCAGATAGTGATACAATTAGTTGAATCAAAAAGCAATGAGCGGCCCATTACTGGAAGTTCTGAACACCTCCAGAAGTGTGTCTACAATGGCTAGGAGGCTAGTTCCTTGTTTCTAAGACTGATCAAGACTGTGTGAGTATGTAGATGCCTCTGTTAGACCCCAGAAAAAAGAAATACCAGTTTCTGACAGTGTTGAGATTCCCTCAAGTTATGTTTGGATGTGTTTGTTCACTAAAGAACTTGATCAAGTGGACTGATGTATCTACAATGACTTTTGTCATGGCTCTTCGAATCACTGTCCTTAGTGTTAGTAAGAGTGTTTTTCAGACAAATGGAAGTTGACAATACACACTAAAACATGAATATTCCAATCCTGACTGATTTAACTAATTGGAAAAGGTTTGTATTCAGTCCAGGTACTGGCTCTTTATAAGAACATAAAGGCATGGATATATTTCCACACTCAGGAACACTTAATTCTTTCTTCCTCCTCTTCTTCCTTTTGTTTTTCTCCTTTAACTCAGGGTAACATGCAGATGCCAGAGATCACAAGAAAGTGGAATAGGAGGAGAAACCGGTCAGAGAGTGGCAATGTGTAATCTACTGGCACTCCTTTAAAACTTGTTTAAAAATTTAAAAAGCACCAACTTTCAAATTGATAAAGTCTGACTCCACAAAGTCTGTGGACAATTGCTACTTGTCCCTATCTCCTAATCTCACTGAAGTGTGCTCACAATTCAGTAGTCATCAAATCAAAAATGTACAATGACCAAAAGTACACGTACCACCAGGACTGTTGGGGATTAGGCTCTGGGGCCACCCCTATGGAGGCATGAAAGGGAGTCCACGCTGAGAGTAAAACAAACTTAGCTATGCCTCAGAGTTACTTGAGAAACATCTAAAAACTTTAACTAAAAAACACACAAAGAAAGAAACAGGGAGAGAGTCCCATGAAAATTGAGGCTCCAATGAAATACTGCATTGCATTCACCAGATGAACAAAAATGACAAAATCTGACAATATCAGGCACTGGTGAGGATGTAAAGTCCTGGGGAGGAATGCTAACACCTCACAGTGGGGTTTAGCTTGGTAAGAGCACTTTGGAAAATAGCTCGGCACTCTCTATTGAAATGGAAGCTGCACCCCATGACCCAGCAATTCCACTCCTACTCTCTGCTCTAGGGAAATTCCTGGACATGCACATGCACCAAGAGGCATGTACAAAATGCTTACAGTAGTGCTGTTGGTAATAGCCAAACCACAGAAACGACCCAAGTGTCTAAGGATGGTGGAAGAGATCAATTGTGGTATTTTCATGCAGTGATTGAAAACCAAATGAACCACAGCTACATGCATCACCATTGACAAGCCACAAAACAAGACTATTAGCTCATTTGTATAATAGCTTACAAGCCTAATCGATATGTTGTTTGGGGCTATATACATAAGTGGCAAGGTCATAAGGAAAAGCGAATGAGCGATGGACACAAAATAGGATAGTGGTTACCTCTGAGGGGAAGGAAAGATTTTGAATCTAGGTGGGTGACAGAAGAGGTTGTAAATGAACTGGCAAACATTCAAATTCTTGTGCTTGGTATTGAGAACACACATGTTGATTTTACTGTAATTGTTTAATCCATGCATACATGTTTTACTTTGTTGCACTTGCTAGATTTTGTACTAAAATTTAAAAATACACAGATTTCCAGGTTCTGTCTCAGATCTGTTGAATCAGTATCTCAGGCTGTGGAAATCAGGCAGTACTTTGTATAAGTTCTCCAGAGGAGTCAGATGCACTATAGGGTTAAGAGCCACTCACCTACACACAACACTCCCTCTGCCCCCTGTCAATACACCTCAGTATCCAGGTGAAAGCAGCTTAAAATATAAATCAAGGTCAAGCAATTTCAAAAGAGTCATAAAAACAGAAAAAAAGGTCAGCCTGGGAGAGTATGAAGAAAGGAAAGATCTCTCACAGTTCAGGGTCTGAGGCTGCTATAGAAGCCTGAGGGCATCAGGCTTATTTCTGTGCCACCTCCAACCTCCCCCAGAAACTTAATTGAGCCCATTAGATTCACAGTACCCTGAGCCTGACCCCCTAGACCTGGGGCCAGGGCAGACTTTCACTATAGCTTTTGCTGCAAGACAGAAATACGATGTGGTAGAAAGTGTCCTTATTGTTAGTCATCACAGCAGATATCTAGACCTGGACCAGCACGTACAAGCTATGTGATCTTTAGCAAGTCACTTCCCCTCTCTGAGCCCTCCCTTTCTCATCTGCCCTGCCTCTCTAACAAAATTGGAATTCCATGAGACTGTACATGGAAGGTCTTTACAAAATGAAAGTACTACTCTGATGGTTCAGTAAGTCCGTTACATCAGTGACGACTTCTTCCTACAAGTCAGAAACATAGGCTGTCAATTCTGAATAAGTAGAGTTTTCTGGGTCCAAGGAATGTGAAGCTCTAAGATTTGCCACAATGAGGCCTGAAAGCAGGACTAGGGCTTAGTACCTCCACATCTATCTCTAAACTCTCAGCAAATATTTAAAAAACACCCACAACTTATCCAGAGCCTACCTTCTCTGGTCCCTGGCAATTCAGAAGGGAATGTTCATTAATAACTCAGGACTACCAGAAACCCTTGCAAAGCTACAAAACAGCCTGAACATTCATTAATGGCTTGGAAACTAACATTTACCCAGTTATACAATACCTTCCAAATTAAAAATGCCAGATTTAGCAAATAAAAATGCAGGACACTCAATTACATTTGAATTTTTCTTTTTTTAAGTTTATTTATTTTGAGAGAGACAGAGCACAGGACGGGCAGAGAGAGGAGAGAGAATCCCCTGATGCGGGGCTTGAACTCATGAACCGTGAGATCATGACCTGAGCCAAAATCAAGAGTCAGATATTTAACCAACTGAGCCACTAGGTGCCCCTGAGTTTTAAAAATTTAATTGCAAATTGGAATAATTTTAATGTATAAGTATGTCTCAACCATTGCATGAAATATACTTATACGAAGAAACCATTTATTGTTCACCAGAAAACTAAAATTTAAGCGGGTGTCCTGTATTTTACCTGGCAACTCTATTCCCAACGGACAAACAGATCAGCACTTTCTCCTACATCAGTCTGAGAGTTATAAAATCCTATTTTCTTTACTTGGTAAGCGAGTGAAGGGTCAGCTTGGTCCTGAAATTGGACTTGCATCCTATAGAAGGCACACACATTAAAAGCAGGTTTCAAAGGAAACAGGTTAGAGCAGAGCCAGAAAGCCTTAAAACTGCAAACAGAAAGACATTCAAGCCCTGTCCTGGCCCACCTGGGGCACTTTGTGGTGGTCTCTACCCTTACCTCTGGGCATCTCCTTGGAGTGCTCTGTCTCAGGCCCGTCCAACAGGTCCATCTGGGAGGCCTCCTCAGAGGGGACTCGGCGCCAGGACCAGCTCTGGTTCCCGAGGTCGTGGAGTGGCGGGGAGTACTCCAGTTCACAGGGGAAGTCAAAGCTGCACTCCAGACCTGCAATGACAGCCAAAGGTCAGTGGAGCAAACTGTTTCCCAAAAGAAACCTTCCAGCCCCGCGCCTCCACTCCAGGAGTGTGGCCTTCATCTCTTCCACAGCCCTCATTCCCCCTGGGGCGGTAAACTGTCAGTTTCACAGCCAGCTTGGCTCCATATTGCTGTAAAGGGGACTAAGAGAGAAAAAAAGGTGTTCTTTAATTCAGATTAAAGGAGGTATTTTCAGAGAAGGCAGGTGAGAAAAAGAGTTAACAGGTGGGACCAGAAGATGCTCTACATTCTCTACATCCTCTAACCTTGAGGTTACCTGGTGACATGAAAGGGCCTGAAGCCAAGTGGCTGGAGCCTGGCTTTGCAACAAGATAGGTCTGAATCTAAGTCTGGCTCTGCCACTTAGCAGCTGGGTTAACTCTAGGCAAGAAAATCAGCCTCTGTGGCCTCAAATTTCCTCATCTGTACATTGGTGTAAATCTACCTCTAGAATTTGCAGTAAGAGCTAGCAGGAGCATGCACTTTCTGTACTTGTGAGCCTGTCTATAGTAGATACTTGGGAAAAATCCTCACCATGTTCCGCTCTATTTGAGAAGAGAAGGCCAAAGGGAACTCAGGCCTTTACTCACAGCCCTGTCTTCCAGCCCCAGATCTACCCTTTGGCACCCTCCAGACAAGAGGGCCAAGGCTATGACAGCTAGTCTGGGCTCATTCTCTCTTGGAGGAGGGGGTGGAGAAGGTCACTGGGTAAGGAGAGAGAGTGAGGGAGGCAGGAAGAGGCCACATCCTGGGACTTTTTATGAACTTTTATAAGGTTTCTTGTGCTCAAACCATTCCATGTTTGCCCTACTTTAATTTTTTTTTATATTTTTTAATGTTTATTTATTTTGAGAGAGAGAGAGAAAGAGAGAAAGAGAAAGAGAGAGACAGATTGTAAGTGTGGGAGGGACAGAGAGAGAGGGAGACACAGAATCAGAAGGAGGCTCTGTCCGAGCTGTAAGCACAGAGCTTGACACGGGGCTTGAACACATGAACTGTAAGATCATGACCTGAGCCAAAGTCAGATGCTTAACCAACTGGGCCACCCAAGCACCCCAATGGTTGCTGTACTTTTGAGATATACTCACCTTCTCCTTCTCCCTCCTAATTCAGTATGTATTACCCAAAGTGGCTGAAGTACTTTGTACCTAGTAGGTTCTCAATGCTCAGTGATGGATAAATGGAATGTGTGCCAAAGTGCAAATTATTCATCTGCCTTTGACTTCATTGTCTCCCCTCAGCCATGGAGATATGAAGAAAGGGAGACTAAGATATAAAGAACAGAACACTGGACTTGGTGTCCAGGCTTGGACAGTCTCTTTTCATGTGTGACACTTGGTACCCTCATCTGAAAAATATGGGTTTGGACCAGATGACCGGGGAAACAAATGCCCAGTGATACCTGGGCTCCAATTCCAGCTCTGCCACCAATTTTGCTGGTGCCCTTGAACAAGACACTACACTTCTCTGGGCCTCAAGTTCCTCAAGTACAAAATGAGACTTAGATTAGATGTTTTCTAAAGCTCCTTCTTGATTTGGCTTTTTAAAGATTCCTAATTCCTTGTTCTCAGAAGGTTTATAGGGAATTTGATAAATCAATCTGTGTGGTGGTGCTGATGTGTTCTCACTCCCAATTATCATTGTACATTTTAACAGCTGCTTCTGCAGCTACTGCTGTCTTGACCGCCAAGATGAGTCTGGTGTTAAAAATTTAAGAATGTCGAGGAGAAGGTGGTCAATTCTAGAGCAGGCAGCCAGTCGTCATTGGATTGTCCCTTAGTCACACACACAGGCAGCTAAGCCCTGTCCCCGAGTGGGAGTAAAATTATTCCTGTTGACTTTAGCCAAACTAAGTTTAGGTGGGGGCTGGGAGTGGGGAGAAGAAAATCCTTCGATTACACTTCTATTAAGTATCTTTCTGCTTCTCAGTTAGTAGAGATTTATGTACCAGCTGCACTCCTGGAGCTGCCATCTTTCTGGTCCTAAGGTTAATACTACTCGACCCTTCACAACACAGACGATTCACCTTTATAATGGCAAGCTGAAATGGGCAGGACTATAGCCTTGTTTGAGGTGACATACCACCTGCTGCCTACATATTTATCAGCTTTGAAGACTTTCTACCTACTTCTGGGGGCTGAGCTGCTGCTGTGTCCATGAATTGGTGTCCATGAATTGTAGGCTGCCTTAATCTTCAACACTTACTTGCCAGCCACCTAGTTTTGATTGTGGAGAAGCTGGTCCAACATTGTGTATTTTGTAGCATAAAAATTATCCTTAAAATGAAAAGTGTAGCCACTAATCACGGCTTTTCTGAAGAGGGCCAGAAAGATCCATCTATATTAACAAATGGCCAAGGCAAAAGATGGGAGAGAAAGGTACTGGCCATTCCCATCTCATACAGACAACAATTGGTGACTCTCCCAGAGCTTTCTCTTCTGTGGCCCATCCTCTATTTTGATTTTTCTTCTCCAATTAAAGTCGTTCTATTTATATTTGGAATAGAGGGGTGACATGCAAGGTCAGATACTGCCCGGTGCATATTAGACAAACAGACAACAGAATATACAATCCTAGCATCAAGCATCATCCATCCTGGGATCTTTAACACTGAAGAGTCAGAGAACTGTCTGTGTTTGGACCAAACCCTGCCTAGTGAAACAAGTTCAGCACATGCTTCAATTATCATATGGGTTCATTTTAAAATTCTTGCTCCAAGACAGTCTCCCGTTAGCTGTCAAAACTGCACGCTTTGGGTTTAAACAGAAAGGAAGTTAACATTACTGTTCATTTTGGGTGAAACTGTATTAGGCTTTTTCACATTTCAATTTAATTTCTCATAAAGTATCAAGACAGGTTTCTTTCTCCCACACTAGGCTCAGTGCCTTTCAAGCAATAATGCCTGGGACTCATTTCTAAAAACAACAGGATAAGGAACATTTTCCTTGGGTCTTTTCTAAAGTTGTAGACCTAGGGTGCTTGTATCTCTCTCATTAACCCTCCTCTGACACAGTCCTGGTAGAATAGGGCTGTAGAGTATGTTTTACACATAGGACTCAGAGGGATCAAGGGTTTCAGTAAAGTCTTCAGCCTTAAGCAATCCAATGGCAGAGGCAGGTCAACACTCAAGGGAAGGCATGGGAAATAACATTCACTGAGTCCTAGCTGTCTGCCAGAGACTGTATGAAGTCTTTTTTTTCCCTATGTCACTGTTTTTCTGATGTCATTATATTTAATCTACAGAAAAGCACTGAGAGGTAGATGATATCTTCTCTCTACAGGTGAGGAAACAGAGGCTTAGAAAGTTTACTCTACTTGCCTAAAGATCAAAGATCACCCCAAGGCAGAACTGGAATGTGACCTAGGGCTGGGTTAATGATGAAGACAGACATTTTTCATCATACCTCCACAGTTTCAAACTCTCAATCCAGGACCAACAGAGTAAATTAAATAATATCTGAGAAACCTGGGAAGTGTTATATTTTGGTTATTATTCGACTCAAAGTCTGCAACCTCTTCATATCTGCAAAGGCTTGACCTTTACCCTAAGGAAACAGATTTATATTTCCTCTGTGACAGGCCAATTTCATAAAGTGACTATGACCTTCAAAATATTCCAGAGATCTCAGGGCACCTGGGGAGCTCAGTCAGGGAGGCATCTGACTTCAGCTCAGGTAATGATCTCATGGTCCACTGGGCTCTGTACTGACAGCTCAGAGCCTGGAGCCTGCTTCAGATTCTGTGTCTCCCTCTCTCTCCCTGCCCCTCCCCTGCTCTCAAAAATAAATAAACATTAAACAAATTTCAAAACAATCCAGAGATCTCAAACTTACTTTACCTATCAGGACCCAGGAGAATCTAACAATTGAAAAATAGCAACGAGGAAAAGACATACTTTCCAGAACCTGGTGATCATTGCTACCCACTTTCTTGTTACTTCCATTGTAAAAATAAATAAATAAATAAATAAATAAATAAATAAATAAAGTAATAAAGTAATAGAATCTTCTCAAAACAGTTCTCCTGCTGAGAGGGGTGTGAAGTGCTGTGAAGGGAAAGGTCTTGGTAGAGCAGTGAGGATGTTTCCAGGCCTGGTCCTGCATAGAGAAGCTGAGAGACCTCAACAGGTTCACTCACCTCTCTATGGCTAGTTTTCCACCTTTGAAAAATGAAACAAATGAAGCATATACCTTCTACAGTGCCCTCCATCCCTGAAGGTTGGTGATTCTATAAGACCAGCACAATCAAACCTAGAGACCATCAGTCACTTTCACTTTGCCTACCTCTAAGTGAGAGCTTGTTGTCATCCCTGGAAGCAGATTCCCCATGAAATGAGGCTGAAAGTGCATCTTGCTCAATGGGGACTCAGTTTACCTCAAGATCCTCAGAGAATTAAGAAGAAAATCTCAGGTTTTACAGTGACTGTTCCTGGGTGAGTAAGTGTGAATGTGAGTGTGTGTATGAGCATGTGTATGTTCACACATTTTTATCAGCTTGTACCTATGTTCTGAAACCTTCCAGGATATGAGTCACATCTCAAAAACTGAATTCATTAACAGTTACCTTTAAGGCACTGTTGTAGTATAAAAGGCAGCCATTCGGAAGAATGTTACAGAAGCTGATCAGAAAACCCTGTGGTGCCCCTGCCCAGAGAGATGCCCAGTTCCCTTTTCAAATGCCCTTGGCTATAGAGGAGTTGGCAATGACCACACACTGAGTCTGAGGGGGGAAATATAGCCTTTAGAAGTGTGTGGGCCTACCCAAGAAGCCAAGCCAAGGCCCGGGCCTAGGAGACCACCTTGGCTAATCTGTGGAGACTGGGGTCCTCCCAGGCTGAGCTGCATGAGGAGATTCCATGGTAGTTCCAGGCACCATCCACAACACAACATAAAGGTAATAGGCAGACATGGTGTCCTTTGGACACTCAGGTGTTCCCTTAGGTGAGCTTAGAAAATCCAACAGTCCGCCTTTGTAGACTGACCCGAGTCTCCAAAACTCTCCTTGGAATCAAGGCCTTTTCTGTCTCCTTGATCCTGACCCTGGAAACCCAGAGACCTCCCACTAGTTTCCTGTCACCTTGGGTCAATTTCAAGTGAGGAAACCAGCAGCCTCTAGTTTTTTAAACTTTCTTTCAAAGCTGGCTGGTTTCCAGGATCCTTCAGAGCAGCTGTCCTGGGGCAGGTCCACAGGAACCCACTGGCTGATGTCTCTCTGTATCAGCCCACCATGAGCTTTAGAAACAAATATTGTAGAGTGAAAAGTAAAAACTAATTAAAAAAGAGAAAAACACCATGTTTATCAATCCTATGACACCCCACCCTTCTTAACTTTTTTCCTTTTATTAGGAGGATTATTAGGAGAGTGTCAGAAATCAAGCTTGGGCTCGGACAGTTCTTGGCTCTGGCAGCACTGGCTCTGCTCTATGCGTTTATAGAGAAGGCCTGAGGGGAGGACCTCTGTGAAGGCCTGTGGGAAGTATTTTCATAATTGACTATTTACTAAGGGCTTCCTGAGTTTTAGACACAGTATGCCAGGCACCTTACATCATTATCTTATGTAGTATGCCTATGAAGTAGGAAGGATTCTTATCCCCATTTAGCAGATAAAGACACTGGGCTAAGAGAAATGAAGTTACATCTGAGTTAGATATGAAGTGATTGAGTGGGCTGTGGGCTTTCACTGACCTGCTTCCTTCCTGGGACCCTGAGGCCTTGATGTCAGTATCTCACAAACAGGTAATTGTGAACTGAGAAGGCAGCAGCAATAGAGCTGCCCTCCTTCAGGGGCACAGACACCAATAAGGGTCAAGACCTACATTGAGGCAGGTCAGGAACTGGACCCATGGAGAAACAGGCAGGGCCCAGCTAGAGGCAGGACAGAAGCTGGAGCATCTGAATTACCCTTGAAGGAGACAGAACTGGGAGGCCTAGGTGAGGATTGAGTCAGAGTACACATTTCTAAGATCCAAGTCCTAACCCCCAATGGGTATATTGACTCAGAAAGTCAAGAGTACACTTGTAGTAAGGTGCAGGGCTCAAAGTGCCCCATCTAGGTTTCCTAACATGTTCTGGGTTGTCTGATGTGTCTTGAATAGGGCTAGGGGTCACAGTTGAAGGAACTGATGGTGGTATGGGCAAGGTTTCTAAGGTCATCAGGGGACCATGAGAGAATTCACCCAATTGGATACTCAGCCATGGAATATGCATCTGAAAACAGAGAATTATCAGGTTTTTGGGCAACCTGGCTCAGTTGGTTAAGCTTCCAACTTCAGCTTAGGTCATGATCTCGTGGTTCATGAGTTTGAGCCCTGCATCAGGCTCTCTGCTGATATTTCAGAGCCTGGAGCCTGCTTTGGATCCTGTGTCTCCCTCTCTCTCCATCTCTTTCTCTCAAAAATAAATAAACATTAACAAAATTACCAGGTTATCTGCTAGTTTAAAAAATAGCAGCATGACTGTGATTTTATCTTGGGATTCCTGTTTGCCAGGATGCAGATGGCCTTGAGGTTGGGCCTGACATTCCTCACTTGTTGAATGGTGGTCTCTGTGGTCCCATCCAGCCCTATAATCTTCTTCTATGAATCTATGCCCATATGTCTTATTCATTAAGTGACCTTAATATCATCAGGTTTGTTTCTCAGGGAAAGAACACAAGACTTGAGATCTGATTCCGATTACACCACCTGCCAGATGGGTAGTACTAAGGCACTCTCTACCTCTCTCTGAGCATCGGTCATCTCAGTGATCAGACTAACTTCCTAGAACTGCTAAAAGGATTCAATGAAATGATGCATGTGCTTGGAATGGAGAAATTCCCAATGCACATTAGCTGATTCAGAATTTGCACAGCCATGCCCTTTCTGAATAGTTTGTTTACCATGAGAAATAGTATCTCTATGAACCATTTTAACTGATGGCAGATGACCATTTCCTTGGTATTATGTTGTCCCACGTGAAGGTTGGCATGTCTACCTTTAGGTGATATTCACAGAGTTAAAGGCTATTAGAACTTGAAATGACATTTGTGGTCCACTGCTTCTCCCACTGGACGGGTGATAAAAACCAAGACCCAGGCAAGGGAAAAGACTACCCCAGGATCATGTGGCTGGTCACGCAGTGTGGAGGGCATTTTTCCTGGTTGTGGAGGCCTTTTCAAATGCCATCCTCTCTGGGTAGCTCCAGGCTGAACATCAGTTACTGAATCACCAGCTCTCACTTCCTCAGGCTTGGCTTACTGGCACATTTAAGCTGAGGCTAGATTGCTTCAGGGATGGCATATACAAATGCCAGTGTGTCCCTAACAAGCCTGATTTGTGTATTCAACAAAGAATCATATGAAGCATAATGCACATGTGGCAGTTCTCTTACAGATGGCCTTTAGAGGTCATGTAATAGAGCTTCATGTTTGAGGCTGTGGTTCATTTATATATAGCTCCAGAGACCAGCATTCTCAAAACACTGGCAGTCCTTAAGGATTATACCCACTTAAGGGAGCTCTCTTGGCTTCCAGCAATCCTGAGGCACAAGAGTCATCTCCTTTTCTCAAGGTATTCTCCAGAACTTCTCAATCATTGAGCTTCTGAGTGATGAGAGACCTTTGGGACCATCGGACATGAAGAAACTGAAGTCTAGAGATATTACAGATACAAATGGGTATGTTGTAAAATCAGTACTAAAATCTGGTTCCTAGTCCTGTGATATTTCTTCTTATTATTTTAGGCTCTAACAAAATAACAATAATTATTAATACCTTAAACAATTAGGATAATTCTCAAAACTCTAGACTGTGTTTTTCTGGAATAAGCTAGCAAAAACACATATGGCTAGGTTTCAAATATCTCCCAGTGATCCGATGGCTCAAATCACTTCCAATAAGCCTTTCTGGCTTCTCTCATCCTAGATGTATTCTTCTGCCAACAAGCTGCTTTTTGATGGTTGCTGGAAGCTCCCTGCTAGAGAGTAGGTCTGTGCATAGGCCAGAAGCTATGATAAGAACAAAGGGAGGAAAGGCAGTGGGAGTGAAAGAGAAAGATTACTAGAGAATTATTGGAAATTTCCAAACTCTGAGCTAATCAGCCTTGTCCTTTGGGGCAACTCATTTAACCACCCGAGTCTTGGTTTCCTCATGTATGAATGTGAGAGATTTATCACAATGATGCTGATAAAAATAACAAATAAGGTCATGCATGTGGACATACTTTATAATTATAAAGCACTATATATGCATACCTTATCACCTTTGTCACCTGTGCCTCAGATTTACCACCAGGAGCCTAGAAATGAGCTGGACTGACTGGACCTCAGAGGACCCAGGGAGACACTGGCTAAAACAGGTATCTTTCTATCTTGCTCTGTTTTATATCAAAACTTCAGGGGGCACTAGGGTGTCTGGGGAATATTCAGGAACTATATGCTGCATGGGATCAGACTGTTCAAGGTGAAGACTTGGCTCAGTCACTTTACTAGCTGCATATCTGGGGACAAATTATTTAATCTCTCTGTACCTCAATTCTTTGTAAAATGGGGATTAAAGCAGGGACCACCTCAGGGGATTGTGAGCAGATTAAATGCAATACACATACCAAGCACCCAGCGTGGCAGTGACTTGCACATTGCTTGTCATTAAACTTGGCCGTCATTACTATTGCTCTTCAGGTGTCTCCAGGGGTCAGCCACAGCAGAGGGGAGTTAGATGGGTCCATGTCCAACACTGAAGGCAGAAAGCTTTGACTGTGTCAAATGTTGTGGAAACTCCTTACTCATCTTTGCTTTTGGAAACACTGATCCAGCTTTCCTTTTGGAAGTGAAGTCACACTAGACCTTGAGTAAGAGGAGCTGCATTCTAGCCCCAGCTCTGTGATGTGACTTCAGGCAAATCATTTAACCTCTCTAGGCCTCAGTGTGCTCATCTGAAAACTGAAGTGGTGGGATAAAATGATTCTCAGGTCTCTTCCACCTCTACCATTTTAAGACCAATTTCCATTTTTGGGCAGATGCCAAGATAAGCTCTCTAACTTGGCTCTAACAGCTGGGCAGCAGAATCCCAAGAGTCCTAACTTCCAGCCCCGGCTTGGATGATTAGGGGCTTTGACTCCTTCTTGCTGGGTTATCTCCTAAAGGGGCACTTGGCCCACAAGTTACCTTTGGTATTAATCTACCAGATGCCACCAACATCTGGTCACTTACTTCATAAGACTAAGTAGCAAACCTAGCCCCTTGTCCGCCCCCGCCCACAACCACTATTCATTTGTCATGGGGCCTCAGAACTGAAATCACTCACTTCCTTCCCACCAGCTCGCTCCCTGGAATGCATCTGGGAACCAATCACCCAATTCAAGACATCTGTTTAGCTCACTTATAATCAAGCTGCAGTGAAGGAGGGCCAAGTCTCCTTCAATCAATCAATTATATAAACACAGCATCAAAAGACAGTCTCAAGGAGGGTGGGTGTGCAAGCATGCCTAGGATGGTGGGAGATATGCATAGAAAGCCTAATTCTCATTTCTCTTATCTGTGGCCAGTGCAATGTTACAGATAGAAGAAATGGGACTCCACTCTTCATCCCAGAACAGAAAATTGAAAATAATTAAAATCCAAGACATTCTGAAATTAATAAGCCTGGGAAGACCTCATTTTACAGATGGGAAAGCCAAGGCTCAGGAGGGTCACGTGACTTGGCCAGTGTCAGAGCCTAGGGTCTGGGGAAGTAAGAGAACTGAGACCAGAACCCAGATTTGACTTCTAGTCCAGTTCTTTCTCTGTGATTTCCAGGAGCATCTCTAACAAAATGAAGCAGACCTGACAGCATGGTGAAAACCTTAATAGTTTGTACATTGCTCAGCATGACATCTGTAAATTGGGATCATCCCTAAAATCAGAAGGTTGGAGAAGAGCTCTGAGAGCAAGATGGCATCCATGATAACCAGAGGAGGCTGATGGTCATCAGAGGTCTCAACTTCAGAACATGAAAAATAACCCTCCCCACTTTTCTTGTCTCTAATGGTGAGGATTTGCTGGATGTTGCAGGTTACCATGGGGCTCCTCCCTAATGCCAATCTCAAAATACAGATATCAGGCTGCCCTACCACAGACCCTGTGCCCTCAGGGACTCCCAGTCCAGGACAGGGAGATGGGCTTCTCACACCTAACTCTCACAGTTGGCAGACATGGTAAAGCTGTGGGGACAGAGAATGATAGGGATTTTCTGCCTGGGAAGACCTGAGGCTAATGGAGGAGGCAATTTGGGGGCTGCATCTTGAAAAATGAGAAGATTTTGACATGGTATAGGTTTAAGCTAGAAAGTTTGTTAAGAATAGATGAAGGAATAAGGTTACTCCAGGCAGATGGGGAACTAGTATTGCTTATTCTCATGTACTTGTATGAATTTTGAAGCTGGGCTACATAGGATTAAAACCCCACATGGAGAGTATTGTGGCTAAACATAAAGTGCTTTCAGATTCTAGAGGGCAAAACCAGGGACTTTAAGAGTTTTAAGAACAACTTTCTAGCAAAGTAGAGCCAGGCTACCAAAATGCAGGCTATTGGCCTCTCACTGGAATGACTTCATTCCTCTTCTAAAGGGGAAACACCTATGCTCCAGCATCTGGAAATCTGTCCTCACAGAACTTACAGAGATGCTGTCAACTAGGAATCATGACCATGCCCATTTTTCAGATGACAAGCAGAATCAGGAAGTGGTTTACTGGATGAAGGTAATAAAACTCATAGGAATCTGAACTGAAAATCAATTTCACATCTCAGATCCCAACTTGAGTTTCTTCCCCACCATTCTGTGCTTTGCTTTCAGACAGAGAGGCTGACAAACATCTTGCTTGGATGTTACAGAGGACATTGACATAGGCAACAAGGAGGTGAATGGAAGACCTGTGGTTTCCAAACCTAGTCCTACTGTTCCTGGACCCCAGATCTTGTCTTTAAGAAGCTCTCCATGTGATGGTGAGGTAACCAGACTGGGCCTGGCCAAGGGTCCATCCACACCAGGATGGTATTGACCCTATACTGATGCAACCCTTAGAAATCATGAACCTGCTGGATTGATGGAGACTCAAGGAATTAAAGAGATGAGATGGATAAAGCAACAGATGGGAGCTATGTGTGAGGAAATGCTTTGCAGCCCAAGTACTGAGAAAATATGAACCATCACCCATACGTCTGCTGCTCTGGAAGGGTTAGAGGTGTCCTTCCGAACAGATGACCTGGATTTGAATCTCAGCTGTGCCACTAGCTCTGGGAAGATTGCTTACCTCTCTCTAGGCCTGGTGTACTCATCTGTAAGATGAGGCTATTTGACTAGACCACTATGGGCCCTGACAGCTCACTATTTCTAACAAACCAAATTATTCTAGGCATCTACTCAAGTGGACTGGGTAAAGTCCTGTTAATCTGATGTCTCTTCTGGCATAAATGTTTGCATCTGAGGTTGCTCTTGACAAAACATTACATTTTAAGAGGATTTCCTCTCATTTTTCTCATTCTTGATCAGTCATTTTCCTGCATATGTTTTGGACACATATCTTTCCGAGCTGGTTAGGAATGCTCTGTATACAATATCTCAGATGTCCCCAAGCTGTCAAAACAAAAATTCCTCAGCTCACTCATGTCTGCTGAATATGCTTTTTTAGGTTGAGTAAAGAAAAAATAAGCCTGCCCAAAGTAGTTAATATCATAGCTTTTAATTCTAAAACAAAGAAACATGTCTTTCCTGAAACCAGTTAATATGACTTTAGGAATAAGAGGGCTGTGGGAACATCCCTACCCTTTACAGAGATCCTTAGGGACTGAAAAGCTTTGAGTCGGGAATGGAGAGACCCAAGAAAATTCCTGGTTTGCCCCTGCATTGTTCAGCAAATGTTGCCGTTTCATCTAGTGTATATTTATCAAGAGCTGAACAGTGGATTAATCACTGGAAATGCAAAAGGGAACAAAATGTATATTTCTTGGCCTCTAAGAGCTTACAGTTTTGAAATCATGATGACTCGGGGCCACAAATAAATTCAGATATGTTGCAATGAAAAGTGTGACATCAGAAATATGAAGTACTGCAGAAGGATATTATACAACTTTCCTTGGTGAGAAAACAGGGACAAAGTGAGGTCTACAACCTCACAGCCTGTTCTAATTTGGGGCTAATGTGGTCACCAGTTGCTGGGTGGTAATCATTACTATATGGTTTCCAAAAAGAAGCTCTTTTTATCTAACAGATATACTAAGTCTTTGCTAAAATTGAAAAGTCTTATTTCCCAAGCAAACCTTCCTATTGGGTTTGATAGATCATCAGACCCAGGGGTACTGCACACATATACAAAACAATCATACAACCAGTACTTAAGAAGTACCTTTTGTATGGATATTTGGGACTATCTTGGACCTATGATAAAAGTGAACTAGGGCATAATCTCTATGAGGGGCAGAGGCAAAGAGCTTGGCAAATTGTGGACACTCACTGGATGAGTAAATATATGATTGGATAGATACATACATACACACATACATACACACACAAACACACACACACACCTGGATAATAGATAAGACTTTTATCATCTTTTTTTGTCTTCCAGTTAGGTAAATTAGATTCATCCATGATTCCTTTATCAGCTGACTTGGTTTACTTGGGCCATAAAAGGGATGAAATACAACCTTGTTGGAAAGTTACTTGATTGAAAAGAAGCATCAGGGAAGCCCCAAGTTTTGTGATGATGGGCATCTTCCAATAGAGTTTCTTGGAGAATTTCAGATGTTCAAGAAATAACCATTCCCTGTATAAGTCAGAATCTTCTCAGGTTTCAAGAGGAAGGGTTATACCAACCCAATATTATCAAAAGTTTCCATCAATTTTTCCATTAAAAAATTCCAAAGAGAAAGAGACATCAGTGTAGTCTGGGTACTCGGTGAAAGCAATGAGGTGGAATTAGGGCCTTACAAGCTGGAGCAGGCAGGCTCTAGGGAGAAAGGTTCAAGGGAAGGGAAAATGAAGTAGGTGGGGACAAAATGGAATGATAAAGTAGGAAACAGGAGAGATGAAGAATGTAAAACATTTACTAGGTGTGAGAAAAGGCTCTTTAATAGTCCTTGTTCCACTTTATCTCTAAGTGGCTTCAACACTGCCGATTATTTCTGTTATCTAATATTCTTTACTGCCTTGGCTTGTCTGAGTATACCATTTCTTATGTCTCCTCCTACATTTCTTATTTCTCCATTTCTGTGTATCAAGCTTCTCTTCTTCTGCTTACTTCTTAAATGCAACATCCTGGATCTTCATCCTCCAATCACTAGCCTCAACTACAGCCTCTATGCTAATGACTCTCTATCTCACCTCTCCCCAAAGCCAAGATCTAGATTTACAACTCTCTACCTGTTGTCTTCACCTGGATGTCCCTGAAGACATTCGAATATAACATGCTCAGCATGGCTCTCTCCACCTACCTTCTCTCTGAATGTCTTGGTCACTATTTCTCCTTGTCAACTGTTTCTCTTCCTACCTGTTTCAGTTAACACAATGTGCATCTACTCAATTACCCAAGCTGGACTCTCCTGGATGAACCAAGTCATGCTCAACTTATAGCCAGAATCTGTCCCAGACTCCCATCCTACCCTTCCTTTACCAACCTATGCTTTGCATGGAGGATCATGTCTAAATCCTGAGTACATCTGGAAGGAAATATTTCTCCAGGCACATCACTGCTGCTTCCTCCAAGGTCCTCCACGTCTTGTGTTATTGAGCTTGACCTGCTCCTGAACATGCCTTTGCACATTCCTTCCCTCTGCCTGGAATCCCCTTCTCATTGGTCTCAGGGTCCAAAGCCCAACTGAGCTGTCTCCATATCCAGAACACCTAACTTCCTAAGTCCTCCACAGAACTGGCTGTCTCTCCCTATGTTTCAGGGAGCTTAGAATGTGCCTCTGTTTCTGCGCCTGTCATAGTGCGGGCATACTTGCCTCTTCCTTGAGAGTTCTTGAGGGAAGGGAGTGTCTTATATGTCTTTATCACTGTTATACCTGTTACAGTTGGTATTCCAAGCATGTTTATACCCATTCTCCCATTCTTTGTGGCATCAGAGACACATGGGGGTGGGGGGGATGATGCAGGCAGGTAGGGATACAGAAACAATGCTCAGTGGGGAGGCCACAATTGGACCACATATTAGGGAAACACCTGCCCAGATAGGACTGCTAAGACCACACTATCAGAAGAAAGAACACATTGACAGGAGACCAGAGAGGCCTGAGTGATCCTTCCCACATTTGTCTGTTTTTCTCTCTGTGCATCTCTATCTCTGTTCCCTTATCTGTTTCTTTCTTTCCATTTTGTCAATACCTTTCCCCATGTCTGTGACAACTGCTTTAAATGGCTCTCTTTTAACTTGCTTTTCTTGCCTTTGTGTCAATTGGTCAATCTGTCTTTTATCTTTTAATCTGCCTTGTTTCTTTTCTGCTTCTCTTTACTCAATCTGCCACTAATGTAGAGATACATTGTTGGTGTTTATTGAGTGGAATGTATCTTCATTTTAAAGGCAGGGGATATGATCAAGTAGGGTATTTTAAACAAGCCTTTCCTTGAAACATCTAAGCCATTTGCTTGTTATTTAATTTCCATGGATAGGGTTCATTGGCCCCTAGCAGGTCAGCAGTCCTCAGGATGAGAGACATACCCTGTTCTTGGTTTTATATAACCACCAGCATTGCTGTACCCCATGGGACTCAGTCTTCTTGGTGAATGCATTCACAGGCCCAGTACTTATCATGTTATAGATTAAAATACAAGAGCATAGACTAGGAAAGAACTTGACTTCCCAGTTCAATGGAGCAGGGTAGAAAGAGAACACAAAAAGTCCTGGCCTGTCAGCGTAGAGGAATTGGTAAGAAAGCTTTCAGCCCTGACAGTAGTCCACAAGGGAACTGGGAGCTGCTTTTCACTGATACCAGGCACTCGAGGGCAGAATAGCTGATCACGTCCAGCCACATTAAATACGTAATTTCAGAAATGTGATCAAACCGACTTCCTGTCAGAGCTATGAAGCAAATCCCGTAAGGGAGTTGCAGGCTTTTTTGTTTTCCATTTTCAGTTCTGTAGTAAGTTGATTTTTTTTTTTTTGAGAGAGAGAGATATGTTTAATTTACCCAGTCTTTTCAATCAAAGAAATTGATACATTAACAGGACCGGTGATGGTGGTAGTGGCAGCAGGGAAAGTAATTAAAAAGTCTAATTTTTCTTTCTTTCCAATAGCACCAGACCTTAAATTGGATGGGTCCCCATGGGCTTCAAAGCACACAAAGTTTTTAATAGAACTTTTATTTAAACTCCAACAATGGCTTTGTGGTACCCTGATGTTGGGTGTTAGGAGGAATCTTTCTTTTCTAGGAGTCAATGTTCTAGATATTGTAGGAGTGGAGGGACAAAGGACTGTATTACTTTATTAGGGCTGTCATAACAAAGTAAAGCAAACTAGGTGGCTTAAAATAACAGTAATTAATTCTCTCACAGTTCTGGAGACCAGGAGTCCAAAATCAAGGCATTATCAGGGCTATTCTCTCTCTGATAGCTCTAAGGGAGAATCTGTCCCATGCCTTTTCCCCAGCTTTTGATGGTTGCTGCCAAACCTTGCCATTCTTTGGCTTGTAGATACATCACTGTAATCTCTGCCTCCCTCATTACATGGTGTCCATCCTGTGTGTCTGTGTCTCTTTTATCTCAAAAGGACACTGGTTTTATTGGATTAAGGCCTACTCTAATGTAGTATGAACCCAAGTTGATTATATCTGCAAAAATCCTATTTCTAAATACGGTCAAATTCACAGGCAGTAGGGGTTAGGACTTCAATATTTCTCTTGAGGGAACACAATTCAGCCCATAAAAGGGACCACAGTCTATGGTGGGACACACAAGACTGCCCACAGTGTCCATGTTTGGGAAGAGATGAATTAGCTGGCTTGCCTGGAATAGTCTCAATATGGGGACATCAAGTCTTGGTTCTATAGCTGCCTAGGTCTTGGGTATCAGACTAGTCATTCAGTCCAAAGACCAGGAAGTAAAAGCCCTCTCCATGGAGGGAAGATTTTATCTTGGAATTCACTTTGTGTTGTAGTAGAAAGAGCACTTGACTTGGAGTCAAACAATCTGGGTTCAATCTTTTCTAACTGCTGTTCTGCTGCATAATGAGAGCATATTAATAAACACCTTTGGCCCTCAATTTACATGGGATATAAAATAATTTGATAATAGGCTTATGTGAGAAAAAGGGTGTGAAAGAGATTTACAAAGTATCAACATTTTTGTTTTTCAATAAATAAGAATTCTCTTTCTCCTCCTCATCTGGGGCAGAACCTTTGATTATATTACCTTTTACATGTTGATCTGATTCTTCACATACGCAGAGTGGGCAAACATGAGCTAAAGTGGGCAGGGCACCATCTGCTTCCGTGGCTCTAGGACTCAATGTGATGATAGCCCCTAGTGGCCTTCATCTCTTAGCACCTGGAACTACCTGTCGAAACAGATTTTTTTCTGGGTGGGTAGTGACAGCCCAGTCCTCTAGCCAAACCTATAAATAATCTTAAGGCATCAGAGCTGATGATAAAAGGGGGAAAAAGGTATTTCTTTATATGCCTCCCCCCTTCAAAGCCTTGGGGGAGGAATGTGCAGTTCTCTTCTTGTCAATGATGAAATCAGCAGGCTGCCATCCTTCAAGACAAGATGCGAGAAAGAGCTGGAATCAGATACCAAATGCCACTGAAGAAAATATATTTTACGCGACATAAAAGGCTCCAACGTAAATTAGAAGAAATATGGGAAGACTTCAAAAAGGTAGGTCAAACTTTTTCCTCAAGCAGATAATTACAGGCTGGGGGTGAGTAAATCTTGTTAGCCTCTCTCCACCTCATCTCTTCTCATAAAACACCATTGAAAAGAAAGCCACATTCAATTCAGGACTGGAGCACCTGCCTGAGAGGGCCGGCCTGCTGCTGTCCGTCGTGATGCCTGTGGGCAGGTTATTGCTGACCCCTCTTGTTGCCCCCCTTATGCATCTCCCCTCCAGAACATGCCCTCCCACCTCCTCCCACGATGCAGGCACGAGGCTCCGCCACTCAAACACCCACATTGACTTGCTGAGACTTGGTTACTTCTCACTGTCTGAAGAACTATCCCTTCAGGCGGCAATTTACCAGTCAAATTTCTCTGCCCAAGTTTGAGGCCTTAAAATTAATGAAGTTGTTAACATTTCTTAAAATGTCTTTCGCGGCAGTTGAAAAATACGGATTTATCACCAATGAGCCTGCTGGCCTCTCTGGTTCATACAGACATGTGGGCTGGGCCCCTACAAACGTCCTTAAGGGGACAGGAGTCTTGGCCTTCAGTTTGCTCTGTAATTGGTTTCGGATGAGTCTTCAACATCTGTGCTCCGGGACCAGCCCCCAGAGGTACTCATTATGACAATGAGCCTAGCTGCCTATGGAATTATTTCTCTGGCCTATGAGCCGAGAGAGCAAGAATAAGTCTTACCTATTTTTATATTTGTATCCCCTCTGCCCAACTGGCACTGGACCAGGCACACAGTGGTGATGGTGGAGGCATGAATCTTTTTCTCAGCTGAATTAAATATAGTAAGATACAAGGCTCTGAAATTACCACTGAACTCAGTTAAGGAGCCACCAATGAAGAATCAGTTCTCCCCACTTTGTAAATAATAGCAATAATGGCAGTGACTTTGGCATCTTCATCCAGCATTTGGGCAATGTCTGGCCAATGGTTTGGGTCCTCTCCTCTGCCTAGAAGGTGGCAATTCATGAGGATACAAGGCCATAAGGAGAGTTTGAAAAGGCTCTTAGGAATACTCCTGATCTATTATTTTGCCCCAAGGCAGCATATCATTCTTCCTAATTTTATAGACAAGAGGGTGAGGCCTGAAGAAAGTAGGTGTATCAGAGCCAAGCAGTGGTAGGGAGCAGTTTAATAAACTCCAGTGGCTTTCTCCTTTCAACCTACAACCTCTTTCTGGATGTGCTACAGAGAACAAATGCAATGCCCTCTGTGTCATGCAGGAGATAGACCTGCCTTTTTTGGACATTCTGCATTTTATAAAAGTTGTCATGCTGCAGAGATATTGAATGACTTTGAGAGCAAATTCAAAATGTTATCCAAAGACTGGTTGTATCACAAATCTGGTTACAAAGCTATAATGATACAAAGGACCAGATTTCAATTATTTATAGACACTTGCCCTTATCACAAAATGACATTCAATGTCTGGCTTAAATAAAATCAAGAAGTAATTCTTATCTGGAATCTTCTGACAACTACTGATCTTCCTTTCCCACTAGGGAGGCTTAGAAGCAGCAGGAAACATCCCAGCAGAGTATAATCCTAAACTGCCCTAGGGTTTTTAATGCATCAATTTTTTTAAGTTTGAAATGAAAGGCACAGTTAATATGAACCAAGACTAGCTACGTTTATGCATGAGGGATAGGAGTGAGTGGAAGATCTCTGTTAGGTGCATTTTAAAAAGCTCAGGTCTAATGGCAGAGACTGAGTATCAGGATGGGTAAATATGCCCAGAAGGGAATCTAGAACTCACTTCTATACCAGGTTCATAAATACTTAATTGAAGCAGACCTCATGAGTAAGTTCCATCCCCAGAAGGCTTTTCTATTCATTCATCGTGCACAAGCTTTTATGAGTATCTTCTATGTGCTACAAGAAAGTGGGGAACAAATACAGCATAAAACCTGCCCTAATGGGGTTCACTCTAGAGAAGTTCAAGAGAAGAAAATATGTTCACCTGAAAATACATCAGCTCTTTTCCAAACCTGCTCTTTCCTCTGCAAAGGCTCAGCTCCTATGAACTGTTAGAATGTTAGCTGTTAGCAAAGAGAATGAGGAATCTTATCCCATTTATATATGGCCTCCTAAGACAGGATGTAGCAGGCTGAGTAGGTGGCCCCCCGGGAGGAAAAGTGAATGTAAGGGAAGAATTCTGCTTTTGTAGTTAGAGTCCACTCTGTGTGATCTTATTAAGCTCAGTTTCTACATCTGTGAAAATGGAACGGGACCTGGCCTCCTTACTTCTGAAGTGGGTGCAGAGTCACATGAGCTGAACTAGTATCTAGGAGCATGTCTGGGAAACTTTAAAGAGCTACCCAAATGTCAGGGAGTCACCTGAGAGGCTCAAGAAGACCTAGGACTTTCATAACAACAATCCTTTTTCAAGAGATCACCATCACTAGAAACGCTCATGAGTCAGAGCCCTATGTCTAGAAACCAGAGTCAAAGTGCAAATAAGTGTGGGAGCTAATGATTGGGCAGGGGTGTCAGGAACACTATATGCCATCAAGGCTGGGGGGTTGGGATATGGCAGCAGCAAAGCTGTGGGCTTCATCTAGGATAAAGAATGTTGTTGTCAGTCTGGAGAGGCCAGTCCTGGCTGGAATGTGTGCCAGTGGATACTAAGATTCACAGCTTCTATAATTATGAGACAGTGATTGTACATCACAAATGACTATAAAAAATATACTTACCATATCGACTGCGATGAGACAGGAAAGGGAAGGAATCTTTCATTATCCAGGTCAGATTCCATGCAAAAGGATCTGGAGGAGGAGAAGGCGGGTTTGTCGGTGACTCCGAGGAGCTGTGACCTGAACATAAAAACAGAGAGAATACTGACCTGTGTGCTTAAGGTGTGTCTTCTAGCTGTCACTCATATGGCTTAAAGGAGAAGTGTGTAAGGGGCTTTCATGTCATCCACTGGAGTATCAGGGAACAAAGACTGAGACACTAGTAGATTGAATCAACTTCAAGCACATCAGTGCACATTTTCTACCAAGGCAGCCAAATCTAAGAAGTCTGAATCTTGTGACCAAACATCTCTGGGAGATTAACTTGAAGCCAGGCTACTTAATGGCTTGGTCAAATAGCTCTATTCAAAGTCTATTCTGCCTATAAGAATTTGTACAACTTTGTAGAGAACCTCAATTCACCTTATCTAGATAATGCCTCCACTCTATGTTCAGACTTGTTAGTTCATCTAACGTTGTTTGTTTGGTTTATTATTGCCTTATCAATGAAAGGGTTGAAGTTGCAATCAGAAGTTATGAGATTTTGACAATTATGTTATTTTCAGGGACAAAAAAAAAAGCTAGATGATGGGTTTTCCCACAGTCAACAGTCCAGGGAGCCACAAGGATTAATGTTCTTATTTGCATGAGAGAAAGAAGGGTTGAAAGAGAAGGAGCAAAAGCAGCATTATTCCTTTGCTTAACAGTACCTCGAGTGGGTTTTGTGTGATGAAAAGTAATTATAATGTATCTACAAATCAAATGAACACACGTTACATGCTCTTATGCAGTTCTTCCCAGAAAATCCCCAACTCAATCCCTGTTTGCTAATGTTTTATGGTAGTCAAAACTTCTTCAGTTAAAGAAGGAACAGCTTTTCTGTTCAAGTAGAGAATAAGCTCTGTTTCATAGACAGATGTAAGCAAGACTGAGTGAGGGGAAGAGGGAAGTAGGGAGACTAGAATTTCTTCTGCAGCTTCCATGAGCCAGGCACTTATGCTGGACTCTTAACCCACATAATCTCACATGATATTCACACATGATAATCCCATATTTTCGAGATGACGCTCTGAGATAGGCAGTATCACCACCATTTTACAGATGCAACAACTGAGGCTCAGAGAGGCAAATGAAGGAATCAGGAACTGAACCCAGGTTTGCCTAGTATCAAAAGGCCATGTTCCACCATGAGTGAGCTGGTTTGCTACTCAAACATAATTCGTAAGCCACCTGGAGAGACTTGGTGAAGAGAAAGAGGAGGAAGAAAAGAAAGAGGAACAGGAAGCAGCAACAGAAGGCTTTTTCCAGTCTGTCTGCTTTATTGTTTCTTCCAGATCCCTTCCAGAAGCAGTTCCACTGGGCCGTATTCTCCTGCCTCCAACCTCTTGTTAGTATCAAGCCCTCTTCACACACTCTAAGGAAATTACTGTCCTGGGCGAACATGGCAGCCTTTTGTTTACAGGCCCCTCCACTGTTTTATCTGCTGGTGCCGTACTTAGTAAAGCTGACCATGGGACCATGTGCCCTTGTAGCTAGAACAGGATGGACATTTACAGTCACCTTCCTGCAAGGAACATCCTTATCTCTGCCTTCTAAAGACTTGACTTGGAGGTCACCTGGGTGGCTCAGTCGGTTAAGTGTCTGACTCTTGGTCTCAGATCAGGTCTTGGTCTCAGAGTCATGAGTTTAAGCCCTGCATTAGGCTCCATGCTGGGTGTGGAGACTACTTAAAACAAACAAACAAACAAACCAAAAAAACCCAAGAACACCAAAGACTTGAGTTGGAAGAGCTGTCTCCTGAGTACCTAGAAAGGGTTTTTGACTTTTCTCCTATGTCTGATCTAAGGAAATCAGAATTGAATTGGTTGGTGCCCAAATACATCTTTCTGGTAACATTTCTACAAATGGCTTGGGGAATGTGCACTGAAAGGGGTCAGAAGCTCTGTTAATAAGTTTCAGAAGGAAGCCATCTCATGTCACACTCATGTTAGCTCTGTTTTATACATGGGCAATGGGGATAAGAGACATCATGCCCCAAACCACAGGTCTAATTGGGGGCAGGGCTGAGGTTTATTCATGTTTTTTAAAAAATTAATAATATGATTTGAGAACATATGGACCAGACACTATGCTAAGCACTTTAAATGAGTGATTATATTCACTTCTCACAAGAAACTTGTGAATAGTATTATTATTGGTCCTCATTTTACAGCCAGGGACATTGAGGCTAAAAGAAATTAGACCCTGGACTGTGGCCACATGGCCAGTAGGCAGAACACCACAGTTAATGGACCAGGTTAGCCTGACGCTACAGCCCATGCTCCTTCCACCATGGACCCCCACAAACCAGGGCAAGGGGTTCTACAGCTCTCTATTGGGCTTCAAGCTCCCAGAAGGCAATAGCTAAGGCCAGGGGTCATCACAGAACATGCTCCAAAGCAGGGCAACTGTGTGAGGGGTCTGAGAAGACTGACAACCAAACCCTTGCAATAACTTCCCTGTGAATAAAAATTTGCCTCTCTATGTCTATCAACACAGATCAAATTTTAAGTAGTTTTGAAGCAGTAGGAAGTTCAAGCCTAGGCAATACTTCCCAGCTTCCAAGTGAGGTCAGTTTTCTTAATCACATTGTTTAGGAATGGTACTAACTTCTTCCTGGATGAGAAACATCAAGTAGATGGCGCTAGACTTCAGGAAGCACTTACGAATCTGTGTGTGAGCTCTGAATAACAGATGAATTTTATATGGACGAGGGCCTGCTTAAATAATGATGGATAAAAAATATCTGAAATCATTCAAAAGATAGGGCTCTGAGAGCTGGGTCATGGCCCAGTAAGGAGCCAAAAAGCTTAAAGTGTGGGTCATCCCCCCCAAAAAGCTTAAAGTGTTTTCTATCCAAAATTGCCAATAAATTGTTGGGCATCTTCAAAGGTGAATACTGGAGAAGAAGCAGAAATATGTATCCTGCCCTTACAGGAACTCCCAAAATCTCTGCTAGGAGGCTGGCTTCATATGGTCCCCAGAGGGAGACAGGTATTGAGTGATTTGCTGCATGTGGGGTCATCCAAAAGGATAGGTCTCCTCACCTGAAAAAGTAAAGACAAAGAAAAACACAGCCCACTTAAACCAAGTTGTTTGCCAAAATCTAAAGCAGAGATAGACATGAATTCTAGTCAAAATTCACAGAATATGCAGCAATTTAGAATACACAGAAGAAAGTACTTCTGCATCTAACAAGTGCAGGGAAGAGGTTCGCTTTCCTTCACACCCCCTATTGCCCCTGTCCTCACCCTTGGTTGGGAAGGGGGGGTTCCAGCATAGAAAAGCACAGATGCCATAAGAAGCAATCCATTTAAGCAAGAGAATCGCTTCATTTTTTGGTGTTTCCCTCCGAAAATGCAAAGATCCAGAGTGAAATGGGCCTCACCAGCACATATGTTTGTTGGGAAGGTGTGAAATAGGACCTTCTGGCTCAAGAAGAGTGTATCCTGGACCCTGAGAAGAGGGGTGGAAAGGAAAGGAGAGGGGAAAGCAGGCACAAGAAGCTGTCAGGTGCCCAAGTGAGGTTGGCCAGTGATGGCAGAGACCATCTGAAGAGTGAAAAGCACACAAATGCTCTCTTGGACTGAGGGCATTATTGGTTGGCTATAGATAAGATTGTTTTAGGGTTGTGTTTTTTTATTTTGTTTTTGTTTTGTTTTGTTTCTGATGGTATCCTGAGCCCTTTCCAGGCACTGCAGGGTGTCTGGGCAGAGAGAAACCCCCAACCTGCCGAGGATACTCTGTCCACCATGGATTCCAGGTCCATCACTGTAATCACTCCCTTGCAAACAAACACAACTCCTCTGCCTCTTTCCTCCTTCACAGGAGAGAGCAGCTGAGCGTGGTGGTGGGAGAGAAGGGGAGGAACACACCATGATGCTGACAAGCCTCACTTTGAGTGCAGGATAACAAACCTCAAGAGGACCCTCAGTTCTCCCCAGGAATCCTACAGTGTTCCCTGACAAGCTCACTGCACCCTCCCCCTCTCCAGTACCACTGCCCCCAGATTTCTCATACCCCTCAAATCCCCAATCCCCCAACTCTGCTACATTCTCAGAGAGTGGTCTTGCTTCTCATTTCACGGTGAAAAGAGAGCAAATCTACCAATTTACAGATATCAGTTCCTATATACACTACCTTCCCTCCTGTTACAACGGATATATTGTCTACACTCGTAAGCCGTGGCAACCTCCCCACTTAGGTGGTCATCATATCTCTCCTCCAGAGATCTGTTGCTGTAATGGTCCCCCTTTCTCCTGCTTTCAACAGTTTCCCCCTCTAGCAAGTCAGTCTCATCCATAGCAAACATGCAGCATCTTTAAAGAAAAAAAGAAAAACCTTTCTTGACCACCACACTCTTCTTCAGCCATTGTTCCCCTACTCTGTTCTCCTTTACAGCTAAATGTCTTAAACGATTTGTTTGTGCTCCTGTCTCCACTTTCTCCTTTCCCTTTTCTCTTTAACTTAATAAAATCAAAATTGTCTTCACTATCCCAGGTCAAGGTCACTGGTGACCCAAGTTGCTGACACAATGGACAGTCTTTGTCCTTCACTTACTACGCCTCAGTCTTGGTCCTTCCCTTACTATGCCTCGCAGCAGCATGTAAACCCGCCAACCTCCCCCAACTTCTTGGATTCCGCATATTCTGGTGACCACGGGGTCCTTGGATGCCACAGTCCTTACCTCCTACCCCAGTGACAGATCCTCTTTACTGTTCTTTGCCAGATCTTCCCCATTTTCCAGGCTGTACAAAACAAAACAAAACAAATCACCCCCACACAACCATTCTCAACTTTCCCATAGCAAATGCCTAGGAGATTTCATGGCTAAATATTAAATTTCATCACAGTGGTTTTAATCAGCTGACAGTGATCAATGACCATGAATTTCAAGTGACCTCAAGACACTAGACCCTTCCTGGACCTCACTGAAGACTTCTGGTCAATGAACAAGTAATCTGTTTTAACCAACCACATAAAGACTTATAAATTCATTCTTTCCCAACCAAAGTGCCGATTTTCAATTCTGACTTAGCATCACCACCATGGAATCCTGTTCCTAAGGATTTAAAAACTGTGATTTTTCTTCCTTAGAGAACTACTCAGTGAATTTCTCCTTGCCTGATATGTAAATATGCTCAGCTTTTTTTTTTTTCAACTCTCATGATCAGGGGATATGGGTGTATTTGTTTATTATTTGACAGCTGTGAAAGTTGAAGAGCTTGGGCCTTTCCTCTTCTCCTTCTAAACTCACTCCCAAAGTGACCTCACCCAGTTTCATACCTTTAAATACCACCTATATACTAATGCTACTAAATTTGTATCTCCTGGCCCAACTTCCCTAAAGAGCAGAACATATATTCAACTGCCAGTTTGAAATCTCCACTTTATTACCTGATAGTGTCTCAAACTTAACATGTGCAAAACTAGGGCCACCTGGGTGGCTCAGCAGGTTAAGCGTCTGACTCTTGATTTTGGCTCAGGTCATGATGTCATGGTTCGTGGGATTGAGCCCCACGTCAGTCTCTGTGCTGACAGCATGGAGCCTGCTTGGGATTCTGTCTCTCTCCTTCTCTCTCTGCCCCTCCCCTGCTTGTGCATGCTCTCTCTCTCTCTTGTGCATGCTCTCTCTCTCTCTCTCTCTCTCTCTTTCTCTCTCTCTCTCTCACACACACACACACACACACACACACACACACACTCAAAAATATATAAACTTAAAAAAAAACCAAAAAACTAAACATTTGATGACGCTCCACTTAAACACAGGTGTTCCTGATTTCAGAAAGTGATCACAAAAGTCTTCTGGTTGGTTGGGCCTAAACCAGAAGGAATCTTTGACTTCTTTCTTTGTTCCACCCCCAACCCCCCACAGCAATTCATCAACAAATCTTGCTGGCTCTACCTGAATTTTACTCCTTCCATTTCTCTCCCGTTGCCTCTCACCTGGATTACTGCTATACACTCCGAACAGGCTTCCTGCTTCTACCACTTTCTATTCACTTTCAGGCTGTTTTCCACACAGCACTTTGTCCCTTCAGCCCTGACACGGCTTTCACACTTCTTGCCATGCCTAGCTCTTGATGGTCCTGTGTGATCTAGCCCCTGGTTCTCTCTCAGACTCATTTCCAGCCATTTTTCCCTTGCTTGTGGAGCTCCAGTTCTACAGTCTTCCTTGTTATCTCTCAAACTCACCAAGCAAACTCCTACTACAGGGCCTTTGCACTGGTGATTCCCTCAGCCCGGAAAGCTCCTCTTTCCCAAATGCACACAGTCATTTCCTCTCTCCATCCAGATCTCTGCCTAAATGTTGCCTCCTCAGAAAGATCTTCCTGATCATTCTGTCAGAAATGGCACTCCTCTGTAAACCACTCACTATCCCCTTCATGTGCATTATTATTTCCTACATTTACATTAATTTGTTTATTGCATATCTTCTACACTGGTCACTGATGCATCCCCATGCCTGCCACATAGTAAGCATTCAGTAAATAATTGTCAAATACATGAAACTAGAGCCCTCGAGGAAATTATTAACTGTGACACTTATTAGCTGTTGGACTTCATGCTAATCACATACTCTGTGAAACTTCAATGCTCTAAAAATGATAAGATCAAGAATAATGTATGTTGTACCAACCCTCAGGGTTTTGTAAGGGCCAGATGAGCTAACATGTGCATGATCGACTCTTTAAGTATCAGTTATGCCATTCTTGAAATTTTATGCTTCTACCTCTGCTTCAGAATCCAAAATGAAGGGGAGTCTTGGTTCCTTTCATGTGTCCAGGGATCTCAGATACAATGTCCAGAAATTAAAAGTGCTCCCAAGAGCTGTTTCTGTACTATTCACTAGTTAATTATTAACTCTGCCAACTGTCCATAATCTCTAATACTCCAGTTTCAGTCAATTGCCAATATCTTCATTTCCAGTCTTTATTTTACACTGTCTCACTCTGTCCATTTCTTTCTAAGCCAATGTACATTATATAGTAAATATATCATACTTGCCTCAGTGTAAATAATAAAGAGCTATTTGTGTGTGATGGTTATGTACATAAATGCCCTGGGTTCACTAGCAAGCATGTTTTACAAACCGACATCAATAAAATGTAAAAACACTTCTATTTTGAACACTCCTTGGAACTGTTCCTGCCTTGCCTCATACACGTTTTACTTATTTATTTTCCTTCCGACAATAAAACAATCAGTGACAGCCTGCTAGTTTTCCTCCCTTATTTGAAAACACACTTAATAATGCATTCTTTTACAATGATTTTGTGTCACACAAAGCAAAGCTTAATGTGGTCAAATAAATAGTGGTCCTAATATCAAATGGTGGTGGTGAGCAGGCGTAGCTAGGCCAGGACCGGGGGGCAGGCCTCCCTGACTCAGACCGGCAGCCCGGCAGCCGAGGGAATGGTTTTCATATTCAGAGGGCTGAGCCCACATCTGCTCAGCCACAGAAACCTTCCCAGTGAATTCACACAGCTCCTAGAGTCAGTGGTGAGGCTGGAGTTGTAACAGGCAGTTCTGATAAACAGAGATGTGATTTTCAGAGAAAAGAGAAAGATGTGCAGATGTGTCCTTTGTCCTAAACATGCAGACCTCCCACACCTTTGGTAGGCCTGCAAAATGAGGGGGTTGAATCAGCTGCTCACTAAGGTCCTCTCCAGTTCACACATAGTTGATTCTCCATACTTTGCTTTCACGTCTCCTTCCAGCTGGCTCATTCAGAGAGGGGCTATTAGTGTCAGGGGCGGAATGTGAATGGAGCTAAACGGCCCCCACTCCACCTCGCCTTTCTCCGAGCCCCACTCCCACTCTGCCAGGAAGGTTTGCGCTCTTTCTCTGCAATTCAAGTCCTGAAGCAAAAATTATCTCCCATAATATTCTCTTGTAATATTAGTTTCAACACATGTGTTTTGTCTCTCCCCAACCCCAGAAGGATTCATGTATAGCTGCTGAATTCATTCAGTGGTGAACTGCATCTGTCAGTCAGAAGAAGCAGGCATTAAGGAATATTGAGGGTATCCAAAGGAAATCATTTCATGCCCTTTCTGGTGTGGGTATACTAGACCCACACCAGAAAGGGCATCACAAAGAGGTTTCTGCAAAAATGGTTAAAACATGTAAAGTTGAAGGCTTCATGCTTCTTCTTCTACTTTTTCTTGCCTTATTTCCCACTCAGAATCCTTTTGCATTCTATGCTCTCTAGCATATGTGTCTTCAAACTTTTGCCAAAACTGATCTTTGCCTAGAACATCTTTCCTCAACCACTGCTTTCCTAAACCCTGCCTTTCCTTAAAGGTCCCAACCAAATCCCTCCCTCTCCTTGGTTCCCCATCTTCTCTGAGCTTGAGGCCCATCAAAGCAGTTGAGCTGGGATTCAGAATGGACAAACACAAAAATCAACTGGGCCCTCTTTCCTCCTTGACCACCAAGACTTACTGCTACTCAGGATGGAGGTGTTTAGGTTGCTTATCAAATGTTGTTCAAACTACCTTGGTTGTTCATGACAACAGAGGATAATAGTATGTTAATTTCACTCACAGATCTCAAACTCACAGATTTAGAAGAAATTAGGGAAAGCTTCTCATAGCAGCTGTTGTTTCATCTCATGGAAGACATTCTTCCTAGGGTCAAGGTCAGGGACAAATCAGCACCATAGACCCCAGGTAGCTCCCAGTCAGCTGGGATGCCATGTTTATGTAGGCTACCAATGACTCATAATTCATGACCAAAGCCAGATAAGGAAGGCATTGTGATATCTGATGCTGCCCCTTCAGAATTTATGTTCTAAGCTGCTACATTTTGACCTATATAGAGATGACCTCAGTGTCCTAAGCATGTGCTCATGACTGGACTGTGAGATCTGCAATGCCTTCTCTTGTCCTGCAATCCCTGTTCCAGGTATACTTAGTCACTGGTCCTACCTACCTATCCAGGGTGGACTCATTGGCTTTCAGTAGCAGAGGAAGATTAATTTATATTCTTGTTATACTTATAGACTATTAGTATAAATGTTAATTTATACTAATCCACAAGAGCGACAGATAGGGTATCATTCTCCAGGTGGCCTGATTCTTTAGACACACACACACACACACACACACACACACACAATCTGACAGGGCAACATGACTCTCTGTTCTGGGTCCATTTCTGTGGTTTTCTTGCTCTCTACTCTTTATGAAATTTACTGCACTGTGATCTCAAGCATATTTTCTACCCCCAAAATACATTGAGTAGAATAATAATCAAAAGGAAGACTTTAAACTGACACAAGGACTTTCATCTTGTGATCTCAGAGAGCTTTACCAGACACTAAATAATTAATGTACCACAAGTGACACAAAGACCAGGAAGCCTAGAAAACCAAGTCCATCAATGAAATTCCTTGTGACATGAGGGAGTGCCTGTAGGGACAACCATCCACCAGTGGGCCAAGTAGTTTCTGGCTAAGTTGAACTAGAAGCTACAAACTATCCAGGAACAACCTACTTTTCTCTTGACGTGATGTTTCAAGATGGGAAGGGATAGTTTCCAGAGTAACCTCTGGAGAGGGCACAGCCCACTTTCACAAGAAGAGGTGAGCTCCAGCCCAGAAGAGTGGATATTACGATCACCACGGTTTCTGATTCACTGATGCCTTTGGGAGTCATTCATCTTGTAATCCTGACAATAGTCCTGTTAGTTAACCCCTTTTACAGATGAGAAGATTCAGGCCCCAAAAAACACAACTGTCCTGTGCAAGGTCACATAGCTAGTATCAGGACAGAACTCATAACTGAGGACCCCTGATATATGCACCAACCAGCAATGACACTCTCCAACACAGACCTCCTGGAGATGATGCTGACTGCCCTGGAGAATAGCAACATCGAGTTAAACACAGGAGAAAGGCTGATCAGTTCACAGATGCCTGCAGCATTCTCCTGAGAATGACAGATTCCTTTCAGGTCAACCAGGAAGGTGACCTAGAAACACACACCTTCAGTTAGGGCAGCCAGCTCTCCAGGGCCTCAAGCTGAACCTGCATTGTTTCCATGGCAACCACCACCAGGTCTGATGCTTGGCCCTTGAGATGGGCCTTGGCTGGTCCAGGGAAAGAATGCTTGGGATAGGAGGAGAGGGGCAGAGCACTTTCTGCTAACTTCTAGTCCTTTCAATCTCTCTTTATCTATTTGTCACCTTCTTATTTCAGGAAAGAGTCTATCCTCCAGGAAACCACACTTCAAATACCATTTCTCAAACAAAGACCTCTCACCCATGGCTGGACTCATTTCCAGAGAATGGAAGCAGAATGCCTGAACAGGCTGGTGTTCTAAATAGAGACCCAGGTTCCTGGGAACAGTGATGTTACTGTGCAACCTTGGGTAAGCTACTTAACCTTTTTGAAGCTTTGTTTCTCTGCATATAAAACAGAACTCATCATGCTTTTCCATCCAACTTTAGGGATGCTCTGAGAATTAATGAGACAGTATATACAAGCCCTCAGGCTCTTTTGAAGAAAGTTACACTAGAAATCCTTGGGCTGTTACCAAGGGGCATTGTCATGATGATGCATTTTAAAACATTCTTTACCTGCATTACTAAAATAAACTCAGCTTGTATTAAAATAGATAGGCCAATAGCCTAATTTGCTTCTCCCTGTTTTGGGGCTGCTCTTCTTCCTTTTTGCTTCCATTCATTTTGCACTGTGAACAGCTATGGTCAGTGTTACCCTTGACCCCTATGCAGAAACCTAGGGTGAGAGTTGGGAAGGGCTCTAAAGACCATTTGTCTACATCCTCCCATAACATACCTGGGGAAGCTGAAACAGGAAGAGCCAATGTTTTACCCAGGGTCATCTCCCTAGTGAAAAATCAAGAACCTGCTCTTTTGACCATTCATTCTGTGCCTCATCCAACCACCGAAGAAGGTAATAAAGAAAGAAGGAGGGGAAAAGAAATAGAGGAACATGTATTTTTGCTCTTTAAACCTTTAAACTACTGTTCCGTACAGTACTATGCGATGAAAAAGAAAAAACTACGGAAAAAACCAATACTTAGAGTATGTGCCTATTAAGTATCCTAGCCCCATACTGGGTGCTGTACAACCATTGTCCCATGTAAATTGTACAATTTTCTGAATGGGGCATTATTATCCCTATTTCCAATGAGGGACCTGACACTCACAGAAGTTAAATAACTTGCCCAAGGTCCTGGAGTGAAAAAGAATGGAACTAAGATTAATTTAATAAATGAATATTTATTGAGCATTTCCTATGTGCCAAACTCTGCCCTTGGCAAATAGGATGCTTTAGTGAGCAGAATTAGACATTACCCTCTTAGAGCTCACAGGCTGAGGAGCTTAAAGTGTCGTAGGGTATCAGACAGCAGTCCAACCACCTCACAAATCCTTGCAACGTCTCCACGTTGATATGTGTTATGAAGGAGAGACACATAGTCCTATGAAAAAGTATAAAAGAGAGACTAGATTTCAGTCTTGAGGCGAAGAAGGATTGCCTGAGAAATTGATGCCTCAGCTGGGGCCCTGAAGTGGATGAGCAGAGTTAACCAGTTAAAGGGAGTGGGACAGGGAGGGAGGGCACACAGGGAAGGGGTCTACTGGAGCCCAAGTCTGTCTCAGTCCAGAGTACCTGCTCCTTACTTGCCCCCAAGAGGGAGTGAGGTGTTACTGAGGATGCCTGCCATGGGGATCAACCAGCAATGCCACAGTCCAACTCAGAACTTCTGGGCGGTGATGTTGATTGCCCTGGAGAGCAGGGACATTGGGTTACACACAGAAGAGAGATTGATCAGATCACGGATACCTGCAGTGTTCTCCTAAACCAAGGCAAGCCTTCCTTCAGGTCAACCAGGAAGGTCACCTTGAAACATACTTTCAGTCAGGGCAGCTGGCTCTCCACGGCCTGAAGCTCAGCCCAACACTGTTTCCATGGAGACCAGCACCAGGCCCGATTCCTTCCCCATAGATGGGGCCTTGGCCTGACCAGGGGAAGGATGCATAGAGTACAATTTTTCAGAGCCCTGCCAATCTGAAGAGGAAACCCCAGGGGAATAGACCTGCAGAATTTAAGCACACAGTCATACACCAAAGGGAAGGGCTGGGCTCTGGTGTCTGGATTCCGGGCCTTGTCCCTCCAGGAAGCTTGGCTCATGGGTGGAGTATCATAGAAAAGGCAGAAGGGGTCCTACCAATGGGGTAGAGCCATTCTGTGGCAGTCAAGGTGCCTTCCTGGCTGACCTGTAGGAAGCCTTAGCTTCAGTTAGGAGAACGCTACAGGTATCCGTGGTCTGATCAATCTGTCTTCTGTGTGTAACCCAATGTCCCTGCTCTCCAGGGCAATCAACATCACCGCCCAGAGGTTCTGAGTTGGACTGTGGCATTGCTGGTTGGTCCCCACAGCAGGCATCCTCAGTAACACCTCACTCTCTCTTGGTGGCAAATAAGGAGCAGGTACTCTGGACTGAGACAGACTTGGGCTCCAGTAGACCTCTTCCCTGTGTGCCCTTCCTCCCTGTCCCACTCCCTTTAACTGGTTAACTCTGCTGATCCACTTTAGAGCTCCAGTTCAGGCATCCGTTTCTCAGGCAATTCTACGCTGGCCTTAAGGATGAAGTCAAATGAAGACACATCAGGTTGTTACAGGTCTGAAAACTAAAGTACCTTCTGGAAAAGTGAAGGGATGAAACTGCCCCCGGAACACTTGCCACCATCTAGCTCCTGATGATAAATTCATATTTGCTTTCCCCTCACCAAGGCCCAGGCTAACACAATGAAAGCCTTTCTTTCTCATTGCCATATTTCACTTTGCTTTAAATATTAGGTAAAAAGAGAAGAGGGAGGGGCAGCAGGAAGAGAAAGAAAAGAAGAGGGAAGAAGGTGAGGGAAGAGATGGTAAAGAGACTAACAATGAGGAGTGAGCAGAAACAAAGAGAAGAAGAGTGCAGAGGGAGAAGGGAAATCATCTGATATTTTTCACCATTTGGAAGTTACTGAGAGAAAGTTATTCAAAGTACCACTGTAAAAAGGCCATAAAACACCTTGGGGAAAACATGAAAGTCATGCCGCCACCATACAGATGAGCAACCTGGAATTAGCTGCCAGAGAAATGTCTGAAAAGAGGAAATTCAATGGCCCACATGGCTGCCTCTACCCCCTCCCTCCTGGTTTCCACCCCCTCCAAACCGCCTGGCTCTGAAGGCAGAAGCAGTAATTTGGAGCCAGCAAGTGTGAAGGAATGTCGGAGCTGCTATTTGCCTTCATGAAGCACATCTTGAGTACATCTATTAGAAATATATTTTAAAATACATTTTCAGTTTCACTATAGAAAATCTGAAAAACTCAGGAACTTCTAAAGAAGAAAATAAGTACAACTCCTACCTCCAGCACCCAGAAAACCAGTGTTGACATTTTATGGTGTGTGGTTCTGTGACTTGGTTTTCACACTTAGAGCATTTGGCTTAAGGTCTGTTGAGAAGGGCAGGAGAGATTTTCTCTCCACCCATGAGATCTCTGCAGGGATAAGAAAAGTCATTCTCCAGAACCACTTGGGGTGGGGGTGGGGGGAGAGGAGCAACACCAGGCAGCTAATACCTTGGAGCACAAATGCTAAAACCATGGAAACTTGAGATGCTCAAGGCCCAGGCAAAGTCAACACAGGCTCCTAGGGAGTAAAGGCTAGCCTTTATCAGGAAGGAGGAGAGAACTTGGCCTGGGCAGACCTGAGAACAGAGGGATATAAATGCAGAGAGACCAGGGGAGGTAGGTACACTGCTGTGTACCCTCAGCATCACTGGGCAGAGGTGCAAAGAACTGCTCTGGCAGATACTTAAAAAAAGTCACAAGTACCAAAGACTATAGAAAATGTGTTATGTCAGGGGTGCCTGGGTGGCTCAGTTGGTTAAGCATCTAACTTCAGCTCATGTCACGATCTCACAGTTAGTGAGTCTGAGCCCCACGTCAGGCTCTGCACTGAACACTTTGAGTTCTGTGTCTCCCTCTCTCTCTCTAAGTAAATAAACATTAAAAAATTTTTAGAAAATGTGTATGTCAGTGCATGAACCTAAATAAAAGATGCGGTACATTGATTTCATGACTTGGGGGAGAATTTTAAATAAGTGGAATTAAAAAAAATAAGTGGAATTCTATCTTAATCTCAAAGGGACAGCCAATGAAGGTAAACTGGAGACAGAGCCCTATCTCTCTGTGACCAGTGATGCACTCAACAAATGTATGGCAGCTCTTAAAGCCCTTTTATATGCATTCAAGCCTTTGATCTTCACAATGGTCTTATAAGATAATAAAAAAATTCCAATTTACAGAGGAGGAAAATGAAAATCCAAATGGTTGAGTCAATGCTTCCTAGCCTTTTTAGACATCATGACACACAGAGAAAATGATATTTATATGGCCCACTGGGGTACACAGGACACTGAATACCTGTAGTTGAGGCAAGTGGTCCAAGGGCTTCAGGCACTCCTTCTCTGACTCAGCCTCACTGAGTGCTGAGAGATCAACAGTTTGGTGTCTCTGCACAACTGTTGGCTCTTTGCAGTACACCCATGACCATGGCACTGCTGGAGTAGGGAGCTCTGGGCCAAGATGTGGCCAGAGCCATGTTGTGAGAAGCAACAGGGAATGCCATCACCCTGCATCTTGCCCCAAGGACATCTCAAAGCAGCAACAGAGATGTTAGCCACCGAAGAATCCTGAGGCTTACTCTGTAGGCAGTCAGGAAAAGAGCACGTGTACTCAACACTGTGTCATCTCCACACAAAGCAGGTGATTCTAATGAATAAGGGTCTTGAAGTTGGATCTGATGGAGCTATAGAAAGTTCCATTCAAGCATTTGTAACTGCTGAGACGCTTCAAAAAAAAAAAAGGGAGGTAAACTCAGCTCCTTTTCCACCTTGGGAAATTCAGAAAATAATTTCACGGGATGGTTATTGAATGGCCAAAAAGTAATGATTACAAATGACTGAGTTAACTGGTGTACGTGGCCTCATCTGTCATCATTGCAGAGTCTTATCGGGAGCCTCATCAGGATTAGTGGCTCACCATGACTGATGGTATCTGCCAACCAAGACGGCTGGGCTCCATCCCTGGCCCCTTCAATCATAGTGGCAGGAGGAGCCTTCTAAAGTTTGAGCATAAACTCTGAGAAATTGCCTTCACCAATGACTCCATGAGTGCCTTCCAAGATAATGGACTCTTTTTCTGCAAGTGATAGTCCATCTCTCCCAAACTTCCCAGGTCTTATTGTCACTGGGGAGCTTGAGCAATATCAGGACACGATGGCTGCTAGGATCAGGTATATGAGAAACTAAATCTCCTAGCCTTCTGACTAAAAGAGTATATTCAGTACAAGTAGTTTACACTCAGGCAGCATCTACACAATATAAAACCCCTGAATGGAAAATGAAAACATTTCCTTACTTCCCTGAATATCTCCAAATGCTAACCAAAGATTTCCATTCATGTCAGGAAAATGTGTGTACCCTGTATCAGTCTAGCTCAAGAGAAGTGGTTAGGACTGAGCATTAGAAATATTTGGAGCAGATGAATGAAACACGAGTTAATTCCATACTACTACTTATATTGCTTTTAACTGTGTACAGAGTGAGCCTGACTTCTAGGAAGGTTCTTACAATGATCATAAAAGGTGTTTAGGAAGGTGAACTCAATTCCCTGCTAGTTGTTCACACTCACCAACAGATCATCAGTGGGTAGGGAGGAGAGACATCACTCCCACCGATCCCCAGGCCTATCTTGCACCCAAGATAAATCTTTCCCTATCCTTTTTTTTTCCTTTGGTACAGAATGCATCCAGAGACTTCTGGAATACCTACATCCATTATATTGCTGAAGCATATCATTACTTCTGTAAAAATGCACTACCACAATAGGCAGAAAACAACAAATCTTTCACTAAGTGACTTAAGACCACACCCAGCCTAATAGTGTGAGACTTTAAAATTCCTATCTCAGCAAAATGAACATTTATTACATATCATGGAATTTGGAATCACCTACAAATAGTGGAAACCGTGACTATTAAATCTGCCACTACTGAGAAGTTGCTGCAGTCAGAATATGAAAGTTAGAGGAATACAACCAGATACAAAAGTTACTTTTCCAGGTACACTGGGGTCCTCTGGGGTGGGATACTCAGGTTCCAGACTCAGAAATGGGGAGAGGGGAGGAAAGAACTGTTATCACACACATGGGAAGATCCATCCATGGCTTCCCCACTCCCCAAATTTGTAGATCTGTACAGTTTTCCTGTCCAAGGTAAGTAGCAATTATATCCACAACAATTATATCCACAAGAGGTTTGACTCACCCTTGAGATGAAAGGACTTGAGGGAAGGCACGTTTGTAGGTTGCTCATTGTTAGGGAGATGCCAAAGATTAAAAATATTGAGATCCTTCCTCTCTGGAATGGATATAAGTGGAGCAGCTATAAGACCAACAGAGAGAAGCTCTAGAATGTGATGCTGGGGGACCTGGGTGGCTCAGTCGGTTAAGCGGTCTGATCATGATCTCATGGTTCGTGAGTTCGAGCCTCACTGTCAGGCTCTGTGCTGACAGCTCAGAGCCTGGAGGCTGCTTTGGATTCTGTGTGTCCCTCTCTCTCTGACCCTCCCCTGCTCACACTCTGTATGTCTCTCTCTCAAAAATAAACATTAAAAAAAGTTTTTTAGAATGTGACACAATCTGCTGGCAAGAGCAAAAAGGAAGCTAGAAGTGAGTTGAAGGCAATCCACTCTCAGAGCAAACAGGAGAGTGTGACACCAAAGAGAAAAACACACATTTGGTTCCTGGGGCCCCTGTCCTGCCAGGGGAGCACTGAGGAAGAGTGACCTAGCAGGGATCCCTGGAAGTCATGTGCAGGAATTACAAGCAGGATCAGAGAAGAGAAAACCCGACATCACTCCAACAGAATGAAATGGCAGCCAGAGTTTCCTCCTGTTTGAGTTATCCTTGCCGTAGAGACATGTGGTAGGAGATGACGGTTTGTAAAAGGGGCTGTAAACTAGATTAGGAAGAGGAGGCCAGATGGGAAACCCCAGATGGTGCCCTATCATCTTGGAGTTTAGATCCTAGGCTTAGACATCAGGCTGACCTGAAATCAACCCACAGCTCCAACACCTACTACCACCAGGGTGACCTCAGCCACGCTATTCAACTTCTCTAAGCTCTGCTTTTCTTGTCTGTGATGTGTGGACAGTAATAGAATCACCATTATGTGCTTGCCTTGAAGATGCTGTGAGAGAAAAGCTTCTGAACCACTTGGCACAATGCCTAGCAAATGGGATGTGTTCGGGAAATGTTATTTATATCACCATAAATAATAATGTATTATCATCATAATAAATATAGGAAATGCTGGACAACATTTGGGCCCAGCCATGAAGAAGTCTGAGTTCTGAAATTTCAGGGAAGTCTGTATCATCTCTATGAGGGAGAACAAGAGTTTTGTGGGTGGCAGAAAAGATCTGGAATCCAGACACAGCCACAGGGGTGGTTGTTTTCAGAGCTGGGTAGGCAACGACAAGAGAAAATGAAGGCTGTTGCCTCAGGAAAAGGTGGTAGTGGTAGCTTGGGCGTGCAGACCCTGGCAGACCATTGGCTAATAGCAGAGAGGGCAGCAGTAGAGGCCTGAACTTTGAGTCTTTAAGCTTACAAAGGTGGAGAGTGCTAGATACATTGTCATTCTGGGAGCCATTAATGCATAAATTAGATTACCAAGGCAAGAACTCAGGAACAGAAAAACAAGGTACACACCCAGTTAGGAGGGAAACATGAAGAACAAGCAGAGGAACAGGATCCAGACAAGATGCTGAGCCCAGGTGTCAGCCTCCTTCTAACCCTGTCCTGGACTCATTGACTGAATGAGTAATCTTTTTCTATTTAATGCTGTTTGTATTCACTCCCGTCATCCACGTTCGAGCCCAGACAGAAGGTGCTGCAGACAATCTCTACCACCTCCTGGAAGCTCTGAGCAAATCATGGAGATTTCACATTGTACTAGAGATAGGAGATTGGCAAATGTTTTCAGATTATTTTTTATAGGAAAAAGGAATGGAGTTCAGGGACATTATTAGAGTTGTAAGTTTAACAATGCTCTCTGGCATGATTCTAAAATGGATAGTTAACCAGATGGCTTGGAAACCTTTAGAAATATATACTGATCATCGGGAGACAAAACTAGTTCATTAGGAATATGGTCAGACTAAGAGTAATATACTTAATATAAAAAAAAAAGCAACACAGTCCCCTCCCCCCACCAAAAAGGAAAATAAGTACAAAACAAAGATCCCTGTAAAATAAATAGATCCTGATCTCGCCCTTACCTCACTATACCCCCCCACACACTCACATGCAGAAATACAAATGGCTAATAAATATTTGACAGAAGTTCATCTCTAACAGTATTCAAAGGGACGCAAATTAAAATACCAAAATACTACTTTTCACTTATTGAACTAGAAAATATTTTAAAATAATTTTTAGTAATGTAGTTCAAATTCATTTAACTTAATTTAAAATAAATGTTCTATGTAAGTGATGAATTACTAAATTCTACTCCTAAAAACCAATATTACACTATATGTTATCTAACTAGAATTTAAATAAAAATTTGAGGCAAAAAAATAAAATAAATAAAACAAATGTTAAAACAATCATGCTCGGAGAGGACAAGATGGCAGAGAAGCAGGGAGCTCTGTAATCCGCGCACGCCTGTATGGATTGAACTGAGAAGGACTGAAGGGATAAAACTCGGATTTGCAAGTGGGGCAAAGAAGAAACAGACGCCAGAAAGAAGACAACCTCAAAGATGCCTGAGTGAGTGACTGTGATCTGGGAAATTAGGGGACGGGCGGGTCCCGGTGGCACAGGGGGAAGGAGCCCCCGAGCCC
>CM053576.1:109710961-109756707 GCA_028646485.1 Cryptoprocta ferox | reverse complement strand
AAAATGTCCTTCCCTGATCACTATCAAAGAAGATTCCCGTACACTGGTGTGTTCCATCGCTGCCCATTGTTTGCTTCCATCTTCACATTGTTCACCCCAATATGTAATTACATATCTGTTTAGCCACTTGCTTATTTTCTGCTTATATCCTGCCCTAGATAAGTAGGTCCCCAAGGGCAGAGACAACCTCTATTTCATTCACCTACACCAAATGCTTAACTTAGTGCCTAGCAGAGAGTCAGTGCTAAATAAAGATTTGTTGCATGAATACATGAATGAATGGAAGAATGACCTTAGACTGTGAAAATGCTGAGATCAATTCTTGACCCTTTGATGCTAGGACCACAGTCCATACCCTCAAGCCCCACCATAGAAAAATCAGGCACAGTAGCAGTGATCTTAACAAAGCACTTACTTTGAGTCAGATACTCTGCTAGCATGTTATGCACATGAATTTTATTTAATCCTTACAACAACCTGTGGCACAGGCATGGAACTATTCCCATTTTATAGACGAAATATGAGGTTTCTAGAGAAGATATGTAACTTTCTCTAATTTAACATTGCTAGAAAGAATCAAGGCTAAAATTCCCACTGAGATCTGTTTGATTCCACAGCCTTATCTCTCTGCTTTTTTTTTGGCAATACTGCCAACTATGGGCTTCTTTAACGGTCTAATAAAAAAGCAACTGGAGATTAACTTTGAACCTTCGATTTTTGTGAAAAATGAGAATTGCATGGCAGAATCTCTAGCAATGTATTCCTAATGTAAAGCTAGTATTTGGAGCAGGTCCTTGCTTACTGGTGACAGGTACCCAAATTATAGGAGCCATATTCATGAGCTCCTTGAAGCCTGGATCTTCAGAAGACACATAAGGGGTAGTATGACAAGGGTTGGCTTTGATTGAACCCTTTTAATAAGAGGATGACTTTCTGTAAATTATATCAAACTCTCAATTTTCTATCCAGGCCTAGGGTTTGATGTGGAACTTGGCCCCCATGCCGCCTCCAGCATCTCCCCTAGCCGTGACTTGTGATGCACTTAGGTAACTCAGAGACCTATTGATGAGAGATGCCTAATGTTTTCTGGAATCCTCCACAACTCTAGGACTTTAGGCTAGTTTAGGAGGAATTCCTATAACTGTTTCTAGTTACTAGCTTTGAGATATTTATTGTGCCCTAAGCTCTTTATATTTGCCACTCAGTCTACTATGTCTGAGCCATATTCCCAGTGTCTTCTCACCTGAGAGAGAGAAATAGAATCTAGCTCGCATTTGCCAGCCCTTCTATTCATCATGCAGAAACATAATGGAATAAGCCACATAGATGTTGTTATGCTAAAAGAACCACAGTCCCTGAGATGAATATCATGCATTCCTATTCTTCGCACAGAATCTCAGGATTGGAAGGCTGCCAAGTCCATGTCCCATCTCAAACCCTTTGGCAATGACAGCTGATTCTTCTGCCTGTCCTCCACCAGTTCTGAGCATGTGTGCGTGTGTGTGTGTGCATGTGTGTGTGTGTGTGTGTGTTTTAGGGGAGGGGTGTCACTCTAATCCATGAGTGGCCAATACTGACTGATAGAAAGGTCTTCCTTACTTACAACTTCAACTTGACCTTCCTCAAACTACCTTTGGGAAATTGGGCAGAGTTGGGGGGGGTGCGGGAAGAGCCATTTCTTTTCCTCTAATCAGTACACTATTCATATTATGTTCCAACTGGCATGAAATTTTAAAAACATTGGTAGCAGGTGCTCTTAAGATATATTGCTTTCATAACCAAACCTAAAAACAAATCTCAGGAACAATTATCTACAGTTAGTAGACATATAAAAAATTGTTAAATGAATGAATGAACAAGTTTCTTCACACTAATAAAAGTGGAGGTTTCCATCACATTCTTAGTAGATGCTATTGGGTCACCATCCAGGTATATCAATTTTGAAGGGAGAAGAAGAAAATATCTAATAGACCTCAAAGACAGGGCAGATGTTTCTATCCCTCTCCCTGACCCCAGTCTGGGAAAACAGAAGAAGCATTATCTTAAATTTCCCATCCCCTCAGTGTCCAGCACAGGGGCTAGCACAGACTGAATGCTCAGCAAATTTTCAGAGAATTTCCAGAAAGAGCTTGAGAGACTATACAACCCAACCAGTGTCCCCCCAGTAATATAAAGCAGAAACAACCCAATAACATTCATAGGCCCAGATATACTGAACATGACCTCAGCAGCTCTTAGAAGGCTCATGGTTTGAATATCATCATCCCTAAACACCTTTGCATCTTCTATGCTGCGTAAAGTTCCTTTAATGAAATACTAGAGTCCATCACAACAAAGATTGTCAACCTTTCCCTTCTAAAGCATCAAGACCCCAAAAAAAGATAAATTAACCTCAACTCACACTAAGGTATAAAGGATTGTTGGCAGGCCCTTTCTGGAAACCAACTGCAAGCAAAAGACTGAATCAAGCGAGTCCTAAGTCTCTGTTTCTCTGGACTAAGCATTAAGGATAAACTGAGATTGCTTGTCTATCCTTTGTGGGGTGCATAAAGGTAGTCTGGAAGGACATTTCAGTGGACTTCCCTTCTTACAAGATGCAAGACCCACAACAAGGGATCCTCATGGTGCTCTTTGACCCTATACTCATTAGGTGTTGGCCAGCTCTCCAGTGCTTTGCAAGGACATCTAGTTTCCTATTACTTACATATTGGGGCAAGCTCCAAGATGTCTGAATAAGTACCCACAGAATACTGGTACTTTTTAAGCATCCTTAGTTTACTCTGGAATGATACTTTCTACTCACAGCTGTGTGAATGAGTTGCCTACATATAGCAGATGCTCCAAGCACATGGTCTAAGGCAATGCTTCTCAAATGTTAATATGTATACAAAATCACCTGGGGATCCTGTTAGAAATTCAGATTCTGATTCGGTAGGTCTGGCTAGACCTGGGATTTTGGATTCCTAATAAGCTCCCAGGGAATGTCCATGCTGCTGATCCACAGACCATACTTTGAGCGGTGAAAGTCTATTAAATGAGGTAAGTCCTAAAATTTACTGTGTGTAAGAAGCCTCTTGGGAGCATATTAAACATGCACTATCCCCAGGCCCTCAACCTCAAAGACTCTGATTCAACAAATCTGAGGTAGGGCCCAGGAATCTGCATATTTAATAGACCCACTCATTCATAGAAGGCGGTTAGTGGACAATACTTTAAAAGATACTGACATAGAAGATTTTGTGGAGGGTGTGTCCCCTGGTCTGTCCAGAGCAGAAACAACACACCAGCATCCACTTCTCCTGACCACCAAGAACAGGGGCTCTCAAACTTCAGAGGGCATCAGAATTACCTAGAGCACTTGTCACAGCAGTAATTGAAGGGCCACCCCCAGAGTCTCTGATTCAATAGGTTTGGAGTGGGGTCTGAGAATTAACATTGTTAACCAGTTTCCAGGTGAGGCTGATATGGTCTTCCTGCCACACATTGAAAACCAGTCTTGGTGAAAACTAATCTTATCAAAATCACCAGAGCAGCTTTTTAACCCACCCCTATGTTCCCACCCTCATTATTACATATCTTGGGGGTGTGGGGCCAGTGGTATGTCTTTTAAAAGAGCCCCTCAGCTGCTGAGTACCCTTCAGGGAACAAGCTCTCCAAAGGAAGGGCCTTTAATCCTGAATAGATGATAAAGTTAAATACATATCTTTAGGGCCCCAGAAGGACCTTTGGGTCTTGCTTGATAATTGGTTTGGGGTCTCAGATGGGGCTGTGCCTTCTATCCCTGAAGGAAGTCCTTAGGCCTAAGCCCAAGGAAAGACCCAGCCATGCTAAGCAGGAGGGAAGCCCCTACATGGGGTGGTGGGACCCCATTCTCTCTCTCAGTCCTCAAAGAAAAGAAGGTCATGGCTTCCTCCACAGCCAAAACAACCTCCAACCTGACGAACTCGATAATTTATTAGCCCACATGATGGGAGCTTTGGTTTAGCTTAACAGCTTGTTCATATGGAAACCAGGGTGCCACTTTTTAATTTGCTGAGTCCTTCCTCAGATTCCAACAAGACAGGAAAAGAAGAAGTGAGTCCTCTTGTATCATGAGATGGGAACACATTCTCCCCAGGACCTGTGATAACTAGAGATGTGGTCCCCACCCCTATAACAGCCCCAGAATCTGGGAAGCAGGTTCACATCGAAATGTCAAGGGCAGCTTTAGCTTGAAGAAATGAGGGCTCCTCACCAGGAAAGAAGAGCCTTGAGAAGTATTTCAGGGAAGAGGTGACAGCCAGAAAACAGCCATCTGTTTGGGGTGTTTTGGGTTGTCTAGGTCTAGCCATCCCAGACAAATAGTACCTTAGCAGAGTATGTGTACATCAAGCTGGGACAAGAGAAGAAGTTTCACTGGGGGTTGGCCTGCCATGTGGTCTCAGCATGGGTGAAAGTGTTGGGTCTCACACTGATTGAGTGTGAGCATCGCAGCTTCTTTTTTTATTTCTAGGTAATGATTCCACTCCCTTTGCCCTCTTGCCACTCTGAGTTCATGGATTATACCAGACAATGAGTTTCTGAGGCAGCAGAACAGGATCCCATGTAGTAGGATCCTAATTGCACCAGGCTCCAATTTGCCAAAGCTTAGAGACAGGTTTGAGAGAGGCACCACCTTCCGGGAGGTAACATGTAACCAGGTAAGGTTGAGGGGGTGGGAGTGCTCAGCATGTTTCCACGTTCTAGGCTTTTTGGGGACAGTTTATAGTTCAAATAGGCTTTCTTCTTATTGGACCACAAATCTTAATCTTTGGTGATGACAATATATATAAACCCCATAAGTACTATTAATAAGAGCTGTAAAATAATGATGACAATTATAACTAACATTTTTGAGATTCAGGGGGTATAGGTAATGTTGTTCCCCTTTTAAAGAGAAGGACACAGAGACTCAGAAAGCTAAGGGAATTCCACAAAGGCACCACTAGCTAACCTGGATCTGTGTGTCACCAAAGACCTTACCTGTCCTCTATACCCTGCTGTTTCTCCCCTCACATATGACCCCAACACTGTAAAATGACTCTGGAAGGCAGGAAGAATGAAAACATAATCTTGCCATTGGATCCAGCTGTGCCATCCTCACTCCCCAAGAAGTCAAGGGACATACTCAAGGCTGGGCAAGGGGAGTTGGAGCAGGAACAGGGACTAGGGCATGGCTAGAGGGATGCCCACATCCAGCAACAGCTGCATTGGTACCGGTCAGGATCCATGAGTGGCATCAAAGGGGATAGCCCCTGGGCCACACACGTCCAGCTGTCATTGGGTCCTGGCTAGAAGGAGGAGGCCTGTGTGCATTGCAATGCTCACACTCATACCTAGTCAGGAGAAAGTGCCTGTCTCCTCCACTAGGCCCATTAAAGCTTATTTCTCCTCTTGCACACACCCCGCTGAGGGTCTGCCAACTCAGAAAAGGCCTTTGAAGCTAACATAGCTATCTATGCCCACGGCAGAGATGCACAAAGCAGGAAAAACAGAGTGAGAATTTTGGACTGTGAAATAAAATGGAAGCCCCTCCAATGTTCCCAGAACCAAAGCATTAAAATAAAATCATTTGACAATTATTCGCCTGGATCGAGAAAGTGAAGTCATTTTCGAAGTGGCCACTAATCTTCAAAAATAATGAGTGTGATTTGATCCGTGGAAGGAACCAGAGTGCTTGAAGATTTCACTGCCTGAGGCTCTACACTTTCATGAGATATCGACAAAACCTGGAGGGTGAGTTATGGGGGGCAGGGGGTGCACGACCACTGTGAGCATTTGCAGAAGTGGTAGGCGTCAACTAAGTTAAGATCAATGATTTCCTTGATTACCTTGTTTCCCCCTCTTTCAAGCCTGGTCTCCGTCTCAATTTCTATTCCTATCGGCCAGAAAAACAAAGATTGTTTACAGAGCAGAAATAATACCTGCTTGGTTTATCTTATTTTAGAAACAATAAAAGCTAGGGAGTTGCAGGGATTAAGAAGGAAAAAATCAATTGTGTTCTTTCATGTTGGAAACATTAAAAAATAAGTCACCCAGCTACCTGCTCTAAGGCCCAATTTGGCTCTCCATTACCCAGGGCGATTTCCAATTTCATCCTGCAGCTTCCCAAGATTTAAACTTGAATGAACTATAACAGGGTGCCCTTGACGAACTCCAAGAAACTTTTTCTGGTCAATTTTCGACAATCCCAGGCTATGAATCTGATGTTACAAATGTCAAAAGAAACACAGATGTTTGCTTTTGTCATTAACACCTAAACATAGCCAGTAGTCTCAATTTGGCTGAATTGCTTTAAATGGTTTCCAAGCGTTTCATATCTTTTTACTTTGTAGTATCTTTTTAAGGAAGGCACCAAGTTGGTGACCCACAACACTGTCTGTGGGCTGTTGGTTTCTGGCCCCTTCTCCTCTCAGGGGACCAGCTGCTCATTCCAAAATACCTCAACCCTGCACTCACAGGCCTTGAGTGCCTCTGTAGGTGAGTGGCCCTGTATGATTTCACCAGGAAGCTCCAGGTGAACACCCAGACATCCTCAGCTCTGTGCTGAGACAAATTCATTGGCTGGTGCTTTGAGAAGGAACCCTGAGGCTTGGGGGAAGGAATTCCCTGGGGACCTATTTTACCACAGCACCTGTTTCTGCAGACTGTCTCAGGGGACAAGGATTCAAAGAGCACATGATGAGAAATGGCTCCTTCACCTTGGAACAGATCCTACCAAGTAGAAGAGGGCTGGGTTTGAGAAGGCAGGCCTGGGAGATGGGTGCTCACCATTCCTGGGCACCCTACCTGTGCCAGGCAATAAGCTTAGGCACATTACATCCTTTCTCTTGTAATTCTCAATTGATTAACTTTACAGGGCACATATAAATAGCCACCTCCCCATTTTGTACATGGGGAAACTGAGGCTCTGGAAGGGTAGTTAACTTGCCCAAGGGCAGAGCTTGTCAGCAGAAGAACACACAGGGCTGGCTGGAAGCCCCAGCTCTTCTTACTGGCTGTCCCCACTGAAAAGGAAATGGTGATGGAGGGGGTTGTGGCCCCTTGTGGTATCTATACCCCATTGTTAATCCATGGATCAGTTTTCAGACCTGTTGGTTCATCCCTTTCCACCAGTGCTAAAATGACTCAGTAATAATAATAGGCACAAGTTTTGGAAAGTGTAAACAAGGAGGCTGCAGTGAACTCAGATCCATCTCAGTAGTGCTGACATAAGCATCAAGCCAGAACACAAAAATATCCAAGTGCTGCACGCAGGATGGCTAGGCTGCCAAATATGGCGACAGTGCACCCCCATCCTTAGGTGTCCTAGACTCCTCTGTGCTCTGTGGGTATGCTGGGGCTGCCCTATCTCCAAGGCCCTGCTCAGGTGGGTCCTTCATCCTCTGGTGCTCTTCTTCCCCTTTACTTCTGGTCTTGCTTCATGGCCAACTGCAAAGTCCCCTTCAGAGAGAAGCCTTCCCTGACCTCCCTGCCAAATGCTCTCAAGGCCCCCAGAACTTTTCCTTGATGGCCCTTTTCTATTTCATCATTCCTAAGTGCTTGTGCAATACCTGCTTCCCAGCGAGGCTGCTAGGCTGTAAACTCAAAAGGGGGCCAGGACCCCATCCATTTACTTACCATGCTATCACTGGCTTGTCGTATACCCTCATAAACAGAGGCAGACCGCTTTACAACTGCCTCAGGACTCTAAACTAAGCCCCTTACGGAAGTATAGTCCATCATTTATTTATTCATTTACTCTTCAAGTAAGTGGCAGACACTGTGCTGGGGATTAAGAGCATAACAGGTAACAAGACCAAGAGCAAAGAACAGAGATGCACAATGTCAGGGAGAGGTAAAAGCTAGCTACGGTGACAAAGTAAAGCAGAATAGGGGACTAGAGAGTGACAGTGTGGCCAGGGATGGCCTGTGGAGGAGACAGCAGAAGAGGAGAATCCTGTATGTGTGGAAGAAGTAAACACAAGGGGATACCTGGAAGAAGAGAGTTCCAGGCAGAGGACTCCTTGAATGCAAAGACTTTAAGGCAGGTGCCCATGTGGCAGGGTCCAGGCAAGGGCAGACAGGTGCTTTGTCTGGAATGAAATCTGGGAGGGGAGAGTAGCAGGAGGTGAAGTCAGAGGGGTAGGCTGGAGCAAGATGATATAGTAACAACAGCTGGTACCAAGCACTGTTTCCGGTGCCCTCCGAGATCCCATCATCCCTATTTGACAAGGCTAGGCAAAGAAAGGTCAACTGTCTGCTTGGTAATATAAGTGACAGAGCTGAGATTTGAACCCAGGCAGTCTGATTCCAGCCCATGCTCTTGTTATATACCTCCCCTCTATGCCCTATACATAAGGTTGCCAGAGAAAATACAGGATGCTTGTTACATTTTAATTTCAGATAAACAGGAAGTCATTTTTTACTTTAAGTATATCCCAAATAATGTGTGGGCATTGTGTTTTTGTTGTACATTTGTCAGGGATTTGTTTTGTTTTGTGTGGTTTTTTGGTTTATTTGTTTTTTGGGGGTTTTTTGGTGGGCTTTTTTCATTTTGTTTTGTTTTGTTTTGGGTCAGATAGTCACTGCTATCTGCAAGCTATAATAAACTCTGGATTTTTCCTAAATGTGCTGGAATCCTTTAGCGTGGAAGTCAGCATACTTGTTCTACAAAGGATCAGACAGCAAATATTTTGGGCTTTGAAAGCCACATTCAGTCCTTGTCCCATATTCTTTGTTTTTGATTGCAGTTGTTTTCAACAAACCTTTGACATGTAAAAACCAATCTTAGCTTGCAGGGCAAGCCAGCCACAGTTTCTGATCCTTGATCTAGAAGGTTCTGAGTAATGGACAGACATGTTCTGACTCAGGTCTTGATGTTTGGCATTTGAGAAAACTCTCATATATTCCTAAGTAACAACATTCACACCTTACCCACAATACTCTTATTTAGAGACCATGAAGGAGTTGGTTGACTTCTGGTTTAACATGGGCTAGAGGAATAGATCCCTGCTGGCCTCAGAGTTGGCATTCACTTTGGCATTATGGTTCACCCATGGTTGCTGATTGACAAGGTACTGGAAAAGCCTTTGCTGAGGATCACGTGTGTCCTACTTGTGTCTGGGATGGTGATTTGGCCCCAGGGCTCCCGTGCCTATAAGATGTACTGGAGATGAGCAGGAATTGCATTATGTGTTCCATGTCTCCTTGGGCTTCTTTCTGCTCCCTGTCCTTCTGTGTGTTTGTATCAGAGTCTCTGGCACTCACCTTGGCTTCTTCCACTCCTCTCAGGCTCTACTCCTGCCTTATTCATCACCCATCCTCATGGGTGACCACCTCCTGGCCCCTACTGCTTCTAATTCTTTCTTCTCCTAATTAAAGACACTTCAGCCAAAATGCATTCCCTCTTCCATCAGACCTTCACGTTTCCCACTTTTTGGACATTTCAGATTTGTCTGGAAGAGTCTTAGAGGCAAACCTTGTTTTCCTTTTGTTTTTACTATGCCCTAGGAGGCTCCTTCATGGGCGTGGAAACAACTGCCTCTTTATGCACATGGTGTACATTATCCTACGATTTGACTTTGCAATGCACCCTCCACTTTACACATAATGAAGGCACTAGAATATCTGCCAAGTGGAACCCTTTCATGTCCCATCTCCTCCTCTGGGTGTCTAAGTTGTCCCCTCGCTGCTCACTGGCCTCCTCTCTTTTCTGAAGTAAACTAATTTGCATGTAAGTCTACAGGATCCTCACACAAGACTTGTTTCTTTATTATTGTATCTTCCTGTTCCTTGAAAATACCCATCATCCTTCACGTAACTGAGGTTGTTTGCCTGCCTTTCCATTTAGAAAATTTAGTGGGTGATTTACTAACTATATGGTAGCTGGTGTACAAGAAAATGTAATAAAACAGCCAAGAAATAGTATTGACTGAACACTCTACCAGGTACTTAGGATGTTCTAGAGAAATAAAAGATCTCTGGATATGCACGCATGTGCATATGTGTGAACGTGCATGTGTGTGCACATGTGTGTGTAGAAGGAGAAGAATGCCATTTGGATTTAGTCTTCCAGGGACAGATACAGTGCAGGAGTCTTTCCTTTGACATCCTCTCTAGGGAGTTTCCAATGTCTAGCTTTGACCCATCTGACTGTTTTAAATCAAAAACACTCTGGCTTTTGGACTGAATTCAAAATCATAATAAGAGAGATGTCCATAATTTCTCTCTCCCTGTTCTATAATCTGGCCATTTGGGTTGCATGATCTTGTGGAATTTGTAGCTGGAGAAACCCATTAGTGATAGGTACCATGATGAACATATCTGAGTATTTATTTAACAACACTGCAGATAAAAGTATTAATAAGTCATCGTTTCCAAAGTCAAAAGCCATTGTCACATTAATTCATTTGTGCACACAAGATGTCCACTGCTTCTAAGAGTGCAAATAATAGCTTTGCCAGTATGAAAGCAAAACATAATTACTCAACTATAAACACACTGTACACTGGTAAAAGCTGTTATCAATAGCATGATTGAAGCCAAAACAAAGGAAGTATTATAGGATTTTTTTTAAACCCCTGCCTATCATTCTCATGGAGGTAAAGTCATTTTTTTTTCCTGCCACAGGAAGTGTGACTGAGATAGAAGTGTTTTACTTAGTCACCATTTTACTCCTATGTTCAGGCCAGGCAAGATGCTTGGCCTCATTTTTGTCTAGCCAGAAAATAGGAAGTTGAATTCTAAAGGAGGATTGCTTAAGGTCTTCAGAATAGGTCTGTTCATTGAACATGTATGAATTTTATTTTTTCCTCCTTGATATTGGAAAACTAGCTTTATAGTTGTTTTATTCTGGCTGTGACTATTATACAAGCCTTCTAGATAAACAGAAGCCTGCACAGCAATGGCCTATCACCATTAACACTGAGAATCTTGTCTGATAGCCTTAACCATGGGGATAAAAGCGATGGTAAATACAGTCCATTTTGGGTATAGATACATATTGGGAATACACACACACACACACACACACACACACACACACAGTATAATCTTTTTCCATATAGTCACAAGAATGCCAGCACAACTCAAATGTGTAACGGGCAAAATCTCTCCTTTCATCACCCCCCAGCCCCCACCCTGCCACACATACTTTTCCATTTGCTCAGCCTGTCTCTGGAGCTTGAGTGACTAACTGGGTGAGAGTCTTGGTTCCAGCACTTGTTATCTGGGTGACCAAGGTCCTCCAGTGCAGAACTTCACTGAGGCCCAGCCTCCTCAGGGATGTCCCAAGTGCTAGACTTCAACAGCAAAATGGACCCATCAGATTCCATAAAGTCCCCACCCTTGATCTTTGCGAACTAGGCTGACCTATAACCTGGTTCAAGTGAGGGCCAGTGTATTCCTGGGCTACCCTATTTGGGTGGCATTTGCCTCCCTGCAAAAGGCATTACAGACATTAATGCTGGGATCACTGCCCTTCTTTAGGGTGCATGGGGTGTTTGGAACCCTGTAATCCAACCATGCAGAGACCTTTGCAGAAAACTTGCTAACCTACAGTAAGATCAGGTGAACTGTCCTCAACACACTTCAGCACACCCTGCCTCCTTCCATGGACTCTGAAGGAGCCTCTGGCTCTTTTCATACCTACTCCCCTCCAGAGCCTCATGGTGCCCCCTCTTTCCTTTCTGCTCTAAAGGGGGAAAAAATGCCTGTGGCTGTAGGCTTTCTAGACAGCTCTGATGAATTATCTCTGCAGCTCTGATCATGCCTGCCAGGGGACACAGGGCCCACCTGCCCAGAGAGAACATATCCCATCTCTAAAGAACTTTGTTGTTATACTGCAGAATCTGGCAACTGCTAGGCCTTACCGAGCCCTTATCCACTAACAGAGAATGAACTTAGGGAGCAGACATGGGCTTTCATTGCTGAAAAATCAAGATATTAGGCCCTGCTGATAAATGTGGGAGGTAGCACAGTAGAGAGGACGGGTGAACAGGCTTTAAGTGGGGCATGTTTCTTAATCCTTGAAGCCTCAGACCTCCTGTGCCAAATGGGAATGATAATAAGGATGGCAATGCTTTGTCCAGAGAAGCAGGCACTGCTGAGAACCAGCTCTCCACTTCTCAGCTGAAACTGGAGGGTGGCATTACTTGGGGGCTGTGCAGTTACACTTTTCCTGGAGAAGTAAATCCTTTGAAAGCAAGAGCCAACACTGGCAAACAAAGTAAAGTAGATTGGAAATGATTTCTGGTGGAATTTAAGCAAAGAATGCAGAGCAGCTTTCCCCTTCTACTATGGGCTGGAAAATCTCTTGGTGCCCCCATTAAAAAGACCACTGGCTCGTCCCTGGGATCCCTACACCTGCAGGCAGAGAGTCACATTTGTGAAATAGATTGTCTTCTATAGATGAGAGCCACCCTCCCAGACAAAGTCAGACTTCTGCATGGGGTGAGCAATCTCTCCCATTGGGTTCCAGTAATGAGTCCAGAAGTTGAGAAGGACTTTAAACAAGAGACAAGGATAATACAATGTATATTTAGTATCTAATTTAGACGGTTCATTTAAAAATCAGAAAGCATTCACCTCTACTCAAAAATGGCCCATTCTAGGTTAAATTCTTAATTATTCTGGAAAATGCAAATGAGAAGCTATAAATATAGAGTCGGGGAATAATCACGGTCTGCACAGTGTAAATTCAAGTCAATCGGTAAAGGGGGAAAGAAAATCATTTGCCTTTGACATTAAATCCAGCTGTTCTTTAAAGTCAGTTTTCCCCAGCCGAGGATTTTGCATTTGCTATGACCAAACCATCTCCAAAACCTTCTGGGTTTAGACAATACTTAATCTGAACTCTAATAGTTCATTCTTCTCTAACATCATTGAACACTTCCATTAAACCAAAGTTATTATTACCAACATTATGAGGCCTGTCAGAAGCAAGCCCATTGTTCAAACGAATTGACCTCCGCTACAATTGACCTTAACATTGCTCAACTCTTTGACAGTCAATTATCTCATGATCTCCCTTCAAATGGGCCTCATTGCTGAAATAACTAATCCATTATGGAAGGAAGGTTGTTTTAATAGCTGAGCAGAGGGTTGCTTTTTGCAGTTGCCCAGTGAGTATATGTTGTGGAGCAACTTGTAGTCCTCGATCCCTCTGACAAGGGAAAAGCATTGTTCCAGATCCATGTTTCAGGAGAGGAGAGAGAAAAAAAGATGAAGGAAAAACTGGCTAGGATTAAGGTATGGCTGAGAGTATGTTAGTCCTTAAAATATAGCAACTCTTGGAGATGTACCCTACCGCGCCTCCAAACTATGAAACGGAAAAGGAAACAGGGAGACGGGGGCATAAGTGACTCACTGTAGGTTCCCAGTCACACAAGGAGGCTTTTGGGAGAGAGTGGCTGGCCTTTTCCAAGTTCCAAGAGTCTATGGCAGGGCCCAATAATGAGCTCTGGAGTCATTCGATCTGGGTATGGATCTCACACCACCACTTTCTATCTGTGTGACACTGGACAAGTTGCAAAGCTTGTCAAGCCTTGACTTCTTCATCGCTGCAATGGGGTAATGGTATCTACTACAAACGGTTGATTTGAGACTTAGATGACATATAAGGCACCAGTTCAGGACCACGTCCATAGCAGGCAGCAAAATAATGTTATTACAATTGTTATGAATGTCATCATACTTCTAGGCACTTTGAGGGTGAACTTTTCTCCCAGAGATATGACACCCAAACTGATGTGATGCCTCAGCTTGGATGGAGGTCTTGGCGTTCAGAACCACAAGAATACAGATTTTCCCAGGTCATGAGTGACGACTAATAAAATAGGACAGTTAATAAAACTGAGTGCTTCATAAATCAGGAAATTGAGTGTTTCCTCATCAAACCCAGGCTCAGCCTCCATGTTTATCAGCCATTGGAGACCCAGCTGCCCCTGCAGGAGCTCACAGAACCTCTGCTGCAGGGAAACCAGTTGGCCCTGCCTGAGGGCAGAGGCTGTGGCAGGAGAGTTACAGGCATTTTCCTGATGTCCCTTTCATATCAGTTTTGAGGGCTGTGCTCTACAACTTGCTTATGATTTGTCTCAGCCCCCTGAGATACCTGAAACCTTAACCCCAAACCCCAAGTAGTCTTGGCTCTTGTTCCTATATAAAAAGGCTTGGGCCAATCTGAGGAGGTTGATGCAGTGAGAGAAGAGAAAGAAAGGAGGAGAGAAGTGGGTTCCTTCAGGTTTCCATGCCTACTTTCAAGGGTTCTTAAAACTCCCCCCAGTAACAACTTAGTTATCATGCCCTCTCAGTCACCTTGGGAGGTAGAACACACTAATCTACAGAAGACAGGCAAAAGGACAGGGACCAGGGACATCCTGTGAACTCCTTGTAGTCAGCCATGAATACACCATGGATTTCCCTCAACCCTAATCCAACGTTTCCAATAACTTCCCTATTTGAGGTCAATCCCTTGACTTCTGGACACAGCATTCATCACAAGGGTCCACGAGGTCAGGGAGAGGCATTGGGATGACTCCAGGACTGGGCCAGGGAGAAGGGGGAGGGTAGGCCCAGCCAGAGAGGTACCTGGTGGTAATCATTAGATGCCTGAATACCAAATAGGCCAGTGATGTGCTGGAGCCTACTCCTACATACCCTGAGGAACCTAACTGTGCTTATGTCTTCCCAACCCCTAGTTCAGTGACTTCACATTTGTAGCCTGAACTTGGTCATTATGAGAGTATTTAAACCACAAATTTTGGCAAATGCCACCAATTAGGAAGTTTTTTCTTCAGAAAGTTGGTTGTTCAACATTTACCAGCACACCATAGAGAAAGCCCCATCTTTCATCTTTTATTCATGCATTCATCAAACATTCTTTAGGCATTCACTCTGGGCCAGGCACCGTGCAAGGTACCACAGATACATAAAAATAATGGATCTTGTCTGCTTAGGTCTTTTGTTCTGTCACTGGCTTGATCTATCCCCTTAGGAACCACAGGACTCACAAGAGCAAAGACATTCAAGTCCAGCCATTTTGCTTTTTGTCATCAGCTTCAATCATAATGACAGTGGGAAAGAATTTGAAATTCTGGCTTAGAATGAAGATTGGCAATCACGTTCAAACCCATGGATACTTCATTTTCATGACATTTGTTTTGGTTTTCCTTGGGTTGGTTGTAAAATACTGCCTGGATATTCGTTCTCTATGAATTTTTCACCTGAAAATGACTGACAGTTTTTGAAGTTATACAGTGGCCTCTTTCAGAAATCTTATGACAATGCCCTTCTCTCTCTGCTTCAGCACTGCCCAATCCCAAGGTCTCATGTGTGCTCACAGGTCGGTGAGAATAACCTCAAAACTGGTCTCCCTGTTCCCATCCCTTATCATGACAATGTTGTCAGAGTGAGCCCTCCCTTTTTTGAAATTAAAACATAAATTACCTAAGTAATGCATGTTAATTTTAAAAACTCAGAAAATACAGATAAGTGAAGAAATCACTAATCTCACCACCCAGCAATGACCAGGCTTTTCTCTGCATATTTGTATGTACACAGTGGAGCGCTGGTAAATGTTTAACAAGTGGCTCTCTGTTAATAAAAACAAAAAGCCCTGATTTGTAGTATTTGCCAATTTCCATGATAAATACTTCCACTTGGCTGCATTCAAGCTACCAGCATGATATCACTGTATGTGAACCTGTGAAGAGATATTAGCAATTGGTTCTTTTGAACATGTATGAGTTGGCTCTAGCACACTAGCACACCACCGTAGAATACACATATAATTTTTAATGAAATGTGGGAATACTACATCCTTTGTTGTAACCTATTCATTAAAGCATTTCCCTGCCAATGAACATGCATCACCAATATGATTTTAAATAGGTGTTCGGTATTCTGTTGTATCAATACATAATTCACTCAACAAAATCCGTAACAACTCTTTCTAAATTTTGATGGTATAAACAATGTTATGGGGAACATAACTGAAGATAAATCTGTATAGACAAACCAAATGCAAATTCAGAAATCTGATCTTGTACATCTCCATTATCTCCTCTTTAAACATCTAGACAGATCCTCTTGGAGCACCCAGCAAGCCCAACTCTTTTGCAGGGTCTTCAGTTTCCTTCAGGCTGCTCCAGATCTCCCAGACCTGCAAGCTAGCAGTTTCAGCTTACACAACACAGACTTCACTCTTTTCTCCAGCCACCATGAATCACTCCATGTTCTCCATACAGGGTATGCCTCACATACATGGTCATTGTCTCTCATTCTCTGAAACTTCCTCTCTTCCCCATCACACCCCTTCCCCCACTCATTCTTCAAGATGTATCCTGAGCAATTAGTGCTTTCCCCAGTCTTCTCAGAATTGCACAAACATACCTCTGTCATGGCACCCAAACAAATGTCTATGATTTAAAGCTACATAGATCTGTTTACTCAACAGGACCGTGACCCCTTAAGAGCTGATAGGAACAGTTTTCCTCATCTTTGTGTGCACAGCAACTTGTATCAGGCCTTGTATCATGGTAAATAAAACCCTTTATAGAGTTTTCCACCTCCCCTGCAGTATTTACTTTCTAATAAGGAATGTGGAATTGTCTTTGACAGAATTGGAACACAAGTCCAGGAGAAAAGGAGGATGTTTTTACCATCAGCTTCTGAGTATGGCTCCTAACTTGTCCACGACCCAACTTCCAGAAGGTTCTTCTAGAAGCCACTGTACACACTGGCGTTCTGAGACTCCTGGCTCCTGGATAAAGGCAATCCAACCCAAAAAGGACAGAACTGACTTTTCTAAATCCAAAGATTCTTCCAGTAATAATGACATTGGTATAGCCTACCTTTGACAATGTTCTACTACAGTGGTAATGAGAGCCATAGCTAACATTTCTTAGGGGGTGCCACGTGCCAGGTACTGTGATCAGGAATTTACACTTAATTTTCACTTTTCATTTGCTTCTCACAATAATCTGATAAGGTATTCACAGTATTACCCCATTGTAAAAACCAGAAAGTAAGATCAAGCTAAATGAGGCTAAAAAACTTGATCAAGGTCACACAACTCATAAACCATTCTGCCTCCCAATACCTTGGTGATCCTTACTCAACTTTTTAAGGGCAGAGCATGGGTAGATGTCAGGAGACAGGGGCTCAGCAAGATAAATGACATGGCCAAAGCTGCATAACCAGATAAGGAGACCAACAATCTCAGCCCAGGACTGCTGCAGTTTTGAAATTAAATGTTCGGCGTCCTGGGAAAATGTTGTTCATCCCAGGCAAACCAGGACCACTGGTCACCCAGTGAGGGAGTAGAACCTAGGGCCTCCTAGCAGAGTGCTCTTTCCACCACAAACTATACTTTCTTTCTTCATAATGGAAGATGAAGTCATTAGAATGCACATGTTCATTTTTCCTGGCCCTTCGTAAAACAGGCATTTCAGAATCTTAGAACATTAATCACTTGGGCTCTCAAAAACAGACAGACCCCAGCTGGAACTGTTCTTTCTAGTATACTCCAGTGATGAAATGCCCAACTTCTCCCTTGCCTCCTCCCCCAACACGGCACACCTGGACTCCTGCCACTCATCTGTGTAATGCGGCTAGCGCCATCTGGCCCAGCATCTCGTGTCCTGTCAACAGGGATGTCAAACAGGCAAGATGAAAGGACATAACTTCAAGGAACACTGCTCATCTTCTAGCCCCAGTCTGGGGGAAGTCATGACAATTACTCATTAGGTAGCTACAAGGAGAGAAAAATGACTCGTTCCTGTCTGGCTGTCGGTTGGTGCCTGGAGCAGTCTTTGCAATGTCTTGTTTCAGCAAGTCTTCTGGGGAGGATCCTAGGACTTTCAAATAAAGGTAGATATAGGCTGGGGTATCTCAAGGAGCTACCAGGGAATTTTCATGGTTTAGAGATGTGATGACAGCTTTGGCAAGGCCTGTGGATCTGTCAGCAGCCAGCACGTTCTCTGTGTGAAAGTGGCAGAGGGAAGAATGGAGAAGTTCAGCAAAGGGGACCAAAGCTCCAAAAGGCTTAATCTTCCCACCCAGTATCCTAGCCAGCCTCCAAACTCTGAGCAAATGGAATGGGCCTAATAAATGATAATTGAGCAATTGCTGAAAAAGCGCATGGCTTTTTCAGAAATAAACGTACTCATGTCCTGTTCAGAAAATCTACTTAATACACTTTCTTAGTATAAAGCAAGAAGAAATTGCAAAAGAAGGATACCCTTGATTATATAAATATCTACAATCTATGTCAGAAGATGTCAAAACAAAAGTAAAAAGGGAAATAATAAACAGAAGGAAAAGACACAACAAAAGTTTCATTACAGTGATATACACAGTTCTTGATAATCCAATAAAATAATAAACCTCCAAATATTAAATTGGGCCAAATTTAACAAAACAAAAATTTTAAAGTTGCTTAATATCTAAAATTAATAAGAAGGAGGATAATTTAACCAAATATGGAAATAAAAATTTTTTAAATGAAATTTGCTTGTGAAACACACACACACACACACACACACACACACACACACACACACAAACACTGGGTAAGGGACTAGAGAAATAGTCTTTTATCTTCTGCTGATGGTACCAAATCATGGTGTAACTTTTTTGTTTGGTCATTTGATAATATGCAGTAAGACCATTAGAGATGTCTATATTCTGTAAGTCCATTAAAACCATTAAATCCATTTCTACAAATTCTAGAGAAATAATAAAAACGGATTAAAATGGTATTGCATATAATAGGTTATTAATTAAAGCATTATTAATAATAATAGAAATTCAAAAGCACCAAAACAGTTTAAAATACAAAATACATCTACATAGTAGAACTTGCAGTCATGCTTTCAAAGGAAATTTAATGACGTTAAGAAACGCTTACAATGTAATACTGAGTGTAAAGGCACTATATTATACTGTATTCTTTATGATTCCAATCTCATTAAATTATATGTGTATAAGTGTGTACAGATATACACACAATTATAACAGAATGTTTAAAGGTGATGGGATTATCAGCTTAGTTTTTTTTTCTTTAATTTCTCTTTATTTCTCAAATTTCCACATTGGGCTTGTATTACTTTATAATCAGGAAAACAATCTTTCATATAAAGGAGGGCAAAGAGGAACATGGAAGGGGGGTGGAGACACTTGACTTTCAGCCTCACCCCAGTCCTCTTCCTCCCATGGCGTCCTTTGGTGCCCAGCTCATCTTTCACCTATCTCCATGTCTCCGTTCTGATAAAGAGGGCAAAGAACGCTTGTGATTACAGCCATCACTTCTTTCTTTAGCCACGGAGACGCCAACAGTCAGAACCAGACTCTCTATGGTTGGAGGGAGGAAAACAGCACCCAGCCACAAGCTTCCTGAGGGAAGACTGCACCCACTGGTGTCTGAGCCTCAGCACCTAGCCGCATGCTGGCTGGGCCTCGGGCCTGACCTCAGGGTAGGTACGCTTTAGCATACAGCCATCGCTCACTGCTAGGTACCAAGGGCTAGGAAATGTGCATGATGCATCTCTTCCTTCAGAGGATAGAGTAGAAAGATTTACAATGAACTATAATACACAGAAAGAGGTGCCATGGAATAACATGCACTGAAATACCATGGAAGAAAAGGAGGGTGTAAACACACGAGCAGGGACAAAGAGAATGAGAAAGCAGACAAGAGCAGCAACATTTCGGAAACTAGGCAGCAAGGGGATGACTAGACTGATAGCCAATTCATTTAACAGAGCTGAGAAAGATGTGTTCTCAACTGGCATGGCATGGGAGCCTAGAAGCAGCTCTATATTCCCAAGTGAACCCCCCAAAAGTTTGAGGAATTGACTCTACTACCTCTAGGAGTGTGGGAGGGAAGAGGAGCTATGCAAAGAAGCTTGATCAAAACCCACAAACACCTTCCAAGCCCCAGCAGGAATGAGAGTGTGTTTGTTCTCTGGACTGGGGGAAATGGGGACTCCCTGGTGCAGGGGACACCAAGCAGAACTCAAGGATGAGGGCAAGGAGGAAAGGAGAGGGCATTTGCATCCTAAGTGTCAATATCTCCAACTTTCTTCCTATTTGGCTCCTATAAACGTGGCTACCAGGTTTTTACCTAAAAGCAGGAGTCCAGGAGAATTTTCTCAGGGGGATTTGAACAGCACAAGAGGAAAGACCTAAAGACACTGGCATCAAGGTTCTCCAACAAAATAGGCCAGCCACACCCTACAGTGAAGCCCACAGGTAACAAGCCCCAGTGACGAGCTCAGAGCTTACAGACAGCATTTGAGCACTCTGCTCTTAATAAGAGCAGAAACTAGAGTTCATAGACATGTGATGAAAATCTGTAACGTGAGAGATGGATATCAAATCAAACAAACAGGATAAAGCAACCTAACAGGAATTATGCAAGGAAAACATTTTATATTCAGAATATATTTAATATCCTGAGAGATAAAAAGAAGATATATTGCATTTATGAAAACAAGAACTGAAGAATACAAAAAAAGAACACTAAGAGAGCAAAACGGAACTGGTGAAATTAAAAATATTATAATAGAAATGGAAAAAGTCAACAGAGAGTTATAAGATAAAAAGATAGAAAACGGGACAGGAAAGATAAGAAAAGTAAATGACAAGTCCAGGGTGCCCAACATGCAAATAATAAGAGTTCCAGAAATAGGAAACAAAACACACACACACACACACACACACACACACACACACTCAACGGGAAAGAAATTAACCACAGAATAATTGAAGGAAATATCCTTCAACTGAAAGACTTGAGTTTCCAGATTAAAGGGGTCCATAGAACAATATTAAAATAAACTCAAAACACACTATCATGAAACTTTAGAACATAGAGGCAAAGGATACAATCAAATAAACTTCCAGAGAGAAAAAAATAAAACAGATCCCATTCCAAATATTATGAATCTGAATGGCTTTGAACTCCTCAACTGCAATGCCAGAAGCTAGAAAGAAATGGAGCGATGCCTTCAAAACTCTGAGGAAAATGACTTCCAATCTAGAATTCTATATTCAGAGAAACTACCAATCAAATACAAAGGTAAAATCGTGGTTTTGTCAGATATACAAGGTTACAAATGTTTTATTTCCCTGTACTCATTCTCAGGAATCTGCCTGCATGTGTCCTCCACCAGTATGAGTGAGACACTGGAAGAGAGGTGTCTAACATAGGAGAGGCAAAGGAACATCCCAGGATGTCAGAGAGTATCCCATCCAGGTCAGAGCAGGGCAGAGGACTCCAGGAGAGATTCTTCAAAGAAGGTGAAATTGGCAGGAGTGTGGAGGCATCTGCCATGTGGAGATAACATTTAGACAACTGACAGAGAGTTTGAGGTTGAAACAGTGATAAATTCAGAGGAAACTTAAGCTAATATAAAATGATATAATGTAATCTAAATGTAAATATAAAACCAAACCACACCAAAACAAAACAAAACCTCTAGGGAAAATAAAAGATTGCACATGAAAGAATAAGTAAAGGCTTGGCCATGAATATCATCTGCATTACCTTATAACATAAACACTGAATACTGATTCGAACAAAATTAAAATGTAACACTATGGGAAGAGTAGAGGGACAGAAAGGCATGCCTTGGAATGTATAGTAGCTGCATAGTAGATGATAGAGCCTGCAAGAGCCCATTCCTCACCTACCATACTGCGAAATCAATAATGTTTAAAACCCCAATCAACCAAAAGAAAACAAACATTTTATGCCTATTATTTAGAGGTATGGAGCTATATGCCCCCCTAAATCAGCTAGGTGGGTTGAAGGTGGTCTCTCTGGTGAGAGGAAACGGACAGTAAGAGCCAGAGGATGGCCGTGCTGCATGACGAATCTCATACACCATTGGTTTTTTTTAACTATGAGCATAGTTAAAATTTGACAATTCTCGATTCTACAACTGTTCTTTCCTCTCATAGGTCATTACAGTGTTTTCTCATCTGTTCTCAATGTTAAAAGCAGAGTACTGGCTGAACATGCACCCAGAGGACTTTGGGACTCACATGACATGTGCTGGAGTTTCAACACAGATCTTTGTTGTTTCATGTTTGTCTAACTTGTGACTGTAAATAAAAAATATCAACCGACATTGACGTTGGAACTGCACTCATTTGTTAATGACAACCATATGTTGGCTACAAATAAAAACTTTGGTGATAGTCAACAAATGCATTCTGGGAGAATCGATTTTAATTTACCAAGAAAAAGAATATTAATTATTATTTGGTAAACTGTGCACTACACATCTTTTATATCAGTAAAATATTCAGTAAGTATGTGTATACACACACACACACACACACACACACACACACACACACACACACTTTTCTTTTCAGAGAGCCAGTAGAGAAACATTTACTAGCAAACCACTGGCCTTACAGCTATTATTCAGGAATGAGTGAGGAATGAGGAATCCTGACTAGAAACAGAGAATTGGCCAAAATAATCCCTCAGGGGCCTATGTTTTTGGAAGCAGTTTCCATTTTCTCCTCTTTGTTATCTACTACTTGGGGAGAGGATGCCTCTGCCCTTCGGGAGGGTCTCAGTTCTCATTTTACCGATTAGCAACTTGGTGAGTTTCTGCAAAGGGCACTGGTATTGATGGCCACAGAGGGAAAAAGTCACTCCATAATAAGGGATTTCTTTCCAAAGTTAAGATTTATTGATAATGGAAAGACTGTATTCTTCAAAGAAATACAAGTAAAACACTCATCCATTGCATTATTTAAGCACTATGTGCAATTTTGGCTGAATTTTGTTTTATGAATTTCCTAAGCAATTCTATTCTTTTCAAAAAACATCATAAAGAATAGGATTTCAAAGGAAGAATAAATTAATTTAAAGTCTTGAAGGGAACAAAGAGAAGGAAGAGGACCTGTGAAGACTTCTTTAAAGAGAAAGTCTTAGAACTAGAATGGTACCAGATTTATAAAAATCTTAGGAAAAACATAATTTGGTAGGATATTATCCAACTGAGAGCTGGTCCGACTGAGGAAAAATGTCCAAAAGATACAAATAAAGGGCCTGGCATTTGGCAGAGCCATTGGAGGTGATGCACTGTGGTGGCTCAAGCGACATACCTCTGGTTAATGCCCCCTGAAATGGCCCAGGTAAGGTTTATGTTATACTATCTTTGGTGTTATTTACAAACCGGATGCTTAATTAGTGTTCATAAATTTGTGCAAATGACTGCCAGCTCATGTTCTTCCCCCTGTTGCTTTGAGACTCCCTGACTGACGCGTTTCTGACTGATAGAAATGCTCAGGTGTGAGGCAACCTAATCTCATCCCCTTCCAGACATGTGCAGACATACATACTCTAGAGAGACAAGAATTAGCTGTCAGGTTGAGAGTTTGGGGTTCTCTTGCTCTCTGCCTCCCCATCTTCATATTCACCCACTTCATAACCATTCTGGGGACCCAGAGCTTTGATCTGACACTTGCCATTCTGTATTACAGTCTACTAAGTGCTTTTATGTACATTCCCTATATGAGCTTCTCCGCAGTCCTACAACATGGGCAGAGCTGGCAGAATGCCCATTTTCCTGAGGATGAAACCAAAATTCCCAAAGGTTAATGCCTTGACCAAGGTCCCAGGGCAGAATCCAACATAGGACTCACTCAGTTGTTTGGCTCCTAGCCCAGCACTCCTTCCATAAAATGCTGATACTTCGACTCTGAGGTGGGCCTGAGAGATAAAAATAGAATGCTACAGGTCTGAGAAATTTCTTCCAATAGAATGAAAAAGACACCATTCTATGGTCCATAAAAGCATCAAACCAAGACAGCCATTAAACAGTTATGGTTGTGTATAAGTGTCCTCTCTTTGAAAATGGATGACATAATGGTATTCACAAGAAAAATCAGTAGATGAAATGATATTCACCAAAGAGTTGCTGAAAAAGATGATATCAAAATTCTGACTTGGGGATGGGTTAATTTAAATTTACATAGTTAATCATTCTATAATTGAAAGAAGGGATCTCTTTCTGGATGTAATTAACCTGGGTGTTCATGTCAAGCAGACAAACAGGTCTTAAGAGGAGAAAAGATTGAGGCAAGGAAAGAAAGCCAGTTTGAGGATTCAGAACAAGGCAAAAAAAAAAAAAAAGATTCCTTATTTTAATCATCAGAAGTGTCAAGAAGCACAGGGCCACCTTTGACTGATGAAAAGATAAACCAAAATACAACATGATGCTTGGTAGGACGTTATAAAAGGGAGCCATAAATTAGATGGGGATTTGGACAAAAGGGCTGTTAAAATCCCTTCTAACCCTCAGGTTTTGATTAACTTTGAGCACAACTATTCTCTAACTTGGAAGTCAGGGTAATGTTTCACTGAGGCTGACTATTTCTGTTACCAAAACACTTTGACCTAAAGGAAAATGACAGTCTTATTATTTTGCTAACCAAAGGAACTAGAGATAGTCATTCCATTTGGAGAGAAGGAATCCCCTCCTAAATAACTGAATACCACTTGGAAGGAATAAAGGGAGGACTGAGATGTTCTACCCCGAACATCTTCCTCACACTTAGAAACCTGTTCTACCATGTAGGACGTGAGGAGTCTGCTGGGAAAAAAAAAAGGGTGGAGTGAGGTGGGGAGGAGAGGTGGGAGGGGCTTCCTATACCTTTAGCAGATAGTTCAGTGGTTAATAGTTTGGCTCTTCTAGACAGACTTTTTTAGGTTCAAATCCCTGCTTCCCCACTTACTTGCTGGGTGACCTTTACACAGTTACTTAAACTGTAAAATGGGGATAACAATCGTACCTCCTGATAGGCTACTGTAGGATTAAATTAATTCATTAAAGTTGAACTGATTAGCATAGCTAAGCAGGGATGTAGTTACTACCTCCTGGCTGGAATGTAGTAACCACTCAATGAATATTAGAATGAGAAACTGCTTTGGTTCAAAGTTTTAGTACGAAAGAATTGGCCTTGAATGAGAACCATGAAGGTTATGGCAAGAGAATCTTGTAATTGTATAGTGTTGCACACATTCTTGGTCATTTTGAAAGAGTCACATGACTTTTAAAAGATCAGGAAGCTCCTAGGTCTACTAGAGTAATATCTGTAAGGCAGTGGACTAGAAGATTTTCTAATTTCCACTTTTGAAGCAGGGAATCTTGTGACTGATGACACCACAAATCCTTCACTAAATAGATACATGTTGATCTGACCATCTTCTCCTTGCCAGGCACGGTGCAAGCATACCACAAAGCATGGTTACACTCTTACATCCATTTCATAGATAGATAGATAGATAGATAGATAGATATAGATATATATCTCCAATTCATATATATATATATATATATATATATATGTCTACATACACACATGCACACACAAACACACACACTTTAACTGTAACTAAACTAAAAACAAACAAACAAACAAAGCAATGAAATTTGGGAAAAGAGAGCATACTGCCAGCAAGACTTTATGATAATTCAGCTGGCCCTTTAAGCATGGGCAAGAAGGATGTTCATCAACAATTAATAGACAAGTCAAAAGCCACCATGATTCTTAACCCCCTCCTCAGTCCTTCCAATCCCAGCCTCAACTCAGTGCTGAGCAAGAAGTAGTGGTGGAGGCAAGGTTGAGGACTGCCTTTGGGAGGGCAGCCTGTCTCTTTCCCTCCTGTCTGCGTTGACTTTCTGAACGAGTCTGTCAGAGACCCATTCCTTGGGGGTAGGCCTCCTGTGGTGTGTCAGGGCGCCAGTCTGTCACTACGACCTGTGGCAAGCACAAGTGACACGCTGGCAGTTGAATGACTAGCTGGCTTTTTTCAAGTCTGAATCAGGTCTGCTTTTTTTCAACATCTAGACACTGAGATGTGGATAAACTCAAAACCTGTTTGTGTCAAGCCCTGGAATCTGACATTATTTTCACGATTCCCTCAGCGTACCAGCTGTTGTGAGGCGGATCTAGGATTACTTGAGACCTGAGGAGAAGTGCTCCAACAAGTGGAACCCCAGACACCAGGTTCTGGATCCCAATCTACTGGTAAATGACTGTGTCACCAAGAGGGTGGCGCAGAGCTGGGACTTCAGTCTCCTCATGCAGTGTCTTCTTGAATTGCACTGAAGACAAGGGTGCATTGGGAAGGATCTGACAGCCCACTGATACATTTGGGGTGCCAGTAAAGCTGAGCTTCACACATGAAAATCACATTTGTTATTTTAAGGCAGGAATTAAAAGGGGAGAATTAAAATTTTATTATACTTTTTATACCTATTTTATGGTTTACTATTATTTCATTTTTAATTCCATGGCAGGAATAAGGAAAGGGGCACACCATAAACTTCTTAGGGACCCAGGGCCCCTTAAAATCATCACCTAGCTCAGAATTGGGCACCTGTGAGGTCAATGGCACCTGGTTTGTGGGGAAGGAAAAGGAGGTGGGAAGGGATGTCAAGGAAGTGTGTGTCCACTTGTACCTTCTGCCTGTGCCCTTTCATGTCACTGTCTGTCCCACTGACTACCTCTGGGTTCCTTGGTCCTTCTGCCACCTAGAGATCCCAGAATCAGAAACCCATGCTGCACATCTCTTCTATCTTGCTGCTTTTACATTCCCCAAGTGGACATTTTCTCAGTATGATTTATCTCAGAGGGACAGTTATTAGAAGAATAGCCTTTAAGGTATGGATGCTGGCTAGCTGTTTTCTCTTATATGGCTACAGATGGCCCGGGATCTTGTTAGAATGCAGACTGTGATGTGCCATGCCAAGACTGTGGTTAGAAATTCTGCTACTACCAAGCTTCTGGATGATGGTGATGTCTCTGGTTCAGGCCACACTTTGCATAACATGGGAGTAGGGTTCCTTCCAATCTGACTGCCCCTAATCTGTGAGCTCACCCCAGAGCCATTTAAGCCAGAAATTCCCAGAACAATGGAGTCTGAGGGGTCATAGCCAAAGGCCTCTCACTTTCCATGCTGTTCCCATATGCCAGCCCAGTCTTCCAGCTGGTGAAGACAGTCAACTTCAGATGGGCAAGGACTCCAACAGCAGGACACCTCCAGACAGGGCAGTGTTGCTGAGGAAGCTTACAGACTTGCCAGAATGACTACAGTGTGTCTTCAGTAGCTCAGTTATCCCCCCCTGGGGAGTCCTCAGGAAAGGAGAAAAAGTCTGGAAGAAAACCCCCTAAATCATTTGCATTCACAGTACAGGAAATACAAACACATTAGGATGCGTCCCGCAGTCCTTGGTGTCAGGTGGCAGAGCTAATCACCTCACGGTGAATCAGATCAGGTTGGTGGCAGTAATTTCGCCTCCCTTAAGCATCACTCTGGACTCATATGTGAGGATAAAAGACTGAAAATGAAAACACTCTCAAACAAATAAAGAATGCCTTTACGTGTTTAGATCAGGTTCCCTGGAAGGGCCTCTGTCACTGAGTAAACGTGGGTTCAAATGCCAGAATCGGAGAAGACAATATCTCCCCACCAGGGTGAGAACGGACCAGATGCTAGCACCATGTGTATTCCTAGATGGCTCAGATTCACTGGCTTTGCAGATGTAAGGCTGTGTATGTGCATGTGTATGTGTTCGTGTGTGTGTGTACATGTGTTCATGTATCTGTGTTGGGAGGGCAGCAGGAGAAGAGCAGAGAGGAAGAGGTAAACACACTGATCCTTTCTTCATAAGATGGCTGCCATCTCCTTAGAAGCCTCCTTTCTGTGGCAGTATAACGTACCTCAACCACCTGCTCTTCATTTCCCCTGAAAAGGCAACCTAAAACTGTCCTTCAAGAACCTAGCAAACCTGATTGGGAAACAGAATCCATTCTTACAAGGTAAGGGAAGGAGTCATGCTTATGACCTTTGCACCCCGTCCAGTCTCTTCATGTTCTGCCAGAGGCTTCCTGTCTGAAAAGACATAGAATAAAGAAAAACCTTGTGGTGCTTTAACTAGACTCTCAAGAAGGACCAAATGGAGATGAATGGCTCCTCATGTCTTAACAAGTCTGACGAGAAGCTCTGTGTGTCCCAAGATCCTCCAGCATCTTGCCAGTGATTAAGCACTCTGTAAACCAGCGCATGCCTGAGAGGACAGGGTTAAGAGTCTGTTGTGATGGTGGGGGCAGGTCAGCTTTTCCACCAGCATTGGCCACACTTCTCCGGCTTGACCAAACACAGGGATAAAGAGCACCTTCAAAGACCTTGAGGGAGGCTTAGAAGAATGACCCCTTTGGGGATTAAATCAGGTCTCCTGATTCCCACTTCAAGCCAAGGTTCTCCCCACACCAGCTCTATGGACTCTTGAGTTTTAATCCATACAATTCTATCTGCAGATTCCTTGGTAGGTGTTCAAAGCAGCCACCCAGACATGAAATTCTTCAAGAGAAGCTCTCCAAGAAAGCCAGTTCTTGGTTCTGCAGATAATACATCATGTGCTAAATCACTCAGGAAAGTGCCACCCAGTTGTTAGAATAAAGAAGGTTTAATTGCCAAATATTGGGCTTTAAAAACCAATCAAGTATAAAAGGTAACTTTAATTAGACAGAAGAATCAGATAAACAGAGTGTAAAGCTTAGTGTTTGAATAGCATGTATCTCACTGTGCCTTTATTCTCCAAGGACACAGAATAAAAACAAAGAATAGGCCTCTGCCATCCATTTTGGGACAATACCAGTAAAGGGGACAAGTGTATTACTTCACTCACACCTAGGAAATGGTCTTTCAGTTATGGATTTTGATCTCAGGAATGCTAAGAACCAAATAACCAGCTTCAATTGTGCATCAAGCATCCCAGCCCTGAAGACAATGGGTATCGACTGCTGATCTCCACATGAACACTCAAAAACACAGACTGAAGATCATCAATCGACTTAGAATCAATACTGTCCACACACTACATCCATCTCGAAAACAAAAAAACAAATTTAAGACATGTCACAGCCATTTCAACCCAGGGATCTCAGCAACTTCCAGGGGCATGGTGCCCTCCTGCCTTCCATGGAGTTGAGACTGCCAGGTAGCAGAATGTTTGCTTTCCTACTTTGTGTCAGTGAAGCTCACTCTCTGAAGGTGTGAAGGTGCTAAATTCACCCCCCAGTGAGCTACTCCAAGCCCTGGAGACCCTCACCTACCCGAAGAGCTTTAAACTGCACAGCGTAGGTCTCCCACTCATGTGGGTATTTTTAGAACTGAGCATAGACCAACACTGAACTTTTCAAACTTAAAAGGAATGCAAAGTGCTTAGGGCTGGTTTTCAAAGGGCAAATCTTATTTAAAAAGACTATTGATTAGGCCTAAATGCAGCATGACAGGGTCACGTGCGGTCCGGAACATGCAGGAGGAAGGCAGGTGGGGAAAACCAATCCATGGACAGCCGAAGGCAGTCTGGGCAGCACCCTCTGCTGAAGCTGATAGGCCTCATTAGCACTCCCAGGACTGTAGAGGGTAACACCTAGGACTGCAGAAAGTAACACCCAGGACTGTAGAGGGTGATACCCAGAACTGTAGAGGGTAACAGAGGCCACAAGGAAGAGCTTGTGTTGCTTGAGAAAGGTGATGTGGTGGGAAGTTCTCCAGATACACCCAGCATCCTTACAGTTGATTAAGATTTGGCCTTATCATCACATGGAAGCCTAAGTTCCAATGTTTGGCTTGGTTTTGGTTTGGTTTGGTTTGGTTTGGTTTTTATTTTTGTGCCTGAACAGGGACATGAACCCTGGACTCTCAGATCTATGTTCCAGTTTTTAAGAACTGTTTCTCACCTACTCAGAAAAATGTTCTTCTTCTTTTTTTTAATGTTTATGTATTTATTTTGAGAGAGAAAGAGAGAGAATCCGCAGCAGATCCCACATTCAGCATGGAGTCCAATGCAGGGCTCAAACTCACAATGAGATCATGACCTGAGCCAACATCAAGAGCCAAACACTCAACCAACTGAGCCACCCAGGAGTCCCTCAGCAAAATGTTCTCTGATGACCATCTGGATGCTTCAGTGTAATTTGAAGAGCAGACTAGGTAGTATGCCATGGCAGCCAAGTACCATCTTTAGAAAAGGTACAACTACTGAAGCTCTGTTCTCCTATTCACTACTAACAAGTATTTTCTGTGCACCTACGATGTGTCTGGCAGCTGGTCAGAAAGGGAACAGAGATGATTAAGATACTGCCCCCAGGGAGCTGAAAGTGCAGTGAGGGGGAAACTTATGCACAAATATTGAAAACACACCCACCTCCTTCCAAGACAGTTCAAATACAACAGCTGGTTCCCAAGAACACCATCTTTGTTTTCCATCCCACCCTCTGCCTCAGCAGGGCCATTCTCTCAAAGAACTAAACTCCAGCATTAAAGCCTTTGTACATATTCTGTGTTTCGAAGATAAAAGGAAACCACTCTCTGAGCTCCTACTAAGCTTAAATAAAGCACCAGCCTACCAGCTTCCCCATCCTCCTGTGGGCCTTCCAAGTCAGAAACCAGGCTCTCCACCTCCAGGAGAAAGAACATGCCTGTAGCCATACAGTCAACATGCTAGGTAAACTTTCTAGAAACAACATTTGCAAAGTGACATAAAACCACCACAATATGAAAACAAATAAATTATCTTATCTACATAAAAGTGACACTGACTCCCTGTTATGATGGGTGATGAGCTTTTATTGAATTTTTCTGTCACAACTCCCATCCTGTGACCAAAAGTTTGTAAGCCATAAATTATTAGACCCTGCCAGGTTTTCCACAGGCTCTAACCTCTGTCTCTGTTCCTCTGTCCCCTATTTCACTCTACAAAATAGATCTTCACAGGGTTTTTAGATATGTGAATTTCCCACAGGGAGAATTTCTTCTTGACAAGAAGCTGATGGACACACTGGAAGATCCACTGGCTTAACTGGGCAGAGGCTTCAAAAGCCCAAGAAAAGGGTAATTATTGAAAAAAAAAACACATGAAATCTGGACATAATAACTAATGGGCTTTGCATCCTGTGTATTTTCTCTTACCTAATGACACACCATGCCCTTCCCCATTCACTGTGTCAGGAAAGAGATGACAATAGTAGAAAAACCAAGAAAAGTGGTTGAACTGTAAGAGCCATTGCTTTTGCTTGGCAAGAGCCTGAGTTTCACAACAACTAAGAGCTGAAGGGCTGGAGGCTTAAATAAGGTATAAGCTAGCTCACAGATCATGCTCCCCTGTCCAGAAACTGGATCTGGACTCTGGAGTTGGGGGGAAGGAGCTAGAGGCAAAGAGGCTGGTGGGTCAGATGTGAGTTTCTTCATGGGACTCAATCCAACTCTCTGTCCCATGTCCCCACATTGGCCTGCCTAGAGTCTGGCCTGAGGATCCCCACAACCCTCACAAGTTCAGAGCCTAGAGGAGCCAAGAATTTTCCTCCCTCCTCCAAATGGCCTTTCCTCTAAGTGCCTCCCTAGCATTTATCCCCCTCCAATCCCAACAGAATCCCCTCTTGGACTCCAAACAGTTCTGTACCTGTTGCCCTCCCCAGCCTTCAGCAGCCTTCCAGGAAGTGAGGCCAATTAGAGCAAATACGTTTAGGAAGCCAACTGAAGGCTGGGACCTAATTTCCCATCAGCCATCAAGCCGTAACAATTTCCTGCAGTTAGAGTTTGAACTGAACCAGTGACCTGCACAGAAGTAAAAGGCTCCAAACACCATTATCGCTCCCCAGGGCCAGGCTTCAGTGTGCCTTTGCCTCTCACCTCCCCTTTCTGAGAGCACAAATGAACCTTCTTGAGTGTTTACGTCAGTTCTGCTCCCCCAGTCCTTATTCTCAGGACTTTTGGGAAATGCCCTCTGATCACATTCCAGACAGATGTCCTGTTGTGTGAGCGATTCTGTCCTACATTGATATTACTCAAAACAGTTTTCGTTAACATCACTCCTGCTGCCTTTGATGCTAGTAGAGGTGTTGGGCTCCATTTCCTGGCTGATTCAAAGAAATCTGAGCCAGTGCAAGACATTTGTCATTACTCAAAGGCAGTGACTTAAAGACAGCTGCTGTATTATAAGCTCCTCATTTTCTCCTACCTTTTTTCTCCAGGATGTGTTTTTCTCTTTTCAGCCTCGTAATCAATAGTTCTTCTCTCCTTTGTGATGGATCATATCAGGCACCACTATGCTAAACTGTCATCTGACATTTAGTTTGGATGCTATTCTCCCAAATGGGAAATACACAATTTTCTCTCTCTTCAATGCCTGGAACATTGAAAGGGCCTAAGCAACAATGTCCAATTATGTGTCAAGTCACAGTTTTTCTATAGTACTAAGAAAACTAAGAACGAGAACACATTCTCAGCTGCTCCCAACTCGCCACGGACCAATGAAAAGCAAACTCAGTAAGTGTAAGCCTGTCTCATAACAAAAGCCCATTTCTTATTAAGAAAGAAGACACACATGAAAATTAGATCAAAGGCCTACTACTGCTCATTCATGATGTACTATCCATGCTGAGCAACTGTAGATTTTTTTTTATAACTTTAAAAAATCTTAAATACCCCAAGTCCAACAGCAAGAACATTTTAAGAGACATCTTAGCTGAGTTCTGCTTCCCCAGGAGATGAGTTAGTTTAGCTGTTTTATCAAAGAACTTTGAAATACAAAATGCTTTTGAGGGGTTAGAAAGGAAAGAGGAAAAGCACTACCCATTAGATAGCCCGAGAACTGTAATCTACCCCTGTCCTCACCAAGTTCCATGGGGATAAACATCCCTCATATGGTCACCCCCAGGGACAGAGAGTCATAAAGGAGCAGTTAGGCTGAGTATCCATCTCAAGTTCTTTAGGATTCCACCAACTGGTGACCTTGTGTAGATGTCCATTTCTTTGGGTTTTGGTTGTGTCATGTGATACACAGGAGCTGGATATAAGAATCTTTAAGGGCCATTTTAGCTTTGAAACTTTATGATTCTTAGATGGAAGAGAAAATGGGAATACTGTAGCTTAGATTCAAGAGAAAGCAAGAGACAAAGCACGAGAGACTCTTGAATACTGAAAACAAACTGAGGGCAGAAGGGGGAGGGAGAAAGGGGAAGTGGGTGATGGTCAGGATGGAGGACACTGTGGGGAAGACCACTGGGTGTTAAATGGAAACCAACTTGACAATAAACTATAAACTTAAAAAAAGAAAGAGAAAGCAAGAGAGAGAGAAAGGGGAAGAAACTAGGGAGCAAGGAAATAGAAAATAGAAAATGTCTATAGTCAACCACAAGAGAAGTGTTACAGAAAATGGAAGGGTAAACAAAGTGGGGAGGTGAGGATAAAACCAAAATAAGTTCAAGACCACTTTCATGCTAATGAAATGATTAGTTAACTGATAACAATTAGTTCCTATTTATTCAGTACCTACCTTACTGCATATACATTTTTCTTTAATATCCACAGCTTTCTGAGGTTGATATGAATACACCCACCTTACAGATGAAGGAACTGAGGTGCAGAGAGGTTAAGAAACTGGTCCACGTGCACACTGCTAATAATTTATTACACCAGAATTGGACCTGAGAACCCAAGCCAGCCTTTCCACTACATTATATTGCCTCCTAAGCCATTATCCCAGTTGGCTAGCAAGAGATCCAGCACTTGCTTCTGCTTTAGTTTGTCAAGTATAACTCAAGTAGAGGAGTTCTGAAAAATCCATGAAGGGAGCAACTTCATCCAACAGCAGTTGTAAATGTGCCCTTAATGTGGAAGGAGAGGATCAAGGTGAACATGCCCTACATCACTGACAACAAGTATCACATTTCAGGATGAATCCCACTATGGGGAGATGGTATGGCAAAGAGAGGGACGGGCACTTACTTAGACATCTGGAGAGCAAAGTCTAGATTCTTGCCACAAATCTCTCCCATGGCTCTGCACTGGGCCCTACCTGCACTACCTATCTCCAACTACTGCAGAAAACCTGGGCACACAAGTGCCAGTCAGTGTAAGGTGACAGATATAACGAGGGGCAGTTCTGTCCCAGGCACTTCCTGGTAGTAAGTGAGGGGAACGGAGAGATCAGAACTCTTTCATTGGAGCACCCCAACATCCTGCAGGCTGCGGTCACCAAGCCATTGCTTCAGGAAAGTCAGGTTCAGCTTTAAGAAAATAGGTGATTTTTAAAAATTCCCTTTCAGGAAAGACAAACTGGTATGTGAATGGTATTGCTAAAGTCTTTTTCATTTTGTGCAAGACTCAAGCCTGGCTTCTGTTAAATAGAACGCTCCCGAGTACATTTGAAAGATTATTAGATTTACAAAAGTTCCATTTGTCCACAACCCTTCACACAGCCTTGCATTAACAAAGGAGAGTTACGCGGGTCTGAGTCCATGTGATTTGGGGAAATGTGTAAAGCAAGAAGCAAAGCATGCAAATTTGTGTAGGCCACGAGGCTAAGACCCAGAAAGAAAGCAGATGGGACTGAAAAGGAATCTTGCAGAGGGAAAAGCTTTAGTATGAACTGCAGCTGTGAACCACGACTGGCCCCACCCTGGTTCCCCCTCGACACATCCCTACAGGTCTGACTACTCCTCATCTTCCATTCCCTTGATATTAGAAAGCACAAGAAACATTCAGAGGAATTTCATCCACCTAGGGGACAATGCTTTACGGTTGATAGATTTTTTTACCCCATCTGAAAGGTTGGAACTAAACATCTTTCTTATTCACTGTTCCTGGATAAAGTGGCTTTTAAAAGTTATTCACCATTGTCATTTCCACCTGCGCTTTCACTCACACACACAATGAAAATAAAGTAACACAGAGAATGACTGATTCTCCTCTTTTTAGTGATGAATTCCACCGATTTTTGTGTCCTTTGGAGAAGTTTTTTCATATTCATTTTCTTTGCCTCGCTGAGTTTTTTCCTCTGTTTTCCATCCAATCTTTTATTTCTTTCCCTCCCATTATCTGAAACTTCTATAGGGCCCCAGAAGGACAAGGGCCGCTCCCCCAGCCCTAACAGCTACCCATAAACCAACACAAGTGCTAGTTTCCAACAATATGAAAAGGGAAACACCTTATTCTATCTAATGAAAGCATCAGCATGATCATCAGGGATTCTTTATCAAAAACAATCCAAAGGCAGGCAAGTTGCACTTGAACAAATAACTTTGCCCAAAGAGGAAATGGCATCCATAATGACTGATGTTAAACCAAAATGTGCTAGTGAGATGGTGTTGGAGGGCTACCTGAATAATGTTACTAATGTAGAGGTTGCCACTTGGTCACTCATTCAGTAAACATTTTAAAGCACTGACTGTGTGCAAGGCACTGGGCTAGGAAACCAGAGCTTGAGGGAAATAACACACAGTCCCTCAACTGGAGGAGGTCACAGCCTTAGTAGTGGGAGCCCAAAGTCCAGGTAAAAACTAGATGCAAATGAAGTTTCTCTTTCTTCCCTCTGCTTCTTGAGTTTACACAGACAAATGCACCAAGGATTGCCCCAGAAGTTTTCCAGAGGGAATGGAAACCCACTCAATAGAAAGAAAAGTCTCCTCAAGTCCAATTTTATGCTCCATGTCAGGATCAATCTAACCCAAGCAAATATCACTTTAGGTAGGGCACGCTGGCACCATGGTAACCCACCTGCAATGGTTCGTTCATTTGGGAAACATGTATTAGCACCTACTATGTACTAGACATAGTGCTAGGTGCTGGGTGAAGGATGCAAAGACTAATCAATCAGGGCTTCATTCCTTAAGGCACTTAACGTTTTTCCGTAAATGAACAAAACATGGCAATCTAAAGCCCTGTGTTTGTTGCTTTTTACTTAAATTTATTCACTTTGTTCACCAAAACACTTACTGTGTTCACACTGTGCACATCATGTATGTGAAACTAAATCATGCCCAGGCTTCTCCTTATAGACCTCAAAGAAATGTGGTAAGCGGTCCATGGGACCGCTCATGTACACAAAAGGTACTGAGCATGGAGGACAGCTCAGGGAAATCTACAGGTGAGTTGGCATGATTTGAGTTTTGAAAGATGAGTTAGAATTAGCCAGGAGGAGGACTCCAGTGAAAGGGAGTCACAAGTGTAAAAACAGAGCTGTAAGAGAGTAGGGTGGACTCCATAAGGAAGAACATTTAAGTGGTTCTCTGAAGGAGAGGCAGCGAAATGATGCTGAAATCGTGGGGGGACTAGATGACCAGCCACACCCCACGCCAAAGAAAAATGGGATCCAAGTGACCAGTGATCCTCTTTAGTGTTCATTAGTAAACATTAATCCCATGAAAGTGAGGTGAGTGAGAATCTATGCCTTTACTCAATGTGTTGGTATGTGAAAACACTAGTTAGGTATGACAGCATAGCTGTGGAAATAGAAACACATCCTCATTTGCTGCAGACATTAAGGATTTCCATGGAGGCTAGAGAGGGTTTCTGGAAAGCAGTGATTACAACTGATGAGAGATCTGTTTTGTAGCCTGTGCCTGGTCTTCAGGCTGTGCCCCCTCTTTAGGGACAAGAAATAGAGTTGTCTTAGCTCATCCAGCTGTCTGGCGGTGGAACAGCTGTTTAGATTAAGGAGTCTAGTGATAACTTGCCAAGTACCTCAGTGACGTGGTTCATGACCTGGCCACATAGCCACAGCACCTGTCACGACAGGCTTTGAGACAAGAAGGGCTCGAGTGTCAAGGGAAACAAGCAGTGAGGGGATGTTCCAGGGGACAAATTAGCATAACATTGTGCATCAGAGACGTTAAAGGTCTAGTTGCTGAAACCAGACAGATCCCCAACAGCCTGCCTGGGGGTTGGGAGCACTGGTTACATTGTTTCCATTTTTATTGCTTGTGTGATGCAAGGACAGGATTCCTGGGTCTGGGAGAAGTCACAGGTTCTACCAGGACTCAGGGCCTCATAAGAAAGGAAAATACACAAGAGCCCTGTTCCTGAATAAGAACAGGCAACCAACTGAGACTTGAGTCACTGGGAACAGAGCACGGGTCCAGGCATGACCTCAGTGAGACTTACTGTTACAAATAATTAAACTGAAGGGGACATGCAAAGATTTCAGCATCCTAGATTCCAGAGTCAAGGAAATTTAGCTTCAGGAGCCAGAAGGCTAAACAGCAAAAGCTGAGAGGTACACTATAGCTGCACTTATGTAAAGCTGAGAAGAGTAACCATGCTTTCTTCTTCAGACACAGCTCTATATTTTTGTTTCTAGTTACCCACCAATGCCACTTTCTGCCCTGCCAGGTTTTTTCTGGAAGGAAGGGAGTTAATGGACTCGTGGTTTCCTCCTCCTAATCTCAACTTTTGCCAAGTTTTGCAAATAGCTGAGTCTAAAAACATAGTCCATTCTGGCATACTGTGTGTGTGTGTGTGTGTGTGTGTGTGTGTGTGTTTATGCCGAATCTGGATTTGGGTCTAGGTCACTGTAATATCCCAAAGCAACGAGGACACAATAATTGCTACCATTTTCTGAGCACCCACTATGGGCACTGTGATAAACTCTTGAATTTCGAATCCTTATAGTTTCAGGGGATAGGATTTCATTTCTTCTGTTACAGGGCTAATGCTGAAACTTTCCAGTGCTCCCAAGAATGGAGCTTATGATAGTAACTAATGTAACATATGAAAAATATATCATCACACCTCCCTGTAAAGAGCAATGTCTAGAAAAGTAATGCCCACACTTAGACAACTAGGCAGAGCACTCTATCTAAAACAGCTAAGTCAGCCAAGCAACTGATCTGACTGATTTTGTCCAGTGAACTGACTAGTTGATTGACTGGCCTGGCAGAATAACACAGTTACTTCGGCATCATGTTGCTACTGTTTTGCAATGTGCCTCTCTCCTGGTGAAATGAAGTGAAAAGCTAAGAAATTACTATAAATATTTCCTGTTTCGAAGATGCCAGCCTAGATTGTTAAAACCTCAAAAGCTGCCATAAGCCAAGCTGTATGACTTGGACTGAGGAAAAGAAAGCCATGGACAGATCCCTATACTGGAGTGCATCAGGCAGAGTCTTCCCTCTGGTTTTGCCTTTGTCCAGCTAAATCTCAACTCATGCTACTCGTTAGATTCATCTAACAAAGTGTTGTTTTTTTTAAAGTTTTTATTCAAACTCCAGTTAATATACAGTGTAATATTAGTTTCAGGTGTACAATATAGTGATTCATTTTTGTACAATACCCAGTGCTCATCACAAGTGCACTCCTAAATCCCCTCATCTACGAACCTTTTATCTTTTAAAAATTTTTAATGTTTATTTATTTTTGAGAGAGAGAGAGAGAGAGAGAGAGAGAGAGAGACAGAGTGTCATGGGGGGCAGGGCAGAGAGAGAGGGAGACACAGAACTTGAGGTGGGCTCCAGGCTCTGTGTTGGCAGCACAGAGCCTGATGTGGGACTTGAACTCACAAACTGTGAGATAATGACCTGAGCTGAAGTCAGATGCTCAACTAACTGAGCCACCCAGGTGTCCCCATCTATGAAGCTTTTAAAATTGATGGAGGGAGGCCCCAGAGATGCTGATTAAACTGGTATGAGGTGGACCCTGAACAATAGTACACATTTTTAAAGCTTCCCAGGTGACAATAATATATAGCCCTTATTAAGAACCCTGGATTTTAGTGATCTGACCCCATCTGGGCCTCAGTTTCCTATTTATTTAATAAGGATGCTGGACCAGGTGATATTTGGGCCTTGCATAGTTTTAAGATTCCCTGTTAATCTTGGTCCCATCCCCTGCTGGCAGGCAGCTCTGAAAAGACCACTTTTTCTTTGCATAATTCAATTCTCGAATGCCGCCAAGACGGCTGACCTACCACAAAGGGTTGGCATGTGGGTTAATGAGATCATATTTGCAAAGTGTTTGGGGCTCTTGGGAAGGAATCTCTAATATATGCAGCTAAAGAATGATTACAGCAACATTAATGTCATTTTTTTAAAGGAAGAGTAAACCATAGTTCACAACCCTGCATCTGCCATAATTAGACTATCTTGCCTGGATGGAGAGTGGCAAAGTGGAAAGTAGATTAAAGCAGATCTGCTCTTGTTAAGACTGGATGCCAGGTCAAGTCTCCATGAGACATGTCTATGCAATCATAATTGAAATGGACTGGTCTTTAATCTATGCAGAATCCTCTGGTGCTCAAGCACATACCAGTAGACTCCTTTGTGGCCCAACTCTTTGTAGACCTATTTCCATATAATAGGGACAAAAGATGAATCTTTTGGGTCTTTTCCAAGAGAAAATAATCATCAGTTGAACTCAGTTTTTAAGATGTTCCTATCTGTTCTATTTCTGATACACTGAAATTGGAACCTATGAAATAATCTTCTTTCTTTAAGAACCTACACATAGACCCACCCATACACAGGCTGTAGGAATCAGAATGGATTGCAAAGACCTTAACAACCAGGAAACGTGAATGTGTACCTGGCTCTACTACTTACAACCTCCATAACCCCTGGGTAAGTCTTTTCCTTTCTTCTACCTTATTTTCTTCTATTAGATAAGACATGAAAAGCACCTAAGCAAAATGCCTAGTATAGCTCAATAAACAAATACTTAGTTTCCGATCTCTGTACTGCACATGGGGAACCATTTGGTTGATGCCTTCAGACTTGATATCAGTAATTTACAAGTAACACTTTGCCCAGATGGCACTGAAGGCATCTAGTAAGCCAGATCTTTTGTTTTTCATGGCCCATCTGTAATCTCATTCGTTCACTCATTGACTGACATTCAACTAGGTTTTATGTTTTGTCCAATGTGGACCCAAAAACAGACTCTGTCATTAATGATCAATCAATAATTGAAATTCTAGGGAATATCAGAATTTCAGAATTCTCTCCAAACAGTCAGGGTGATTCAGAGTCACCAAGTGATGTGAAAACTGGTATTTAGTGTTTTATGTTTAAGAATCACCAATTCTGATCATAACATGAGCTGATGAAATAAAAATTAACTTGGGATCTTGAGGAAGGTTGGGTTCATGTATAGGTTTTAAAATTCCACCAAAAACACCAACAGGTTTTCTCTGGAACTTGGAAAAATGATTCTACAATTCTTATGTTAAATAGTTTAAAAGGGTTTTAAACCTTTTTTAAAAAAGAAAATCAATGGAGAGATGGGAGATTCTCTTTCATACATTAAGGTATTTTATCAAGTTTTAATTTTCAAAAATTGTGGTGTTGACACAAAAAGAGATCAGTGGAACTGAATGGAGGCTCCAGGAACAGACTCAGGTCTACATAGGAATTGAATGCATGATAAATGGAGCGTCTCAGTTGAGTTGGAAGGGTAGGATTAGCCAATAAATATTGCTGGAGCCATGGTTAGCTATCTGGGGAAAAGTTCATTTAGAGCCTCAATTCAAATCATCCACCTCAATAAAAGGCAGAGCAAATAAAGTAAAATAATGATTAAAAAACACTAGTTCATAATAATAAAACTCCATGGAAATACAAAGTAGTATTCTATGCATCTCTAAATAAAAGAACACTTTCTAAGATAAAAAGTACTAAAAAAATTAAAAGAAAGGGGAAGAAGATTTGACTACATCAAATTTTAAGACTGCATAAAAATTATTTAAAAGTCTTTCAAACTGGGAAAAATGTATAATGCACATGGGTTGCTGCTCCTGATATCACCCAAATAATTTAGAAAAACATTATTAGTAGGTAAAAAAGGCTGTGGACATTAACTGAAAATTCACACATATACACACTGCTAACAAACACGAAAAATTGTTCGAACTCACTAGTAAGCAAAAAATTCCAATTCAAAAGAAGATAGCATTTTTTTCTTTACCCATTAGATTAAAATATATATTTTTTTAACTAACATTCAGTTCTGACAAGTGTTCAGTGAGATAACCATTCTTAAGCACTGCTAGTGGGGGTATAAATTGTTCTTGCAGAGCATTTTTTAAAACTCTCTGAAGGCAAATATAGATAGTCTTTCGAATGTGCCTACCTTTTGACCCATTAATTTAACTTACTGAAACCTATCCCAAGAAAATGATCTGATATACACATAAAAGCTTTTTGCATAAGGATAGTCATTACCCCAATCTTTACAGGAAAAACAAAACGAATTGGAACAACTAGGAGGCAAACCAACTGCCTGAAATAAGCAATAACAAAGTAAGTCATGGGTATTCACAAGATACGTTATTATGTCACCTCTAAAAAAGATGTTTATTAAGAGTTTTTGTAGTGTTTATGTCATGAAATATCTTCAAAATATTACATGTAATATTATACTCTATTTAAAACTCATGAAGTAAAGACTGACAGGAAATATTAAATAGTTAAAAGTACAATTGACCCCTGAACAACATCGATTTGAACTGTGTGGATCCCTGTATATGCAGATTTTTTCAAAAAATATATTGGAATACTATATTTTCAATAAATATATTTTTTGGAGATTTATAACCATCTTAAGAAACTCACAAATGAACTGCATAGCATAGAAATGCCGAAAAAGTTAAAAGTTAGAGATGATTGTAAGAATATATATAATACACATAAAATGTGAAATATGTATTAATGACTGTTTGTGTTACCAGTAAAGCTTATGGTCATCAATAGGCTATTGGTAGTTAGTTTTGGGCGAAACAAAAGTTATACATGGATTTTTCAACAAAGCAGGGGGCAGGAAATGGCCCTGACCCCCACATTATTCAAGGGTCAACAAAAGTTATTTTTGGTCAGAATAATTATGGACATTTATTTCATTCTGTATTATTTTGATTACTAAAAATTAATTTATTTTATAATTTTAAAATGTAATAATTATTTTATATAGTAAGATACAATTAAAATAATAATTGCATAAACAGAAAAGATGTACATTCCAATTATTACTTTGCAATTCAAGAAACAGTAAATTGGGTCTTCAAGCTCAATTAGCCTTTTTTCTACCCTTCTCTTCCTTCCTAGGTTCTGTGAAGCCCACACACAGCCTTAAAGGAGGAATAAAAGAATCACTTGTTGCACATCTGATTCTTCTCTTTTATCCTACTTCTCCGCCATCTTATCCTGGTAGCCAAATGGAAAGACTTCCTCTAAACAGGAGACCTAAGGTAGTATGCAGGAGGAAAAATAGAGAAATGCTTGACAAGGGCACTTTCTGCTGGGGAAGAGCTCCTGGAATGACCAGCAATTTTGTGATAAAGCATCCAGTCTCCACAACTGTCTTCCTAATAAGCCAGAAGTGCATTTACTGTAGCCTGGCGGGTGATGATCAGCAAAACTTACAAAAAAATACAGCACGAATTTCCTCCAAATGTTAGCAACCAATTTCACTCTGGGAGGTAAAATTACTGGAATTGATAAGCCAATATTAAGGGACTAAAAAAGCTCCTTGAATATTCCAAAGACCAATTCAAGCCTTTGTACCCACATCTGAACAAACGGGAAGATGGCAATCTGAAAATGATAATAAGAATGAATTGATTTTGTCCCTCTTCCCCAGTTTCGTTATGATCTCTGACAGCAGAATGGATTCATTTTATGTCATTTTGTCCTAAGCTTCATAGAATATTTTCTTTTAGGCCCTGAGAGATGAGCAGAAAGCACAGATGGCCCCGTCTGCTTAAACCCAGCAGAGACTGCGAATGACTTTGGAGTTGTTTAAAGTTGTTCCTTTTCTCCAAGCAACCTGGCTATTCAGCAGCTGTTCACTGCAAGGCACTGAAAGATGCAGGTGGAGATGGAACTACCTTAAAGGAAATTTGGAGCTGGTGAGAGGCGGTGTGGAAACAGACCACCGCGATGAATGTCAAAGGGGAGGAAAGGGTGATTGAGCTGTCTTTTAATAAGTTTTTTTTTTTTACTATGAAAGAATAAATATAAAGAATGTAAAACAGTAAAATCTTATTTGTTTGATTTTAGGAGATATACATGGGGTCATGATGTTTACAACTTACTATCAAATAGTTCAATGACAATAACAACATAGATATATACGCATCTATGAATATATGTACATAACTGAAAAATGTAACAGAAGTGTATGTGGGGATTCAGAATACCATCCTAGCAACTTTTCTTTAGATTTGAATCATTTTTTAAAAGATTTTTAAAATACAATTAAGAAATGATTTTTCAGTAACTTGTAATAATCCTGTCTCCACATTTGGGTATACACTCCACATTCTAACAAGTCCAGATAACTCTGTATTTCTTGAGCACATTTTCTGCTTTCCCAACTCCTTGTCTTTGTTAATCCTATTCCGTCTGCCAAAAATGCTGTCCTCCTGTCACTATTCACTGATCTTTCAGATATTTTTTTTCAAATGCTTATCTTTGAAGCATCCTCTGATCTCTGTCCCACCCCCCCACCCCGGTCCTCAATATTTGATTTCCTGCTTTGAATCTCTCTTAAGACTCAGTTGATTAGAGTAGTCACCCAGGCTATGAGATCTCAGAGCACACTCTCCTTCCCCCATCAAATCACTAATTACTCCTTACTATCATGGTTTGTGTAACTGTCTCTCTCCCTTTCTGGACTGTCTCTCCCTCTGGACTGTCTTCACCTTAAGGCAGAGGTCATGGCTGTCTCATTCATCAGTGTAGTCCAAATGCCTTGGACAGTGCTTGGCAGAGAAATACTCACCAAATAATCATTGAATGAATAAACAACCTATGTACTGACTAGTTATTTGTCTCCTCTTAGATTTTTTTTTTGGTTTATCTGTTATATGCTACTTGCTTTCCATGATTTCTTCTCATTTTAGTATCTATCCTTCTTTCAAGAACAATGTAGAAAAGGCTATTTGGAATAAATGGGAAAACTAGCATGCCATATAGCATATATTGCCTCAAAATAACTCTCACAGAAATCCTGCATATCCCTGACCTTATGTATATCTGCCTCACTATCTATTGCCACGTAACAAACTATCCTAAAATGTACTGTATTACAACAATGACTATTTTATTCTGTCTCATCACTTTGTGGTCATGAATTCAGGCAGGCTGACTCTTCTATTCCACAAGTTAACAGCTATCAGTAAGTGGTTTTCACCTGGGTGAGGGGCTGGTCTGGAGGACCCAAGACAGTTGGCCTCACATGTTCTATGCCTCAGCAGGTAGAGCTGGTAGACTGGGATCAAACTGGAACTATTGAGCAGAGTACCTATGAGAAGTCTCACCAGGACTGTAGTCAGACTTCTGACATGAAAGTGCAGAGATCCCTGAGACAGTGAGAGCTAGCTGCAAACTGGAGAGATTTCTTTTTTTTTTAAATAATTTAATTTATTTAAAGGAAACAACAACAACAAAAACAAAAGCAGTTTATCCATTTTTCCCACTCTCCACCTTCTGCCTCTGTCAACCACCAATCTATTCTCTCTAGTTAGTAGTTACTGTATTTATTTACTAAATCTCCTTAAGATCGGGGATTCTTTCCTACTCATGTCCATATTCATGCACAAAGTAGGTGTCCAACTTGTTGAATTAAATTTGAACAGAGCAATGGAGGAGTATTTCATTTTTATCAAAGGACCAGACTTACTTGCTAATGCAGTCACTGGCCCAAGAGTTTGGGTCAAGGGAGGCTTTAGCCCTGGCCATCTAGGGGTTGGAAAGAAAAGCAAACATGACTGGATAGGACCATCTGCAGAAGACAGTGGCGTGATGAGCTTCGAATTTCTCTGGCCAGCAAGCAAGTCTTACAGCTAGGGAAAGCTGCCTGAGGATTAACAACCAGCTATCTTAAGGGTGAGCAGTGTATGGGTATTGCCATCAAATACTGATCAGGAAAGGTGAGGGTGAGCAGACAGGTTCCCTGCACCTGCCAGTATCCTTTACTATATTAGCTAATCAGGGTTCAAGCTCAGAAGTCTCAACCCAAAAGGAGAATAATGGCCACCACTTTGGTATAATTAAAAAATTGCAAAATATTCCCTTTCTGTGTATATGTATAAAATTATTTTGGGTGCTCTATTATTAATTCAGTACCTTCACCAGCTTCCCTTCAATTTGGGACAGTCAAGTGCTCTCAGCCATAGGTTCTTTCACAGGGGCAAGATTATCCACATAAGTACCATTATAAGGAAATCCAAGAAATTAGAATTCTCTTCTATTGCAGTTGGAAAAAGGGGAAAGAGAGTCGTTGGTCAGGATTTAGAAATCATACATGACATAGAGAGATTCTGTGTTGGATAGAGAATATTTAGGGTTTGGTATTCCCATCACAGATGACAAAATTCCCTACTCCTGGTGTCACAAAGTTACTTTCACATGCATTTTAGGAATGGTGAAGCTCTTGAGAAGTAGAAGGTGAGAACCATGTTCTATAAATTGCCACCACATGTAAAGACTGCCATGCCTCCCTGAATATCCAAAGGAAGGATGATAACAACCCAAACAACTCCATTCGTCCCTCAAACCCAATTTAGGTAGAGGAGCTTATTTGCCCCCCCCCCAACTCCCCCCCACACACACACCGGAGGAGAATGTGCACAGAAAGCACAATGACCTTTCTGCAGAGTTTTCCTGGAAAAAAAAGAAAAAGAGGAAGAACATGGAGAGGCCACCTGGTGTAGTGGCTGGAACACTGTGTTCAGTCAGCAGCCCTGGTTCTAGTCCTTTGATACTGCCTTTGAGCTCAGTATCCATGAGAATTTGGAGCAAGTCATTGAGCCCTTCTGAGTTTCAGTTCTACCACCTTCAAAATGGGACTGTAAAGACTTTCTTCACCTACCTCACAGAGCTATTGTAAGGAATCAGTGGGATGAGGGGATGTTAAAACGTCTGATATCTGAGGGGCGCCC
>CM053576.1:109635732-109710461 GCA_028646485.1 Cryptoprocta ferox | reverse complement strand
CCATAGGTTTGCACTCATAGGTCTAACAGGAGAAACCCAACAGAGGACCATGGGGAGGGGAAGGAGGAAAAAGAGTTAGGGAGAGGGAGGGAGACAAAGCACGAGAGACTCCTGAATACTGAAAACAAACTGAGGGGGGAAGGGGAAGGGGGAAAGGTAAAGGGGGGTGATGGTCTTGGTGGAGGTCACTTGTGGGGAAGAGCACTGGGTGTTATATGGAAACCAACCTGACAATAAACTATAAAGTTTAAAATAATAAAAAAATAAAATAAAAAATAAATAAATAAATAAATGCTAACTCCAACATCTGGACAAAAAAAAAAAAAAAAAAAAAGACCTCGAAATGAGAAAGAAACATACTATTATACTGTCATTAACAAATTCCATTTGACTGAACAAGAAATGCAGAAGTGGACCCCCAAAAAGGCATGATGCAAAAGTTGTGGCTAGGGCCAGCCAGTATGTCATATATGTATCTATTCGGTCAGTGCACCTGTGTTCACCATGTTCTCTGCCTGATGCCAGGCACCATGCATCATTAGGATGCAGAAGAGATAAAGGCCTTGCCTCCAAATAGGGGAAGTGAACATGCAAAGTAACAACTGTATTTCCTGAGGTGGGTTCAATACTTTGAGAATGCTGGCAATCCAGTGAGGGGTGGGGAGGAACACACAAGGGGCAGATCCCTCAGAGGATGCCTGAACTGAGTCTAAAAGGGTGAGAGGTAGGGCAGGGCTTTCATGGCTAAGAGACACCAGAATCAACTTCTCAGAGAAGTAAGACTCAGGTTCAGCCACTACCATGCTGGCCAAAGGAAAGGCCCCAATTAAGTCCTCCCTTAGCCTCCATCTGGCCAGACCAATAAACCTTGCATGTATCTTCACCATTCCCAGCATTTCCTGAGGCTCAGGAAGGGAAGCTGAACAATTCATTCACTTAATTTATTTGTTATTTATATATGCCTTCTTTTAAAAGCAACCTAACATGGTTTCATAAATGGGAGAAGGACTACACAGAGAATAAGTTGCTATAAAACAGGATTCCTATTAGGAGTAGCTAGCCAATGAGGACAGACTGGTTACAACACCCTACAACCACACTCCCCCAAAAATAACACTGAGATTGGACACCTCCGCCTCAGAGCTTCCAACGTAAGGTGCTGGTAACTGGAGATCTTTCAGAAGGACCAGGGGCCCTGAAGACATTCAGATTTCCTCCACATTGGACTTAACAGCATATTTTTCTCTTTGAGACCCAAGAAGAGTCCTTTTGGCTCAAATATACCCCACCACCAGGGAATACAGGCAGAAGAAAAGAACCACAGTGTCCCAGGGCTTATGGTCTCCAGGTCCTGAACAAGGCAATTTGGGGAGCTAACTCACAGCACAGTCATTTTGTAACTCGGATATATGGTAACAGAGCACAGCCTTACATCTGGGAATGTCCATGCTGTTGGCTCCCATATATATTGTCCCTTTTCACCTAGATTCAGAAGGGTCCTACTCACAGAGAGGAGCAGAACAGCTCTGAAGGCATGCACAGGCTCTCCTGCCCCAGGAAGGAACGGGTACTAAAGCAGCTCCCCCAAGCCCCCCTAAGTCCACAGATGGCAAGAGAGGTGCAACCCTTAGCCCAGAGAAGAGCACAGAGCCCAAGGAGACCCCTCCCCCAGCTAGCGGATGGCAGAAAAATAACACCATATATAATAACTAGTGGATGGTGTGAGAAATGTCTCCCACCTAGAGTATGAAGGGGAAAAAAATCCAAGGAACGTGGAAAACAATAACCCATTTACTTTCCCAATTTGTAGTTCCCCTTCATTGCACCTAATTTGAAAAACACATAGAATTTTTTTTTTTTAACTCAATGACTAGTCATCTATCGCTTGGTCCCAGAGACTGTTTTGTTTAAAGAGACCCAGAGAGAGAGAGAGAGAGAGAGAGAGAGCTAGCAAAATTGGAATGTCGATACCTATACTCAGCAGCAATTCTGCCTTTGCATTTACTTTCAATGACGGTGAATTCAGCTCCAGGACATATAGGCTTTGCCTGCATTGTGCATTGTGTATGCTGTTGTTGTACAACTTTCAGGGGATCAGGGGATCCAGGGGGCCCACCCCACCACTCCAGTAGAAAGTGGCCTCTGTTCCTAGTTTTTGCCTACTTTTCTTCCCTTAACTTTTTCATTTTATGTTTTCTTTCTTCCTGCCTGACTTCTTTCTTTTTTCCAGGAGGAAATATACCTCTCCATTTGCTGGGAGTATATAGACCATTAAGGTTAAAAGAGTCTCTAGAAATCTTCCAGTAACTCATCATCTCATATTGAAAAAATCAAGACCAATAAATCACAACCTGGAATCACAGTTGTTTACTGAGTCAGCCCTGAGACTTTGGGTCACTTAACTACGATGTTAGTATTCTTTCAATTCCAGCATTGTGATACAGGTGCAGGGCAGGGCAGTTTGGGACATGACAGAGTTAACAACTTCCTAGCCCCTAGGTCTAGAATGGCATTAATAATAATAATAATAATAATAATAATAATAGATTTCAAAAGAAAAGCTGCTTCTAGTTCTGTAAGATAAACTATGCTATAAAAGAGAATAGTTCTGCTTCAAATGTTGACTTGGTTTAAATGTCAAAACAAAATAAAATCTCCCAAACCTAATTAAGATCAAATATGTTTTGCTCAGTCACATAAGAAACCTATGCATGTCTCCCAAAATAGTCAGCCACTTAAGCTCAGTCAAGTATGGAGATTAAATGAGAGAAGAAAGCTTAGCAATTGATTGTAGTAAGCGACTCCATGGTCTTGTTTATCATTGCAGATGGGGAGACCCTCTGTAGCTGATTCATGGGCTGATTATCAAGTTGGTAGATTACTCAGTATCTTTGCTTTCCCCTCTCCCTCTGCTGACATGGTTTTTAGGTCATTGCTCTATTCCTTGTACCTATACTGGAAAAGGGAAAAGAAAATATGAAACCAATTTATTTGGTTAGCAGTTATGGTTTATAACAATAATGAAGGAGAAAAGGTTGAAAACCAAAAAGGAAGCCCAAGACATATTTTAGACAACTGTAGCTGTCTCCTCTACGCTGACCCCCCAACCACGCATGCTGGCTTAAGTCCAGTCCCTCTGTTTCCCCTTGAGGGCACAAATAACCCAAATAGCATTTGTTTTTTTTTTTAATAAGAGAATTTTTAAAATACTGAAGATGTATTCAAAGGAATTCTTCCTTAATTATTTACATGGCTTGAACTGTAATGCAAGTGAGGAATTGCTTTTATTAAATGCCAAATCTTTGTTTAGAGCAACCTTAGGGAGATACTCACTCTCAATGAGCTGTGTCCATGCCAGCAAAAAAAGTGGCAGTTTGGGCAACTGTCCACATAATTCAGACCAAAGAAATCTGTCATTGCCACAACTCCATTAACATGAAGTTCTGAACAACTAAGGCCATCAGGCATCAGGCTTGGGCAGGGAATGGACCAGAAGAGGTGGAGCTCCCGTGAGCTATATTGAAAAGCTGAATATAGTCAAGAAAAGCGAGCTGTTTGCTTGAATTCAACTGGTTGTTTAATAATAATTAAATGACAAGCGACTGGTTATTAACTTTTTAAATCAGAAGTTGGTTGTTCACATGGGTCCACTACCCCACTAGTATGTTTGGGGTATTCTTCATGGTCAAGATGTAGAAAATTGAAGAGAGGGATTTAAATATCTCTGCTCTGTTTAGAGAGAAAAATAACAGTGGGCTGTAAGGGTGCTGGTCTTCACCTTCTTAGCCATTAATTCAGATTGCTTTAGGTTTGATTAGATCTATCATGTGGAAATTGTCTTTTTATCCCACTAAGAGAAATAAATTGACTGCACCAGGGTTGACTTATTCATGTAGAATAAACATTGTCTCAGGTTGTCTACATAATGAAATGTAGATTTAAGACAGTTATGCAGGTAGATAATGGCATCCCAAGCCTGGAGGTCGAGGGTTGGGAGACGGGGTCCAATCCGTCTGGTGGATCTGTGCCTCAGTAAATCATACAGCTCTCCATTTCCCTACACATACATATGGCTAAGCCTCAGTGTCCCTCCATGGCGGCATTTTTTTTAAGGGAACAAACAACTTAGATGGAGAGGAAATTAACCTTTCCCAAGCAACAGTGGTAAATAGATAAGTAAGCTGGCAGACATAATACATGTATGCTTAGTATTAGAAGCTGAGGAAGAAACACCAAGTCAATTATTTTTCAAGACAATTAGGTAATACTCAGAGGCAAACCAGGAAAACAAAATCTCTTTTTTTTTTCTCATTACTGCATTACAAAATGTAAAAGACTGCCTATCTGTGAGGTCAGCACTTAGAATAGTTTCAGAACAGAAATCTCATTCTCCAAGAGCTAACTACTCTATTTACAGACAGATTTCCAAATGAACATTAAAGATACCTGTCTGCTTCCCCAGGCTCTACAGACAGGTGAGTGTGGGTCACAGGTGGGGTTCAAGGCAGGGCAGCCAGTTCTCTGTCCCCTTTGATGCCATTTCATTCCATTTGGAACTGATGAGTTCTGAGAATTGGGGAGGCCTGGATGCAAAGTATGAATTAGTCCCTGAAGGCTTATGTTTGCATAGCATTCTTTTGTTCACAAAGAATTTTCATACCCTCACCTTACATGCAGCTTATGACCGTGACCATGAGAGGTAAGTAAAGCCAGGAAGATTGTCTGCATTCAGCAGATAAGGCAACAGAAGTTCAGAGAGCTTACTAAACTAATAATAACTTCCTAATCCAGAGGTGGGGCCCATGGCGCCCACCATACCTCTGCTGCTTTCCACTTTCTGGTCACACACCAGCATTGGGTTTGAAGTGCTGACTGGGGGTGGGGGTGCTGGCCCATTGGTCCTACTCCTGACCTTCTAGAATATTCCCACTCTTTCTGTTTCTTAACTCTATCACTTAAAAAATGGGAACAACCTACCAACCTCACAGAGTGATTAAGGGGAGCAGCTGACAGAACAGATAAGGAGTTCTCGCACACGTCAAGGGCTATAAGACAGGCACCCTATAATACACAGGCATAAGCCCCAGGGAGCACTTTTTCTCATTATCATCAGCCTTTCCTGCCATTGTTTATGTGTACCAGGCTGCAAGTTTCTTCCACCCATCTGTCCCTGTCTTCATCTCCTGTTTCATACCTCATCTGAACACCCTCTTCACATTGGTAGGCTAGGTAGACAAAGACACCAGCTGAGGAGGACAGAGTCCAATCTATAAGGAGTGGATTGGACAAAGCATATACATGTGAATGAGGAGGTGAAATGGCAGGGTCCTGTGTGTGTCCCTGCATGCACACATGTATGTGCATGCCCACTATGACAACACGGACAAACTAAAGATGAATCTATATAACCCGAGGCTTCATTAGGTGAATAACTTCCAGGAGCTTTCATATATGCGGGTGTTTATTTAAAAATTCCAAAGCTTGGGGCACTTGGGTGGCTCAGTCAGTTAAGCGTCTGTCTCTTGATATCAGCTCAGGTCATGATCTCATGGTCGTGGGCTCTGTGCTGAGCATGGAGCCTACTTGGGGTTCTCTCTCTCCCTATGACCCTCCCCTGCTCATGCTGGTTCTCTCTCTCTTTATCTCTTTCTCTCTCAAAATAAAAAAATAAACTTAATAAAATAAAATATAAAATAAAGTAAAATAAAATAATAAAAATCACAATGCATTGTTATATTTTTCCACGTTCTTCTAGCTGTGGTATCTAATGGAAAGACCTTAGTGCCTTAGGGAGGTTTTAAGGGTAAGGACAAGGGTCAGGGAGAATTGAATGAAAAGCCCTGAAGCTTTCTGTCTGTTGTGGTTGCTGTTAGGGGAAGGAGTGTGGAATGAAAAAGGCCTGAGACTAGCTTCTTAATAGCATGTGAGAAAGACTAACAATGTTATATATTGGAAGGAAAGGGACCCATGGTGTAGAAGAAGAAAGGAATAGGTCAGAAAAAGATGAGTTAGAAAGGTATGGACACCCCAACAAAATGACAGGAGAGCTGTAGACCCTACTGTTACCCAATTGGAACTTAGAGAGAAAGAGCTACAATCCATATGGGCAACTGCAAATCCACTGGGAAACTGCGCAGGGGCTGCAAATCTGGGCAGGACCAAGGGCCAGCTGAGGCCAGCCTTCCCATGCCTGCACACTCACCTGGCAGGATTTTCTACCTGAGCCATGTGGATGCTTCCAAAATTCTGGGACTGGAAGAATAAAAGAGGTGAGGACTTCAAGCTTCCCAAGGGAATGGTGAGAAACTGGTGACGTCACAAGGAGGTCATATGGAGAAATAACTGATTCATGACAGTTCTCCCCACCACACAGGGAGTATACAGACATGGACAGATACCCATTTCTACATGGCTAAGAGACAGGACACTAAAAGAGAAGTCAAGAGTTAATGGTGGTAAGAAGGACAAACAGGAGTGTTGAAAGAAGAGACCATGATTCTGTGTTAGACAGCTGTCAGGGAAAACATAGATACACACATACACTCACACACATGTTCATTAAAGAGATCTCAGACAACTCAACCACCTAAAGTACTTTCAAACTTCACTCGGGAGCAATCCTCAGCAAAGATTACAATCTGTGCAGATTGAAATGACAATGAAAACGTTAATTTTTTTTAAATCCACAAACAGCACTTTGGGTCTTTATGGGGAGTTGTCAGGTGCTACAAAGAGCTCAACTCTTCTATCCCTCCCTTGACAACCCAGAAATATCCATCACTCTTGTCCCTGTGGCTACAACACTGATATAGTAAGAAACAAGGGAGGAGATGAATCTCTCCCCAGACTCTCATCCAGGGAAGCCAAGGGAGGCTGAATGAAAAAGAATGGGAGATAACCAGAGCAGTGTGCATCTAGTGCTATCGATTTTGCATCTGTCTCAAACATTACTCATTGGAATGGTGGCAGCCCTGAGGAGGGGAGCGTGGAGTCTTCCTTCCACTAGGGAGGGCTCTGTGCTTACGGGCCGGATGTGTGCCAAGAACGGTGGGCAGAGGGATTCTCAGGGGCTGTTCCTTGGCCTGCTTCCAGGCTCCAGTAATTTGCTGAGTTTAAGTGTCAATGGTTTTTAATTAGCACCTAGAAGTTTTTTCAAAGTGCAAAGTGCCAGGTGGGCAGTTCGAATAAATACCAGTTTAATACCACCTGGTAAGCAAGCAGTAGACATGAAAGTAGAAATAGAATAGAAATAGTTAATTAGGCAATCATTAGGGCTAATAGACGGAAGTAATAAAAATTTGGAATTGAAAGGAACTAAAGATTCCTAGTATGATTTTCCCTGAAGTATAGGATTCATACTACTGTTAGGATGACATAGGATGTTAGATAGTCCAGAAAATGCTACAGATGACCCAAGGATGATTTATTAAATAACATTAAATTACACTGTGAGAAAGTTACTCCTGTTTCAATCCCTCTTTTTAACTCTTCTGAGTACCTCAAAGAAAGTCTCAGTTGGGTGCTCCTACGCCTTTATCATTTCTTTAACACTTGCCAAGCTCCCTTTTTAACAAAAAGAGAATAAGCTTCAGTTGGAGCAACAATGATTTGGCCAAAGCATCTAGCAAGAATTTCTTCTCATTGTCTGATTTTCTTTTTATCTATTATTTCACCTAGTTTTATAATGTTTTATTTATTTATTTATTTATTTATTTACTTACTTACTTACTTACTTACTTACTTATTTAGAGAGACAGGGAGTGAGAGAATCCCAAGCAGGTTCCATGCTGTCAGTGCAGAGCCTGATGTGGGGCTTGATCCCACAAACCATGAGATCATGACCTGAACTGAAACCAACAATCAGACACTTAACTGACTGAGCCACCCAGGTGCCCCTATTCTTCCACCTGTTTTTTATATCCATATGTTATAAGGATATAAAACCTCATTATAAATAAATTTATTGAAATAAAAACTTAGCCCACTGGAAAACAATGGTAGAACATGTTACACAGATAAGACATGGCACATGAAGCTGTCATGAATGTGACTAGAATCTGGAGAATAAAGACGTTGGGTCCAGAGCAGTAATGACTTGCCCACAGTGGCACACGTGGTTGGTATATTCCGCCCAGGCTGCTGGCCCCCTATGAAGGAGAGTAGGTAAGTCAGCCTCATGCAAAAAGCAGATGGAGCTCAAAGAAACCCTATGACTTCTCTAAAGCTCTGCATCCCAAGATTCTCAATAGGAGTTGGTCCCTCCTTCTCAAGCCAAGAGACGTACAACCAAGAGTCAATTGACCCCCACTGGGTTGCATCACATGGCAGCCACAGAATTAGTCACATTGCTTTCATTTTCTTTTCCTTTTCCACCAATTTCCTAGATCCTTGGGAAATAATAAGTGAGCTCAAGCCAAGATAGCTCTCAGATGGAAAAACAGACGCCATTACCCTACACTCACTGGTCCATTCACCAAACCCCTGGTGTCCTGAATGTTCCACCATAGGAGGTGGTGTCTACAAAGAATGGTTGTAAGTATGGGATTTGGGGCCTCCAGAGAGCTAATCACCACCTTTCCACATGGCGTCCGTGCGTGACCAGAATGCAGAGTGGAAAGTAAAAGTCCACCCTCATGCTGCCTGCCATGCATCACATCCATATACAACTGCATCTTGATGGATGCTGCAAACACAACCTTATATGTCTGCCATGGCCCCAGTGACCTTTCAGATCCCTGAGTTAAAGGGACCATTATTCATCTTTATGTACAGCCTCCTATGACAGGTCTGCATGATAAAGCCAGAGACATTTTGATGAAGTAAATAATTTAGCTCCATCCATAATCACCTGCCGTTCCCAAATCCTAATGACTTTCCAGGGATTGCTGGAAACCAATGAAATAATGAGTCCCTTACTGAGGATGCCAGGGCAGCATAAACTTTATGCAGAACCTAAACTGCATCCAGGAGCACATGAGTTTTAAAGAAGGATGTGGATGAGAGACATTTTCTTCTGCCTTGCAAATACAAGCCTATCACACATTTCCATTTTTCAAATAATGGATATTGTTAATTGGCCACCTACTATGTGCCACATGTACCTGGAATTCATACACACTATTTTGTTTAACCCTCCAAACAGTCTTGCAAGATGGCTGTCAGTATCTCCATTATGCTGAGAGTCAGAAATCAGTTAAGTGGCTTGCTGAATGTCACCTCACTAGCAAGTAGAAGGCAGCAAGCCATTTTAAAATTTTGCAGGAACCACGGAGTAAGAACGAGGGAGAGAAATAATGAATGACCACCTGGCAGAGTTGGGGTGTGAACTATAGCTGGTCTTACTCCATCCATGCTCCTTCTGTTAGACCTTACTTACTACTCAATCAGTGAATAAACCTGGCTTACGAGGGAGAGCTGCTGCTTCTCAATGTACTTGCCTGGCATCTTGCTTTCTCCTTTTCCTAATGTTGGAGAGGCAGGACATTTGAAAGAGTATGTGAAATCCCAATGACATTCACTTCCCATCTTGAAATATGGTCAGAGCATGGGCTTCATGAGAGTCTCAATATGTCTTCCATTGCTGTGTCTTGAATTCAAATGATTACTTCCCAGAGACATAGATAAGGGCAGGGAGTCCAGAAAGCAACTAGTGTTGGCTAACTGTTGTGCAAAGAGAGCAACAAGGTAATGCTGGACAGTTCAGTCTCTATGAGACCAGTCTGAGAACAGTTTCTGCCTGGTGGGTTTATATCTGACCATGGCTCTGGAATCACCCAAGCCATCAATTTGAAAAGCTTCACAAGCCCATGAATTTCCTGAGCCAACTCATTCAGTACAACTGAGTCTAATGAACATATTTTGATAAAATTTGAAAGATAACACACACAAAAAATAACACCAATGGTATCAAAACGGTGGTGGTTTAGGTAAGATTTTCTCCTTTACAACTGAATTGAGATGCATCATTAAAAAATTAACAGTTAGATCAGATCTGAGAAAAGACCGCTGTGCTTTTTCAGTTGGGGATGACTTGTGTTGGAGACATGGGAGAACAAGGAGAAGAGGTCAGGGGCACAGCCAGAAAACTCAGGTTCTCTCCTAGGCTTCCACAGTGACCAGCCTGGCAAGTTGTTTGACTCCACTATCAATTTTTTGAGCCTCAGATCCTATGCTGATAAAATGGCAATCACAATGCTTGTCCTGACTCTCTCCTGGCCTTATATTAAGGATCTGTTAAGGACTGAATTGTGCTTCTCCAAAATTCCTAGGTTAAAGTACTAATTCCCAAGGTAACTTTGTCTGGACTTAGGGCCTTTAGGGAAGTAATTTAAGGTTAAGTGAGGTCATAAGGGTGAGACCCTACTCGTATAGGACTGATATCCTTATAAGATGAGGAAGAGACACCACAGAGCTCCCTCTCCACACATGCAGAGAGGGAAGGCCATATGAGAACACAGTGAGAAGGTGGCCATCCACAAACCAGGAAGAAAAGCCTTACCAGACACCAATGCTGACAGCACCTTGATCTTGAACTTCTAGTTCCCAGAACTGTGAGAAAACACATTTCTTTTGTTTAAACCACACAGTCAGTGGTGCATGTTATGGCAGCTCAAGAAGATGAATATAGGGTCCAAAGAGATGAGCTATGACAAGAAATGTAAAGTGACACACAAATGAAGAGCATTCATGTGGTGTTGACAGTCTGGTGTCTAAGTCCAGGTTCTAAGGGAGCAAAGGGGAGGTGAAGACGTAGAAAGGGCACATTTTGACTCCTCCTTAGGAATGTGAGAGCATGAGACAGGGAAGAGCTTGAGGATTTGGGACAGTGCAGAGATATTTGACAGGATGGGGTCAAGGTCCTTCCCATAAGTACCTGTAAGAGATATGGAGATTACCAATCCTTGAGACATGTAAAAATAGTATTTACATTGGGGCACCATGAGGTTGGGCCATTTCTTAAGAGAAGGGGATTAGACCAAATTTAATAGTCCTTCTAAATTGGGTGTTCCGTGAATCCAAAGGCTATGCAAGTATGGACCTTTCAAGTCTTTGGGCTTGTGACAGGGTGTGAGATTGGTTTAATTATTTGCTTCACACAGGAAATATCTTTTTCTTCTCTTAACACAAACTTATTTCACACAAGGAAGTAAATCTGAAGCACAAAAGCAGTAAGACCAAGCAGAGGATGGTAGATTGAGTTGTAAGATTTGTAACCTCTCTGTTTCTCCAATTCCCAGTTCTCATCTGGATTTAATATTCATGGTATTGGTATTGGTGATTCTCTTCTCCTCCCTCAAGGCTACGTGTCTGCATAAATGAGGTCCCAGAGGAAGGTAGTGGGGGAAAGACTGAGTTTGAATCCCAGCTTAGCCACTTGTAAGGTGTGTGACCCCAGCAAATCATTAACCCTTTTGAACCTCAAGTCCTCTTACTTATTTCATGAGGTGGATTGAGCCAGGATCTGCAAGTATGGTGTATATCCAAAGCCAGACTGGGGTTCCCATGCCCACACTCAGGGCAAACATAATCAGTTCTGGCTCTTATTTCCACTGAGCTCTGATACAGACAGCACAGGGAAACCTCAATCAGTGGATTCAATTGGCACAAGAGAAAAAATTTATTTAACTTCCTGGGTACTAGATGATGTCTAAGTCCTGTCTGGTTCAAATGTTTCGATTCTGTGATTCCAATGTGGCAAAGCTCTGACACAAACAGTGTAAAGGATTGGGGAAAAAATAAGTTGAGGGTGTAAGAAAAATAAAAATGAAGGGGGTGGGGAGGAGACACAGACAAATATGAAAGATGACAAGGCAACTCCCTGGTTTTAAATGACAATAATTCAGGTCCTCCATGCCTCCTCATGCCTGCCAGGTGTTAGCCAGGCTGGGTGCAGGTGCATGAAGGAAGGAGAAGGTGTGAGACCCAGAAGGCTACCACAGTCCCCATTCACCCCATTCTCCTCCACAGATCTCACTGCTCTGGGCCCATCACTGCTACATGGTCAGGGGTGTGCTGGTAAATGTTTAGCCACTGGCTTTCAGGGAAAGAGAGGAGATAAGCTCTGATTTGTAGCATTTGCCAATTTCTGTGGCATAACCATTCCCATCACTGTCAATTTCTAGCTACAAACAAAAAGTCACTGAACAGAGGTTGGAAGAGATGCACATCATTGGCTTTCAGGGGCGTGTGTGAGCTGAACTCCAACTCAGCACTGGGTTGGGGGGAGGGGAATGAAAGACCACTAACACCTGCTGAGTATCTTCTATGCATTACTTACCCTCAGAATTTTACATTATTATTCAATATATAGAGAGAGAAAGAGAGACAGAAATGAGATGTTTTTATAGCGTTTCAAATTAAATTCCATTTGCTTTCTTCCAAACGTAAGTGTAATAGTATCACCAGAATGATGCTTGGCTCGGGAAGCAGAAGCCCAGTGAGGCACAAAGAACTGATTGGCTGAGCTGGCTTAGCCAATTCCGGCTGATGGTGCCACATAAAGGAGAGACTGACCATCTGTTGGGAGCCCTCTACCCCCGAGGTCTTTCAGAGCCCACCACCCCTCCCACTACCCCTGGCTGTTTTTCCTCCCATAACATCTCCTGCCTGGGCTTCATGTATTCAGCACATATGTATGGATCACTTACCATGTGTTAGGCCCAGAGCCGGGCATGGGGCCGCATTCACACACGCACATATAAACACACACATACATGAGCTAGGAGAGGAGACAGACATAAATATGACAGTGGAATAGGTACAGAGTAGAGTCTGGTCTCCTTCTCATGTTCCATCATCTACTCAGCAGATATTTATAAAGTGTCAATCCTGTTATTTATCCAACAGTCTCTTTGCCAGGTTCTCAATTAGGTAGAGTGACAGCGCACATAAAGGAGAAATCAGCTCTCCTCCAGTGGGTGTTCTTTAGGTAGGAGTTGAGCAGGGTCTTGAAAGACAAATAGAATGAGCATCCCTGGCAAAGAGATGACAAGCACAGTTGCATACAGGAATTACAAACATTGTTGCATGAGGGGAATGTGGTTCTGCTGTGTGCTAAGGAAGCAAAGATACAATCTCTGACCTAGAAGAGCTCATAGTCCTTTGGGAGAGACAGACTTCCAATTATAAGGACAGACCACCCTCGTAGAGAAAATGCTTTCAAGTTCACACACACACACACACACACACACACACACAGGCTTCCTGCTAATGGGCTCGTGCTAGGTACTGTACATAGAATAAATATGGGGTCAGCCTGGTCCTGATTTGAATCCTTCTAGGAAACCAGGAATTACAGATGACACAACGTAAAGCGTAATACTCTTAAGAGGTAGAGACAAACTTCATGGACTTCAGATCAGAAGACATTGTTTCTGGAGGAAGACATAATCAGGGGAAATTTTCATACAGGAGAGGTGATGAAGGATTGAGAAACAACCTGGGAAACATGGCTGATTCGGAGCACAGCACGTGCACGCCTTCCCCAGCCAGCATTTGCCAGGCACCTTCTAGGAGTCCACACTGCTAGATGCCTAGAAGGGGACAGCATGCTGTTTCGTGTCAGCATGCTGTCTCTTGTGTCAATCATCCCTTTCGGTCTGGCCAACGAGCTCCAAAGAGGCACAGCATAGATGTCACAAGCTAGAATCTCTGGGCACTAAGGATGGGGGTAGAAGAGGAATTACGGAGTGGACAGAGGAGGAAGGGCAGCAGACCAAAGGAGTAGCCCCCTCGAGGGCTCAAGGTTGAATAGATATTCTTGTTATAGCAGAGGCAGGGTGGGCAATGTCTCTCTTAAGACATTCTACTGAATTCATTACTTAGGTGAAAAAACAAATGTAAATATAAACTTCCTAGGGGCACCTGGCTGGCTCTGTCAGTAGAACATGTGGCTCTTGATCTCAGGGTCATGAGTTCAAGCCCCACGTTGGGTATGGGGCCTACTTTTTTTAAAATTTTTTAATGTTTTATTTATTTTTGAGAGAGAGAGAGAGACAGCGTGAGCAGGGGAGGGTCAGAGAGGGAGACACAGAATCTGCAGACAGCCTCCAGGCTCTGAGCTAGCTGTCAGCACAGAGCCTGAGGCGGGGCTCAAACCCACAAACCGTGAGATCATGACCTGAGCTGAAGTTGGACGCTCAATTGACTGAGCCACCCAGGCGCCCGAGGCCTACTTAAAAAACCACCACCATAACAACAAAATAAAGAAAGAAATAAAATCCCGTCCTTAAAAATAAATACATACATAGTCCTCCTAGAACTGGCAGGCATAGGGGCATAGGTTTCCTCAAAAAACGGGAGGTCCCTGCCCCCTGAATAGATAACGCTCCACTGTAGTAAGGCCTACTTGTGACGCAGACCAGACCCTGAACTCTGCAGCATGGCCTCACCCTCAGGGCACCCACACCTGCCGCCCCAGGTCTCCTGTCTGAACTGGCTGAGCGCATTCTCCTGGTGGAACCTTTAATCCATGATGGTGTGGTCCCGGAAGCAGCTGAGGGGAAAGCTCCTTCTATAACTCATATCCAGAACTAATAGAACTTTAGTGAATTGAATTCTATTAAGTCCAAGGCTTTCATGGTTGAAAGAAACTTAAGGAGAGAAAGAAAGGATAAGTTAATGCTTCTGTAGCATCAGAGAGTTGCCTCTCTAAGCCTCTCTCCAGAAGCCTGGGGCCGCAACTGCCACCACGGTGCAAGGGAGGTACAAACGAGCTGCTGACACCCTCCTCAGAGTGAGAGCACAGGCTTGGGGCCCTGAGAAGAGAAAAGATAGACAACAGCTCCCACTTCAACAAGTGTCAGGCATGACTCCAAGCTCCCTACATATGTTAATTCGACAACAACCCTAGGAGGGAGGTGTACAAATATTATCCCATTTTACAGATAAGGCACTGAGGCCCAGCGAGGCTAAGTGCCTTGCTCCTGTTGCACTGTACTTACTGTAAATGGAGGAGATGGAATTTCAACCCAGGCACTTCTGCTTAGGGGTTAAGAGTCAGACATGTCGGAGCTTCAATCCTGGGTCTGCCTTATTAGCTGCGGAAACTTGAGCAAGCTATTCTGTGAGCCAGTGTCCTCCTCTGTGAAATGGGACTAATACTATGCCATACAATTGGTAGGAGAATCACATGCAATTAAATGCACGTAAAAGCGCCTGGCTTCTAGTAAGCTGTCCATGGAGGGAAACGTTCGTGGAAGTAGGGGGTGCTAGTTGTGTCTCAGAGTCACATAGTGTCATGCCCTAGAGACCTTCTAATACAATATGGAGTGACTGAAAGGATAAATAATAGAGGAGGAGGTCCAACCTATTCATAGCTCCTGGTGTACTGCAGGCTATTAGCACAGAATGATAAAAATCTAGAGTGCTTTCTGAGTTGTGTCTAAAACCTCAGATATTCCTAATGCGGCTGTCTCTCAGTTTCAGTCACTTAAAAATTGTGGGAGTTGGGATATGTTACTTAGGCTTTTTGTCTGTCAATGGAGACAGCAAAAGCCAACTTGCAGGGTTGTAAGGATAAAAGTCAAATTTTGTACTTAACACAGTACCTGGCATTTCTGTACAAAGACCCTACTGCCTCCTCTTAGGTACATACTTTAAAAGGAAACAATGCATAGCGAAAGCTTTCTGGTCTCCCAAACACCTTCAAAATCTCTCTCCCTCCAAAGGCTAGGGCCTTGGGCACCAGTCACATGCATGCATGTGATCTCCCCATTGGATCTCGCTGACTGGTAACCCTGGTTGCAGCCTGCCTCCCAGTCGGTCTTGTTTATCTCACAGGGTTTCGTGTGTGAGTGTGTGTGTGTGTGTGTGTGTGTGTGTGTTGTTTTATTTTGTTTTCATTTAAATCAGCTGCCAACACTTAAAAACAGAGAGCTTTCATGTACGTTCCAGATTCCCACAGGGTGAGAGGCAGCCTCTGCTTGCCTTCTTTTCCTGAAGCCAGCTTGTCCCATTTATCCAACTGGGCTCTCTTCATTCTTTCCATTTCATTGCATAAATTGCCTGCACCCATAGGCATTTAAATTCGTGACCTCTTTGGATTAAATTAAAATTTTCTAGGGGTGCCTGGGTGGCTCAGTCCATTAAGTGTCTGGCTTCAGCTCAGGTCATGATCTTGTGGTTCGTGGGTTTCAGCCCCACATCAGGCTCTGTGCTGATAGCTCAGAACCTGGAGTCTGCTTCAGATTCTGTGTCTCCCTCTCTCTCTCTCTCTCTGCCCCTCCCCTGCTCATGCGCTCATGCTTTCTCTCTCTTAAAAATAAATGAATATTGGGGCACCTGGGTTGCTCAGTTGGTTAAGCATCCGACTTCAGCTCAGGTCATGATCTCATGGTTTGTGGGTTTGAGCCCCGTGTCAGGCTCTGTGCTGACAGCTAGCTCAGAGCCTGGAGCCTGTCTTTGGATTCTGTGTCTCCCTCTCTCTCTGACCCTCCCCTGTTCATGCTGTCTCTCTCTCTCTCAAAAATAAATAAAAAATATTTAAAATTTTTTAAAAAATAAATGAATATTAATTTTTTAATTTTCTATGTTTCTACAGATTTTTCTAATGTATTTAAAAACAAAAGGGAGGAGGCAAGGGCTCTTCATCAGTCTTTGAGTGACCCCAGTATTCCTGGTCCACCATCTGTTTAATTCAAAGAGTTCTCTTCGTTGGGACCCAGAAGCTGTGGGAGGCACCTGGACCCTGCACTGGCCCTTCTTGTGCTGGTCCCTCTCCGAGAGAGGTTTCCTCTTAGAAGCCTTCTGCTGCTAGGTTGTGAAGAGATCTCTCTTGTGAGACTCACGGAGGAGCCCACGCAGAGTTGCATGGAATCAACTGCTTTAATGAATAATATTAAGTCGGTAGTGCTATCATTAATTCATGAAATAAGGATGTAATTAAAGATTGAGGAAATAGGGGAAAGGAGCGAGTTGGCCTGATGCCTCCCACCCACCTCCTGTCCATGTCTCCTCCAAACTTTTTCTCCCTGATATAATCCTGAAACACTGTCCCTGGACTGAGCCTCTGAAGTACCAATACACACTCTGTCTCCTGGCTTTGTATTGAGAAAGCCCGAGCAGTCCACAAACGTTTAGTTGCCAGCCTGCTATCAAAGCATCACCAAGAATTTGAAAGGAAGTCAATAGCTTTAACCACACTGTTCAGAGGAAGAAAGAGAAACACAGTCTGGGAAGTAGGTGGATTAAGGCCACACAGCCAATAATATTTGTATCTGGACAGACCCTATCTCTTCAGCGTTGGAGGCAACAGTGAAAAACTGTTACTAATTTCGTCAACAAATACATATTGCAAGCCTGCTGTGATTACTGGAGATTCTCTGAGAATATAAAGAATTCTTAACACATGGCCCTGGCCTTCTAGTGAAGAAAACAAGACAAATCCACATGAAACATTAAGTCACAGACTCATTCTTTTAGGCAAGCAGGAATAGGCAGGGCTATTTGCAAAAGGACGGATTCCCTTCCGGGTGGCTAGGTGGTCCTGAGCAATTCTCTTCCTTTCTCTAAACCAGTTTCCCCCCTCTAGCAGAGGTAAAAATACTCCCTGCCTCTTGGCGCTGTTGCATTAATGAGATAGTAATATATCTGAAAGTACTTTATAAATAATGACCTACTAATCCAATATAGCTCAGTAGTAGTAGTAGTACTAGTAGTAGTAGCAGTAGTAGCAGCAAATACCTACTGTGGACTAAAGAACATGTTCAGCATGTGAGGAACTTAAGGTTAATCAAGAAAGACTATTCTAAAAGTGATTACTAACCACATCCTAGTAAAAAAGCTTTACAACAGACTAATCAGCAAAGGAAAGATGCTGAAAGAAGAGATCTGATACCATATGTTTTCACTCATAGGTCTAACAGGAAAAACTTAACAGAGGGCCATGGGGAGGGGAAGGAGGAAAAAGAGTTAGGGAGAGGGAGGGAGACAAAACACGAGAGACTCTTGAATTCTGAAAACAGACTGAGGGCGGAAGGCGGAAACGTAAAGGGGGGTGATGGTTATGGTGGAGGTCACTTGTGGGGAAGAGCACTGGGTGTTATATGGAAACCAACCTGACAATAAACTATAAAGTTAAAAAAAAAAAAAAAAGAGATCTGAGTTCCAAAGAGAGAGGCTGCCCAACATTGGAAGGAAAACCCTGGCTGCAAGGTCGGTCCCCCTGGGTTCATGGCCTGTGCAACACCAGCTGGCTCTGTGACCTTGAGCAACTGGCTGTGCCTCTCTGTGCCTCTGACTTCTCATCTGTAAAATGAGGGGGTTGGATTCAATTATCTGTACGGCTCCTCCCAGCTTGACAGGCTGTGATGTATGGTCTATAAGGGGCTGGGCCTTGAAAGCTGAATCAGATTTCAGTAGAGGAATGGGAGCTCATAAATAAAGGCAAGGGCAGATACAGGAATATACAAGAGAGAGGGAGTAATAAAAAGGGCTGACATTTATTGAGTGCCTACTTTGGGCCCTGTTTTAAGTGCTATGTGTATTAACTCATTAAATCCTCACAACAGCCCTACAAGGTAGAAAAATTATCACCCCTTGTTCACAGGGGACAAGATGGAGGGGCAGGGAGGGAAGCTGTAACTTGCTCAAGGTCACACAGCTTGGTAAAAGCAGGCCTGGGATTCGAGCCAGGCAGTAAGACCCCAGGGCTTACATATACACACCCAAACACTAGAACAAATTACGCAGCATGGAATGGGATAGGTGGACAAAGTGTAAAATGAATATGCAATGTGACTGCAAGACGGTATCTTTTCTAGTGGTCCTTTCTGCTCGCCTGAACAACAAGGCTGAGGCCATGTCTTCTGCCACTGGTCTACCTTGCCAAGCACTCTGTCCCCAAAGAGTAGATTGCTAGGCCAGAAAAACCAAGCCCTTCATAATGGAGAGTCAGAAAGGAAAGGGTGATTTGAGATCATCTGCCCAAACTCTTCTCCACCAACATTTTGCTGATTTAGACACAGAACCCTCAGGAATGCAGGTGACTTTCCCAGGGATTCATTCATTCATTCTTCATACTAAGTATCTCCTAAGTGTCTTGTATGGTGCAAGGCCATGGAGTTGAGGGCTGAGCTAAACACAGATTAAACAAAGGTAATAAAGAGAAACAAGTCCCCTGATGGGGAAATAGAAAGGATGTTGGGAACTGGGAGCTGGTGAATTTAACTTAAGGCCAGGGGACTAAAGGATGCCTTGCTTTCTACAGAGAGTTAAGGTTGTTTTTTTATTTCTTTTTCAACATTTTTATTTATTTCTAAGAGATAGACAGAGACAGAGCACGAGCGGGGAAGGGGCAGAGAGAGAGGGAGACACAGAATCTGAGCTGTCAGCACAGAGCCCAGCACAGGGCTCGAACCCACCAACTATGAGATCATGACCTGAGCTAAAGTCGGATGCTTAACCTACTGAGCCACCCAGCTGCCCCTACAAGGAGTTAAGTTTAAGCTGACCTCTTAAGGGTAAGTTATTTAATTATAGAGAAAGCAAGGAATGGAAGCAAAAACCAAGTGCCCATGGCCAGTCCACCTCAGGCTCTGTGTTCGAATGTGAACAAACTGTTTCCTCTCACCATCCGGTGTTTTGCTGCAGAGAACAAAGTGCATTACAGAGACTCTCTTGGTTCACCAAACTCCACTGTGAGAGAGGCAGGGAGTAAGACTTATTATTTCTCCTATTATCTCCTATTACTGTTTGCTTCCATTTTTCCCAGGGTTCTGAATTTGTAAAACAGATGAGTTTTGATGTGACCTGGATTATACAAACACCTGCATGGATGTCACTGCTGTTTTCTCTCTCCAAGAGATATGACTGCAAGTGTGTGTATTTGAACCCACTTGGTCATTATACCATTTGAGTTTTCTCTTTCATGGCCTATTTTTAGATTTCTTCTCCCATTTCCCAAGCTCCATTAGAATAAGGTTTTCATTTTAATCACGCTCTCTGGGCAGGCCAAATTTAGGCATAATGAAAACAAAAAGTGTTATGCAAAATGAGACGGTAGAGGAAGCCCTGCCAGGCGCGTGCACTGAATCCCCAACATATGCTGGCCCAGAACAGCGTGCAGGTTTTTCCAGGCTGGCTGAGCTCGGGAGCCTGACGCTGTGCCTGCTGTTCTCCCCCAGAGCAAGACAGCCCATTAGCACTCCAAGAACATTCTGTTGCATGAGTAATGCAGTTCTGAGCTGCTCTGTCCCCAGTCTCTTCAGCAGCCCTGCAACGGATAAAGGGTTTGGTAGCACCTAGCCCAGTGTGGGGTGGTCCTTGCCATGGTGTCTCAGTGCCACAGCTTTTGCAAAGGGAAATGAGGCAGGTCTGGTCTTGTACTGGGTAGGGCCTCAGGATGTTCCTAGCAAACTGCAGATTTACCCCTGGTGTCTTGGGTCTACACCCCAGCTGTACCTGAGAATTGCTGGGAGGGCTTGTAAAGCTACTGCTTCCCCAAGAAGACTTCCCAAATCAAGTGAATCAGAATATCTGAGGGTAGAAGGTTTTGTTTCTGCTTTTGTTTTCTTTCACAGCTCCATCCTCTGCTCCACCCCCACCACAGGATACTAAAGTCTCCAGCTAAAGTAGAGTACCTCTGTTCCAGGACAGGAAGAATGGGGAAATGGGAGGGACACCTTGTCACTCATGTAGCCCTCACCCCCTCCTCTATCCCATCAGCGCCACCTGAGAGCCTGTTAAAAATGCAGAATCGCAATCCCCAAACAGAGCCCACAGAATCAGCATCTGCATTTTAACAGGTTCCCAGGAACTCCAGGAAATTCATATTCGCATTATGAGCTCAGAAATGTTGCCTTATTCACCTGTATTTTCATCCAAGGCTATGTGTAAAGCCACCAGGACTTATGTCTGGGAGCCTAGACACCGCGAAGTCAGACACCGCGAAGATCAAAACCACTGTGCTGCTTATTTGATGTAGCATATGCTGTACAACCTCTTTGTGTTTCAGTCTCCTCATCTATAAAATGAATTACAGCACTTACTTCACAACTGGCATGTGAAAGAAATTAGTTAACACTGCTTGAAACAGTGCCTGGCTCTCTGTGAGTAGTCTCCGAGTGTTACGAACTATTGCCATGAGGGGGATGATTGGGTGAAGACTGAGACTCCCACTCTCCCAGGTGTTTTCGCATCACCCTATTGTGGAGAAAAATCATGCACAATATAGAAAATTCATTGCCATAGCAAACTGATGTTACCCATTGGATGGCAGCATTTATGCCAGGGCATTAGGAAGGGTTAAGACATGTAGCTGCAGCATGAGGTTTGTGTGCATTGGCTCCCTTTTGCTCAAGTGACTTCATTGTGGGAGCTACCCTCCCACAGTCAGTGGGGCATGGAAACATGTTACCAGAAGTGACAGCTTGCCTTATACCATCCACACTCCCTGTGATACTACCCTTAGTGGACCAGAATGCACTTCTTCTTGGAGTTGGGTTGAGTTGCAGATGAGGAACAGGCAATTCCAGTGTCCACATTCACCTGGCATGAGAGTAGAAAACATCTGTCCCTATAATTAGAATGCTTTGGGTAGCAGGCTGTGGTGGTTTTTAATACATCCACAAGTTCTTTGATACTCCTTTCTTTAAGAGATGTAACTTAAGTCCTCTCTCCTTGAAAGTAAGCAGGAATTAGTGACTCACTTCTAATGAATACAACGAGGTAAAAGTGACAGTATTTGACTTGTAAGATTAGATCAAAGAAGGTATTGCAATTTTCTCCTTGCTGTCTCCTAGACTACTTGTTCTGGGCAAAGACAGCTACCATGCCATAAGCCCATTCCAGCAGCCTTGTGAAGAGGTCCACATAGCAAGGAACTAAGGCCAAGTGCATTGGTCATAATGGAAGGTCCAGTTAAGCCTCCAGGGGACTGCAGTCCCGACCAACAACTTGACTGCAACCTCGGGAAAGACCCTGGGCCTGAAGCATACAACTGAGCTGTTCCTAGAGGTCTGACCTGCCAAAGCTATGTGGGATAGTAAACGTTTGTGGCACCACGCAGAACCATGTGGAACCCAGCTATGTCCTTCCACCCACTGGTGCCAGAGGAAGATGAGGAAGGTTATGACAGTAAGAGAGGGCACGCTCCTCTACCTCACCTTCCACCTTTTCCCACCCTGCCTGGTATTCCTTTCCTTTGTATTCTCTGTTACTGTCCCCACCTCAAGAATCTATCAGTTGGGAAAACTAGAATGAAATAGCACTAATCTCTTTTTTTTATGTTTATTTATTTTTGAGAAAGAGAGAGAGACAGAGTATGAGTAGTGGAGGGGCTGAGAGAGAGGGAGACACAGAACTGGAAGCAGGCTCCAGGCTCTGAGCAGTCAGCACGGAGCCTGACGTGGGACTGGAACCCATGAACCAAGAGATCATGACCTGAGCTGAAGTCAGACACTCAACCAACTGAGCCACCCAGGTGCCCTGAAATAGCACTAATCTTGACAAATTTCTCTTACATAGGAGATAAAGTGAAGGGAGCCTGACCTGAATTTCTGGACCAAGGGGGCCTCTTGGTGTGAAGTTTTAATCCCTGAGACTCAATCCTCCTTCCCTGACAGGGCCAAGACCAACCACCACAAATGTGAACGGAAAGGAGGCCAGCCCCCTCCCCAGCCCTGGCGATCCACACTGATAAAGTTCATCTGAAGGAGTACTGGGGTGCTCAATTACTCCAGACCACTTAGTTCCTCACATCTTCCCGGCACTAAATGGAAGACCTCTGGAATGCATTTCATACAAACTGGATTGTCCTGTCCTCTCTCTGTTGTTCGCATTCCTCAAACCTGAGGAAAGAGAAGGAAACTCAATCTCCTGCTGCCGGCCATGATTAAGTCTCAGCTAAGGGAAATTAATCTTGCCTGAACCGCCATTCCCCACAGTTGCCCTCCTGGAGATGAACACAGACAGGGGATTTGGAGACTGAGGGTCCACTTCAAGGTGGCTATCCCACACATCCTCCTGACATTCCTCATGGCCTGTTGGGAAGTAAAAGGGTCTCAGGAAGCTTTCTGAGTCCCCATTTACTTAGCTTCTAAGCCTCAAATCGGGCCTTCTTTTGCAGGAAGAAATAACAATAATGTCTGGAATTTACATTGTCTTTTTGCTCCCAAGGGCACAGAATTTTATGCACATTTTCCCTGTCATTCAGTAGAGTCAGCTTCCAAAATGCCTTCTCATTCAGCCAAGAGAGGAGTCAATGCAAGGTGAGTGGTTCTATGTCTCCCCAAGGCCCAAGGAGGAGATCTGGAATTCCACCTGGTTGGTCTTGGACCACTACTTAGAATCTGCTGGTGGTTCATGGAACCAACTGAGACAGCTAAAGTGCCAGAGCAGTTGGGCAGAGGGAAATCAAAGGCAGAACCAGATCTCAGCTGGGAGAAGGCAGAGGAAATATGAAACTGGCATGGCTGAATCTAAATTCTGACCATTTGCTAGGGGCATCATCCTGGCCTCATGAATAGTCAAAAGTCATTGTCTATTAGCTCATGGGTTGCCTCACTTTAGCTTGGCAGTGGCTATGATTGAGTGACTGATGCCCATCATGTTCTCTAGGACATTAGCAATTTGCAAAAATTGACCTGAAGCAAGTCCCTCTACCTCTCTGAGCCTCAGGGAGGTTCCTCACCCATAAAATGAAAAAGTGATTTCCCTGTCTCTAAGGTTCTAGAAGTTGACAAATATGAAATCTTTGGAGATGCAGCAATGGATGCAGGATTATTAGAATAGGCATTGGAAGACCTAGATTCTAGTCTCAGTATGCTAGCTGGGTGTGTGCTGTGTGATGTTAGGTGAATCATTTGACTGGTAAGAGCCTTGGTTTCTTTGCCTACAAAATAGGCAGCTAGTTGGTTATGCGCTCCCTAAGATCCCTCTCAGTTTTGGTCTCCTTGTCTAAATTCAATGATTGTATGTGGAAGGAGCTATAGTAGAGTCTTCTCCAGATACTGACTCCTTTCTTTGTTTCATCTCTTTACCTATCCATCCATTCATTTGTCATATATCTGTTGAGTGCCAATTCAGTGGCCAGATCCTCTGCTAGGCCCTGGAGTAAAACAATGAGAAAGATGGGCAAGGTTCAGTCCATAGGTTAATTATAAATAGTCAAGGGAGAGAGGCAGGGAGTTAAATAAATATCACAATGTGTGTGTGAAGAGCTAGAGGAGCGAGAGACTTGGTACTTCAAGGAATGTAAGGAAAGTTGAGAAGGTTGGACCATGAAGTACCAGGTAGGGAATGGTGGTCATGGAAGCTGGAGAATAGACAGAAGGCATATCTGAAGAGCTTGATATTCCAGCTTAAGAATGATGTTTTCTATATAAAAGAATCTTAGAGGAAATCATTGAGCAATTGATTATAAGCATGGTTGTAACACAACTAGGCTTTTGTCTTGAGAAGATAATTTTGTGTCAAAAAACAAACAAACAAGCAAACCCACTATCATGCAGCAGGGACTAAATAAAATATATAGATATAGAAGATATAGAAAATAAGCTCAGAGGCCAATGCAGTGGTCCAGACAGGAGATGACTTGAACTTGGACCAGGATGGAGATGAAGAAACATGGAAATATCTGAGAAAAGTTTAGAAGCTAGAAGCTAGAATCAAAACATCAGAAAAAGCAATTAGATATGGAAATGGTGGGGCTTGGAATAAAGTGATCATAAGAAAGATGTTCTGGGGGCTGGGGCATCAGGAGTAAGATGCCAGGTGACCCACAGCTTGGTCTTGTGACTTACCGAATGCTAAGACCAAACAAAGCTTTCCCTACACAAATGCTCTCCCTGGGGCCCTTTCTGGTGAGAGGTACCCTCCTGGGACTGGCCTGTCTTGTGCTGACCTACCACTGTCTTCCCAGCAGATCTGTCATGACCCTATAGTTCTGTAGGAATGACAAACAGACCCTAGATTTCAGACCTGCCTATCTATCTAGGGTACTAGAATTCCAACTGCAAAACCCCAAACTTAGGGAAAAAGGAAGACAGAGTGGCTGATTTTAATTTTTGTGTGTGAAAAATCAAGATGAAACAGGAAATATCCCTGTACTTTTTGGCATCTGGGCTTGATTTACCATGGGCTGTGATATATCACCATGACAAAATTCTACAATGAGAATCATCAAAACATTCTGAGTTACTACAGACAGCTTTTTTTAGTTGATAAAAAATAAAAAATAAACACCACAATCTTAGGTCTTTACCAGGATCTCTCCTCCCCGCCCCCCTGTCTCTTTATGTGTCAAGGTTTGCCATTCACATACTCAGTCAGTCTTATACAAGCCTCATGCAATATTAAAATGTTTACGCAACCCTTTCTGTGCTTGAAGCAGCAGCAAATGTTCCTGGTGTGCAAGGAATGAGGAGAATAATGTTCTCACGCTCTCTCAAAAGAAAGTCCGACACCAGCCTGTCTTGCCCTCCATGATTAATTGGAGCAATAAATCAGATCTTGTTCTCCCCGGCTATCTGCCACCTCCCTGGGACCACCAAGCATTGACTGAACACTGAAGGGAGGGCATCACCTGGTTTCTTTGCTCTAAGGAACAGAGAACTGGGCTGGCACTCACAATGCTTTTATCTAAGCTCATGGCTGTAATTCTACAGGCACATGTTATGCCAGTATTAGTCAGATGTCAAACTTTAAACCCATTTAAGGGAGTTTGTTAATAGTGTGACATTTCAAAAGGCTTGCTTTCAGCTGCTGTACTCTTATAGGAGATTGATTTCCAAATATATGAACTGAAATCCAAGTTTTGGAGGCTCACAGTAAAATCAGTCTCAATCCAGTATTTTTCAACCAATGATCATAAGATATTTGATGGCACAAACATTGCTAGAAAGAAAAAAGAGGCTGAGAGATATCAAGTAATAGTGTCAGAACAGCACACATTTTAGAAGCAGCTCTGGATGCATAGTTTTGCCAAGCCCAGGAAAATTAGAATATCAGAGTTGGAAGGGAAGGCCTCCAAGGTCATTTTATATGTTAAAAGTCAAGGTCCAAAGAGGCTAAAGAATTTGTTCAAAATCCCTAATTTGTGGTTCACTGTCAAATGCAAAACGCCACTGACCTTCTAAGAAGAGGCAATTGAAACATTTCTAAAAAGAAACACACATGCTCCCTGTGGTTTGCTATGATGATGTGATGTTCTCTAATGTACAGGTCTTCTCTGCTTATGAGCTGCTATCCAATGATAAGTTATTTACAGAGTTTACATATTAGAGATGTTTTCTGTGTTGTTCTCTCCCCCCCTCCCACCCCCAGTACTTCGTCTAATCTGTTTAGTGAGCTCTGTTGCCTCAGGGCAGGGTCAGGGACTTAACTGGCGGGCTCACACCCCATACCAAGTGATTTAGTGTCCTCACTAAGAAACTAGTTCCACAGCTTGAAAAACTTTTTCCACCACTGGCTTTGCAAAGGGCCCTGGGATGAAAGATATATATGGCTAAACTAACCCAGCTCTACTCTGAGAGCTAGCTAGAGGTAAGTTTGTAGATTCTGGGATCCCTCCCAAAATCAAGGAGCTAGGTGGGAAGCAGTCCAGGTTGTTCTTTATAAGGGAAGAGAACAAGGACATCCCTTACTTTCAGTCCTACTGCATGAAGCCTAAGATCATTACCAAGCAAGCTTATACATGCTTTAGGCTTGTTACAGTTGTTTTGAGGACAGTTGATTTAGAGAGAATCAGATTACCATTCTGCACTTATATGAGTGAGGTAGATCCACTACTAAGATCATTTTTACTTACAAAGGGAAGTATATTATTCCTGAAATTAATTCTCAGTAAACAATAAGCCTATCCTAACACTACTGAGTTCTCATGTTAGAAATATCTGGTGTTACCAGTACAACACCAGTGCTTCTCTGAAGCCTGATGCCCCAAACTATAGATGTATGCATCTACATCTCAGCCTGGTATGACCCTGATCTGTGAGGCTCTTTCCTCCTATTGGAGTTTGATCTCTCTTCTCAGTAGTTACAAGTCTCAGCAAACACACTGGGCTGATGGGAACACAGGAGCTGTCAGCCTTTTGGTGAAGAGTTGAGATTTCCATTAAGTTGATGCCATAATTTGCTGTCTCTCCCAAGGTTTTGCTTTCCATCTGGGCATCCTTCATCACTCCCCTGGCAAACTCAAGTGGCATGAGGCCGCTGGCTGCTGAGAAGTTTAACACTGACTTGGCTCCAACTTGCTGAAGACAGAGTGTTTGTGTAGCCTATCACCCCTCTATTCAGTGTGGAATGGATCTTTTGGTGAGGTTCTTGGCTGTAAATACCTTCAGGAAAACTTATATTCAATCATCTCTTATAATTCTGTGAACAAATACATGCTTTGTCCTTCACAAAGACACCAACAGCAAAGAGTTCTCTCTCCTTTCAACTAAGTTAATCATTGAAGAGGGAAAACAATTCCCAATCTTCAAAAAGTAGGGTTGTTGGTAATGTCACTTTCCAAGATGTGGGCATAGCCCAGTATGCCCCATTGACAGTCATTACCTCACCAACCATGGGATAGAAGAAGACCCCACCAGGGAAACAGATCTAAGTCTTTCAAAAGAGATGTCAGCTAAAAAGAATCCTATTGGTACAGGTTTTGTGTCCCAGCCAAGAGCTCTTGTGACTCTGGTTATTCAAAGTGATCCAGTGACCAATAACCTCAACATTGGCTCGGAGCCTATTAGAAATGCAGTGTCTCAGGCCTGACCCTGACCTCCTGAATCAGAATCTTTATTCTATCAAGATCCCCAGGATTCCTGTATGTATATTAATCTTTGAGAAGCACACTTCAGGTCTTCTTTCCCTGTGCTGTTAGATATGATGACTCCACTACAGGCTGAGTTCCTAGTTCCTAATCAGCTCCTCTCATGTTTTTGCTGTTTGCACTGTGCCCCACATTGACCCAGTCCCAACACTATTGACCCAAGTCAGTTTATATTTTTGGTTTCTCATCCTACCCTTACTCTAACTGACAGTTTTTATGTCGGCAAGTTACCCAAATGCATTGCCTTCCCAAGGTCCAACACCTAATAGCCTTAGTTGTTGATAAAAATCATTTAACCTGTCTAGGCTATAGTTTCCCCAGATGCTAAATGGCCATATACATATGTGTCACTCTCTATGGGACACACATGCCAGAAGGACAAATGAGGTCATTCATAGTTAATAGTGCTCATTATTATACAGCAAGTGCAAGGCATTATTTGTGAGCATCTGTCTGGGTTAATGGCCGATATCTCTTGAATAGGTTAACCATTTTCATTGCATGCTTAATTCTGAGACTGTTAGAAAAATTGGGGTTTCACAGCGTTCTCTAACTTAGTAGGATCTTATCACTGAAAGATCTCAGTATCCTTCACAAGTTTTATGAAAAACCTCAAGCAACAGGAAAGGAATCTTAAGTAAGGGTGAATTCTCACTGCAAGTGAGGTCTTTTGTCTGCATTGTCATCTCTATGAAACTGAACAAGCAAGGGATAGTAATATAGGATATCTTAACACCCCAGATGTTCAAAAGCCAATTCCATAGGACTCCTGACTAGTGATAGGAAGGGAGAGGGTGGAGGACCCAGAAAGCAGAATATCTGGCAAATTCAAGTAGCAATTTCATAAATCTGGGAGTGGGGACTATTATAAGTCCCTTGGAAGAGGTCTCACTAGCAGGAGTATGTCCGAGAGGCAGACAGAGCCAAAATGTATCAGAACCGGGAAACCAAGGTAAAGTAAAGAGTAAGGGGTGGATCTCTCAAAGGGGTAAACCAAAGAACAACAATGAAGAAACTCAAAATAGGTTGTCTCTGGAGGTATGCAATATATTGAATGCTTTAGAGTGAAAACATGTGCACACTAGGGTCTACACAAATGCCCAGGCTTTCCCATTCATGCCTCACTGCACTACATATGTGGGTGTTTTGCCCAGAGATCTTCAAGTTTCTGAACTCAGCTTCTTTCAGCCAGCAAGAAAGTTAAAACCCTTGCTTCTTCAGCATACGGGGCCAGCCATCGACCACTGTGCCTGCTTCCTAGTATTTACCTGTCTCCTCATTTATCCAGCCAGACTACACATATTTATGGAGTACCTACTATGTGGCAGGCTCTGGGTAAGGCAGTGCCTACCCTCATGGAGCTCAAAGACTAGTGAACATAGATTAAGTAAGCACAGAAATAAATGCAAAATTGTCACTCCACTATGAGACCATGTAAAGGAAGTTAGGAGAAGAGAGCCTTCTTCTCTCTTGGGAGGTGGCAATCAAGCTGAATTCTGAAGAATGTGTACAATTTGACTTGGCAAAGAAGGATAGGAAAAGTGTGTTCAGTAGAGGCAGAAAGAGGGCCAAAGGAAGAGAACAAGAAGAAGGAGGGACAAGAGAAGACGAAGGTGGATGGGATGGAAAGCCCAGGGAGAACGTGAGGCAGGGAGCACTTGAGCCCAGAGAGCACTGTAGAGTCATACTGCACAGGACAGAGGTCTGTTAGAGGACAGGACCTCCTGAGCAGCCCCAGAGTCTGACCTCTTAAAAGTCTTTGTGCCCAGAAGGTCAGTGAACATAAGGCCCCTGTTCTCTCCTCTGTAAGCATCTCTCAAGTGTATCTGATGAAAAGGCAGTTCTGTCCTGCACCCCTGAATCCCTGTAAGAATGGTTTGTCCCTGAATCTGGAAGAAACTGGAACAAATAGGAAATCTAGCTGCCTTCACGTTGTTATCAGGTCAGTCTTTGGACAAAGTGGTCTCCCATGCTCTACAGTTTGAATTTTCACTAGTCGAGCTAAAGAAATGAGTCACCTATTTTCTATATTCTGATCTCTCTAGAAAAGACTAAAGTTAAACATAATGAAGGATGATTCAGTACACAGAATAATAGTTGCCTTTTACTGAGCACTACTCTTCAGGCACTGTACATGTGCTTAACATGCTCTTTTGACTTAATCTTCAGAACACTGCTACATAGTGAAGGCATTTTAACCATCATTTTACAACTGAGGAAACAGACTCAAAGATGTAGAATTTACCTAAGGTAACACTGTTAGTAAGTGGTGGATTCAGGACTGTGGCCCAGGTCTATTGGATTCTAACCTTACCTACAGGGTTAGGAGCAGACAGTCTCTTCTTTCCTAAAAAATTACATACACAACTCATGAATTCCAGCTCTAGATGGTTTTGGTGCCACTGTCCTTGGAAGCCTAGTCCCATGGTTTCTGGAGACCCCTTACAGATTTTGTCATTAGCAATATGAACTACACTCTGTAGCCTAACCCAGATCTCATTTTCTCAAGCCCAGGAATATAGTTTAATCATATAAAGTCAACAGAACACAGTTGGGCAAATAAAATGGAGGCAGGTATACAAAAACACTTTCTAAACTGCAGAGGGCCATACTACTGTCTGATAGATTATTTAAATTATCCTAAGATATACATCAGGAAAGTGACGCTCAAAAATGCCAGTGAAATCAGATAATGTTTCTAACAAGGTCACACATCTGGTAAGGTCAAAATCACTTCACTTCTCAGCCAATGCTGTTTGGGGACCATGGGAGAAGAGTGCTTATTTCTGGCTGGGAGCTCCAACCACATAGTGTGTTTTTTGTCTACACAACACCACCCAATTAGTAAAAAATTGACAAATCCAGCTGAGTTAGTCTGGTCTTGTGGGCCTGACACAATGCTAAATAGCCCATCTCATCAATTACCTCAACTGATTTGACAGGTTATTTTCGTAAATGGTTGACAGAGCTGGAGGCAGAAAATTCTAGGGGAAGGATCGACTCCAAACAACTAGGGCAATGCTAACATGTAGAAACTAGATAGAGTGGGAAGGCACAATATAAGTTTTCCAAAACTAAGAATGAATTTGGTTTACACATCAGCTATAATGCCAATATAACAGACATTCTATCAGGTTAAAAATCCAGAACAAGAACAGAGATTGCAATGAGAAACACTTTGTCCAGAAATGTCAACAAATAAAAGAGGGGAGTGTGGGAAAAAGAGATGAAAACAAAAAAAGGGGGGGGGGATAAAGTGGGATATGATTCTATATTCCCAAAATATCACTTGGTCCCAAACCACTTTACTACACCTAATTCAGAAGCCTTTCCACATCACTCACACCAAAACACACAAAGATCAGAGATCCCTGATCTGCCTTCAGTGGTAACTGCAGCATTAACTGCGGTAAAAGAAGCATGCACATTCACTTCAAATTGTGGCAGGCAAAATTCCATTTGCTCCACCTTTCAAAAGAGCACAAAGGCAGTGTAACTCATTCAGCTCTGTTAGTAAAGACAATCTCCCCATTAGACAAGTTCCCCCAAAGTCTTGTGATCTAAGCCAAATAAAGAGGCAGCCATCACTCCGGCTGGGCTGATGATGGAGTAAATCAAGTAGTGACAAGAAAACAAGCAATTGTGACCATCTTTTTGTAGAGCAAATGGTCTGAGTACCCTGATGGCAGCCAACAAATAAGCAGTAACAGAAGTTTAAGGCAAATTTTGAAGCTCTCATTTACTCTAAGTTCATTCAGAGGCTGAGGAAAGAGGCTGAGGAAATAGGAAAAAAATACTAGTAGGAAGTTTGCACGTGAATTCAGTGGCTATACTATAGAGTGTTTACTTGCAGTCAAGACATACTGACATGAGAGAGAAACAGTCATTCCATATGAAACTTCTGAAGAAATTTCTATCTTCAAAAAATACCATAGTGCATTTATCCCATGCCATTTTTATGAGATAAGAAATTATGAGTCTTCCTGTTGTCAGAACTAAAAATGCAAGCATAGAGTTTTTTCCCCCCTCTCTTCTAATCACAGTAGTGGACCATGCTGTTGCTTCACCTAGATCTCCTTGTACTGCCTCCTACTCATTTTGTGTGCACCAGCCTTCCCTCTCTAACCATGATAGTATATGATCATAAGAAAGCCCAAATCCCTTGCCTTGAGTTGAAACAATACCAAGGCAAAACTTAAGTTCCAGATTTCCTCTGTAAAATCAGGCTGCAGCATACCATCTGATGAGGGTCAGGGAATGGGTGAAACAGGTGAAGGGGATTAAGAGTACACTTACCGTGATGAACACTGAGTAATATATGGAACTGTTGAATCACTATATTGTACACCTGAAACTAATACAACACTTTATGTTAAGGACCCCATAATTAAAAAAAAAAAAAAGGAAGTCACTTGCATACTAATTTTCATCTCAGGTCTGCTTCTGGGAAAACAAATCTAAGACAAAAAAGTTTTATTAAAATGCTATCATTCAGGATAGGTCACATTACACCATTAAAACACAGAGTACCCAAAATCAATGGCTTAAAAAAATACAGGACTATTTCTTATTCATGCTACTTGTCCACTGAGAGTTAAGAAGCAGTCACTCTCTGCTCACCTTAGTCATTCAGAAACCCAGACTGGCAAAGACATTATCTTAAATGATGCCAGTTATCATGACATAATGAAAAGAGAGACTGAAAGTCTCAGCCAGCCATAAGTGTTCACTCTGAATTAACACATATCACTTCTGTTAAAACTCATTGTCTTTAACTAGTTTTAGAGTCCTACCCAACTAAACCAGGCTGAGACAAATTTCACCAACAACTACTATAGTAAATCAGAGCTTAGAATGCTGAGATTTACTCTGCTTCTCTATGAAATATGATTTGGTTTCAATGCATATCAATTTCTCCCCACAATCTGCTTACAGACATTTTTTTACATGAGACTATGCTCTTGGTTAGAGAAATTAAGAACTAAAAACTTGCTATTCTTCCACTTTTACCCTGGGGTTGGTAATATCGTGGTCCTAGATAGTCTATGGTCAATGCCTTGGTTTCTTCATATGCAAAATGAGCTCACAGAACTACTTTATGTGGTCTTTCACTTTAGTCAAGATATAATAACTGGTACAGAGTTTATGTCCTAATGAAAATATTTATACAATCAGAAAAATACATATGAAATTCCTGTTCTTTTGACATTGGACAGCAAGCAGAAAAAGACTGTGATTCTTGAGAAAAAGGAAACATGATATGAGGCATGCAATTGACTCAGTTTTCCATCTGAAGGCACTTGATGGACTGTAGCACAACAAGATGGACACAAATATGGCCTTGATGAACCCAGGAGACAAATATTGGGGCTCAGGGATACAGAGGTGGCTGAAATTCATGGAATATGGTACCAGATATAAGAGAATGGTGTAAAGAAAGAGATCCACAAATATGCACAGATGTCCCCTTGAGTCTTTGGCTGAACATTATACTGTGTATGTGGAAGGCATGACTTCACAGGGCTAGGATTGTAACATATACCAAAGAAAGATAAATTATCAGAGGATAATTGTTCCTTTTTCTACTAGAAATTGTATCCCAATCTACTGGAGAATACTGGGAGACATTTGAGTTCTCACCAACCACGGTGGAAAATCCTAATTAATTCAGTAGAGACACCAGAAAGTCCATGCCTTAAGAATAGGCTTAAGCTAGCCCTAGGTTAAAGGCTGTTCTAGGTCATCCCTAAGGAAGTTCAAAAATAAGTCTCAATAGGATTAAACTGACTCACAAGTAAATAAATTGCCTGCCTGACAAAATTCAACTATTAAGGAAGACAACGAAACCTAAGCAAACAACACTGTAGCATCAATAATGTCCAGCATACAATAAAAAATCACTAGATAGGCAAAAAAAGAAAAGAAAAGAGAACAGTAATCCATTACCAGGAGGAATGTCATTTAGTAGAAACAGACTGGAAATGATAGAAGTATTATAAATGTGTTCAAAGACTTAAAAGAAAATATGAACTTAATGAAGAAACAAAGAAGGAATCATGGTAGAGTAAGGGTAAGTAAAAAAAGAATCAAATGGCAATTCTAGAATAAAGAAATACAATATCTGAAATGAAAACTTCACTGCTTGGGCTTAGGAACAGAAAACACTACAGAAGAAAAGATCGGTGAACTTGAAAATCAGGCAATAGGAACTATCTAAACTAAAAAGGAATAGAGAATCAGCGAGAAAAGGATGACAAGAAAAAATGAACAGAGCCTCAGTGATTTATGGGATTATCTATAATAGCTCCAAACTGAAAATAACCTAAATATCCATCAATAGGAGAATGTATAAACAGTTTGTATTTAATTATACAATAGAATACTATTCATCAAAAAAACCCTGATACACATGTATGAATATCACAGATATTATGGTAAATAAAAGAAGCCAAATACAAAAGAACACATGCTGTATCATTCCATTTATATGAAATTCTAGCAAAATAAATCTATGTTGAAAGAAATAACAGTGGTGCTTTCTTTAAGGGGTAGATTACTGGCAAGGGGCATAACAGGTCTTTCGGTAATGATGATAATGTACATCCTGATAGGGATGAAGGCCTGCAAATGCATTCAATTGTCAAAACTTCCAACTGCACACTAAAGATACATGCATCTCATGATATACATATACATGTATTTCTCAATAAAAGTCTTTAAAAAGTAATAATAAAATCAATTTATATGTAAAAGTGGTCAACAGTATATTTTATTTTGTAAGTACACACTGGCATTGCCTTTACCACCCCAAATGATTTCCCTGTGTGCCTGCAGATGCCTAAAATTCCAATTCATTTACCTTGAAGCCCTATGCCTGTTCATAAAGCAAAAGGCCCTTAAATAGCTAACTTAGTGTATCATCTCCTTTTCTAAGAATGTGTTTTTGGGGGATGACTGGGTCAATACCATAAGGGTCACAGGAGGTAGCTTTTATTCTATGTTCTAATTCCTCCTCAATAGACATACATTACATATGTATTAAGAAAAATAAATGAAGTTTTTTTAAGTACATGGAGATCCTGGATAACTGGGCAGGGTGAAAGACCCTAGTAAGATGGAAAACTGGCAGAGGGAAAAGTAGCTGAAAATTCCAGAAGACAAGTTTCATCATCTTCAAGATTTTACATAACTGTATTCCAATTCAGACCAGTAGAGCATTAGGATAATTGAGGCAATTTCCTACACAGAGAGACATGGCAAGATATCTTTATGTAAATTTCAAAATCAGAATGAATGCATTAAGTAGATCATAGCAGGAGCTTCTTGTTATGGCAAAATAAACATCTTGTCATTCTCACTCCATGCCACACTCTCTCCCGCCTCCTTCTTTTGCATATATCCCTCCCTCTGTGTCTCTCTGGCATGACCTTTTCCTTACATCTACCAATGGAAAATCCTCCCATCCTTTAAGTGGCTTAAGGATCATTCCTGACAAAGCCTTGCAGAGTGCTCCCCCCTCTGAACTTCTATGATGCTCAGTATGTCTTGTGAAATCTAGCATGGCTTGGTATTGTGGCTCTCTATAATAATGATGATGATACCAGTAATAACCACCATGTATAGTTGGTTTACTATGCGCTACTCACTGTGCTTTATACACATTAGCTCATCTAATTCCTATAAGCCACTCTTTAAGGTAGGCAGCACTAACCCAGTTTATAGGGGATGAGACCAAAGTTGACAAGCCAAATAACTTGCTCAAGGACAAAGATCTAGGATTGGATCCAAGGCTGTCTGACTCCAAAGCTTTTGTTCTTAACCACGGTACTACCTCCTTGACATCTGTGTCTCATTTGTCCTAAAACTAAAACAAAAATTGATTTCTATCTGCATCTCAGTGTACTTACTATGTGACAAGCAGAGTGTTCTGTGTTCCTTGAAGGAAGGAATCATATTCAGTATGAATCTCCTTGTATTGCCTCCTGCATCAACGTGGTGTCTGGCAAATAGATATACCTCAATATATGCTTGGAGGGATGAATAGATATACAACTCCATTGCAAGACCCTACTTCTTTCCCCAATTCCAAAGTTTGCATTCTTAGATCCTCAAGCAACTGAAATGAATACATAAATGAATACAAGCAAATATGAGTTCCTACTTCAAACACAGTCTCAATGTTGGCTACCAATCACTTGGTTTTGCTCAGTCTCTTGAATTCCCTTCCAGTTCTAAGTTCTCCAAATCTAGTTCCTATTCCTCTGCACTTCAGAAATATTTCTTTTCTAATTTATTTTCTGTTGAAAGAAGATTACAAAGATTACAAACTACTATAATGCAGTTTATATGAGATCTTAAGTTCAGGGAAGAAAAGACTCAAGGCATTCACACATTCTATGTCACTAAATTTAGACCATGTAAGCCAGTGCATCTATTATTAGATGGACACTTGTATGACACATTGCAGTAGCCAAAGTACTTTCATCGCATTGTCTTATCTGACCTTTGCACTTTGGAGTAGGCAAGGAAACTTGGATTATCCCAGTTTTACAGATGAAGAAACTGGGACTCAGAGAGGTGAAGGGATTGGCTAGTAAATAAAATCAAGACGTCAATCTAAGTCTTTTGGCTCTAGTTAGTGTTACCTTTCACTCACATCAAAGTGTCTCTAGCTCACTGGTCATTCAAGACTGCACTCTCTATTCTAAATACCACTCCAAGTGCATAATAGAATCATTTTGTTAGTCCTGTGTTGGAGAACAAGATCAACCCTCTTTCAGTTGAGTAAGCCATGTTTTGTCAGACTATTCCTGAATATGATTCCTATAAGTTGTAGTAATAGAAGGTTAGACCTTTAAAGGTCTTAGAAAACCAAACTCTCATTATCTCAGTATCACATTTTTTTTAAGTTGGGCCAACTGAGATCTAGAGAAATTAAGTGATTTTTCCCCAAGATAACAGTGCACAGAATTAAGGCTTTAACATATCCAGCATATAAACTAATCTGAGATTCCTCCAATGCACCGACTTCTATTGCATTCACAACAGTTGCTCCTGTGTTTCTGCCTTTACCATCTGAATCCAGCTCTATCCCTTTGCGTGTTAGGTAGCCATAATAACCACTGCCATTATAGTTGAACCCCTCCCTGGCAATGGCCACCCAATTTTGCTCAGTGTTCTTGGGAGCCCTCTATTGGCCTTCTCGGTAATAGCAGGAAGCCTCTGCTGGGGGATGTGCCTGGTGAGTCCTGGGAGCTAGATGAACAACCAACCAGCAGAGTCAGTACAGCCCAGCCAGTGCTGCACATTTCAGTGCCATTTGACACACAAAATGTAGTGAAGAAATCTGTGTTTGCCAAGTTGAAACAGGCGGACTTGGCTGTGAAGTAAACTTCCAGTTTTTCAGTTCCCAAAAATATCCATCAAAAATAATTTCTCCAAAAACAAAACCTACTCTGAATCAAGGGCTTCACCAGTCTTTCTTCATGAAAACTTTAGCTTCATCTTCATCCCAAGTTCACCCATCTCCTCCCCACTCTTACCCCAGCCATGGTGTACACAGCAATGGTATGTAGGTTGTACACATCACATACCTCCTAAAAACTAACTTTCCCCCCTCTCCCTTACTTCTTGCACACTTCTCTTCCCCCCTCCATCCTTCTTACTCTCCCTCCTTCTTTACCTCATTCACTCCTTCCTCCCTTCCTCCTTCTGTCTTTTCCACCTCCTCTCCCTCCTTCCTTGCTTTTCTCTTTTTATTCTAACAATTTTTATCAGAAACTAACAGAGTGACTGAATTAGAACTATCTCAAATAATTTATAATCTGGTAAGGAAAACATGACAGATATATTTATGACTTAAAAAAGGGAAAAAAAATTAAAGACTCTAGGAGAAGTTGTAGCTAGACAGACCGTCGTGGTTACAGTGAGTTACTTTAGGTAACAAGAGATTTATTGGAAGGATACCTAAGCACAGGAACTCAAGAAGAGCCTCATCATCAAACCTCAGAACAAGCAAGAACTGGAGGGTGAATCTGGACCTAAGATTGTTTCAGAAACTCCCTGAGCATCATTCAAATGCTCTACTAGGGCACACAGTTACATTCCGTGTGTCCGGATTTTTATGTTGTGGTTATTGTTGTTGTTGTTGTTGTTGTTGTTTTAATCACTTAATAATGGACTTTCTCACCACACAGTTTCTCAACTCTTTGAGGAAGACCCTCATGCTTCTGGATTAAGGGCAGCTATGGTTAAGGGGCAGTAAGGACTCTGGACATATCTAATGGCAATAAGGCAGCAGCTGATGACCACCATCTTCCAGGCCTCCACCGCATGGACCAAAGCTTGGGACTGGACCATGTGGGGAGAGAAGAAGGTAAGGAGGTATTAAGCAGGCAGGGCTCATTTCCAACAGAGCAGCTTTGCCAGGTGCTATATTTGACTATGTAATCTCAACAACAAAAACAGTATGCTTTGAGCACCTGGAGTTATGAATACATCACTTTCACACCTAGTTCCATCCAAACTCTTCTCTTGCAAGTGGGGAGGTAACTGCATCTAGGGAACAATGGGCTCAAAGGACATAGATATTTGAGTGGCAGGATCTTGAGGCAAAGGGGAAGTTTTAGCAAATGCTCCAGCATTAAGGGCAGAGAAAATGAGAAAGGAGAAGGCCTCAGGCTTCTCATCTCTTATGAGGCTAGGCTCCTGATTTCTCCTCCCTACTGTGAAGCCACCAAGACATAGCTTGACCAAGTGGCAAGGGCAGGGTGAGTAGGTAAGGGTGGTTGACTGAGAAAGATATTAGGGCCTGAGATTTAAGTTATGATGACAATATGAGCCTGTGTTGATGGAGAGGAAGGGGAGGAGAATGGGGGGAAAGGGACTCATCAGCTAGAAGGGGTCTTAGTGCCCTACACCAGGTAGTGTATATCTCAACTATAAATTAGAATTATTGGTAGTGAAGTTTTGCCTTACTTTGTACCCACTCTCACCTACCAGGTACACACATACCACCCATCCTAAAGAAAAGCCCCTCACAAACTATGGATATAGACCCTTTCAGAAGACTGGGATTCATGGGGCTACTGTCTAAAACCCAAGAGTGTTTTCATTATCAGCTCAATCATAGCAGCTAAGTCTGGGCACTTATGAATGCATGTCTACTCACTTCCTCTCTCCAGGCTCTCCCTTGTCCTGCTAACAAAGTGAAAATAAAACAAGTGGATCAGAGCCAACAAAGGCATAGTTGACACTCAATGATTTGAGTCACTGGAGGGGATCATCAGCGTGAAGAATCTGTGCACAAGTAGTGAATCATTCATCCTGAAATCCTGGAGCTGAAGCTACTAATCTGCCAGGACCACACAAACTCTAGATTTTGCGTTAGCAGTGAATCCCAAAGGGTGTTCATTGGTATCTTAATTCTAAGTGATATTAATAGGAATTCTGAAAGTAAATAAGATTCCATGGTCAAGTGAACTTGGGATCCTTTGGATTACAAAAGGTAAAACAGATAACTTTGCTGCAACACCTCCCCAGTTCTTTCTGGTAGTTTTTAACCTTGAAGAAGGAAGTCCAGTTTACAAATTCCCCAAACTTCTTAAAGATTTCCCCAGAGGCTTTGGTTAAGGAACATTTCTCAACATTCATGCTCCAAGGAATATTTGGAGAAATGTGCTTCTCCAAAGTGCTCTTAAAGGGCCTCTGTGCCCCTCATTCATGTACAATATAGAGCCCTCATTTCTCATTCAAGGTTCATATTAAATCCTTCCGTGTGAAGGAAGCTTTTTCCAGTGGTCAAGTCTCCAGTTTGGCTCATGATTATAAGAAATTTAATTTAGGACTTGGGAACATAATGTGTTATGTTTTGCAGGCTCTCCAGAGTCTGGCTCTGACCTCATTCTAAATGGTCCTCTCCTAGGCCAGTCACCCTGGCCTCCATCTGTTTCTTGTCACATTCATTCTTGCCTCCATGTACTTGCCTGCTGCTCTGCCCCACAGTCAGTTCATGCTTGTGCCTCCTTCTCATCAGCAATTGGAACTCCAAATCACCTACGGTTCCATTGCTATGTTTTATTTTCTTCACAATACTTATCACTAAGTAAAGTTGCCTTATTCATTTATTTATATGCTCATTTATCATTTGTCTTCCCCTCTAGAATATAAGCTCCACGAGAACAATAACTTGTCTCTTGTATTCATCCATCACCCAGAACATGGCCCATAGTAGGGATGTAAATATTTGTTGAATGAATGGACGCTTGTAATGATTTGTTGCTAATAACTTTTGTCTCATAACAAGTGTCACAGTCCCCTTGAAGGCAGAGACCACTGTCAGTGCAGTTCAGTAGAAAGGGTGCTAGGGTAAGCAGGAGGAAGCCTGGGGTCAATAATAATCCTGTCACTGTGGCCCCTTAGGGAAGGCTCTTGACCTCTGTGTGTTCATTTCCTCCTTCAGCACAGCAGCTCAACTTATTCACCATTGTACACCTACCTCCAACTCAGAGTAGGCACACAAAAGGTAATTGAGTGATGAAAAAACATTTGCCACATCTGCGCGATATTCAGTGAGTGCCCAATAAATTCCTATTGAAATAAAACAGTAATACATTGGGTTCTTTTGTTTATATAGGTGAGGGGGATATAATCTTTTGTCAAAAAGAAATAGGCATTTAAGTATTAGTAAATTTTACTGGCACACAGATTGGTGTTCAAAGAGCAATATTGCTCCTTAAATTTTCTCAGTTTCTACAGCCTGTTCGGTATATCCAGGAGGTCTTCTTTTCTCCATCCATAGTCTTATGAGTGGGTCCAAGACTCACCCTCCTTTCCTGACATTGAAGGCCATTTAACACTGCAAGAGAGGAAGGCTATCTTCCTCTGGAGGCCATTAGGCAATCTCTTACTGGGTACTGGTTAGGAAGTACTACTACTTTTACTGCTGCTGGTGGTAGTAGCATTAGTAGTAAGAGAAAGAGGAGGAGTGACAGAAATCATTGACACCTCTTACTGAGAGTTTATTACATTCCAGAAACTACGTGAAACTCTTTACATGTATCATTTAATCCTCAAGAGATAGGTTCTATTATTATTTCCATTTTGTAGATGAAAAAAACAAGCTCACGACAATCATTTACCTTGGGGTTTATAAACAGAAAGACTAGACTCTTACTGAGGTGTGGAATCTGTAAATAGGCATGAAAGGAATAGGAGAAACAGCTTTGCCACACTTGCCAACTCCCCTGTGAGGAGACATGGGAAGAGAGGTGGGTGGCCCCACCATCCACAGCACAGGGAGGCATCTCACTGCAGGTTGGATGTGCTTTAGGAATCACCCAGAGAAGCTCAGGTTCCAGGGACTCCTTCCCCCCTCTGCAGGGCCTAAGCATTCCCCTGCCCCTGGGCAGGTAGCATGTCCCCTTCCTGAGGCAAACACAGTGAGTTGCTCACCCCACAGTAGAAAAAATATTGGGGAAGCTGGAAGAAGGGGCATCTGATGGGACGGAAATGTTGACCCAGAACCTCTGGATCTGTTCCTATCTCCCTGGAGCTAAAATTCTGCCAGCAGCCCAAGGAGTTGAACAAATACTCCAGGAGCCCTGAGGTGTTAGGAAACCAACAGGGGATTTTAATTAAAAGCAACTTGCTGATCAGGTACATACTTAATGTTATAATTACCCAGTGATGACAGCACCATGAAGTACAGGCGAGCAGGAAGTACTGACCAAGCAATTTCGAAAGGTTGGTCTAATGCTCTTCATTTTTCACTAAAACCTAAATTGAGTTTGTGCTTTCAGGGAATAATGAAAAAGACAGAAAGGTGAACATGACAATCCAGTTCCAAGGACCTGAAACTTAAAAAAAAGAAAAAAGAAAAAGAAAAGAAAGAAAAGCAAATTTTCCTCGGAAGCCAAATCATGGCATTCATTCGCTCATTTATCAAACTTTATAGAATAGTTGTTCTGTGCCAGGCACTGTGCTCAATGGTGGAAACTTGGAGGTGACAAGGTGGAAGGGGGAGGAGGAGGAAGGGTGAGGAGGGGGGGAAGGGTGAAGAAAAGTGGAGAAGAGGAAAGTCTGCCTTTGGTGAGCTCATTGTCTAGTGGGGGAGACAGACTCTTGGCTCTAAAACTATAGGCTCAACTCAGGAGCCAACTGGACTTATATCTCTCCACAAGTGGCAGGGATTTTCAAGTCTCCATGAAGGGTCCTCTTGGCTCCTGGCAAGGATGGGCAAGCAGCTGCCAGGGCCCCTGGGGAATTGGGGGCCTTAGGCCTTGAGTGTGCCCTAGTCCTCCCAGGAAGGGGCAGGAGGAAGGCTTTTCTTCCCAGCCAACTTATCAGTACAGTGGGACTTCAATTCTCAAATCAGCACAAGAGGAAAAACTCGCACAGAGTCAAAACTATGCTTGAAAGTCCCTTAAATTGCCTGTAAAGTGCAGCCAACGTGCTTCGCCTACCACCTGGTTCAGAAAGGCTTTTTCACAAGCAAGTTTGAGAACCACAGAGCTAGACTTAAGGGCAGGAAGGAAAGGAACATCTCTACTGTCTTCAAGATATTTACCAAATTGCTGGTGCTGAGAGGAGGAGGAGTAGAGAATTCTAAAGTGTTTCCCGCTGGGCTGCAGAGCTTTCTGCATTGTGTTTTAATACCTGGCCTCTAAAACCTAAATAAATGTTAATGGATTTGCTTGTTGTCTAGAGGGTTCCCTAGGATGGGGAATGCAGGTGTGTAGGAAGGGAGAGGCCCAGGCAGGTCTCAGTTCTGAGCTCCTTGGGGCTGGATCCTGCAATCAGGTGCAGGACAAGATGGCAGCCTCACTCTGAGGGTCTAGGTGAAGACCTAAAGCAAGGTCATGCCTGGGGACAGTGGGCAACAGCCAACTTAGGAGACTAGGTAGGGAGGCAGGCTGAGCTCACATGACATGCAGAATTTTCAGCAGCCAGAGAGCCAAACAGTGGACATGCCACAGAGGCCCTGGACTCTGCCCTGACTCAGGCAGTATTTGTGGATGGACATGCCACTACATCCTCCTAGTGTTTGTATTGTGAATCCAACCAGGATATGCCCCTTCTCTCCCCATATTCCCCACCCCCTTGCAGCCTCCCCAGGGCAGCCTCCCAGCATCGACTGCTGCTGGTCCCCCACCTCACAGGACCCACCTGTTCTTCTCCATCTGTGTAAGCCTCACCCCTTCTTCAAGGTCCCACTCAAACCCCACCTCCCCCTGAGAATCTAGGCCTCCTACAGGAGGGCATGGCTCCCTGTGTACCCTTCCTCCCACAGGCTTCCTGCTGGCTGTGCTCACTTGACAGGAGCCATTAGGTGGAGAAGAACATGGACATGAGCTGACTGGCTGACTCTGAATATTACCTGTGACTCTCTGAGTATGGGTTATGCCTCAGCTTTCCTGTCTACAGATGGGGATAAGAAAAGTAACTATTTCACAGAGCTGTGTAAGAATTAAAGGAGGTGACAGGTGTAAAGTCCCTAGAAGGTGCTTGACAAGCATTTTTCAAAAGATCCTCATGAGAAGGATTTCATACCTCGCTGTATTCTCAGGGCCCCTGTGGCATATCATAGATTCACAGTGACTTGTGTTTTTTGTTTTATTAGAAGCTCATTCATTCAAGAAACATTTACCAAGCACCTACAACAAGCCATTTATAAAAATGAACAAGATACATTTCCAGCCCTCCACAGGCTCCCGAGAGCAAACCCCTGGCCCAGCAGTGCAGGTACCTGGCTAGGAGCACCTCGGAGCTGACTGCAGCTGCTCCCCTCACCCAGGTTCCCTGAAGAAGAGGGGGAGAGGCAGGAGTCTGGTGTGGGGAGGCGGTTTTCTCCAACCACCCATTTCTCATTGTGCACTTTTTATTTTGTATTATTTTCTATTTATTTCTTGCCAAACAGACATACAACAGAGCCTTCAGTTTTCAAGGACATGAATTTAGTGACATTAAGGGAAATCTGAGCAAACTGAAGAGAAAGACCCAAATCAAAGGCAAAAAAGCAATAAAAAAAATAGCCCCAAACTGGAAATTACCTAAATGCCCATTAACGGTGGAATGGATAAGTAAAGGGTCACGTACTCATGCATCTTTCGGCTTGGAATATCCTTTGGCAATGAGAAGAAATCATTGACAGCTACAGGCAACAACACGGAGAGATCTCACAAATGTAATGTTCAGAAGCCAGAAACAGAGAGGCCGTAAGGTACAAAAAGAAGTGAGCAGTCAGAACAGGGACTCTCCAGGGAAGGAATGCAAGTGGAGGAGGAATGGTTGAGGGGGAGAAGAGGGCTTCAGGGCACTGAAATGTTGCATTTGCTGATCACCCAACCCAACATGTAGGGTTGACGAAGGTGTGTTCACTTGGGAAAACTCTGTATGCTATTAACTGACGATCTGTGAACTTTTTTCTATGATTAGCATATTTCAATTTAATGATTTAAAAACCAGCACAAAGCAGTCAACTATCAGGGATGCCCAAGAAGAGCCTGGGAAAGAGATGGAGAAGAAATTCTCAGTGGTGATGGCACACAATGGCCCCTGTTTCCCTGCTTGATGTGTCCCAGTAGCACCCTGGCCAAGGACTCCAAGGATGGCTTCATTTGATATGAGGATCATCTGGTGGCCTTTGCAGCCAGCTCAAGGGGCCTCCTCTCCTTAGGCCTGGCTGCCCAGTCTGGCCCCAGACACTCCTCCCAGTATGCGTCCAGGACTTCCCAATGTGTTCTGTGAGCTGTCAAGCCTTCCCCAGGAGACAGAGAAATCCCTTGCTCATCTCTGTCTGTATGCTTTCCTCTACCAAACCAAACTTGTGCCCCGCCTCCTCTGGGAAGCCTGGCCTGACTACCCCAACACTTTACCCAGTTTTGGGAATCCTGCCTTGGCAAGCCCAGGTGATTGGGATTTAATGGTAAAGTGTCTGGAATCCTTCACTGTGAGCTGTGTGTGTACTTTCATCTTATCTCCTCACCCAAATACTCAATCCTCCTTGAGAGAAGGAGCCACTTCTTTTTCTGGATCCTTTACTGTGCCTTGTACAATGCCAAACACTCAATTAGTGGTGATCAGATATTCATACACTGGCTCACCAGTTATACTGTGCCTTTTCCTCAATTAGAGTATAAGCTCTAATTAAGACAACCATCTTTATTGGATTGTAAGAAAATGTTTTAAAATTACAATTGCATGATATTGACTAGAAAAAAGCCCTTCCCTGCTCAAAACGTTTTAATGGCTTCCCATTGACCTGAGCATAACTGCAAAATCTTTCCCAGGATTTATAAGGCCCTTTCCACTGGGCCACTTCAATCCATTCCTCCTATGTTTGCTCTGTCCTTCCTACCACATTGGGCTCATGTCACTATCTCAGAAGGACTTAGTTCTCTCTTGTGCAAACCCTTCCTCTAGAATAGTAGTCTTAACCCCACCCTCCCCTCTGCTTTGACTAAAATCTAATTATTTCTCCTTCTTTCATTAAAGTCATTTTCCCAGGAAGGCCTTCCTGAATGCCTAGACCAGTGGTTCTCAATTTGGGGCATGAATCAAAATCTCCTGGAGGGCTTATTAAAATTCAAGTTCTCAGACTTTCTGATTCTGTAGGTTTGGGGTGGGGGGGGGGGACGTTTAACCAGTTCCCAGGTAAGGCTACTGCTCATCTCTGGACCACAATTTGAGAACCACAGGTCAAAACCGAGCAGCCCTTCTTGTTACAGTCTCCAAAGACACATCTTCTTACCCCCTTCCTGGGCACACTTGTCAGTGCTCAGTGTTTGTCCTTCTCAGTGGACTAACTCCCACAAAGGCAGGAGTATGGCTGAACACATGAAAACAGGTGTCTCATACTTTATTGACACTTTAATGTTACCAAAGGACCTTCACACCTATTGTCTCTTTCGATCTTTAAAACAACTCTGGGAGAAAGGCAGAGCACTTGAGATTGCTCCTATACTTCAAATGGACCAGCTGAGGTTTGGGGTGTTCAAGGGACTTGCAAAAAAAAAAAAAATCAGATAGTCAGGAAACAGCAGAATGGGAGCTAGAGAACTTTTTCATAGTTTCACTCTGCTCTGGTCACATCAGCCTATGGGGGAAGATAGAGAACAGAACAGAAACTGTTATCCATTTTTCTCTTCCGTTCCCTTAGGTGCCTCCGCAGGGATCAGAACTCCAGCCTGTGATGCAGCATTGGTCCTATGACCTGTGGCACACAGTTGGATTCCTTGGAAGGCAATATGCTAAGGTAGCAAAGATAGCAATGGATCGATAATTCCATACATCTTACCTTTCCACGGACATCATAGCCTTCCACCTGGGTGACAGTCAGACAGGTGGAGGGGTGTATGGCCCAGATGCTGTGAACTTGCTCTGGGGTGACACCTACGTGACTCTCCCTGGCCCCTCCAGACTCAAAAACTAGGCCAGCTGCCTCATCCCCCATTACCCAGGCTCCCCAGAAAGGTCTACACCAGGGAGGCCTTGGAGTATAACAACTGTTGCTGCTGCATTTTGAAATGTTGAGAAGTTCTCACACCATGGGAGAAACCTCTCAAATCCTGTGGTAGGAGCTGGAATTGGAGGAGGGCCTGCCCAGCAGAGAAGTCCAACAGTTCTGAAATCTCCCTCCACAAATTGTCCCTTTGCTCTAAATCATTCAGTTACGACTCCTGATAACACAACCTAATGGGTGTGCTTGACAGCTCTAAGTGAAGAACATGGAGGAAACTCATAAACTGCAAGTTACTATTATTATCATTTAGGAATATAATGACTTCCAAACTTTTAGCTCTAATTCCAACTTCTCCACAGCCTGTTTTATCTCTCCATTTGGATATTCTGCAGACACCTCAAATCCAACATGTCCCACAGCTGAGCATGTTATTTCTCCCCACAAACCAGTCTCCCTGTCATAGTAAACGATACCTTGGTCCTTCCTAACACTTACACCAAAATTCCAGGCTTTGTCCTTAATTCTTCACCTTCTCGCTCCTTGATACCCAAGCTCTCAGCCAATCGCCAATCCTGTTGGTTTTGATGTCACACGATCTCCCAGTGCCACCCATATTGCTCACACACTTTGACCACACCAGTCCAGCTGCTGTCATATCCCCATGGCTGTGCCCAACATCCTCTTGACCAGCACCCCAGCTTTCACCTCTACCCTCCTCCAGGCTGTCCTCCAGGCACCCACCTGAGAAGTTTTCTTAACCTGTCAACCAGACCATGAGGTCCTCCCACGTAACCTCCTCAATGGTTTCCCATCACACATGGAATGAAATCCACACTTGTTCCCATGCCCTGGGAGACCCACCAGTACCAGACACTGCCCCACTCCCCAGCCTCTCTGATATCTCTCCTTCTTCCTTCATTCACTCCTCCCTTAGGGCTCATGTTTCAGACTTGACAAGTCCCTCCCCACCACCAGCCTTTGCATTTACTGATCTGTCCATAGGAAATATTATTCTCTAACCCTACACCCCCCTATCCCACGCAGGATGGGTCTTTCTCATCCTTCATTGGTCAGTCCGTCACCTCCTCGAAGAGGCTTTCTTGGTCCACACAATAGATAATTTACATGCCTTGGCTTCTCTTTTATTTATTTATTCTCTATGGATTAATATCATTTGTTTAGTCGATCGCCTACTGTTAGACATTTAGGTTGTTTCCAACTTCAGATTAACAATTCTGGGGTGAAACAGCCTCACAATTAAATCTTTGTGCATCCCACAATTATTTTCTTAGAATAAATCCCTAACTTACCTATTTTAGTCAACATATACTTATATGGCACTTCCTCTGTATTGGACAACGTTTTCCAAATGCTTTACTCGTATCAAGGCAATGAAGTATGTGCACAACTTTTGTTTGTGGTTTTATAGTTTATAGTTAAACACACTGGTTTAATGCATTAGTTTTATTGTGCTAAAATGTTTAACCCATGATCCACCCTCTTAACAAATGTTTAAGTGCACAATGTAGTCATGTGAACCACAGATCTCCACAGCTTACCCATCTTGCAGAACTGAAACCTTATGCCCATCGAATACCAACTTCCCAGTTCCCTCACCCCCAGACCCTGACATATCCTCTTTTACATTTGGGTTCTTTTCCATGTCCTTTATCACATTCTGTAATTCTACCTTTTATCTCTGACTCTTTGTTGTTGTTCTCTCTTCTTCATTAGGCTGTGAGCTCCTCGAGGACAGGAACAACCTGACTTATTTTTCACTGTAAACACTGTAATCCATTGTAATCCTGGTGCATGGCACAGGTCTGGAGCCCAGGAAAGCTAAATAAATATTTATTGAATGAACCGATGATGGAGCAGGCACCACAACTCTTAACATACAATGTCTCATTTAATCTTCCCAGCTCCCCTATAATAGCATGGTTATCATTTCATTTCTAGACTTGAACACATCAAATCTCGTAGGTTAAAAGACTGACACCCAACTCAATTTAGATATTACATTCATGCTGCACAGAGATGCTGCCTAGATGCACAAGTGACCCATCCCTTCACACAGTGCCAGGCTTATTTCTTGGGAATGACACAGTAAGAGTCATTCCCTTCTTCCTTCTACCAAGAAATTGCTGCCTCATATCCCTGAGGAAATGGAAATGTAAAGATGAGAACCTTGATTAATTGGCCCATACATAACCTTTAATTAATTGGTCAATATTCAAGAATTACACCCTTGAACTTTAGGAAAAATTAACAGAAGAGCTCCTAAAAATTAATTAGTAGAAATCAACACACTGCTGAAAGCCTCAATGCCTCCCTTAAATAAGTGGTTACAGGAATTTATGACTTCTGGTTCTTTCTTTAGAACCATCAGGTCAGCGAGGATTGGACAGAGGCTCTGTCCACTTTGTCTCAGAACAGCCATGGTTTTGCAGTTCCTAGAACAATCCTGATCAAAATCATGATTAATCCTGTCCAGTATTCCCAATTCTTCAATTATTTAGTTGTTTATTTTCCTGTGATTTGCTATGTGTGTAGAATCATCTAATTTTAAAACCAAAAAGTACCCTAAAGATCATGTTTTGTTTCTTTAATGTGTGACGCCATTAATTCAGACAATATTAATTTGAAATTCATGATAATTATACAAACATTGAGTGAGAGGTATTGTAGTTCCTTCCAGTTAAAATACGCATTTTCTCTTTACTGATATTCTGTCTCTTCTCAAGAAAGATGTGAGGTGACTGCCTGATTAAGTATTGAGGTTCTTAGAGGGAGGAAGGGGGAAAATGATGACATGGAATTGTGGGTTAGGACTCTTTCCTCTAGTGTTAGAAAAATCTGAGGTTGAATTTTGGCTCTGCCATTTTCTAATTATATGGCCTTGGTCAAGTGACTTAACCCAGCCCCAGCCCTCTCATCTGTAAAGTGGGAAATGATCATAGCACCTTTATTATAGGATTGTCGTGAGGAATAAAGATAAATACTGCATGTGAAGTGCTCAATAAAGTAACTAGAAATTGCTGCAGCTATGACTAATAATGTAAGTCATCATACTGAAAGCACGTACTACATACCAGGGATTTTACACCCAGGACCTCACTTACTTCTCACCCCAACATTTTGAAGGTTTTACATGTGAAGAAACAGTCTGAGAGGAAGTTATCAGCTTGCTCGAAGTCACCCATTTAGTAGGTGCAGATATTTGATATTTAGTAGGAACAGATATTTGAACCCAGATCTGTGTAACTCCACCATCAGACTGCTTTTATCAAATAACACCTCCATGGAAAGACTCACACATAAATGGGTAAAGAGGGACTGGTAGTGTCTTCTGTTTACCCTTGCTATGCACAAAATGACTGAAAGAGTGAGTGCATGCAACACAGAAGAGACAGGGTTTCGATTTGCAGAATAGCACAACCAACAGAGGGACCTGTGTTCCTCCTGGAGGCAAACAAATGTGGACCTACTACTGTAAGAAAGAAGGTCGAAGAAGCGAAGCTCTTGGGTTAGGTAGAGTGCTGAATCAGAAATAAGATGTGCTCACAGTCTTCTGCCTCTAGGAATCTGTAATAAATTGGACCAAAATTCTTAGGTTTACTTTTTAGCCAAGCCATCTTAGTTGTGTAACCATATGTGCTGGTCAGGGGATTTTGGGGATGGGATGGGATTTAGGGCCGGGGGGGAAGGACATGACCTAGTGTTTGAAAAGATCCAGAAGAGGTGGATGCCCATCTCTAGGGAATTAGAACTAGACTCAAATTTATTTACCTTATTTAGAGCATGGAATGTGCAGTACACTTTCAGATTTTGCAGGTGATGCTAAGTGTTTTCAGATATTGAATTGGCAAATTGATGGAAAGAAGCCACAAGCTCCTATGAAACCATGTGAATAGGAGGGAAAAGACTACAGAGGTGTTTTTCTCCAAATTAACAGGATTCAAAGCCCTGAATTCTCAGTTAAGATCTCGGGAATTCACCTAGGAGAGTCTTTCCTAGACTAGACTCTGTAAGCTTCCATTTAAGGTGCTTCTGTGGTCAAAAATGTTGGAAGCGGGGGAGGGGGGAGGAAGAAGAAAAATAAAAACCAAACAGAAGATCCCATTGTGACTGTGCCAAACCAGCGTGCAAGCATGGCTGGGCTGGGGCTGAGTATGGTTCTGGCCTTTAGAAAGCAAAAATTGCACAGAAGAATTTAAACAATCAAAGGGACACTGAGGTTGCATTACAATCACTGGGTTCTTCAGTCCACAGGAAGAGCACCAAGGAGGTGTGAGTGATGTCTATAAAATTGTGAATATAAGAATAAAGAGAATGCTGGAGAAGTTAAAGCTAGAGGTACATTTTGGAAAGTGGAAACATTCTCTCATTAAGTGAATAAAAATCCCATGAAATCTATTATTCCCAAGAGGCAGCACTGGCTGAAAGAATAAATGGTTCAGTTCAACAAATACCACTGAGTATTATAGCTAGGCATGCTAACCTTTTTTTAATTAAACTTTTTATCTTGGGGTAAGTGTAGATTCATATGCAGTTATAAGAAATAATATGGTGAGATCCTGGGGCACAGCTTTTACCCAATTCCCCCCAAGAGTGACATCTTGCATAACTGTAGTATAATAGCATAACCAGGTACTCACAATACAATCCAACAATCTTAATCAGATTTCCCCAGTTTTATCTGTATGTGTGCGCACCCCCACGTGCATGCTTAGTTCTATGCAATTTTATCCCATGTGTTAGTCCCTATATCCAGCAGCACAGTCAAGGTACAGAAGGATCTCTCATGTAGTCCTTTTATAACCACACCCACCTCCCACTCACCCCGCATTCCCCAGCACCCAGGAACCACTAATCTGTTCTCCAGCTCTATAGTTTTGTCATTTCAATAATGTTATATAAGTGGAATCCTATAAGCTTTAACATTTATGGATAACAGCACATAATTAAGAATGAGGAACATCCCTTGAGATAATGATTGAGCCCCAAAAGTTGAACTACCCTTTCACAAAGTATCTCTGATGCTCTAACAGTGGGATATCCAGACAATGGGTCTGATGCAGCTGAACTTTCTGACAGTCTCAGGAAATAGCCACAGTGTCTTATTTAACAACTTCCGTGGGTGGGGCACGATGAAGAGGAGGGGCTGAATTTGTCCCCCTAAAAGGATCATGCAATGGGCACAGGACCCCCTGCAGATGATAGGAGGAGTGATAAGAAAATGCAGTGTCTGAAAGGTCAAGTACAAGCCACGGTGGTTCAGCAAGTGGTCAGGTCTGGGATGGAGGCAAGAAAGGCCTTGAAGTTGAAGTTAGCCTCTGTTCTCTCTCAAGAGCCAGACCTAAGCGCAAGTGACATGCAGAGAAGGTTGTAAGCAGCTGAAGTTGTTGAAAATAAACCACTTTCAAGAATTTTAAAAACACTCTGACTCACCCATGTATATTAAATAAGCAACAGATGGTTCCAAATAAATGGAGGAATCAAGAGCAGCCATCAGAAAGACCAGTGAAGAGGTCACGGCAAAACTACAGATGGCAGGAGAGAACCTGAATTAAGATAATGGCAGAGAAGCTAAAAAGAAGAAAGTGATCACTTGAGAAAAAATAACCAGAAGACTCAGGAATGACTGAAAGTGGAGGGGAAGGAGAGGAAAACATCACACACGTACCCCAATTCCCAGCCTGAGTGACTGGGAAACCCAGAGGTAGGAAAAAGCAGGGTGGATAAGTTGGTTTGGTTGGGATAAGACTGAGTTACTGGGATGGGCTTCCAGGTGAAATGACCACAGGAAAGTTGAGAGATGCCATAGGGAGCCTGGAAGAGCTACAGGTCAGGCAGACTGACTTGCCAGGCATGCTTCTGGTTGCAGTCCTAGTAGATTTCTGAGGGAAAGAGTGTTAAGAGAGCCTTACGGCTCCCAAAGGATGGAAGGAAGAAGAAAGTCAGCAAAGAATATAGACATGGACCAAAGGAAGGGGAAGGGAGTTGGAATAATTAGTGTAGCAGGGACCCAAGAAGGAAAAGAGGAGAATTTAAAGAAGTTAAGCAATGTTGAGTACTTCCAAATGGTTGAAGAGAACAAAGATAAAAATCTACAAAGAGTCTTTGAAATCTTCCCTTTGGGAGCTGTGGTTTGAGGATTATCCCAAAGGAAGAAATTCTTAATGATAGAACTTCCAGTAGTACAACAGGTTTCTTTTTAAGAAAACGATTTCAGTGGTATCTCTCCAATCCCACTGTGTCGCAACTGCCTCCTCTCTCTTGCTAGTAACTCCCTTACTCAACCACGAGGATGGGTAATGTCCAGAGGCTCTAGCAGCTGGCTAGGGAACAGACAAGTCAGGGTAGGGGAAAAAAAACAATTAGGAAAAAAGGATAAGATCATAAAGGTAATTATTAAGAGTGCCTTGGTAATAATAACAACAAAAGCTACCTTGAATTTTTAACACCTGTCATGTACCAGAAGGTCAGCTAAGCACATACTGTTGGCATCCATGAAAATTCACTGCTCAGACCTGCTGCAGGAGCACAACTGACTGACAGCCCCTGCAGCCATTCCTCTGGCTCCATGGGGTCCACAGCAAGGCCACATCTGTCCCTGGGTACTATGGTCACATTCCTGTGAGTTGTGAGATTCCTCCAACAAGCAGCTCTGGCTCAAGGGTGCCTCTCAAGCCTAGCCAAATCTTTCTTGGAATGCCTTCATTTCCCTCTGCATTGAGGTCTGAAGACCACCTCACTTTTTCTGGCTTCCTCGCCGTTACCCTTCAAAATGTTTTTTCCCGTGCATCTATTGCCAGGATCCTGTCTTGGCATCTGCTTCTCAGAAGACATGAATGAACACAATACTCTACCCCATTACCTTTGTCATTATTTTCCAGATGAGGCACAGCGTGGTTAAGTGCTTGTCCAAGATCACTGCAGTCATACTAACCATATTCCATGTCCTGAACACACCCAGTTTTCCCTGACTGGGGCCTTTTCCCCACACAGTTTCTTCTATTTAGAATGCTCTTGCCATGGAAGTTTGGCTCTTTGTCCTCTTGAGGGTCTTGGCAGAGGAGTACTCAACTCCCTGGCCTCCCTAACTAAGTAGATCCTTTGTCCCTACCTCTGGCCCTGGTTTATTTCTTTCACAGCACTCACTTCAATATAAGATTATTTCCTTTACTTTTCTGCTAAGTGTTTTGGTCTGTTTCTGCCCCTCATGTCTTACAACACCAAGAATCATGTCTTTCTCTTTCTACAGTGCCTGACATACAGTTAATACCCATTTGTAGAATAAATTAATGGGTGAATAAATAAATGTACTGCATGGTATTTTCTCATGTATATTACTTTGCTTAATGATGGGGGAAGAGAACACAAAGGAGGGAAAGGGGAAAGTTAAATCCATTGGATGGAAGAAAAAGATCACTTCTCACAGCCCCAAAATGGCCTCAGGTACCAAGGTATTTCTAACAATGGGACAGTCTGCAGCCTGCAAGCACACATCCCATCTTTGAAGAAAAGACAATGTTTTTTTTTTTGCCAGAAGAGATATACACAGAGCTAGCAGTTTGACATGCAAGTCACATCATGATGACAAACACCTCCCATCCTCTCCCCTGAAGGACACTGGAGATCAAGCAGGGCTGATATCCATCAAAGGTGTCAGAGATGTCAGCCAAATCCTCTCAACCACATTCTGGCCTGATGCTACTGAGCTCAATGGGTTTGCCCCTGTCAGCCCAAGACAGAATTCTGCTGCTGACAATTCAATTCATAGAGCTGGTGGCTGGGATGATCTGTCTCAATGATGTCTTCCCAACATAGCCATGACTTCCTCACTACCCTAAAGTGACCTGCTCAAGGCATGTGAACTCTCTGGGACTGGAATTCCCTTCCCCACCCCCAATTGATAAGCCAGTCAGAGCTATTTCAAGATGGTGGGGTTAAAGTTAGGGTGAAGCGTTGTGAGAAATAGGAGAAGGAAAAAGATCCTTTCCTTAGACGGAGGGAGAGCCTGTTCAACAAATCTAAGGCAATAGTTCTTGGGGCTCTTTTGAGACAGAACTCAGCTGCTCCCCTGGCCCAAGCTCTATCCTCACTGAGGTCACTCTTCTAGATCAGTTCCCAGGTCACCATGGAAGTCACTGGGTCCAGCACCAAATCCCTATCTATTCCACCTGATACCAGGTAATACCACCAACATTTGAGCTCTACCAAAAAATTCTCCTTATCTCATGTCTTACAGACATCTTAACTTGTCCACTGCTTTGTGAATATTCATCATCATTATCATCATCATCATTGTTGTTGTCATCACTGTCGGTCAATAATCTCCTCCATTTTAAATAAATCCTTACAGCTCATAGAACATTTTCAGACATGTGGTCTCATTTAATTCTGACATTCCCATTTGCCCATAAGAAATATATTATTTAGGACTTTTTGTTAAAACGATTAGAGAGCCAATTCATACCAGCTCCAACCAAGAAGGGAAGATCTTGCCAGGACTCATGCCATCTCACAGAGCCCAAGAATAGGCCACAAGCTGGGCATCCAAAGCATGCTGCTACCTGGGCCTGGAGAGCCCCTGGGGCCTCTCTCACCTTCTTCCGTCTCCACCTTTCTGCTAATCTGCTTTATTTGTTTCTTGTGTGGACTGATTTCCTCAGCTGTTCTTGAGTTTGATGTGTAACAATCCACATATCCACAGACTCACAGATTTACCTTCTTCCCCTCTCTCTCCCCACTGACCCAATGGACTCAGGTCCCAAATTCTGGGATAAAGACTGTTGGCCCTCTCTGCTCAGATATCCATTGCTAGATCACATGAGCATGGCCATGGATCCTGAGGGAGGGAACTAGAGTGGAAGAAGAGCTGTGCTGACAGAAAGTCTGTATAGTACAAAGAAACTGGAAGTAGAAACGGCAAATTTACTTAAATAGATAAAGTGTATGAAATCACCTAACATTCTGCCTGGCACATAGCTAGTGCTTCATAATAGAAATTATTAACATTATTATTGCCCCAAGCCATATTGCTAGTAAGCGAGAGGACTCAGAACCTTCTACAGCATCTTCAGATGCCCAAGGTCTTTCTCTCAGGGCCCAACAGTCTTTGGGAGCAGGAACCAGTCTATTTGGCATTGCATCCTCAGCATCTAGCCTGGTACCTGGCAGAGTGGGTTCTTTAATTTAAAAAAAAAAAAAACTAAGCTAATGGTTGTTTCCATTGTTTCTAGAACCACAGCAATATTGGTGTCTTCTCTACAGGGCAGAGAAAGAAAGGGCATGGGGGAAAACAAGGGGAAATTGCAGACTGACCCTGACCAGCCCAGAGGCAGCAGAGGGTCTCCTCTGCTCTGCAGGAAGCAGAATAAGGCCACCTTGCTCTTCAGGGGATGGGTGTTCCTACCGCTACTGCCCCCCACATCATCTCTCATATCCAGCTCAGCTCCAGCAACTGAACTCACTCCCACTGACTCTCTGGTAACTGGAATGAAGGGAAGGATGGGGAAACTCATTCATGCTCACAGAGCAGCGTCTGACAGTGCGATACACAGTGCACGAGGGGCCTTGAGCCGTGGGGCTGGCAGTGTTCGATGCCTTCTCAAGGAAGGTGGCAAATACAAGGCTTCTGGAGCCTACCAGGAGTTGGCAGGTTTAGCAGACCCTGTCTAAGGACCAAACCTACATGTGAGTGGAAGAATTTTTAATTTCTATGGTAATAAGGAGCTAAAACTCCATTTCTATTTACAGGCTCAATTTATGAACTACCTCCCTATGCCCCAGGCTGATCACTATGATATGCAGATTTACCAGGGACTAGCAACAACTGAAGAGAACCTACATGAGGAGGAATTCAAGTTAGCAGATGAAAAGAACTACATGATGAAAAGGGTTGAGAAAGATCGAAACAGAGAAGGCAAAAAGTCCTTAAAGACCTATTGAAAATGTGCCACGTGGAGTAAAGTCAGCTGTCTGAAACTCCAAAACTCTTGCCTCAGCCATGTGGGCAAGGCAGATGCTCCCATATGCCCTGGGGCTCTCTGCTCCCGCTCTCTCTGATCTGTGATTTTTAGATGATGGTGTGCTCTGGAATCCTGGGGCACTTGTCAAAAATGTACATTCCTAGGCCTTTCTGCCAGTTACAAACAAGCCGGTTTCTACCTTTTAGCTGAAATTTATACACTGGCTCAGTATTTGAAGGGCAAAATTCATTATCTGGCTTGCACTGCATGGCAGCTTCCAGGGCAGTGGAAGGATTAATATATTTACATAAATTTAAGCCTCCAGCCCACTCCACATTCCGTAGGACACTACTACATAACAGCAGAATGACAGTTTGAAGGGGAATCTTCTAGAAAACAGTCCCCATTTATCGAGGCCCAGATCTCAAGTGAGTGTGTCAAACAAGGTGAAATAAAGTTATTTTCTTATGTCCTCATGTCCCTTCAACGAAATTTAGTTCTTAAAGAGAGAGAGAGAGAGAGAGAGAGAGAGAGACTGTCAAAATGTTCTCTACACTGAAGGTAGCGGGAGGGTAAGTACTATAACCAAAATAGTCATTTGCTCAGTATGTAACTTCTGTATTAAAAATAGTCAAAATGGTATTTCTGGAAGGTGACTGATCAAATTACAAGGTTCACTAAAGAGATATCCTAAAGAGATATTCAACCATTTTCTTGCCATGCTCATGCTATTCAACTGATTCATGAATTGCAACAAGGCTGTTTTGTCCCTGACAACTTGAGGGCTCACAACTGCCTTAAAACTTGGGATGTTTTTAAAATTCCCTTCTGGACAGATACCATATGTTTTGACTCATAGGTCTAACAGGAGAAACTCATCAGAGGACCATGGGGAGGGGAAGGAGGAAAAAGAGTTAGGGAGAGGGAGGGAGACAAAACATGAGAGACTCTTGAATACTGAAAACAAACTGAGGGGGGAAGGGGAAGGGGGAAAATTAAAGGGGGGTAATGGTCATGGTGGAGGTCACCTGTGGGGAAGAGCACTGGGTGTTATATGGAAACCAACCTGACAATAAACTATAAAGTTAAAAAAAAAAAAAAAACCTTTTCTAAATATAAAAAAATAAATAAATAAAATAAAATAAAATAAAATAAATAAAATAAAATTCCCTTCTGGGGAAACTGAAACACAAAAAGACTGAGAAGTGGTCCAGAGTCACAAATTGAGAGAGTCAACACATCAGAAAGGATTGAAGCATATTAATGGAGATTCATGTACTACAAGTCAGGGGCATCTTAGCTCCAAATGCTGTTCTTTATAACTTCAGGAAAGCTCTTTTACTATGTGTCCCTTCAGTTTCCTCATCAGCAAATGGATACCTCCATACTTGGCCATCCTCCCTCCCTGGGTTGTCCTGAGGACCCAAGTGTCCTTGTCCTGCTGGAGTGAGGAAGGTGGCAAGGGGAGATGATATAGCTAGGAGTTGGTGAGGAAACAGTGCTCTTGCTTCCCACTGGTAGGTGAGGACAGAAAGACAGAGGCCCTGCATTATCAGGTGGAGAACAAGGTGATTGGAACAGGTGTGAGTGACCTGGGAGGCTCAGGGCCCGGAGAGTACTCCCCACACTTCAGGTAGGACAGAGCAAGGACCAGTAATTTAAGAGGAGTGGGAAGCAGAAAGGCTATAGCATTGGAGCAGGAAAGTAGGAAGGGATTCCAGAAGCCAGGAAAAGAAAAAGGAAGGAAAGCAAATGAGCTAGTTGTCTTTTGGCTTCCAAAGGAACCCCAAGAAGGAAGGTGGCCAGGAGAAAGAAGGAAGTGAGGGGCCCCTGCCCTTCAATCATCTATTGACTCATTCAATAATTTTGAGCATCGACTGTGTACCAGTCACTGTTCTAGGTACTTGGGAGACATTCATGGACTTTAACAGACAAAAATTCTGCTTTTGTGGAGACTATTCTACAGAGGGGAGACAGATAATAAATAACATAATAAATAAGTCAATGAGATTGCATGTTTGATTATGATAAGTGTTACTGAAGAAAAAGTAAAGCAAGGACAGGTAATAGAGAGTTCTGGGTTGTGGATGAGGTCAAATTTGAATAGAATAAGCAGTGGAGGGCTCACTAAGAAGGTGGCTTAGAGCAAATATTTGAAGTTAGTGAGGCAGTGAACCATGTGAGTATTTGGGGGAAGACACTCTCAAGCAGGAGAAATAGTCTAAGCCTCATGCGCTAGTCCAGCTTGTCCAAGTTCCCTGCTCTGGCAATTGTACCTCATCCAAAGATGGCCACAACAGTATCTCCCATCCCACATGCTCTCCTTATAATGTGACTTTGACACTCTTTCCATCATCCCGGATCGGACAGGTTTGAGGCTCTAGCAGAAGTAATCCTACATAACTTCTGAGGCTGAGCCATAAAAGAGAGTAAGGTTTCTGCCTGGTTCTCTTGGGACACCCACTCTTGGAACCCAGCCACCACACCATGAGGAAGCATGCCCAGTCACATGGAGGGACCACAAGGAAGTGTGCGGGCTGACAGCCCCAGCTGAGGTCCCAGCTGACAGGCATCATCAGTCAGTAAACAGGTGAGTGAACAAATTCAGATAATTCCAACCTCCAGCCATCAAGTTTCTCCCAACTGAACTCCCAGACATCGTGGAGTAGAGGCAAGACATCCCTGCTGTGCCCTTGCCAATTCTTGACCCATACAATCCATGGGCATAACAAAATGGTTGTTTTAGGCCTCTAAGTTTGAGTGGTTTGCTATGCTACAAGAGATAAGTGGGGCATCCATAATAAAGGATAGAACCCTACCCTAGCTAATAATAAATGGTATATTTATTTGCTTGTCCCTTGTGCATATAACTTCTTTAAGCATCTCCAAGGGAGTAGAGGTGGTTATGCTAAGTTAAGATTAATGTCTTTCTTTGTCCCTTGACCTAAGCGCTACCTATCAGTCTCAATATTACCCTAACAGAGATGAGCAAAAAAGAACAAATAGCCCAGGAACAAACCTTAATAAAAGTTGAAGGAAGTATCACAAATCAGTAAAGAAGGGAAGGTTATTTAAAAACTGATACTGGAGCACTTGGTTAACTACTTGAAAGAAAATCAATTTAGATCCACACTTAAATAAATCCAGTATAAATCAAAGGGCTTAATGAAGAAAATCAAGTAATAAAAAATATGGATAAAGGTATATTTTATTTCTTGAGGGAAAAAAAACTTTCTAAATTTAAAAGCAAAGGAAGTACAAAGGAAAATACCAATAGATTGGATTGCCTGCCAAAAAAACCATAAGGAGTATTAAAAGACAATAAATAAGGATTAATACCTGCAACAAAGAAGCAAATAACAAATACCAAAAAACAAGCAAACAAAATAACAGCACTAAGTCCTAATTGACTAATGGACAAAGGACACAAACACAGAAATTCTAAATGAGAAAATTCAAATGGTAAGTATTCAGCCTGATGGGTTATCAAATAATTTCAAATTAAAATAATAATGAGGTAATAATGATCTTCACTTACAATAATAGCAAATAATAATAATGGTGCATTGTGAGCTTGGTATTCTCATACATCTAGTGGAAGCAGACTTTATATAAACTTTGGTGAAGTAAGTTGGCAATATTCATAATGGCAAACAAAAGAAAAAAATTTGAAAACAATGTAGGGTAAATTTCCATTAGGAAAATAGTTAAGCAAATTATGATATATATGTTTTAGAAAATATTATGTATTTATTACAATCATGGTCACAAAGAGTTTTTGAAGATGTGGAAAATGTAAGCACAATTTAAATTTTAAAATATGCAAATACATGTATGTTTCTGCAAAGGAAAAATCTACGATGTACCTCAAACTAATAGTGCTGGTTATCTCTAGGGATTACTGGTGAATTTCCTTATCTACTTTATACATTTCTGTTTTGTTGGAACTTTTTAGGGAAAAAAAAATCAGGGCAAGACTGATCAAGGTTTGGGTCACAATTTCCCTGTAAGAGAAGTTAAGTGAAGAGGTGCCTGGGTGGCTCAGTTGTTCAGTGTCCGACTTTGGCTCAGGTCATGATCTCACAGTTCGTGAGTTTGAGCCCCGCGTCAGGCTCTGTGCTGACAGCTGAGAGCCTGGAGCCTGTCTTAGGATTCTGTGTCTCCCTCTCTCTCTGACCCTCCCCTACTCATGCTGTCTCTCTCTGTCTCTCAAAAATAAATAAAAAACATTAAAAAAAAAAAGTTAAGTGCTATAGGTCTCTGTTCAAGAGTGATTCTCTTGCCCACAGGAACCACAAGGCCATGCAGGATCATAGCATAGTTCAAATAACTACCTTTGGAGGAAAGGGGACCAGGTGTGATGACTTGCACCTTAACCCTCAGTTTGTGGATGGATATATTTCATTCCTTTTTCAGTCCATTGTGGGATCAGAGAAGTCTGGCTGGTCAACATACATAAACCTTAGTATAGACCCCCACTGGCTTTGGGAAAAAGTTGGTAGAAGGCAAGTGTTGCGGGAGAAGATGCCTGACTCCAGAGAAGAGATGCATTTAAGACCAAGCCTACAACCAACTACCAGCCTAGGCATCTTCTGGCCCAGTAGAAATTTGTATCTAGACTGATCTAGGCACCCCTGAGTTATTTCCAACTAGTACTAAGGCCATAATACAACCATGCAACTATCCTGCACTAACCCCTAAATCCTACTGGCTGGAATGTCCTAGAAAGGCTTCATGGGATCAGCTACTATGGGGGTCCTCCTACCCTTGTCCACCTACTCTTCCATAGGTAGGAGTCCAAGGCTGGCCATGTGGCAGTGGAAATCTAAGGCCTATCAGATATAAGCAGTATGAAAAAGGGAAATACAAACCAAAGTAGGACCAGCAGCCTAGAGCAACAAAACTGCTGATTCTGGAACCAGCTCTCAACCAATGACTCCAACTATATTCCTGACCATAATAAGCCTATGAGAAATGCAGGAAGAGAGGCTTGGGATCATTCTTCAGTGGATGTTACCAATATGGCATGAGTCACGGTATGAAGGACCCCTAAAAGTCTTAGATTTCAGTCTTTGTTTTACAGAGTTAAAAACTGAAGCCCAGAGAGGGAAGGTGACTGGTTCAAGGTTACACAGCTGGTTCACAGCATATCCTAGACCAATTCTGACAGAAGCATTAGCTTTCAAGAACACTCACAAATTGACAGCAATGATAGTACCTGCTTCATTGGGTAGGAGAGAAACCACCCAAATCTGGTAAAGCAGCCTTCTTACCTGCCCTCCTGGCAAAACAAAAAACAAAAAACAAAACAAAAAAACAAAACAACAACAACAACAAAAAACAACAACCTACATGCAGCCTGTTGCCCTTCAAACCCTAGACTGGATATCATTAAGTCTCAAGCTAATAATAGCCTGTTAGACACACGGACCCCCAGACCCACACTACAGGAAACCTCACACCCTCCACCTTCCTCTCTTTCTGATTAAGTGCTCAGGCTTTCGGAAAAGAGATTCCAGAATATTTAATGATAGGGAGTTGACAGAACTGGTCTCTGAAACACTCTTAATCCAGAGAACTGAGGGCCTTGTAAGTCCAAGGAATTCAAGAACAAAGCCAGACAGGAGAAGCAACTGAGTTATGGAGAATAGTGTGGTATTTAGGACATCCTGTGATCTTCCCAGGGCTCAGTTTTCTCATCTGGTGAGGAGACAAAATAGGTAGACAAACTAGATAGTCACCAGATCTCTTATAGCCATATATTTCTTTAAATTTCTTCTTCCTCAGCTCTTCTATAGATTTGTTTAAAAAGCAGCTCTCCTCCTAGGGGCACCTGGGTGGCTCAGTTGGTTAAGTATCAGACTTCGGTTCAGGTCATAATCTTGCAGCTTGTGAATTCGAGCCCCGCACTCTCTGCTGTCAGCACAGAGCCTTAAACCTCTCTCTCTCTGCCCTTTCCCTGCTCGCTCTCTCTCTCTCTCTCTCTCAAAAATAAATAAATAAATAAATAAATAAATAAAATAAAATAAAATAAAAACCGCTCTCCTCACTTTCACGTTGGCAGGCACATTTACTTGTCAAAAAGTAAGCAGCATCTCTCCTTGGAAGAACCCTAGGGAATTCCCAAAGGCGTCCTTGGAAGTGACTGAGACTGAATGAGCTCCTTCGCATACTGTGTCCCCATGCATGCTCCCTCTAGGAAGCAGGGGCACTGGTGGTGTCTACCCTAGACTGTGGCTCTGGCCACTGACGCTAACAGTTTATCAAAATGATAGGTCAATGCTATGGGTTCCCAGTGCAAACAGGCATGAGATCCAAGTATTATTTCTCATGACTAGGGAGAAAAAGTCAAGAATCCAATGGCTTGATTTCAGATGCCTCTTCCTCACAATGCTTCCAAAGATCCTATCCAGAGCCAGAATGACAATTGGGGGGGTGGAGGGAGCAGACAGGCCAAAGGTGTATACTGGGATGCAGAGAGCCCCTGAAGCCAGGTCAGCACAGCCCAAGGGAGCAACAGAGGCTGAGGGGGGACCAGAATACTGGCATTTGGGACTGGGAGCCAATAAAAATGACCATGCTCAGAAACTGGTTCTAGATCAGACAGTGGGTAGAAGACCAACTAAAATCAGTGGAGCAAAATAAGATGCTAAAACTCTGCCCTGAGACAGATTCCAGAAGGGGGTTTAGAGCCAAGTTCTAGGGAGAGAATTCAGCAGCAGGAGTTCAGCGTAGACTTTGAAAGGAAGCAGACAGGAAGAAGCAGATTTCTCTCAGGAAGAGCAGCCCTCTTCCCAGGCAAAGCAGTGGCCAGTGGGGCTGGGGTCACCCTTTCCAGCTCCCTGTGATGGGGAAATTCAGAATAGTCAGAACCCCTGTTACTTCCTCACAACCCAGACTTAGTTGCCTGAGAAACACTTCCACTCGGAGGATGGGCCTCAACAGCCTGACCCTTTTAATGTACCAGACAAAGCAATGGTGTGTGGCCAATAAAGCAGGTATTTCCCCATGTGTACAGGAAACTAGTTTGTTCTGAAAGATCTCTCTTTCAGCATGGCCCAAATTTAGCAGTGGAGAAATACACATTTCATAAAGGGCCATTCTTACAATGACCTCCCCAACTATGAATAGAAATGGCACTGCTATTGAAGCATCCACTAACTACTGACCAAATCTACTGATGCAAAGAAATGTATGAACAAATCTTCTTGTCCCACTACACCAGGATTTGTGTTCCCCAAAGCATGTGCTGGTAGGACTGCTTCTGTGGCTTTAAAAGATTGTAAGTTTACTTCCTTATCTATGGCTTCCTTCACTGGTCCTCACCCCACCCCCACCACTCAGAACCAAGCAACACTTGACATCTGTCTACAGAAATCCAATACAAAAAATGCTCTGTTGGAGTGGCAAAGGCTGACATACTTGTAAGAAACCTTGGCAATGACAAGCTGAATCCAAAGGGACTAAGTGAAATGTCAGATACATCAGATCAGACATTTTCCTCCCTCTTGAGATAAACTCAGAAATCAATGATAAAATTCAGATGTTTAAGATAAGGGACACTGCTAAAGCATTTGTGGTATCATGGACAAGACCTCACAGCCCACCTGCATCCAGAGAAAAATACTGTTTACACTGCCAAGCATACTTCAGATATACTGTCTCCATGTGATGAGTGTCATTTCTCAACATGCCAAGAGGACAGAAGGGAGCAGGCATAAATGTGGTGTTTCACATGGGGAAACTGAGATATATATGGGGAAATTATATTCAAATGCCTACAGGAAGCCAACAGGGAGGCATTCTGGACTTGCATGCAGTTACTCCCAATTTCAGAGGGGCCTCCATAAAAAATGTCAGGGGTGAGTTTACACAGATACACACCCCTGGGACTTAACTACCATGTGCCTTAACAACTAGATGCCTCCTTCCTCACCCATCAGATGAGTCTCCTTAACAGTCTTCACCTACAGTCAATCCTTCTCACCTTGGCTGCACATATGAATCACCTAAAGAGCTTTTTAAAACATACCCGTATTGAGCAGCTCCTCAGAAAGTTAAACGCGGAATTACGATATGATCCAGCAATTCCACTTCTGGATTTATATCCCCCAAAATTAAGAGCATGACCAAACAGATACTTGTACACCTATTCACAACAGGTGAATTTGGCATTATTCACAATAGCCAAAAGGTCAAAACAACCCAAATCTGTTCACCAGCAGATGAAAGGATAAGCCAGAATATCATTCAGCCTTAAAAAGGAGTGAAATTCTGGCACATGCTACAATGGGAATGAACCTTGAAAACATTATGTTAAGTGAAATAAAAGCCAGACACAAAAGGACACTTATTATATGATTCCATTTATAGGAAGTACCCTCATAAGGCAAATTCATAGAAACAGAAAGCAGAATAGATGATACCATGGGATACAGGGATAGGAGAATGGGGAGTTATTGTTTGATGGGTATAGAGTTTCTGGTTTGGGGTAACGAACAAGTTCTAGAGAGAGACAGTGATGATGGGTACACACATTATGAATATACTTAATGTCAATGTACACTTAAAACTGATTAAACTGTTAAATTTTATGTTATGTATATTTTGCCACAATAAGAAATAAATATAAACATTGTTTTAAATAAGCACAGAAAAAAATGTTTTTAATCATACCCATGCTACACTAAAATCTTACCTAAGACCAACTGAATCACAATCCCTTGGGTGCAGCCCACATGTTTTTAATATCTAACCACCCTCTCTGTGTTTTGTTCACCTGTTCTTGCCTCTTCTCCTAGATAAATGAATACACATTGAACTGAATGCTTTGTATATTTGAAGCAGTATGCAAAGAGCGCCTGAGGATCAGAAGTTAATGACTTGATGAGGTTCCCTCAACTAAAAAAGTAGACACGATGACTTTTAAAAGTCCACAGTCTTTCATACTCTTTTCCTCAAGAGGTAGGACCTAAGTCACTTCCTCTAGAGTATGAGCTAGACGTATGGGCTGGCTTCCAAGGCATGGAAAATAGCCCTGCCTCTTCCAGCTTGCTCTATCCCGCAACTCACTCACGCTGTGGGAGGAACAGAGACAGACCTGCCTCACCCCAGACCCTGGGCCCTGGGCCCGCAAAGACAGTCCAGGGGCCCTGCAGAGAGGCCCTCGTGATGAGTAACCGAGGCCTCCTGCCAAGCGCTGTGTGAGTGAGCCCCCTTGGAAGCAATACTCCAGCCCTGGTCCAGCTTTGAGGTGCCCACAGCCATGGCCAGCCATTGACTGCAACCTCAGGAAACACCCTGAGCCCCAGTTAAGCCATTCCTGGAATCCTGACCCTTAGACACTCTGTGAGATAATGTTTTTTTTTTTGTTTTTTTGTTTTTTTTTTTTGGTGGTTTTAAGCTGCTGCTAAATTTGGGGGTAATTTGATATGCATCAAAACCTGTCTTCAAACACTGGCATTGAATTAGATTCTCAGGACCAAAAGTGACCTTAAAGGTCACCAAATCTAACAAGCCAGCCCCTTCACTCCCAAGTGCCCTGTCCATTCCTGACTTGAGCTTTTCCTCCCAGCCCTCATCTGTCTGACTGACTTCTAGGTCATTCATTCAGCAAGCACTTATTGAGCACCACTTTGCCAGGTGTAAGTGATAAAGGGCTGAAATATACAGACACTGCACCTGAGTAAAGTGCATTGGCTTCTCCCTGCACCCACGGCCTACTAGTACCCAGATTAAAACTCAGCCTCCAGGCTTTATCCTACAGAAGGCGGCTCAGAGCAAATTTCATACTACACATTTATATTTATATATACCCCCATGAGGTCACACTTGCGTATCAGAAATAAGCATGTAACTTTTTAATTTTAATTTAAATTTTTGCCTATTTATAAGCTTGGAGGCTGATGTGGGCTAACATTTGTTCTCACCACAGACCCTTCATGCATGCTGTTCCCTCTGCCTAGAGATCGTCCCTCAAGGTCACCCCCAGTTCCACCTCTCTCATTATTCCTGCTCTAACACCAGCCTGTTGCAGACACTTCCCTGAACCTCCTATGTCAATGAGCACCTCATCACTGCCCGTCCCCTTCCTGGCTCCATTTCCTCCCTAACCCTTATTACCCCCTGATGCGCTATGTATTTCTTGGCTCATTATCTGCTATCCCTTCTAGAATATAAAGGGATTGGGAACTTTTATCCCATTCTGCTCACTGCTGTACTCCCAGCACCTGGAATGGCATATGTCACAGAGTAGGCATTAAATAATCATTCATTTGTTCATTCATTCATTCGGCGAGTTAGCCAGTCCGTCGTTTACTGAACTTCAGAGGCCCCAGTCCATCATTGATTTAATTGGTTCAAAATTTCACAGAATACAGAGGCAAAATATGGGCAAGTCCCCCACTCCCCCACTACCACACAGAGGCTCTGCTCTTCTGTAGTTTGGGAGCTAGGGCTTCAGGGCAGGAGAGCTTTAGGGCTCTCCTTGTGGCTGCCCCTGGCTTCATGGTGGAAGAACACTGCAGACCGTCCAGGGGGCTGCTGTTCCAGGAAGACAGAAGACAGGAGATTGGCTGCCATGTGGATCCCTGTAAAACAGAGGCAAGGAAGCCCCTCTTTCCTCTTCCCAAAACCAGGACACTGGCCTCTTTCTGAGACCCAGAGGAGAGACAGGACAACCAGATCAGAGGGGGGAGGCACCTGCTTACTGCAGTCTGTAGGGGCCATTATCCCATCCATCCCAACTTGGGAGACAAATTGAGGAGGGTATTGTTTGATAAGAATGGGTTTTCTGCTATTGTACAGAATAAAAAGCAGTCTCTTGCTTTTTTTGGATTGCAGGATAAATCAAGTGCACAGCTTTTTGTTTACAAAGAAACCACCTGTTTACCATTTATAAAGGGACTTGATTGCCTCTGAGAAATATTGGTGTGGAGCTGCAGTATTCTACCCACTGAGGAGTCCAGGGGGTGTAGAAATAGGAGAGAAAAGACAGAAGAGAAAGTTATGGGTCTTTAGGGAAATTCAGTCTCCAGGAGGCTGAGTGATAATAATGGAAACTATGATAAGCCAAGCCTTGTGGTAAATGCATGTCCACTGCATCTATTGGCCCCACACATTCCTGTAATTATCCATATTTTACAGATTGAGAAACCAAGGCTCTGTGGTCACGTTACTTGCCTGGACTCCATCAGCTGGTAAAGCATCAATCACGGATTTAATCCCAAGCCTCAGTTTTATTCTCTGACCATTACTCCTAGGCAAATATGCTGCACTGTCCTCCTAGGGTATTTCTAACACAACTTCACCCAACTCAGATCCAGATATTACTGCAGGCCCAGGTCACTATGGGACCCTTGGAATTTCCAGTCCACCCTGGAGAATGACCACCTGCTGCTGCTATGGGATTAGGGAGCAAAGGGAAGTACAGAACTGGGCTGAGGGACTGGGGCACATTAGAACTGGCAAGGTCTGGCACAAGGTCACTATGAGGACAGTGGCATCAGGAGATGACTTTGTTCAGGAATCCAGTGTCAAGAAGGCTAGGTTGGTAGATGGGGCAGGGAGAGAGGGCATGGGGCTGCCCAGCAGGCTGCCTGGGCAAAGCAGGCAGAGAGGCTGAGCCATCAGCAGGCAAGAAACAGGACTGATGCTGGGACATCGCTGTGGTGGCTCTGGTGGCTCAGGGAACACAGTTCTGCCACAGTAAGTCCAGAACCATGAGGTCCTTTGAAGTCAGTCAATTAGAGCACTAAGCTCCCCCATGCATGGTCCTAAAGGGCTACAGTCCACAGGTATCCCAAGCTTGCCTGGTAACAACCAGGACACACTGACCTGACCCAGCAAACAAGAATCCCTCCCCCAGTCAATTCTCCTGGATTCTGAGAGCATTGGGCCTGGAAAACTTCCAACCTTTAGACAAAGCAGCTTAAGGAAATACTTTCATTTTCAACCAGTGTTTCTCAAAGTGGTGGCCCGTGCTGAAATAAGGATGCAGCAACACACTCCTTCCACCTTTGAGAAGGTCTTTCAATGAAAACAATGCCAACTGAACTAACCTGTGAGCTTAGTGACTCTGGTGCAAGATCTGTATCTCATCAATGACCAGTAACGGTGGATAAAGCAGTATGTGCTATTTCAAACCATTCTTCCCCAGCTCCTTGGTCTAATGTCCTCTCTCTCCCAAACCAATGCCACACCCCATGTGTGTCCCAGGAGACTGACAACATGGGAAGTTGGGGCCTCAAGCACTAGCCTGTAGACAATGATTTCTTTATCTTGACTCAAAAGATGGGGTGGCTATAATGTACCAGCTTATTCTGTCCCTTTACTCTCAAAAGAAACAGAGTCATTGTTCCTTAGAAACAAAGATAGCATGCCCACTTATGAATTAGAAAAGGAAGAAAGATTGCCAGGCCAAAATCTTTTATGGAGAAATTTCTCTTCCCATCGGTAAGAAGCAGCCAGTAAGTTTCCTGTAAATCTGATAACTAACAAGGCTGAAACTTCATGGGCTGAATCTGTCAGAGAGATGAAAGGCTGCCTGAATTATTTCAAAGGGACAAATTATTACTTCATAGTCATCTGATGTTAATCCCACTCTTTATCACCTGAGATGACGCTTTCTGACTGCCCAGTGTCCCATGGCAGATTTACAGCAGATCCAAGAATCCCCATCCAACAGATTTCTTCTACATCCATTAAAGGCTGCATCTTGTCTGAAAAAGGATTGGGAAAATGCCATCTTTTCCTCAGACCCATCCTTGGAGAGGTGTCTGCCTCATTAATGACAAGGCCACTTTGTCATATCTCAGAGCAAACCGCCCCCTGGCTGCCTTGGGGGAGAAGCTGCTTCTCTCCTTTCTGCTTCACGCCTTTGCCACCTGTCAGGTTCCATCGTGATTGGATCAATGGTCACTTGGAATTAGCTGTGAAGTAGGAAGAACCAGCTGGGAAGGCTAATGTGCCCCATGGCAAAAGGGTATACCAATCTGATTTGGAAAGGAAGTAGAAGGTTGGGGTTTATCAGAGCCCTTCGCTGATTTGCTGAGTGACCTCTGGAACTGGTTCTTAAATATTGGGGGTCATGAATCCTGCCAAAATCTGATGAAACTATCCACTTTCTTCTCAACAACAACAACAACAACAACAACAACAAAGAGCTCATACATGTTACCTACACACACACACCATATGGACCACAGCCAAAAAGTCACTGACTTAGGGTTGTCTCTGACCCCAAGAACTACCTATGCTCCTTTTTTCCTCTGTTATAGGTCCTTTGGGATGTATGGTTAGATGGATTTGGATTTTCAGCACGGAAAGGATAACCTGAGTATGTTTATTATAATGGCATATATCTGGAAGGGAGGAGGTCTGGGTTTTAATTCTTCCAGTCTCTAATTACTTGGGTGTAGGAAAGCTGTATTTCCTCTGGTCACCCAATCTTTAAGAAAGTGGGTGATTAACAACTTCTCCAAGGAGTCTTAAGGGTTCCTTAAGGAACTACCAGGTGGTTTGAGGCAGGGGCATGGTGAGGCTGCATGAGCAGAGATTTGTGGGCATTCTCTCACCCTCCCCTTCAATCAGAGCAGCTCTTCTGGCCTTAAAGAGTTTGAGCATCTGGATCATAGGATCTCTAGGGTATCTTCCAGGGGTGACTTTCTAGAATTCTAAATCTGACCAGGACAGAGAGATGAACCAAGGAAGAACAGCCTCACTGGGATCATATACCCCCGGCCTTTGCCTCTGCCCCAACTGAATGCAAGTCTATCTTCAACCTTGCAGCCTCAGAGGTCAGTGATTCAAGCCAGATGCACCTGGCACGAGATGCAACATGTATGGAAGAAAGCAAGAAGAAAGACCTTGCTGGGGAAGGGGAAGATGCACACTGTTAAGCTCTCACTTACAAGCCCCCCAGTTACAGAGAGCTGAACCTTGCAAAGTTCCAGGGGCACCAAGTGAATGCTGAGAGAAACAGCAGGCTGCTTGCGACCCATTCAGTGTGGAGCTGTGTTACTGGTATTGTTCTGCTAACTTGCTAAATAGCTATAATTAAAACAGGGCTATTATCATTAATTATGATCTTCCCTCTTCTGATTGGCAGGTTGGTGCTTTTACCAAGTTTCAAAGGAAGCAAAAGAGATAGCTGGGGCTGAACTCTTCTGACACTGGAGCAGAGGGCACAGTGGCATTGCAGGCACAGCAAACCTTTGTGCCCATGGGGCGGGCTCCCCTGCCAGCCCCTCCAGACACAGCAGGCTGCCGGCTGTCTCCCTGACTCCTCCACATGCTGTCACAAGTTGAGCCCTTGTACTCTTCACAAAGTAATGTGATGAGACTGGGGGAAGCGGGGGAGATTCCACAGGCAAGAACAGGACGAAAATTCTACTTGACTTTTTAAGGCTCAGTTGAAATGTCACGTCTTCCATGAAACTTTTCCCAATTCTCCACCCTCCCATAGCCCCCTTACCCTCTCTAGGTCACAATGAATCACTCTCTCATCATCATCTTCACTGTATGTATGCCTCCCTTTTCCCTAGTCTTCAGTGATGTCCTCTGCCATCAAATTGGAGAGATACTCGCTAAAGCGTCCCCAGTCCAGTGAGTTCTAGGAACAGGGTTCACCCCATTGCATGATGCCCTCATTTCCTGAGCCTCAGCTCTTTGGGAGCCTGATGAAGAACCCCACCACACCACCACCCCCACCTACCTGCAAATAGGGATACCATTTGAGCTTGTCTAAACAAACACAATCATTTCCAAGTCTGCTATGAAATGCAAAAGGTTATGAAGGATTATAAGTATGAGAGCCTTAGTGTCTCCTCACAGCAAACCTTGGCTTGACCTAGAACAACGGTTGCCAGACTTGAAGGTATTAAAGTCAGGAAAATAAAGGTACACAGGAAGAAGCCAAGTGAAAATTGCATACAGGTCATTTAAAAACAATAAGAAAAAATAATGTATAAGCATAACATGATTTCTTGACATGAACTGTTACACGGGATTAAACTGAAACTTCACTTATTTATAAAACCTAGACAATATCAAGTAGGTTTCACTTCACCTGTGGAATAGACATGATGAGTCAAAGGAGCTATTTATGTTTTCATAATACTAGAGGTGCCTGCTAAAATACAGGACACCAAATTAAATTTGAATTGCAGATAAAGAGCAAATACATTTGGGATAGCACATGACTATCCCAAATATTATATGGAACATGTTTATCTGAAATTAAAGTTTAACTGGGCATCCTGAATTTTTACTTGCTATATCTAGCTACTCTACCTAATACCCAAACATTTTTTACTTGGTCAAAAATGGAAAAACAAGTATGCAAGTGTACCCTTGATATCGAGAGAGAATTTTTTCTTAAAAAAAAATTCTCTCGATTTCCCTTTTAAGAAGGTCAACAGGATGGGGGGTGGGGAGGCCCACCCAAAACTCACTCCTTCTACACACACAACCCAAAGCCTGGACTGACTCTAGCCACTGAGGTCTGTTTGGAGATCCCCAGTCCCTCAGGCTTTTCCTTACTCTAGGCCTTTGTTTTCAGTAGCCTCTTGCCTGAGTGTTCTTAACCCCATATATGTCTGTGAAATCCTCAAGAACCCCCTTATCCAGAAAATATTCCCTGCCCCACCCAGACTGTCCAGGCCTCTGTCCAGTGATATTATTCATCAGCACATGATGATGAAGTCCTGATCCCCACCCCCAACCCCTCCCCCCCCCCCGCCAACAGTGCCAGCATTGCTCTAGACACACAATGACATTCAGTAAAAAATACTGAAATGAAATGCATTTGTCTTTCATGAGATAAATACAGAGCTGAGTAACTCAAACTCAGTGGGGTAAAAACTAGGCTCAAATCTATTCACTCCTTTAAGAATGAAATAGAAGTTTATTGTAGGCCAATTAATTATATTTGAGCCTTTTGTCTGAGAAAAATCTATCACATGTGTGCAGTACATGTGTACCTGGTCCTGTACCTCTTTGGTCACCTGCATCTTACCTTTTAACCTTCAATCAGAGACTGGGTATATTAAAAAAATATATATGAACTCAAAACTCAGGCCAGTGATACCAACCATGTCTGTTTTTTCTCAGGAGGGAAGAGAAGGAAGGAAAAGTGCCTTCAGCTGACAGTAACTTGTCTGTCCTGAGGGCAAATGAATCTCAACCTTGTGCCATCAAAAAAATGGCACAACCTGAGGAAAAGGAGCCTTCAAATCAGAGAGACCTACATTTAACTTCTAGGTGGTTCACCCTGGGCAGGCCCTATAACCTCTTCCACTTTAGTCCCATCGTTTATAACATAGGAGTAAGTACACCTAACTCATAAAGTTATTATGAAGAAGAGCAGACATAACACAGTGAAGCACTTAGCTCAATGTTTGGCAAAGTAGACACTTAATAGGTGTCGGTTTTCATATTCTGGTCATAAGACTTGCCATGGTTTAGACAATAAAGATGAGAAGAGAAAGGCTTGAAAGAGGAACACTCCCACTTGAAATCGGGAACATCTTAATCCACCCCAGCATTTGGACGACTTCTGCACATTTCTCTTAATGCCTCCTTGAGTGAGTGATTATTGTCATTGTGTCTAGTGCTTCTATGTTTCTATTGGGCATACAGTTCACCTGGTACAGACATATTTCAGGTCTCTTACTGCCTAACAAAGTACCATCAAAATGGAGTGGCTTAAAACAACACCATTTTATTATATCTCATGAATTTTATGGCTCACAAATTCAAGCAGGACTTGGCTAGGCAATTCTGCTCCATGTGGCATCGCCTGGGGTCATTTGGTGGTATTCAGCTGGTGGATGGGCTGATCTCAAAGGCCCACAGTGGCTTCACTCATATATCTGGACTTTGGCAAGATGGCTGGAAGTCAAGGCTTAGGAGCGGCAGTTGATCACAGTGCCTTCCTGGATATGAGAGGATGCCCAGACTTCGCACATTGCACCTGGTTTCCCCCACAGTGAGCATCTCAAGAGAATTGGGAGAAAGCTACTTGGCCATCTCTGATCCACTCTCAGAAGGTCACACAGAGTCACTCGTGCCATATGCTATTGGTCAAAACAGTCACAAGCTTACCCAGATTCAAGGGGAGGGGACACAGGCTCCCCACTTCTCACTGACAGGAGTATCAAGGAATTTGGACCCAATTTTTAAACTGTCACCCTGGGAGTCTTATTAAAATTAAGTTTCTGGTTCAGCAGGTCTGGTGTTGAACCTGGGATTCTGCATTTTTTAAAAGGTCTCAAGTGATACTGCTACTGCTGTTCCATGGATTACACTGAGTAAGAAAGGTTTCGACAGCCCATTACATTGCATCTTCCATTGAACTCAAATCCTGTCTGCTCCTGTTTCTGTTGCCTCATTTCATGGTAGCTTCATTTAATTTAGAACTCAGCTGGCCAATCTTTCCTTGGGCTCACTGGAAAGACTGCTATGCTCAGAGATCTTTATCTCAAAAGAAAGAAATGTCCCTGTGTTTAGATTTTACAAGGGAGCTTACCATGACTAAAGGGGGGAATCTCTGGCATATGAGGATGTCAGGTCAGGTAATCACAAAACCCTTTCGGCATCTTTTTCTCCACCATCTATTTCAGGAGAGACATATCCAAGAAGACACGTGTAAGAAGAGGTCTCCCCGGCTATTTATCACCTCTGGACACTCAGACAAGATCGTGACTCAGCTAGTTGCTGACCAGTAAATTCTGATGCTGTGGGTTCTGATCATACGCATTAATGACCCAATTACCATGGATGTTCCTGAGTGTAGAGGGCTGGGCGTGGATGCACTGAGCATATAGTTCAATCAAGCATCTTTTCTATAAAAAAGAAGTATACACTAGCTAATGATCAAGGTTAACACAACTTCATTTGCTAACATCTACTTGCTTATTTAAGGAATGATACAATTCAAAGCAGAATTCAAAGAACTACAAACCTCTAGATATAATAGGGTGATTTCTGGATTAATTCTCAACTACTAGAAATTACTATTTCCACACTTCTTAAAGAGGCATTTCCCTTGTTCAACCAAAACAAGTACAGATTTTTTTTTCCTGTGTAGAACTTCTAAGGGCTATGCTGCTCCAGTGACTGATCCTAGTTCAGAACTCAGAGACACATGGGCACCACTGGATTTGAAACATACCAGGTAATTATCCCACCACCAAAAAACCTCATGAATGCTTCTTTTCAATATACCATATTAGCTCTGGAATACTCTAAGTTATAGAAGTCAAGTTCAAGATATGTATGTGACTTCCTATCAACTTCTCAAATATAATTTACTCTTAGTATACCCACAGTCTACATTTTTTTTTAAACTTTATAGTTTATTGTCAGGTTGGTTTCCATATAACACCCAGTGCTCTTCCCCACAAGTGACCTCCACCAAGACCATCACCCCCCATTACCTTTCCCCCTTCCCCTTCCCCCCTCAGTTTGTTTTCAGTATTCAAGAGTCTCTCGTGTTTTGTCTCCCTCCCTCTCCCTAACTCTTTTCCTCCTT
>CM053576.1:109606109-109635232 GCA_028646485.1 Cryptoprocta ferox | reverse complement strand
GCCCCTATGCATCAGCACTTCTGGATCCCTTGGGTAAATCCCCAGCAGTGCTATTGCTGGGTCATACGGGAGTTTTATTGATAGTTTTTTGAGGAACCTCCACACTGTTTTCCAGAGTGGCTGTACCAGTTTACATTCCCATCAACTACCCACAGTCTACATTTTTTACACCTTCATTCAAAACCATATGGAAAAAATACCAAGTAACATGCCAATTGCTTTTTTTTAAGTTTATTTTGAGAGAGAAAGAAAGAGTACCCAAGTAGGGGAGGGGCAGAGAGAGAGAGAGGGAAAGAGAGAATCACAAGGAAGCTCCACATTGTAAGTACGGGGCTCAAACTCATGAACTGCAGGACCATGACTTGAGCCAAAGTTGAATGCTTAACAGACTGAGCCACCCAGGTGCCCCACATGCCAATTTCTAAGACCATCCGGTATGCCATTTCCTCTGACTCTTGGGAAACTCACTGTTGGTACAAAAGAGGGATTTGCATCCTGTTTATTTGTATCAGAACATTTCACCAGGTGAAGTTCTAAGAAGATCCCAATGTATAAAATTAATAGAGCTATGGGGGAATCAAAAGTGGAGACATCTCCATCTCTGGACAGTCTGAAAACCACTGGGTAGAAGTTAATTTAAACCAAAAAATGACTTTGAATAGAAAACTAATGTGGCAGCTTCCTCTTTAAAAGTTGTGTCTTTGGGGGTGCCTGGGAGCTTAGTCAGTAAAGTGCCCAACTCTTGATTTCAGCTCCGGTCATGATCTCACAGTTCATGAGTTTGAGCCTGGCATCAGCCTCTGTGCTGGCAGCATGGAGCCTGCTTGGGATTCTCTCTCTGTCTCTCTCTGCTCCTCCTCAATTCCCTCTTTTCTCTCAAAACAAATAAATAAACATTTAAGAGTTGTGTATTTTTACTTTGTTAACATTTAAGCACTGGGTGTTATATGTAAGTGATGAATCACTAAATTCTACTCCTGAAATCATCATTACCATCATAAAACTACATATTAACTATCTTGAATTTAAATAAAATTTAAAAATTTTAAAGAAAAGCACATTTGAATGTAACAAAATGTATCCAGAGCTGTACAATGGTTTCTCTGCAGAAGGGAAAGAGAAAAGAAGGAAGGAGATCTGGATGGATGGATCTATTTCTAGAGAGAGGATGAATGAATGAAACTGGGGTTTGGGGTGGTGGATGGTCAGGTAAGGTGGATAGACTCTGATGGAGATGTTCTCAAGTATTCCTAGTCCTGGATGGCTGACAGAGCAGTCATTCCATTTATGCCAGCTTGTTACATAAAAAGGACAACAGCTAAACAGATATTTCTGGATTCTATTGGAAATAAGCTGGAAAAACAAGACAACAGTGTGCTTTACAAATACATCATAGAGAAATGCTTCAAAAAATGTGTACATCCTGGGGGCTTAGGACCCCTACATGAGTATTTCCAGGCCATTTCTATTTTCAGTTAAACACAGAGCACTTAAAGTAGGAGAGAAGCAAGCTCTGCCCTCTGTCTTAACTAGGCATTCATTTTGGCAATAGACCCCTATGTTCCATGCCACTTGCACTGAGATTTAACTGTTCTGTGGAACTTTCTTTTCCCCATGCCAATCAGACTGTACATCACAAGAGTAAAGAGACCATGTCTTATATTTGGTAAACTTTGTTCATACCTAACCTAACTTTCATCTTGTATTAGGATGAAAAAATGGAAGTTTCCAAGGTCAAACAAGCCTGGGTCTGTATCCCTGAATGCCTTTGATGGAAATATGGATTTCTGTGCAGTGGGATTTCTAAAGGTGAGTTTGAAACTCTATCTTTTGTTCTCTCTGCTACAAAGAAGCTACAGACTTAAATAGTCCTACTCCAGTCTCTTGGAACCCTAAAAACAAATATTTGAGGGAGTAGGATTTCCCTTTCAGGCAGAATCTGTCTTTAAGAGGGGAAGCGGCAGTTAGCTCCTTTCTCCACCTACAGAGGACCACCAACAATGCCATATATTTGAATTATATTAAACAGTTTACAAAGTATTTTCACATTTATTCTTTCTTTGTGCTCAGAATCTCTGGGAAGTGGGCAGGGTAGATATCATAAATACTGTATCATATATGAGATTAACCCAAAGTCATTGAATTAATATACTGTGAACCTGGGTCTAAAAACAAAAGCTCCCAGCAGCTGAATGTTCCCTTGTCTCAATTCCACACAGTCAGAGACTTGCCTCAGGCCACATGGGCCAGAAGCAGGCTCAAGTCTTGGACAGAGGCCTTCAGCTCTTAATTCAGTGCACATTTCATTAAAATGTAATAAAAGGGGAATGGAAATTGCAGTGAAACAACCTAAGTCTGCATCCTAGATCTGCCATTCCTGACTATATAGCTTTGGGTAAGTTAATTCCTTTGGAACTCAGTTTCTTCATCTATAAAATGGGGATGGTAACACTTCCTTCAAGGGAGTCTGTGACGATTAAGTGAACCAATATAAATGAAAGCCCAGGGCTTGGTGAGAAACATAATGAGTGCTCTATAAAAATTTATCGAATTGGAATAAAGGAAGAAGAGGGGCCTTCTTACCCTAAAACGTTTTCTTCTATACGACTGTCATATCACAGTATATGAAAATCATTACTTTGGGGGTAAAGACTCATCTTTTTCAAAAATGGAAATAATGACCCGTCACACACAAAAAGTGACACCATGCAGCAGATATTTTTGAAAGAGGTGGATTTAGGAAAACAAGCACCCCAGGGTAATGGGAGCCCTGGAGAGGATGCTGGCTGATAGCCACCTTTGTATACCAACAGGGGTAATGTAATGCAACTTAATGAGCATAACGCTGCAATTAACACTTATCTACATTAGGAAGTTTCAGATCAAGTATTTCATTCATGTCTCCCAAATACTTGTCAAATCATCATGGTCACAGACCATAGAAACTAGAAATGGCCTTAGAGATCACTCCACCACATCTCACTTAAAAATGACAAGTCTGAGGCCCATAAAGAAGAACATTTTATGATTCAGGAGAGAACCATAAGAAACTGCTAAATTCTGATGCTGCCTGGGAACAAGCGTTAACATTTGCATCCAACTGCTTAGGGAGACGCTGACTCTCCATCGACACACACAGCCCTGGAATTGCCACCCAAGCACTGATAGCTGATGATTAGGGAGGTCATCACCAGTCACAGGTAGAGGCCCAGATACGGCAAGGCCTGAGTGCAACTTCCTGAGTGGTGGGAAGAACAGGCACAGCCCTCTGGACATTCAGCCTCTCCACACAGTGTCGGAGCTAAGAGCAAGATTTGGCAGAAGCCCATTCTCTGAGCGTGTGTCCATTACTTGGGGAAAAAGTGGCTTCACTGAGTTCCACCACTCTCTCCCTGACCCCGTCAAATGACTGTACACAACCATGGTCTCAAGCATGAGGTGGACTCCATTACCACCCTGCAAATATTGTCTCTCCTTCCCACCCTCTATGGGAGGATATACTCCTCTGTCCCAAAGACAGTGGCCTTGGCCTCAGAATTTCTTTTGGCAAATGGGGTGTACATAGATGTGGTAAGGTATCAGCTCCAAGCAGAGTCTCTCTTGTACTAGTTCCCTCTGCCATGAGAATATTGATGCTCGGGGAAGAGGTGCCACTTCTTCATCCTGAATCCCAGAATGTGAAGGTGCATGGAGCAGATCTGAAGTTACAGACAGCCTGGACAGAACAACAGTAGCCATCTCCTGACACCAATAAGCAGCATGAATGAGAGATGTATAAATGGTGTAAAGCAATAAGAGTCAGAAGTTATTTAAAAATTTTCTACTTCATTCTTCATCTGTTGGACTGTGATTTTTGGGTAAAAGATATACCCATTTTGCCTTCTAATAATTGTTTCTGATCACTTATTCTGCACTGGAGCCTGAGCTAAATGCTTTACAATCATTGGCTCACTTGATCCTCACAATGAGCTATAATCGAGATATTACTGTCCCCATTTAACAGATGATAAAACTGAAGCTGAGAAAGTCTGATGGCTGACGGTGAAAGGATTGATCCATGAGTGGTGATTGACCCAGGACCTGAAACCAGAACCGTCCATGCCAGGGCCTGGCTCTCATCAACACCACCCCAGACTTCTTCTATGGGCATTGATGACACTGGGAAACAGTGAGGCCAGGACACCCAGAACCTCTCCCCTGCTCCAGCATACATATTCTTTCCCAACAGAATATTATCTTTTTTATTTTAAATAGGTTCTTGGTAGAGGAGGGAATGACTTGTGGATCTTCAGAATGATCTAAGTACCCCACAAGCCCATTTTTAAAAGCAAGTTGAATTCTGAGCCTTCCCAAGGTTGACACGGTCAATTCCATCATGCTCAGAGCCCAGGAGACCCAGCTTTATAAAACCATCCAGCCCATTCTCCATTAAGGCACAGCGGTGCCTTGCAATGGCCATAATGCTTCTCTCCTTGATTTACAGCCCCATCTATTCTGGGCCACTCCTGATGGGCTGTTGTCATCCCCTGCTGCCTGACAGTTTTAGGGATTCTTCTCAGGCCATAATTTCTGAATATTTCCACCCCTCCCCTTCCTTAGCCCTGGAATTTCAGCTACTTTCCATTCAGAAAAAGATTGCTCCATTTATTCTCAGCTTCATGGTCCTTTTTACATTTATCTACTGCTCAGCCACCTTCCTGATCAGGTATTTAAAGATAAGCCAGTCTACTTCTGACGAGTGACCCTGCTCCTTTTTCTCATTGCTCTGAGTTTCTCCCTGGCAGACTCCATATCATTTTATATATTTGCAGGCTTCCAACTCATTCCATTATTCTTTTCCTCTTATCAAATGAGATAATGGATGTGGAAGGGCCTAAGAAACTAAAAAGAGGTACATAAATATTAGTTTCTTGCAGTGGTGGTTGTTGTTTCTAGAACTAACAACATCCCAAGTTCAGTTCATTGTGGTAAAATGTTAACTCTCACTGCTGTGATGGTTCCCAGATTTGCTTTCACCTTCCAACAAAGCCAACATCAGGGCCGAGGCTGTCGGGGTCTGAACTCTCTGGTATACAGTGCTGCCTATAATAAACAGGCTGCTGCCCAGCTTCAGGACTGCACGGTTACCTAGATTCCTGTTTCCATGATATCTGTAGTTATAGGAGTTAGCTTGTTTAAATGAATGGAGCTTATTAAATTTCAGGGGTAGTGGCTCAAGAAGTTGTTTGCATGGGGAAAGCATGGGGCTGACAGAGCTGGGTTCAACTCCCACTCTGCCATTCATAAACTGAATGACCTTGACCAAGGTAACCTCTCTGAGCCTTCATTTCCTCATTTGCAGTCTCTCCCTGGACTGGCATGAAAGCTAAATTCAATAGTCCTATAAAAACCCTTAGCAGAGTGCCTGGCACATGACAGTCAACCAATAAAAGTGTGTGACTAATATTAATAAAGAAATGGAAGACTAGAAGTCATTGCAAATAATTTAAATGCTCATAAGCTTTCAAGTCAAAAGGGATGCCAAAGACCTGAAATCTTGTCTTATACTAGAAAAAGATGAAGAAACCCAAGGAGAACTTGGTTGTCCTGCTCTGCAAGCTCTTAGGGCAGGGCCACACCTGTCTCCATCGCAGGGCCACACCTGTCTCCATCCTGTTCCCAGTGCCAGGACTCACACTAGGCACTTAGTGAATATCTGTTGCTGTTGTGGAGTGTTGTCAGACTCAACATGGGCAGTATAGCAAGGTGGCTCCTGGCAGGTGTTAGGAGTCTGTAAGCTCTAAGCGACAGCCCAGCTCCCCTACTTGAACAGGTGACTTAACCTCCTGAAGCCCTTGTGAAATGGAAAAGGCAATCATACTTCCTTTGTGGGGCTGCTAGGATGGTTATATAAGAAGTGGAGACAAAACCTAATTCAAAAAAAACTGCCCCCCAAAACAAATAAAGTGTTAGCTCTTAAAATCCACAATAACTTGGGGCACCTGGGGGCTCAGTCAGTTAAGCCTCTGAATCTTGATTTTGGCTCAGGTCATGATCCCAAGGTCATGGCATGGAGCCTCAAGTTGGGCTCTGTGATGAGCATGGACCCCGCTTGAGATTCTCATTCTTATTCTCATTCTCTCTCTCTCTCTCTCTTTCTCTCTCTCTCTCTCTCCCTTTCCCTCTGCCCTTCCCCCACTTGCATGCACATGCATATTCATTTGCTCTCTCTCTCAAAAACAAAACAAAACAAAAAACCCTCATAATAACTTATCTAAGATCACTTAGCTACATAGTGGGAGAACAATGAGAACCCAAATAACATGATTTCCAGCTGGGATATTTTCTTCTACAGTAGAAAAATGAAATTTTAAAACATCAGGGTGATATCATGTTACCTAATATTTCATTCTTGTTCTCAAGCACGTTTTTTCATGTCATGATCCCAGGGTCATGGATCTCTTCAAATGGATTCTCTTCAATTTCTCAAGTATTTTGCTTTTTCCATTAGGAGGAAGACAATGGAAAATGCCTTAGAGCAGTGATACTTTAAACACACACACACACACACACACACACACACACACACACATACACACACACACTAATTAAACATAGTCCTCTTAAAATGTACTTTTTGGGTCAACATTTCCTATAGAAAAATGTAGTATTTGCTTAACAATGAATGGAAACCATAAAAACCCTAACGATTCTATCAGCGGTAAAACCTCAATATGTCAAGTCAAATGCCCAGGCTCCTTTCTGAAGAATTCATATGAAGGTGTCATCATTATCCATAATGCATTTTTGAATCAGGTCTTAAAACTTAATGTGGCTTTTATGCTTGGAAATAAGGCAGGATCTGGGGTTGACAAGTTACAGTGGCACACAAGAGGGCTGCCGGTTGTTCCTAATTCTCCAGGATGATTTAAACCATAATTAGCCCTGAAAGTTGTTACTCCTCCTCCTCACCATTTTGCGCTGTGAATGGGTGACAACCTGGGAAACCAGGGCCATTCCAAAGTGAATTGAAATTCCACTAGAAAACCTTCTTCATTCTGAAAGACACTGCAAGTGAACAGGGTTAAAAGACACAATGTTTCACTAAAAGGGAATGGGCTGTGAGTTGAAAGTTATACGACCGAAAATCTTGGCAGAGAGACAAATGCTCTGAGAATGGACACAGGAAGCTGCATCTCCGACAGTCCCTGTGCTTGTGGCTGCCAGCCTGGCCACACCGAAGTCCTGAACCTCTTCCCTCCTTCAGAAACCTACAGGGGTAACCACTTAAATAATGTGGAAAAGAATTCAGTCTTCATGAATGAGTGCTGCGTGATTAACCATAGTTTCTTATTTATTCCTTCTAGATAACACTTGCATTTTAACAGTCCTTCCAGTGGCTTCATTCAGGAGCTCCCTTACCATCAAAATTCAGCTGTTGATTATAAGCTTCAATCCAGTCGATTGCTAGCCAGATTATCTTTTGGGCTGATGGGCATTTGAAAGGAGCACCACAGGACTGAGCTCATGGCTCTCCAGCATGTTCATGGCCCGGGGCAAAGAACAGGGGCCAGCTCAAGTTATGGGTCTCTCTCTTTCCCTGGCCTTCACATTTCCCAGGCACTGTGTTTGGTGCCAGAAAGATTCAGGCACAGGTCTCTTCAACCTGACATATGGAACATGTACCGAATGTCCCCATGGGGTCCACAACTGTTCTCTGCAATGGGAGGGTGGGAGAGGAAATGGGGGTGCAAGAAGACTCAGAAATGGCTGCAGAAATGGCCAGAAAATGCCTGCAGTCACAAGCTCTTGGGGAACACAAAGGAGGGAGTGGGTATCTCTTGCAGAGGCAGGGAGGGGGCTATGGAGGCTATGTACCTTGGAGGAGTTAACATTTGAGTGGAGACGTAAGATATGAAGAGCAGTTCCCAGGATGGAAAGGAACAGAAAGGGCACGGAAGAGGGAACCACTTGACGAAAGCACAGAGCTGTGCAGGTAAATCAGGTGTTGCTATGGACCCACTCCATATGTGGGCACCTTACCCACCCACCCCCAACACAAAAAGAAAGAAAAGAAGGGAGGAGAATGAAAAAAAAGCCAGCAGAGACCCAGTCCCCAGGCCACTGACTCCCAGCAACACTGCCACAGAGGACCTCTCCCCTCTCCAGCCCAGGCATGCCCACCCCTGGCTGTCACCCATAGCAGAGTAAGTGTGTATTCTCAGTGAACCCATTTTGACTCTTTCTTCCAGATTCTAGGTTTAAAAGCACAAGTAGGGGCACCCGGGTGGCTCAGTCAGTTAAGTGTCCACCTCTTGATTTGAGCCCTGTGTTGGGCTCTGTGCTAACAACACAGATCCTGCTTTGATTCAATTCTCTCTCACCCTCTCCCTCTGCCCCACCCAACTCGTTCTCTCTAAATAAATAAATATATACATACATACATACATAAACATTTTTAAAATTTTGAATAAAAGCACATGGAAAGGCCACATTCCTAACCAAAAATGGAAGAAAAAATGGTTTCTTTGAAACTGATCAAATGCAATTAAGGCAGAATATCCAACTCATCTACCTTTGATTAACCTTTATCTGGAGAGAAATGATTGGTGATTAAGAATTAGATGAGGTGACTAATTATATCAGGAATCTGCCTTCGAAGAAATCTTTCAGCACCAGAGAAAAAGCTGATAAAAAACAATCATGGCTGTAATGGTGCCTTTTAAGGAGAATAATTAACCTGTAATAACAATTTTGGCCTCAACTTAAGCCCTGTAAAATAATCCTTTTTCATTAACTTCAAGTTCAATTAGCATCAATAATGAACGTTCATTAGAAATAACCGCAGCATCGAGCTCCCTGATGGCTGATTCTGCGCTGCTCTGCCTCCAGCTGAAAGGCCCTCAAGCCCTTTGCTGCCACAGGAGCTGCATGTCCCCAAAGTAGGAAGCTCTGAGTGTGCTCATTGCAGGACAGGGATGAATTTAGTCTTCTTAAAAGTAGAAGTTTCATCTGACACTGACGTTTGTAGGGATGAAAAAGAAGAAGAGGAGGAGGAGGGAGAGGGGGAAGAAGATGCTGCCACCACCATCCACCACCATCCACCACTGTCCATCACCATCCACCACCGTCCACCACTGTCCACCACCATATCCGGTGGCCTGTTAATCTAAATGTTTGATATCCACAGGCCTATGTATCAGAAAGATAGTGAACCTTCTCCAGTCTTCAACTGAGTGAATTTGCAATCCAGACATTCCCCTGAATTATCCCACATGAGGGGAAGGTCCCCTATAGGATATGACCCAGAAGGAATCAGGAGCCGTATATGGAACTGTCTGCTCTTTCTATAATTCCCCAAATTAAAATGACTATGTGGTCACTCAGCCAGCAATCCCCCTCCCTTCCTGCTAACAGAAGCTCAACTTTGGTCAGGTTTGGGATATCACTGCACATCAAGGGCACTGTTCCAGACCTGGGAGTTGACTGCAGAATGGGTTAAGCCAGTGGTTCTCAGAATGTCGTCTCCACACCAACACAGATGTGTTAGACATGCAAATTCTCAGGCCCTACCCTAGACCTGTTGAGTCAGAATCGTTGGGGATGGGGGTCCGTAGAGTCTGTTTTAATAAGCCCTGCCACTGGTTCTGATGCATGTTCAGGCTTGACCAAGTGAACAGTATTATTTCTTCTAGATAATCTCTTGGGTTAGGCATGGCCATGTGAGACTGCCCTCTAGCAAATGGGACACAAGGGGAATCCACTAGGGGCCTTTGGAAAAGTTTTTCTTCTTCTTATGAAGGAACAAAACACAAACATTTGCCCTTTCTGGCTATATGTGAAGAAGCTTCTGCAGCCACCAACCTTGAAGAAGGCAGAGTGGAAAGACAGGAAGGGCCTGGGTTCTTGACTTTGTCATGCACCATGAATTAATCAATCCTGGAGCCACACCAACTGTCGACCTCTTATTATATTAGCTCCTTTTAGTTGGGTCTTTATTACTTGTAGCCAAAAGCATTTTAGCTGACCTCAATGAGAATAAACATGATCACAGTACAAATAGTGTCTATGATGGACTTATCATGTGCCAAGTGCTGTGGTGACTCTCATGTGCAGTCATCTGCAGCATCTTCACACTTTGCTTTTAAATGTGTAAAACTAAGTACACTTTTTTCTTTATTTTAAGGAAATTCCAATTTAGTCACCTCAAATTAATTTTTTCTAGCACCTACCATGGTACCTTGAATATGATAGGTACTTCTCTTAATGTCTGTCCATAGTCAAAATGAAAATCAGAAGTTGGGGTGGCTGGGTGGCTCAATAGGTTAAGTGTCCAATTTTTGATTTTGGCTCAGGTCACGATCTCACAGTTTGTGAGATTGAGCCCCTAGTTGGACTCTGCACTGTCAGTAGGGAGCCCACTTGGGATCCTCTCTCTCTCCCTTCTCTCCCTGTCCCTCACCATGCTCACACTCACTGGCTCTCTCTTTCTGTCTCTCTCTGTGTGTGTCTCTCTCTGTCTCTCTCTCTCAAAATAAATAAGTAAACATTAAAAAAAAAAAAGAAAATCAGATAATGCAGCCAAACTGTAGTATCCACCTGCCCTTGACCAGGCTCCACAGAAGGTCAATGGTAGTTCAAGGACATCCTGAAAAATGAAAGACTTATGCTGTACTGTCTCCCTACTTTGCCTCACCCCTTAACCTGCACACCCCAAGAGAAAAATGTGAGAAGAGAAGGAGGCATCCCATGATGAATGAAAGTTGGTGAAAAAATAGAAGAGAAGGTGGGAAGGAAAGAGGGACAAGGAACATGAATGACACAGCTGAGGAGTGCATGGATATGAGCTCCACAGTCTTCTGGAAAATTATAATCAAGTATCTTTTTTAAGAAAAGATTTCCCTTAAAATAGGGATGGGAAGGAAGCACAAGCTTAAAATGAGGAGGGAAGTCTTCAGGCTTAGAAACCTAATCCCAGTTAGGGGAACCAAATCCCAGTTCAGCCACTTACTCGTCTAATGATCTGGGCAGGTCACACAAACCCCAAAAGTCTCATTTGTGAAACAAATTAAAATACTACTCTTTTGTGGCTGTAAAGGTTAAATGAGAGAATGTCCCCGTAAAGTGCCTGGCATATAATAAATGTTCAATAAATGTTAGCACCTGCGTCTTATTTCTCCAACTGCTCCATCTCCATCATTACCTCATCTAAAGTCAAGTTTGATACCCTGTGCCAGGTAATGCTTGAGAACATCTAAGTAAATTGCTGGGAAATTTTTCCCTTTGAAGGGGAGGAAGAAGAGGATTAGACTAGAGAAAATTGCCTTCTGAGAGCTGTACCTGCTTTTTGTGCTAACTCAGTTCAAACCACAGATGAAACATTGATGCCAGGAAAGGAGTCCCGGCTATAAGCCCATCCACCAGCTCTGAAAGCCCTACTTCATCTGATCACATTATCTGCCAAGCAGCTCCTCTCTTGTTGAGAATCAGTGCTTTACTTAAGAAAAGCTGCAAATCAAACAACAGAGCTGTCCAGGGAGCTGAGAATTTAGCTCTTTAAACATTTCCTCCTATAAATATAAATGGTTGCTTTTCTCTAGAGAAACCTTCTATCCCTCTGATCACTGAAGGATTGGAGAGGGTGCCAAGAGGATCACTATATCTTCTGGTGAACATTCCTGATCACCTTAATCTCTTTGCTGACAATCTTCTGATCTGACAGAAATAGAGGTTATCATGTCCCTCAGTTTATAAAGTATTAGGGGAAGGGGGAGTGGATCAGAGGGAAGAACAGAACACCAAAATCACCAGGGAGGCAGATGGGAGGGGGAAAGGGAGAAGTACTTTTAATACAGTTGCATAATCCATAATTCAGCAAGCTTTTCATTTCTCTTATCTTCTGAAAAACATGAAATTAAGTTCTAAGCAAAGTGCATAATTTATGAGAAGTCTCTGTGCTGATGATTCCCAAATCCCCATGCCTGGCCCTGACTTCTTACAGGAGTTCTAGTCCCACATTTCCAAATGCCTATAGGATGTTGCTGCCTGGAGTCAGCTATTATCTCAGTTCCCCCATGTGCAAATGGAACTCAACTCTCCTTCCTCAAATCTTTTCTTTCCCAATTCTTTTCCATCAAAGATACTCTAATCTTGCTGCCATAAAGTTCCAGAATAACTTGGACTCCTCCCTCTTCTGCCTCTGACAATAGGGTCTGTGAAGTTTTTCTGGAGTCATCCTTATCTCTGCCATCCCACTTTCCAATCCATCCCTCCCCTCACTGTACCCCAGATCACCAACTCCAGTCTCTACTTTCTAATCTGAACTGCATACCACTACCACTACCAGTTTCATTGTCCTAAAATTCCATTCCAATCAGACCTATTGGCAGCTGCCTGTTTTTTCCTATGAGAAGATTAAATACTCTTACATACTCTCCAAGGCCCTCCTATCATTTCCAGAGCCCATCATGCCCATTCAACTATACTTTCCAACACAAAATCTCTTCTCCAAAGAAGTCCCAGCAGAGCGTGAGGTTCATATTAGGGACTCCAGGAAATACTAGTTGATTTACTCAAACTGAGCTTGGCACCTCTCACTCCATGCTCCATGTTCCCTGTCTGGAATGTTCTCCTTTCATCCTGATTGTCCAATCCCTACGCATCCTCCAGGCAGGACCCATCAAGGCTCAGCTCCATCAGGAAGTCTGTACTCATCACCATAACTCACTGTTCCTTGCCACAATACACTTAGACTTTAAGTCTCACACCCTCTTGTTTTATTTCTAATAGCTGGTGTGAAGCTTATAGTGTTTTCAATTTTAGACAGCACTATTCTGCATGTATAATCTTCTTTTATCCTCTCAATCCTGTGAGGTTGGAATCATCCCCAGCATGTCAGTAGAACTCCAGACCATTTAAAAGATCCTGAAGCTAATTGATGCTGGTGTCAAGTATTGAATCCCCAAATTTTTTGAAGTTTATTTATTTATTTTGAGAGACAAAGAGAGGGAGAGAGAGAGAGACACACCAGAGGAAGGATACAGAGAGAGAATCCCAAGGAGGCTCCGCACTGACAGCACAGAGCCCAACACAGGGCTCAAACTCATGACCGCAAGATGATGACCTGAGCTGAAACCAAGAGTCAGACACCCAACCAACTGATCCACCAGGTGCCCCTTAAATCATCAACTTTTGACCCCAAATCCCAAATTTCTGGTCTTCCTTATTTGACTATAAATTCTTTAAAGTCAGGAATCATATTTTATAATTATTGTCTTTATAATTTTACAAAGTTCTGAACACACAACAGGTGTCTATGATTATTTGTTGAATGGAGAATTGAAGTTAAGAAAAGAGTCAATGAGCCATTAAGAAGTGAGCAAGTACACTTGTAGGACACACACTGCAGCATGGGGTTATTAAAGATGGAAAGGACTTGTCTAGTAGCCATTTTAATATACCATATTTTTGTCCCTTATTCATTCTTCATTGATTCAGCAGGTATTTACTGAATACCCCCATGTCCCTCATACTGAGATAGCTGTGTCAAATACTCCCATGTCCCAAGATCCTGCCCCTAACCTAAACCCTACTCAAGTAAGGAAGAAGAAGTACAGTTTTCATGTATGTAGGTAAGGAGGTAGATAAGAATTTATCTATCTATCTATTCCCTCTGTCCACACAATTCCCTCTGTCCCTGACTAGCTGTAGTGACTACAACAGGAAACCAGAACAGAGTATCTTGGATGAGTTCACTATATATCCAGAAAAGAACCAAAGTAACTTGCTTGGGTTTTCCTTTTGGGTGGAAAGAAAATAAATTTCTTTAATCTTACCATAGTCTCTAAGGCATATTAGTTAGAGGTAAATAGCTCTTATCATAATCTGCTGGTTTCCAAAAGTGTAAGAATCAGAGAAGATTACCATTTCTTATTATTGCTCTGTGAAATTCTAACTGCCCCTCCAACTGTTTATAGAAATAGCATCTTCCCTAATGCCTCAGCACCAGCCCCGGGAATTAGGTTAGAATCACAGAATTTTAATATGAAAAGGAGAGCAGAGATTAGAACTCACCTGTTTCACATAACAGAAACTAACACTCAGAAAGCTTAGGTGATTTGCCCAGGTTCAAGAAGAGCAACACGGCATATCCAAAAATGAAAACCTAATCCCACAATTCCTTGTCCAGAAGTCCCTTCCCTCCTTCTGTGCCTCAACTAACAGTTGAGTTTTTCAAACTTCATAGTTAATTATTGATATAAGGCTTTTCCTGCTATGAAAGTAAAAGATCTTATAATGAATATCTTAAGGGTTTAGAAATCATCTTTATGACTTAATTAAAATTCTTTGACATTAAAAAATAAATAAATAAAAGATTTGCTGGTTCCATATGGAATTCTTAGGCAATGGAATTCTTAGGAGCTGACTTTCTAACGACTTTAGCTCTGAGCAAATAGGCTGCTTTAGTCCCTAATATTTAAAGATTTCTTTTGGGCCCTTCATTTATTTAATTGTATTTTCTACATGATAAACTCTAATTTTGAGTATAGTTAGATTTCAGCAAAGATGATATGGAAAGGAAGCCACAAAAAAAATAATCAGGGGAAGCCCCTTTATTAATAAAACAACAATAATAATAAAATTGGAGATAGTGGATAATATTTTCAATGCTCTAACCATGTGCCAGGTGCTACACTAAACTTTAGTTTTTAATTATCTTATTTACTCCTCCTAAGAACTCTATAAAGCAAGTGCTATAATACTCTACTATATAAATGAAGATGCCAGGAGCAGAAAAATGAAGTTATTATCTTACTACCTTAAGAATTTCTAACTTGTGTAGTAAGTTCTGGAGCTGAGCACCAAACCCAGAACAAAATCCACATTCTATTTTCTTAATATGCAATATTGTCTCCTTTCAGAAGTAAATGAGTTAACTAATGCTCACAGTTCTTAAAAAAAAAAAAAGACAGCAAAGCAAAACAAAAAACAAAAACAACAAACCTTTCAGAGCCTCCACTCTGAAAAGGATGCTGCTTTTTCTGATGATAATTGAGTATGAGACTGAATACAGAATTACACTCTAGGTTGGAGGATTATACTTCTATCAGGATTTACACAGCTGGAGCAAGATAATTCTCCCTCCTCCTGTTTTAACAATAAAATGTCTTCAATAAAATAGGGTAAGTCACACAGGTAAGCCTGCATATATAAGATATTTTGTTTTCATCAAAGGAGAGGACATGTGGATTGTTGGTCTTTCTCTGAAATGCCACCACACCATATGAAAAACCCAAACACAATTTTGTGTTGCAAAATACTTTCTCGATGTTATCAAATGTTCTCATTACCTATCAGGAATCATTTACCACTTGATTCTATTCCAGTTTTTCACATTTTCTGTTTTCTGAAATATAAACATCACTGCTTATACTGGTTCCTTAAAAGTACTTTGGAATCTCATAGGTTAGAATCTTCACATAAATTACACGTAGTCTGAACTACATTTCTTCTCTAAATATTTAAGCACATAAATAATCTCTAGCCATCCTGGCTGTCATTTTAAACTATTTGACATTTATTGTTTTGAAGAGAAGAAAGGTCAGGTGTATCAAATCTGCATTTGTACTTCTTGACATTTTTCTCCAACTAGATTCTTCCAAATTATGGCATTGACATTAATACTAACAGGAAAGAAGGAAGGAAGGAATGAGGGAAGGAAGGAAGGAAGGAAGGAAGGAAGGAAGGAAGGAAGGAAGGAAGGAAGGAAGGAAGGAAGGAAGGAAGGAAATAAAAAAAAAGAAGAAATGAAAGGGAGAAATAGGGAGGGAGGGGGAGAGGAAAGAGGAGGAGGGAGGAAAGGTGTGGGTACAGAGGGGCTGGAGCATGAAAGGAAAAGCAAAATTTGTGGACTGGAAGGGAATGCATGGCTTCCTAATCTATTTAGCATGACCTCTGGTCACACTTCAAAGAATGGAGTGAGACCATCTGGCCCTACTCCTGGGCTCTCCATCCTTCGTCTCTGCATGACCCTCTGCACATTTGTCTTCTTGTCTCACAGAAGGGAGTTGTTTTCTTTCTTTCTAGTCACTCCTGCCTGTGGTTCTGCCCATTCCTACCTCGAAGCCATGATAACACAAGGCTTCTCAGTTAAGAGCTGTGCTCACTGTGCTCCAAGATAGTCACAGTGGAGGAAACTTGGCCTCATTTAAAGTCACCTCTTAAAAGGAAAGGTGTCTGTACAAAAGATACAAGTAGAGTGAGCACTCTGAAACCCAGAGTGCCAAGGGCGGCTAGAGATGCTCCTTTCCTTCACAGCATTCCATGTTGTTTCTTATTATACGGTTAAGTGTTAATTTGCATATTTAATATGCCTCTCTCACCAGTCCGTAAACCCTGTGAGGGCAAAGCTGGTCTGTTTTGTTCACTGCTGTCAGTGCAGCACCTAGCACAGTGACTGACATGCTGAAGCTACTCAGTAATTATCTGTTGAATTAACAATTTAAAGGAAAAAAAAGAAGAAAGATGAGGAAAAAAGAAAAGGAGGAGGAGACAAAGGATATGTGGATATGGGATAACTGAATTCAAATATTTAAAGGGCCATCTCATGTTGGAGAATGGCAGGATGATAACCACAAGCAGAAGCAAGAAGACACAGAGATAATATACATACAGTTAAACAAGCTGGGACTCAAATGCTAGATTCTTCTCTTACTAGCTATGTGACCATGGCCAGTTACTTAATCTCTCTGAGCCCCAATTTATCTGGAAAATGGGAGTAATAATAAAGTCAGCCTTACCATGTTACAGTGAGGATTAAATAGAGTAATCTGTATAAAACTCTTCAATGGTAGTTGTTACCAGTATTAAGTTACAGAGGAGTAGAATTCAGCCAGTATTAAATATTTTCCCAACAGTTCTGTCCAGTAAGCACTGGGCAGCCTCATAAAATAGTGATCCCCATCTCTCAGAAATATTTAAAAGGATAAGGTGGAAAAAACTCTATTTTAAGAAGCAGACAGGGCCTAGATGGAATGCATCTAAGGCTTGTATAAGAGGAAGGTCCACACTGCCTGGACTGAGTGGTCTTGCTACACAACTATCCCCTCCCTTGATGATACCTGAAACCACCTTTCTCTTCAGTGTTTTCTCTTCTGATTTTATTAAGAAAGTTCATCCTTAATACATCTTTTTTTCATTCTGCTAAACCTTCTAAGACCATTGACATTTCACTCTCTTTGTCTTTTCTTCTTCCTTTCAAAGACTGAACAACTACCTAAGCACATTTTGCTTCGGTTTCTTTAGCACTCCCCCTAAATTTCCTTCTGTCTGTGCCTGCTTCCCAGAAGGTTCTGGGCCAAACACGGCCTTTTCCACTCCATCTTTGGAATATCTATCTCCCTTAGCTTCCATGATACCACAATCCAGTGGCCTCTCTTTCTTCTTATAAATTCTTTCTGGTGACATCATTGACTCCATTCCATTGTCAAATTATGAATGTTCCCAAATCCAAGGTGTGACCTTCCTTCCTCTTTCTTCTTTCTCAGGAAAATGCATCTGTTCTCAAAAATTAAGCCATCAGGTCCATATAAACAGCTCCCACATCAATATCTCCCACCTGAACCTCTCACCTGCTCATGCTTCTGTTCCCTATCTTCATGTGCATACCAGACAACCTGATCTTCAGATAGAGGCCCACAAAACTGTCATCATGTCAGGCACTCTCCTCCCAAATGAGATGATCTTCCCACCTGTCTTCTTTATAAGTAATGCCACCAAGTCTGCATGGTCCCAGGCTGAAACCTTAGGCGTCTGACTCATTTTATTTTTTCACCTTATAACTAGACATCTCCTTCGCCCAGTTCTGAGTCCCTCAACTCCCGAGCCAGTGCAACCCCACTTCTCAAGGCTCTAACAGTCCAGGACTGAGACCCACAACCAAACACCATTTCCCGAAGAATCTGCAGTCAACATGCATTCCTCTACTCAAAAACTAAATACTTTCTGATTTCTCCAGCATCAATCATAAATTCCTGATTCAGTAAGCAAGCCCTACCTCTAACTCTGAGTATCTGACTCAGCACCAAGATTCCCAACCCCCAGAATTCCTTAGACTTCTCTGCTCTGCCTAGTCCTGCTTTGTTACAAACACACACACACACCCACACACACACACACACACACACACAGTGTCTGTCTGTCTGTCTGTCTCTGTCTCCCTCTCACCAACAATTGTCCCTCCTCTGGCTATTATTCTGTGCTATTATTTTATGAACCCTAATTTATAAGGTTCTTTGCCTTTCTCTTTTCTCTAATTCTATAATCCCTCCAAGAGTTTCTCAAATCATCTCCTGGAAGCTTTTTCTAACTCACTTCTATCACAGTCCCAAAATAAAACTATCATTTTCAGTAGATATCCTTTGACCTGACCCCCTGCCCAAAGGCAATAAGCTTATTCTTTCTAAAATTCCAGAGCTATAATTTCCTGTCTTAAAGGAACTTCACCCCTCCCACTGTGCACTGAGCAAGTGGAATTCATCAGCCTTTAAGGGAATGGTTTTTGAGATCTGGAGGTACAGAACGAAACTATCTCTAATCGTCCCCACAGGAGTTGACCTCTCCAAGCCTCCACTGAACCACTATAACCATGTGCAACCTTTCTTCAGCATCAAGTGCTGCCTTTCACTGGAGTTATTTATTAGTATGCCTTTCTGCCTGTTCTTCCCAACTTGTTTGTGAACCTCTGGGAGAAAGAGACTGAACTCCATTCAACTTGGTAAGAGCTCAGTGGGGGGAAAAAGCAAACCAATAATTAAGCATTTCTTCAGCCAAAAGTCCAAATTTATAGATGCCCATGCAGAGGATTGTCTAATTTCTGTTTGGTGAACACCTCTCACACAGATCTAGATGGTGTATCTAGAGACAGGCCAACATGGCTGTTATCTCAAAGTTCATTTTCTAGGCTCTCAGCCATGATAAAGTAACAAGCACTGGACTAAGCTCCTTTGTAATAAACAGCTGTAAAACTGGACAAAATATATGAAAAACTGTTTTCATGGGATAATCAGTAGCTCAGGAGAGAGGGAAAATAAATGTGGTGGACCCTAGCATTGTCCTGATTTCCTACCTGGCAGCATTTACCACACCCTGAGATGGGAAGAAGGGAAGGAAAGAAAAATATCATTGATGGAAACTCTGATTCCAAAAAGGAACAAGGGACTTCCAGTGCAGCAAGATGGAGTAAGCCCACTAAATACTATTTATCCTCCTGCTCACAGCTGAGAACTCTGTACAAAATATAAAACAAACAAATGAAAAACAAACCCAAAAAACAAAAATAAAAGCAAACAAACGAATTAAAAAACCACACAACTACTAAGGGACTCCGAAAAATACATGAAACCCAGGAATATTGAGGAAGAGAGTCAAAACTTGGAAAAGTAACCCATACGGAGGTGTGTTTCCTACTTTTTCCTCTTTTCTCTTCTACCTGTGAATCGAATGTGGGCACCCAATAGAGCTGTGGTCATGGTACCATGGACAGGTAAAATACCCAACCGAAATCATTCCTTGCAGCCAAAAGGTGGGGGAAAGGAGCCTTGTGATCCAGAGAGTATGGAAGGAAATCTCTACTTCTTTGTTGTTTCTTCTTTTTTTCCCCCCTCTCATCTCATGATATGCAGCTCTCATCAGAGACAGCATGGCTCATGATATAAGCAGCCAAAACTCTAATAGAGACCCTGTTAGAAACTACATCTTTCAGGCCAGAGGAATGGGAAAAGGGGGCACTTCAGGCCAGAGTATGGAGAGTATGGAGAGAATCCCTGATTTGTTTCTCTTTATTATCTATTTTGCCCAAGGGCAGTCCCAGTTACACGAACTGTGCAGAAGTAGTACAGATTGATAAAATTGAATTTAAGGAGAAACCTAAAGAGGAGAGACAGAAATATGCTAATTCTGTGAAGAAACTGGCTAAGTGTCTCAGCTCACCTCTGAGCAGCACATGTGAGGACAGGCACAAAGCAGCATAATAAAGGCTTTAAGAAAAGAAAAAGGTTTAAACCATACCCAAGTTTCATACCAAACAGCATGATGTTTAATATTTCCAGGATATGATGTAAAAATTACTCTATATAAAACAAAACAAAACAAAAAACCAACTCTTAAAGGTAAAGATAATCAACAAGGCTCAATAACAAGATGATCCAGATGTTGAAATTATCAAAGAAACTAACTGTTATAACTGTGTCCCACGAGGGAAAAGTAAACATTCTGGAAAATGGATGGAAATGTAGGTCTAAGTAGGGAAATAAAAATTATTTTTAAAAATAGAAAATTTAGGGGCGCCTGCATGGCTCAGTTGGTTAAGCAGCTGACTTCGGCTCAGGTCATGATCTCATGGTTTATGGGTTCCAGCCCTGCATTGGACTCTGTGCTGACAGCTCTGAGCCTGGAGCCTGTACTTCGGATTCTGTGTCTCCCTCTTTCTCTGCCCCTCCTCCACTCATACTCTGCTTCTGTCTCAATAATAAAGAAACATTAAAAAATTTTAAAAAAATAGATAATTTAAGTTGAAAAATATAATATCTAATATTAAAATTTTAGCAAAATGGAAACAGAGGAAAGAGTCAGTAAACTTGTAGATCTCAGAAACTGTCCAATCTGCAAAACAGAGAGAAAAAGTTGAAAAAAAGAAATAGCAGAGTCTCTAAACAATGTGAGACAATATCAAAAGATCAAAAAGTTGTGTAGAGTCCCAGAGGAGGGGAAAAAGGTATTGATGCAGAAAAAAATGAGGAAATAGTGACAGAAAACTCACCAGATTTCATAAAAGACATAAACTTAGAGAATAAAATCTCAACAAATTGCAAACAGGATAAAATCAAATAAAACCATGCATAGATTCATCATAATCAAACAATCAAACTTCTGAAAACTAAAGACGAAGGAAAAAAATCTTGAAAACAGAGACAGATAGGGAAGAACAATTTAAAGGCAGAATGCTTATCAGAAACTATGAAGGACAGAGGAATAGCATTCTTCAAGTATAAAAAGGAAAGACTTGTCAACACACAATTCAGAAACAAAGGTAAAATAAGGACATTCTCAGATAAAAGAAAACTAACAGCGAATTTGTTGCCAGCAGAACCACTCTAAAAGAAACGAAAAAGGAAGTTTTTTAGGTTGAAGGAGAAAAATAAAATGGGAAATTAAAACTTCAGAAAAGAAGAAAGGGCAAGAAAAATGGTATGTATCTGGGTAAATATAAAGGACTACTTTTCTCCTTTTAAGTTATTTAAGATATGTATAACTGCTAAAAGCTATATATATAGCTTTAATATATGTGTGTATATGTACATATATAAACATACATATATTTATATACACATATATATGTAAATATACATGTATCTATACATGCATACATACATATACATATATATTTATATATACATTATATTTAATATATATAATCTAGCAGAGTTTTTAATTATCAACATAAAACACATATGACAACTGTAACAAAGGGAGGGAGGGGTAAAGGGATCTATATTGCCATATATTTTATATGAAACACTAAAATTTCAACTCAACAGTATAGAGGTCTCTCAAAAAGTTAAAAACAGAACTACTCTACAGCAATTACAGTACCAGATATTTACCCAAAGGATAGAGAAATACAGATTGGAAGAGGTACATGTAGCCCAAAGTTCACAGGAGCATTATCAACAATAGCCAAACTATGGAAAGAGCCCAAATGTCCATCAACTGATGAATGGATAAAAAAGATGCATACATAAACACAATGGAATATCAGCTATCAAAAAGAATTAAATCCTGCCATTTGCAATGATGTGCATGGAGCTACAGTGTATTATGCTAAGTGAAATAAATCAATCGGAGAAAGATAAATACCATGTGATTTCACTCATATATGGATTTTAAGGAACAAAACAGATGAAAAAACAGATGGGAAAAGGGGAAAAGATAAAGAGAAGCAAAGCATAAGAGACTCTAAATAATGGAGAATATACTAAGAGTTGATGGAGGGAAGTGGGTGGAGGATGGGCTAAATGGGTGATGGATATTAAGGAGGGCACTTGGGATAAGTACTGGTGTTACACGTAAGTGATGAATCACTAAATTCTACTCCTGAAATCAATATTACACTATATGTTAACTAACTAAAATTCAAATAAAATTTTGAAAAAAATAAAATGTCAACTCAAAGTGGACTTTTAAAATTTATATATACATATATATGATATATAGGTGTGTATATATGTACATATAAATGTAACAGACATAAGTATATATATAAAATCCCTAGAGCAACCACTGAAGTAATAATACAAAGAGATATGGCCAAAAAAACAATAGATAAATTAAAACTGAAATACTAAAAAATATTCAAATACTAAAAAATATTCAAAATTCCTTTCTTGACATCCCCCAAAAGATACCAAGAAAGGAAAAAGAAAAAACAAAAAACAGACAAGTACAAAATTAAATAGTAGACCTAAATTCAACCATATCAATTATAACATTAAATACAAGCAGTCTAACAGACCAAGTAAAAGATAAAACTTATCTTATAAAATTTATCAGATTAAATTTTTAAAAATCACACAATATCAGGGGCACCTGGCCGGCTCAGTTGGTAAAGCATGTGACTCTCGAAATCAGAGTCAGAGTTCAAGCCCCATGTTGGGCATGGAGCCTACTTAAAAACAAAACAAAACAAAAACAAACAAACAAACATAAACACAATATCCAACCATATGTTTTCTATAAGAAACTCACTGTGTATATAAATATATATATTAAAAGTAAAAGGATGGCACAGATATATCATATAAGCACTAATCAAAAGAAACATGGGGAGGCTATATTAATATCAATAAAAATAAATTTCCAAATATGGGTATCACCAGGGATGAAAAGCATATTATACAACAGTAAAGGAGTCAAATCATCAAGAAAAGAGTCAATCCTAAATGTGTACGCACCTGATAATAGAGCTTCAAAATACATGAAGTAAAAAAATGATAGAACTTAAAGGAAAAATAGACAAAACAAAACTTGGAGACTTTAGGAGTCCTCTATTGGTAATGCAAATAGCAAACAAACAAAAAATAAGTGAGGACACAAAAGACCTGAACAACTCTATTAACCAAATTGACCTAATTGACATTGATTGAACACTCCACCAAACAACAATAGAAAACATCTTCTTCTGAAGTGTGGAACATGGAACATTCAGTTAGATAAACCATATTGTGAGGCATAAAACAAACCTTAACAAATTTTAAATAACAAAAAACAAACCAAATATGTTCTCAGACTATATCAGAATTAAACTAGAAATAAATAAGAGAAAGATATCTGGAAAGTCCCCAAATATTCAGAAATAAAAGATACATATGTAACAATGGGTCAAAAAAAACAAGAAATGGAAAATTTTTAATATTTTAATTGAATATAAAGTAAATTTCATTATAACATCATTAAATCTGTATGATGTTGCTAAATCAGTTATTAGAATTTTGCATTACATGCTTATGTTAAAAAAAATAAGAAATGTCTCAAATCAATGATCTAAGTTTTCACCATAAGAAACTAGAAACAGGAAGAACAATTTAAATATAAGGCAAACAAAATGAAGGAAAGATAATAAAATAAGAGCAGAAATCAATGAAAATGAAATGAAGATAACAGAAAAAATCAGTATTACAAAAAATGTGTTTTTGAAAGAAAACCAATAAAATTGGTAAGCCTCTAGCCAGAATGATCACAAAGAAATGAGAGATGATGTAAATTACATATTAAGTATGAAAGAGAGGACATCACTACTGACTCTACAGACATAAAAAATAATAAGGGGATATTATGAACAATTTAACTGCATTAATTCAGCAATTTAGATGAAATGAACCAATTTCCTAAAGGATACAAACTGCTAAATTCATTCAAAAAGAAACAGATTATCTGAATAACTCTACAATTATTATTAAATATTTACTAAGTAAATATAATTAGTAATTTAAACCTCTCTGACAATGACTATACCAGGCCAAGATGTCCTCGGTGGCAAATTCTACTAAACAAAAATTCAAGAAAGAAAAAAATTACAATTCCCTTCCAGGAAAATAGAAGAAGCGGAAGCACTTCCCAACTCATGTTTATGAGCCTGGCATTACCCAGACCCTAAAGCCTATCAAAGACAAGAAAACTACAGACTAACAATCTTCATGAACAGAGATGCAGAAATCATTAGCGAGATATTTATTAGTGAGTGGATCCAGCAATACATAAAAAGGTTAATACATCATGCATGTGCAGTTTATCCTGAAAATGTAAAGCTAATTCAACATTTGAAAATCAAACACTGTGATTCAGAATATTCACCTCCAAAAAAGAAAACCATATGATCTCAATAGATGCTCACTCTCAGGGAAGCCAGGCACCAGGTTACAAGGATGGTCCAGCAGCACTACAGACAGGAGTACCTGGAGAAGAAATGAGACCTCCCACCAGTAGCCAGCACCAGCTTGCCAGTCTTGTGAACAAGGCACCATGTAAGTAGATCCTACAGCCCCACTCAAGATTTAAGATGACTGCATCCTTGGCTGATATCTGACTACTATCTCCTGAGAGACTCCAAGCAAAAAACACCTAGTCAAGCTATTCCCAAATTCTTAATTCATAGGAACTATAAAAAAAAAGTTATTATTCTGAACCACTAATTTTTGAGCTAATATCCCAACCAATATTAGGTAACCACCACACAAAAAAAGTATACATTAAAACCACAACAAGATACCACGGCAAGTTGACAATATCAAGAATTCTGAAGGATGTGGAGCAAGTAGAATTCTCATATATTACTGGTGGGAGTATAAAGTAGTATAACTACTTATAAAAATAGTTTTTCAAGTTCTTATAAAGTTAAACATACATTTACCACATAATCCATTAATTCCAAAATCAATTTAAGAGAACTGACAACATACATCCACACAATGGCTTATACATACAATGTTCATAACAGCTTTATTCATGAGAGCCCCAAACTGGAAACAACCTAAATATCCACCAACAGATGAATGGATTAAAAAAAATTGTGATATATTTATATGATAGAATACTATTCAGTAATAAAAAAAACAAACTACTAACCCATGTAATAACACAAATAAATCATAAAAGTGTTACTCCAAGTGATGAAGCCAAACACAAAAGAGAATTTACTTACATGATTCCATTTATACCAACTTTCAGAACAGACAAAACTAATCTATTATGATAGAAATCAAACCAGAAGTTTCCTAGAATAGTAAGTGCAGGGGGTCATTGCAAAAGGTCAAGAAGTCTCTTTTGAGGGTTGACAGAAATGTTCAATGTCCTAATTAGCGTGGTGGTTCATACAGGTGATACATAATCCAAAAAAAATGAAACTGTATTTAAAACAGGTGTATTTTATTGTATATGAATTATTTGTCAATAAAATTAAAAATAATCATCATATAATGTTGGCCAGAGATTCACAGTGCAGTACAGATTTTGGTACCAGGACAGAATTCTTCCAGGCCAAAAATAATAAGTGTTCCCTCCCTCCTCCTTCCCTACACCACCCCCTGCCCTCTGATTCTCTTTATGTCCCCTTTTTAGTCTCCTATCATCCATGCTTCTCTGTGTCCAAGAAATAATTCCTGCCCTCTGTTTCACTGGGCTACCTCTCCTTATACATTCAACTCTGTGTCACCACTCCTATCTCTGTCATTCTCAGTCATTCTCTCTTCCTTAAATGTGGTTGTTTCTGTCCATCTTCTTCTGTCCCTTCTATACCTTTTCCTCTCATCTTTAATTGATCTGAATACAAGACCAAAGAGTTTCTTATTCCATTTTTGATTTATTTATTGAGTTTGTTTTCTTTGTTAATTTTGAAACAGACTAACAAATATTTGTGTTTTATTAAAATGATGTTTTTTATTTATTAATTTATTAATTATTACATGTAACTTAAATGGACCTTGGTTGCTACTTTTCCCTCACTTGTGAAAAAGCTCCTCTTCTCCACTTCAAAAAGTTTTTGAAGGACCCATTCTGGCCACCAAGGGAAAACGTGTAATCAAGAGCTGGAGGAAAACACTAACATTTGTTAAATACCATCTGTGTGTCAGGGCCTGTTACATGCCTTATCTTATTTAATTTTCACAACAACCCCAGGAGATGGGTATTTTTTTTTTTTTTTTTACAAATAAGAACACTGTAGTTCAGAGAGAAGAAAATAAATAGCCTTGGCCCAGGAAATTACAGAGCAAGATTTCAACCCCGGATCTATGACTTACTCTACTCATTATTTAGAATAGTCTCTTCTACTTTTGATTTCCCACAAATCCAATTCCTTAATAGAAAATTGGATAAACAAATGGTGTTATATTCATATAAAGGAGCACAGCAAGGTGATAAAAAGATAAAAGAATGCTAGTACACAAAACAACTTTGACAAATCGCACAGAAATCATGTTGAGTAAAAGAAGCTAGATACAGAAAAGTACATGATTCCAACTACATGAAGTTCAAAAATAGGCAAAGCTAAATGATGACATGGAAATCAGAAGGACAGTTACCTTGGGCTGGGGGTGGATACAGACTGAAAAAGGGCAGGAAAGAACTTCCTGAATGCTGGAAATGTTCTGAATCTTTATCTGGGTGGTGATTATATGGATGTTGCAGATGTGAATTATAATCAAGCTGTACACAAGATTAATACAGTCTATGTATTTCATTGTATTTGTCATCACTCAATTTAAAAAGCAGTAATTTTCTGATGTTAAAATGTAAGTTCTTACATCACAACCAGAGATTCTTTTCCAGAAAAGTCTGGAATTGGGCAACATTACTTCAATGAAAGGACCTCATTTTAAGAAACCGTGGGAAGGGGCCACATAGCCCCTTTTCAGGGCTGCTGAGCTGTTAAATGAAGCCCATGCCTGCCTCAAAATCTGGGACCTGGTACTGCTGCTTCTAATGCCGAAGACTGGTTAAAATTATGAATTGATAAAATAGAATCTCATCACTTTTTATGATCTTGTACTTTCATTTTTCTACTGACTTATATATTTATTTCTGAATAATCCAGATGGGAATCTTCTACATAGGTTATTTTACAAAATGTTCACAGAGACTCCATGAGGTAGCCAAGACAAGTTTTGTATTTTCTCCTTTAGGAAAAAAGACCCAGAGGCTCAACAAGTTTAAGGAAGTTGCACAAGATGTCAAAATTAATAAAAGGTTAATATCATAATAGAATCTAACTCTTCTAGCTCCTATTCTAACATTCTCTCCATCACAGAACACTGACTTTAATTACTTGGGCTGAGAATGCGGAAAGGATCTATATAGGAAACCTGCTCATGCCAATCCTCAGAAACCATACTCCAATGGAAACTGAATAAAAGATAAATAAGGGGAAAAGAAAAACATAGTTGATGGTTTAAATTTCACTTCTGATTTCCCCTGTCTAGTTGCCTGATTTCCTACAAGCTTGCCTAGATTTTCTTTGTTTTTATTTTTGTTTTCAGATATTCCCTTTAGTCTTTTCCTTACTCTAGGGAATTCTGACTGCCTACCTCTCCATGCACCTGTTGTTATATAACCACAAAAGTAAGGTTCAAAAACCAAAGACTTTTAATTAACCAAGTGTTTGGGTGTATCTGCCCCAATGGAGCTCTCCTTCTGCACAGTTCTGGGACTTCCCACATCCTAGAATGTCTACGTTCACCAAGTGAACCTGAGACAATTTTCCTGGGAAAGGACCCAAGCTCATCTGAAGAAACAAAGTTGTTCAGAGAAATCTGGCTCACCAAGAAAGGTACTAAGATGACCCCCAGCTCCTCCCCACCTCCCTATCAAGCCAAAATACTCTCTTTTAAACTGCTCCTTCCTCACACCTTGACCTGTGTGAAAAAGCCCAGGTCATCACTAGGTTAAGAAACACTGGCCACATCCTAGACTGGAGCACAACACAATGGTTCTAATAAAGAAGACACCCCTAGGGTTCCTTGATAACTTTATTCACAGCTCTCGTTACATAACCCCTGCACCTATAACCATCCTCACAAACATGCCCCATTCTCCTTCTACTCCCAAGCAGAAATAATGTTCATGTGCATCTTTTGAAAGCAATGGCTCAAGAAAAAGGTCCTGAAGTGGTGCTTGATCAAATTATAGCTGACAACTTCCCAAATATGGGGAAAGAAATAGACATTGAAATCCAAAAGGTGCAAAGAACCCCCTTAAGATGAAACTTGAATCGACCTTTGGCACGACACATCATAGTGAAACTGGCAAAATATAAAGATAAAGAGAGAATTCTGAAAGCAGCTAGGGATAAAAGGGCCCTAACATACAAAGGGAAACCTATCAGAGTGGTTACAGACCTATCTAATGAAACTTGGCAGGCCAGAAAGGACTGGCAGGAAATCTTCAATGTGATGAACAGGAAAAATATGCAGCCAAGAATCCTTTACCCAGCGAGCCTGTCATTCAAAATAGAAGGAGAGATAAAGGTGTTCCTAAATAAACAAAAATTGAGATAATTCATCACCACCAAACCAGCCCTACAAGAAATCCTAAGAAGGATTCTATGAGGAAAATGTTGCAAGGAATACAAAGTACCAGAGACACCACTACGAACATGAACTCTACAGAGAACACAATGAATCCAAACCCACATTTTTCAATAATAACACTGAATGTAAATGGACTAAATGCTCCAGTCAAACAACACAGGGTAGCAGAATGGATAAAAAAACAAAATCCATCTATTTGCTGTCTACAAGGGACTCATTTTAAACCTGAGGACACCTTCAGATTGAAAGTAAGGGGATGAAGAAATATCCATCATGCGACCAGTAGTCAAAAGAAAGCCGGAGTAGCCATACTTATATCAGACAACCTGGACTTTAACGTAAAGGCAGTAACAAAAGATGAAGAAGGACATTATATAATAATTATAGGGTCTCTCCATCAGGAAGAGCTAACAGTTATAAACATCTATGCACCGAATTTGGGAGCACCCAAATACATGAAACAATTAATCACAAACAGAAACAATCTTATTGATAAGAATGTGTTAA
>CM053576.1:109588228-109605609 GCA_028646485.1 Cryptoprocta ferox | reverse complement strand
CTTTTATAGGTGCTAAGATGAAATAATCTTGATGATATATTATCATATTTTTTAAAAAGATACACACACACACACATATATAGCATGCTACTAGTTGTGAGTGTATGTGTGTTTGTGTGTGTGTGTATATCTTTTGAAGTCTGTATAAACAAATTTCAAACATTTTGGTCTCCAGAGGCCTCTATGCTCTTAAAAATTATCAAGGACCCTAATCAAGTGATCTCAGTTGTCTTAGAAAATTCTAGAAAACCAAAAATACACAAACACACATTTCATTAGCTGTCAAAGTGATGATATAATCACATGTCATGCAGCCTCTGGAAAACTTCACTGTATACTTGTGAAAGAATAAAAGTGAAGCAGGTGAATAATATGTTGGTATTATTATGAGAATAGTTTTGATCAGATGGGCTCCCTGAGAGGGTCTTGAGGACCCCTAGGGGTCCACGGACCACATTTTGAGAACCACTGATCTACACATATGTGATTATATATACGTAGAGGAATTCTACATGAATACCCAGAATGGGTAGAAACTGTCTCCTCTGGAGAAAGGACATTGGGTGGACCAGGGAACCCTGGTGGGAGAAACATGTACTTTCACTATGTAACTTTTTGTAACTTTTAAATTCTATGCATGTGTTAATGGTTACATTGTTTTTTTTTACAAAGAAACTTAAAGGATCTAAAGAAATGAATTGAAATGCAAACAGAGATTTATGAGCTATAGAATTAATCAGAGCCATGGGCTGAGATGGATGTACATGAATATTTGTCACAGCATTATTTATAACAGTGGAGACTTGGAAAAACCCCACAAGTTCAAAGATAGAGATTGCTTAAACAAATTATGGAACATCTACACATTGTAATTCTATGCAGTCATTAAAAATCATAAATCCCTAGAATGTTCTGTGATATGGGAAAATGCTTACAATATAATGTTAAGTTAAAAAAAAAGTAGTGTAAGATATAACTTTGCTTGAGCCAAATTGTTATAATTTAAAACAATACTGGGAGGAAATATACCAAAATTTTGAGTCATTATTTTTGGGTGGTGAGACTATGGGTTATTTAAACTTCTGAATTTTCCAAATTTCCTATAATTAACGTATCACTTTTATAAACAGAAAGAAAATGCTATAAAAGAAAAAAGAGAAATGGAAAGGATTCATTCCCAGGACTGTGGTGGGATGTGTAGCTTCTCTTGCAGTGCTGATAGGACGGTGAAGTATTTTTGAGGGATATCCTGCCTCTGGCTGCTTGATGGATTCTGCCTTAGTGAATGCACCCCATCTTAGTAGATGTTTGAGCACCTGTAGCACCAGCTCTGAAGGACTGGCTTACAAGGGCATAGCTTGCCTGGGGAAGCAGGTAAAAGGGGAGGCAGTGGAACCTAATGAATTGGAAGGGGTGGTATATTTGTAACTTGCACAACAAATGAATCCAAAACATAATAATAAATATTATCATCTCACAGGTTAATGTGAGTCAAGGTTTGACTTAGCTATGTGGTTCTGGCTCAGAGTCTCTTATGAGGTTACAGGCAAGATAGCAACTGAGGCCACAGGCATCTGAAGGCTTGACTGAGGCTGCAGGATCCACTTCCATGGTGACTTCTTCACATGCCTGGCATGTGAGGGCTGGCTGTTGGCAGGACTCTTTTGTCCCTGGCCACATGGACCTCTCTGTATGGCTCTTGAATGTGTGTACAACATGGAATCTGGCTTCCTCCGGAGCAAGTGATCCAAGAAAGCCACATTGTCTCTTATGACCAAACTTAGAAGTCATACAGTATCATTTTTGCATATCCTACTGGGGTGACACTGGTCAGCCCTATTTAGTGGGGGAGGGCAATGCACAAGGGTGCAAATATAAGGAGATGCGGCTGTCTTTGAGGCTGGTTACCACTGGTGGACACTTGCTATTCAAAGTAATGAGCAAGGCCCAGGTCTTGGCTAACTTCCCATGGCCAAATATCCTGGATTGGTGGGAGGTTTGAGGGTCTGTTTTGCAGAATAGAAACTGATTAGCTGGGCCATACTGAGTTTGCCAAGTCACCAGGAACCTTTAGGCAGGGTTTGGAACCTGGAAAGGGAAATGAGGTACAAACAAGGCTCTCCCCTCATGCAATTAGATAGCTCTCCCTGTTTACAGGACTGCTGTCAAGTTATGGGGGCCTAGGTACTGGTTACTGGTATTATAAACTTGCATCCTGGATGCTTTGGAACAGCATGATGTAACTTTATTTTCTATAGAGTCATGAAATATCTACAGAATATGAACATTGCAATATCCAAATTGCCTGCTGTATGTGGAAACCTGCTGTAGATACAGGTCATATCAGACCATATGTTTAGATTTGTGGCTTTGAAAATATGATCTTAGGTTGTTCCAATGCTGGCCAAATCCACCTGGATACTCAGTTCACAGTCAGCGCAGAAGTGAAAACAAAGGACTCTGGGGCTTAGTCTTAATGGGATAAACCAGACCAGTCCTGAATAGTGGTATGAGCAGTGCTGGTGGTCAGTGGTCCTGGGTGGCTTAGAGAATGGTGTCTACACAGAACCTGAGCAGGGAGTCAGTGCCAGGAAGGACCAGTGAGAGGGAAAGAGCAAGCATCCCACTTCGTTTTAGTTTGGTTTGCCAGGAGCAAGGCCCATTCCAAATTTGCTCAAAAAAATGAGATTATGGAAACCATCAGTCCTCAAGAAAGGCGGTATTTTGGGGCGCCTAGGTGGCTCAGTCAGTTAAGCATCTGACTTCGGCTCAGGTCATAATCTCACGGTTTGTGGGTTTGAGCCCCGCGTAGGGCTCTGTGCTGACAGCTCAGAGCCTGGAGCCTGCTTTGGATTCTGTCTCATTCTCTCTCTGCCCCTCCCCCACTTGGGCTCTGCCTCTCTCTGTCTCTCAAAAATAAATAAATGTAATAAAAAATTAAAAAAAAGAGAAAGGCGGCATTTTGATGCTCTACTAATAACAGGACTCAAATGTCAGTTTCACACAGGCTCTGTATCCTAGTTCAGACTTTGGGAGAGGGAAACTGATTGGCTTAACCTAGCCTGGGGATTGGCCTCTCTAGAGTCAGATGGCTTGCAAAACATGATAGTCAATGATGCTCCATCTGGGCTGTGGGCTCAATCAGAAGAAGGTAGAAAGGGGGAAAAGGTGGGTATATCCCACCTTTCATATCCCTTGGAGAGGAGATTGGGACATAGCTGTGTGGGCACAGGACTGGTACTGGGGAAGCCAAACGACAGAAAGCGGACTTCAGAGAAAGGGTATTGCCTGGAAGAAGGGTCCTGCAAGAACAGGGGTAAGAAATCAGGGGTAAGGTGTGGTTTGGTCATAGGAACAAGGGGAAAAAAAACATTTATTTGAAATAGGATTCAAAGTGAGGGGGATTAGCATGAATGTCAGTTGATGCTGAGTCTTCTCATCTTAATTCTTCCTAGGTAGAACCAAGATCACTGAACTGAGTAGGGATTAGTCAAAGGGATTCAGTCAGCCCTAGGTCTGGATAATGAAGGAAGACAGGCATATGGGTCCAGGCAGGGCAATGTAGATGTGACATGATGGATCAGATCATCCAGTGGGAACTTTATTGTGATCATTCAGTTAGGTGTAACTCATTGACTTGGCTATGGTCCATTTGATCTATCACATAGACATTAAGCTCTAAGATACCAAGGCCTTCTTGATGCCACTAAAAGTCACAGGCCAGGGCACTACCCTGTGTTGGCTGAAAATCAGAAAGAACTAACTGCATTGGTTTGGAGTTCTTTAAAAGGCTTTTCAAGAACACCATATTGATAAACCAAATTACCTTCCAAATTTTATTTTCATATTCCCTGGCCAAAAAAGATATTTAAAGATGAGAAAATATTAGGATAGCAGCAGGTGATCAGACCAACACATGTTAGTTACAGTAATAGCTCACACCCTTTCTCCCTAATGTACCATGCTTCCGCAAACACCGGGATTGAGGTACATAGTAGTGAACTGTTTGCTTTCATCTCTCTTGTTCTCACTCCTCCCTTCAGTAAATGTGAGATTGTTTATTGTTTCTGGGAAAGAGCTGTTACTCTCTGGTGGTTGAGAGGGGCTTTTTCTGTGGCCTCACCTATCATGCCTTGGGATGGATAATACCAGGCTGAGCTCTTTCATTGTTTCTGCAACGATGTATGTACAGACCGAGAGGCTGTGCTCTCTGAATGGCAGCGGGGCTACCCAGTTGGCTGTGGATCCCCAGAGAATTAAGTCATTTTTCCCCCCTCTGGGTAACTCCAGTCCTCTAGACTCGTCCTGGTTTAAGTCAAATAATGTAGCACTTGCAGGTTTTCTCCTTCCTTGGGAGCAAGTAAGGCTGTTTCCTAGATATTTCTGACTTTCTATATTGTGGAGCCTCTCATGATAGGGTAGAACCATATGGATATTTCTAGCCAGAGTCCTGAGTGCCATTTCCATGTTGGAATATTTTAGTTGTTGGTGGAGGACCCTACAAGCTCACAATAGTGACGGCTCCATCACTCTGGATCCCTAAATGATTATGATGATCAGAGCCCTCTCTTCACTTGAAATGGACGTAGAATATGAGAGAAATAGCTTTCATTGTTTTTAAGTTACTGAGAGCTGTGATTGTTGTTATTACATAACATAGGCATCCTGACTGAATACTTTCTTTATGAAAGCCAATGTTATTATTATTTGTCATACAAAACTATTAAAAGCCATTTGTAAAAAAAAAAAATCACTCACAATTCTGCCACCCCATAAGTCTATTTTTCAATGTTTTTCTCCTGGTTTTTTTTTGTATTTGTAATTTTTGCTTAGATATACCATAGGCATAAATTCAATTTTGTATTTTAGATTTTTAAAATTTAATTTTATCATAACTTCATGACAGTAGGAGCCCTGACTGTTTTATTTACCACAATCTCTCTCCTTACCACCTTGTGCAAAACCAAGCACACAGTAGGCACCTAATAAATAATAGTTAAATTAATTACTTTCCTCTTAGCATGATGATCACTAGAAGATACCTTATGTATGACTGTCAGCAATCGCAGGCTATAGATTCAAAGCTCAGGTTTGTCTAGTGGCAGAGACATTTTTTAAAAGAAGTTTTTTGTTTTAATTTCACTTTTCTCTGGCTAGCCATAGGTCCAAGATCGTTTCCTGATTCCCCTGCAAATTCATAGTCTCCTTCTAGTACCTGTCAACTCTAGTCCCCGGTCTTGGGTGAGAACTTTTGGCCACGTGTACGGTCTCACACAGAATTTCAGAACAGGTATGTCTTTTTTTTTTAATGTTTTATTTATTTTTGAGAGAGAGAGAGAGAGAGAAAGAGAGAGAGCCTGAGCAGGGGAGGGGCAGAAAGAGAGGGAGACACAGAATCCCAAGACAGACTCCAGGCTCTGAGCTAGCACAGAGCCCGATGCGGGGCTCGAACCCACCAACTGAGAGATCATGACCTGAGCTGAAGTTGGATGCCTAACCGACTGAGCCACCTAGGCACCCCCTGATATGTATCTTAAAGACGGTGCTTGGTCCTTCTTCTAATTTGATACTTGAGCCTAGAGAAAGCAAGTGTTTTCCTAAGGTTGTAGGGCCTCTTAAGCAAGGCTTTGATTGAAAACCAGTTTCTTGAACACAAATCCACAGTTCATTTGAATGTTTCTTCTGGGTCCCAATTCCTGATATTGGCCCAGGGTAAGCTATTCCAATTGGGATTCCCAAATGTCTCCAAATGTCTTAGCCCTGAGTATCTAGTGAGGCCTAGTTTCAGTTTGACTTTCTGATTTTTCTTTTGTCTTTTTTCTCCTCCTTCTTATTTCTCCTGCTCCTCTTCCTGTTTTCCTTCTTTTGCTTCCTCCTATTCCTCCTCCTCCTCCTCCTTGACCAACTGGATGCCTTACTTAGTTAACCCTGTAGGTCTCAGTCGGGTTTTGCAATTGTGAGATGTCTTTTGCCTTAAGTCACATTGCCTGGATTTCAGATGAGTTTTTATTACTGCTTCCTTTATAAAGAATTCAAACCCCCACCTCCTGAGGTGTCTACTTCTCTGTTTTCAGAAATTGGGAGTTTCCTGAAGAGTCTCATTAATCTCACTGTGCAATGTGGGCCTTTCCTCTCTTGCTACATGGACACATGGACTATGCACTTTCCTCTCTCTCCAACTTACGTGCTCAAGTCAATGGCAAGGTGACTCACAGCAGCTCACCTCATTAACTGTGTCTTCAGGGCTTCCAGTATCCCCTATCTGCCCCCCTCCTCACCAACCCCACTCCCTGCTTCTCCCTTTTTCAGTTGGGTTTTTAGTTTCTTTCTCCGTTCACCTCTGCCCACTTCAATCTGTTCCATCCCACTCCATTTTCTTCCTTGTAAGATTGGCCAGGATTTCAAGTCACGGCCTTCTTTCTCAGATTTCAAGGTTCAAATCATTTAACAAATCTTCTTCCCTGTGTAGTCTTCTTGGGAAGTCACTCTCTCTGAGCTTCCATTTGTGATTTGTAAAAAAGAGATACTATTACTTACCCTCATCATTTACTGTGAATCTTAAATGAGATAAAGCATGGGAATTATTTTGAAATATACTGGCCGAAAATAAGTGTGTGAGACATGTTAGCTATCACTCTGGCTCACGCTTTTTATCCCTGTCTGTATTTCCCCTACTTGGTCTTAACTGCACTTTCTCATCTCCCTTCCTCTAGATGGCAATGATATAGAAGTGTCAACATTATAGCTGTAGGCATGAGGAAAGGGCCTAATTTGTTCCAGAGGGATGTGTAAATTTTGGAGAAAAAGAATCATTGGTTGGAATTCCATTGCTGTTATTTACTTGCTATTTGACCTTGGGCAAATTATTTTGTCTCTCTGATCCTTAACTCTTTTGTTTCTGTAATGGAAATAATAATATATACCTTTCTCCAAAAGGCCGCTGTGTGATTTGACACACACATATGTGCGCACACACACACACACACACACTCACACTCCTACAGGTGCATGCATATAGTGACTAATAGACTATCAATATTCATTTGTGCCTCCTTTTTTAAATTAACAAAAAGGGAATAACATTTTGGAGATTTGGTGTGATTTAATGTACAGGGAGAAGCACTTTTTCTTCTTTAGGGGAAATTTGAGAGAATTTATAAAAGTATGAGAATTAATTGAGCCCTTCCACCATTGCATGCAAAGGCAGTGGTTCCTGACTGACGACTCCCATTACCTGGGAGGTTAAACCCTGGCGGCTCAACTGAAGTTTCAAGTCTCTGCAGCCCCCTAGTGGGCACTGGTTGTAGCAGAAGATTCTTAGGTCTCAACAAATTACTCCAGTCAATTTGACTTTGGACAAGAATTATGTAGAGAATAAGGAATGGAGTAGGGGAGTGAAAGGACCTACATCTGAGTCTTTTAAACACTTCAGATAGAAAATTATTCTTCTTTCAGTGTGGACACCAGTGAAATCTGATGAAAATGCAAACATATATGCTCATATACTAGGAAAGTATTAACCAACATATCCTTTCCAAGTATTAGCTTCCATGCCCTTTCCTTCCTCTTCTCTTTCTCTTTCTCCCTCCTTCCCTTCCTCTACCAAGTTAAGAGCATCCATTCTAGTCCTTGGGCCAGATCATTCCTTGACCTTAAACTTTTAAAGTCAGTGTACCCAGTTTGAGTTCCAGGGAGAAGCCAGTTACCTTGTTAAAATAAGCAAATTGCCAAATATAGAGCAGGAAGCAAATCATTCCAGGAATCAATTTTCTTTGGTCATTAGGTCTTCTGGTTGCCAAAGGCAATGCCACATGCTCTAAGTAGCCTAGCCTGTGAGAGCAGAGGCCCTGCTTGGCTACCACCTCCTGCGAGTTAGTGGACACATTTTTGCAGCACTCACTCTGCAGCTCAGCGAGGGAGATTCAACTCCACTCTATGCTCTGATTTCATGAGGAAGCTTCTCTGCTATCTGTCAGACTGTGAGCTCCTCGAGAGCCTTATGTTTTGCTCCCACAGCACAAGGCCTGACAACCTTTGAGAAGAAGGAATGGAGGGACTTGCGTGAACTGAAGACTATAGTTTTGTCTCTTGTTCTGGTGAACCACTTGTTATAAATACAGCTATTCTCTGAGTTTTGTGTTGGCAGCTCTGGAGAAATAAAGGGGAAGACCAGAGGTACAGTCCTTACTTCACAGATGACTAAAAAATGGTCTTTGCTTCTGAACTCTCACTCCCAAGGCTGTGAGCAAGTATTCAGTCATTATTCCTTACAGCTAAGTCACTCCCAGATCGTCTTGGCCTGTTACTCATGGAAGGATAGTAAAGTAGTATGAATAAAAGCACAAAAGTGAGGGCCTGGGTCGCACGTATGACTATGTCACCAAAGGAAAATCAATGACCATCTTTGCAACTCAGTTTTCTCATCTCTAAAGCTGAAATTTAAAATATTTACCTTGCAGAGATGAAAGGAGGTAACACATGTTCAAGCACCATTCTGAGAAAACACAGTGTGACTGACAGGTCTGAAATGTATTTGCTGTAGCTGAAGAACTCTTAGAGATCACCGTCACTCTCTACCCCCACGCTGCTAACTTTTCTCGTGTGGATGGCAGAACCGTCGGGTTCCCCAGGAATGCGTTTAAATAATGGAAGGGTCAGAGAAGATTCTGTCTCAGGGCCCTATTCCAAGCTGTTCTCGGATTTGGCAATGTCGTGCTGCCCCTCCTCCCACTCCTCATTCCCCCCTCGCCTCCAGTTTTATTCCAGAACCAGCTTTTCTGAAGTCGGACCCGTCTTAATCTCTTAAATGCATAATTAGGGAGAGTGCTTGATTGCAAAGGCCTCTTCCAGACCTCCCATTTATCCAAAACACGCTCCTGTTCACATAACAGAGAAATAGGGCAGGGAATCTGGAGGAAGGGGAGGAAGGAGAGAAGGGAGAGCGATGGAGGGAGGGCAGGGCGGGCCGTGTGCTTTTCTCAATGAATGCCGAGGCCTCTGCAGATTTGCATAGGAGCCTATCTCGCCGCGCCATTGGTTGGCGGGTGCGAGCGGGGCGGGGCGGACCTGCGTGAGGCAGGCAGCAGCGAGGAGTTGGCGTTCGAGCTCCGCCCCCGCTGCGGCCCCGCCCCCTCCCAGCTCGAGCTCTCGGCTCAGCCAGCTGCAAGTGGCGGGCGCCCAGGCAGATGCGATCCAGCAGCTCCGGGGGCGGCAGCGGAGGTAGCAGCTGGCACATCCTGTCGCCACTGTCCGGAGGGTCGCGCAGCATCGAGGCGCCTTCCGGCCGCCCTCTGCCCAGCCAACTGAAGCCACGGGGGCTGCCGATGGGTGAGGAGGGGGCAGCAAGATTTCGGCCTCTTTTGCCCAGAATGCTTTCACTTGGCTGCTGCCGCGGGGGCCGCTTCGGTGCCTGAGAACTCTGAGCAGACGAAACGCGGGAGGAGAGGAAGGACGCTGCAAACTTGCGCCGCGGCGGCCTGAGCCTCCGCTTCACAGCGCGGGGGCTTGATTCAAGCCCAGAAGTTCAGCGGGCAGTGCAATCCGCAGACTTCGCGCTGCGGAGGTTTGCAGAAGGGTACTCGAGAAAGCAACCCCTGCCCCCAGTTTTCCCCTACACTAAGGAAGAGGAGCTCAGAAGCCGAAAGAAGCGCTGAGGAAGGGGCTTGAACAGCAGAACGCTGGGAACCATCGTTCCCAGCTGGAAAGTTGCGGAGGATTGGAGGCTGCTGGAGAGCGAGAACAGACCACAGCTCAAGCCGCAGGAGGCAGGAGAGGACAGCACCCCATCGCCACCTCCCTTCAACCATAGTACTTTCTCTGGTTCCGGAAAGCAGCGAGCTACAGACGGGGGCGCGGCACTCCTGGCGCGCCAGAGGCACAGGGTCCCAGCTGCTGAGCCGGAGGCGCTCAGGGTCTCTTGACACGCCCCTGAGCCTCCAGCTTCATTTTATTGAGACTCCTGCTTGCCTCCTTTCAGTTGGAGGAAAGCTAGAGAATCAAGTACACATATAATCCCCCAGAGATCAGGTGGAAGGAGCGCTTCAGGACCAAGGACTATTCGGAGACCCTTCTCATTTGAGGGGAAGTGAAGGGCGAGGCTGGACCCCGGAGAGTCGGGAGACTAGTATAAACAACCCTTCTCTGGCGGGATGGGAGCCTTAGGGCTCCTAGGGCTGCTGCTACTGCTGCTTTCAGCGACAGCCTCAGGCTCCGGGACCAGAACCGGGGCCGGGACCCGGACAGGGACCGACCAGCTCGTGGGCTCACCCGCCGTGGGGCCGGCTCTGCAGCCTCGGGAGCCCCTCAGCTACTCACGTCTGCAGAGGAAGAGCCTGGCGGTGGACTTTGTGGTGCCCTCGCTCTTCCGCGTCTATGCCCGGGATCTGCTGTTGCCGCCTTCGTCCTCCTTGGAGTCGAGGGCTGGCCGGCCTGAGGCGCGCGGCTCGTTGGCTCTCGACTGCGCCCCACTACTTAGGCTGGTGGGGCCACCGCCCGGGGTCTCCTGGACGGAAGGCGCCAGCTCGCCAGCCCCTGCCCAGGCACGGACGCTGACCAGGGTGCTGAAGGGCGGCTCGGTTCGCAAGCTCCGGCGCGCCAAGCAGCTGGTGCTGGAGCTGGGAGAGGAAGCAATCCTTGAGGGCTGCGTCGGGCCCCCAGAGGAGGTGACTGCGGGACTGCTCCAGTTCAACCTCAGCGAGCTGTTCAGCTGGTGGATTCGCCATGGCGAAGGACGGTTGAGGATCCGCCTGATGCCAGAGAAGAAGGCTTCGGAAGTGGGCAGAGAAGGAAGGCTGTCGGCGGCGATCCGTGCCTCCCAGCCCCGCCTTCTCTTCCAGATCTTGGGGACCGGTGAGCAGCTCCCGCCTGAACGTGTCGGAATTTATATTTTTAGGCACATCAATTTGCAGCCACTATCAACTAATCCCCATTTCCAAAACCCTAGCCTCTGGTTCTTAGCTCTTTCTTCCTTCCGCAAACCTCCTCCCACAGTTACACCATATTTTCTTATTTTCTTGCTGAACAGAGTCACTCCCCCAAGGGTTTTCCTTCCTCTCCAGCAACGAAGCTGGTAGAAAAGTTTTCTGCTCTTGGCAGAATGCCTCTTTCTACGGACTTACACGGGGTCCCAGCCAAAATTGGAAGCCCTTTTAACTGGGGGCCCCTGGGACAGTTGAAACGTCCTTATTACTTCTATGTTCCAAGCTTAGCTCTAGATCTCAAGACTGTTGCCCATCTTCCCTTCCCCTTGTTCCTATTCCTGGCCCCTGTAGATGCCGAGAATGTGGTGCACTTCTTCATATGGTTGAATCTTCCCTAGCTGTTCCCTTCAAATGTTGACTTATGTACAGATTGCCTCTTCTTCATTAATTTATTCTGCCCCCTCTCTCCAACTCCAGTCTGCTATCCACTCTCAGACTCTTGTTTTTCCTCTCAGATGTTGTTGGGAGAGCCTCAGAGGAACTAAGGAGCATGGGGCAGGAGGGAGGTGTGAAGAGAGGGATCAGAGTTGTCGAGATTCTCTCCCTTTGAGATAGTCACTGTGAAGCCAGAAGAGACAATAGTTCTTCTCTTGCCCCCCAATCTTCCCTCTAATTCTTAGCTTGAATGTCCGCAGCAGCAGCTCTGGATGACAGTCTCTGGCATGCCTGTTTCACTGCAGATCTCTCTGCTAGAGATTCCTGAAATGAGGCTTGTGTTTCATTTACTCTCATTTTCTTCTCATATTCATTGAATTAGGGATGTGTGTGTAGGCACTTACTTCTAACTCTTCCCATAGTATTCTTTGGCTAGAAAACCAGGTGGTTTTGAATGGATGTTTCTCTCAGTAATACCACTGGGGAAAGACTCAGTGAATAAAATATACAATGTAAATGAATGAGAAGACACAGAAAAGAAATCATGCCTTTTTAAAAGCCTACACTAATTCCATTGAGCAAACCCAGCATCTTTTCTATCATTCTCATCATCAGAAATAAATGAAATTTTTATGCTCCACTGGTTACTAATGACTAGTATTAATTGGATGGAAAGCACTGAAAAGAGCCCACTGTAGAGTTACAAGTATCTACCATGCTTGTCCCAGCACACACAGATACTCCCACACATGCCCAGTACTATCACACAGCAGGGATATTTAGAAGCTGAGGTTCTTCACTCATTGCACAAAAAACATACTGGTATATGGTTCCCAAGGAAAACAGAATCTGGATGCATATTTCAGCAGTAGCATTGGTGGCCTTGGCACCTAAAATGACCCCTTTGTGTTCAATGCCAGAATTCATATTAAGAATGGCAGAATTCATAGTAAGAAGCAGGGTCTGATGAGTTTGATAGACCCTCCTGTGAACTGAGATAGGAGAACGATACTGTTGTCTCTCCACAGATACTTTTGTGAAGAACAGCTGTGTGTAATATCATCATGGCTTCTGTGGTTTATACATGCAACGTTCTCTTTTAGCACCTAATGTATTTGTAATGGATATAAAAATGACTTCTCGAGAATGTGGGTTTTCTTCTACTTTCATGTCTATGAGCATCTCTGGAGCTTTCTTATCACCTCTTGTTAAATGGCCATAAGCCCAGCAGTCTAGATCAGCTATTGTGAGATGTTGGTGACAGACAACAGGGGTCCTTTCTGCAGCCCTGAACTTGCCTACTATAAACAGGCAGGTGGCATAAAGTTATCAGTGGGTGTTTCTGAAGAGTCCCATGCTTAATGCATGTGGAGCATATATTCCAGTCAAGCCTCAGGTAAGGAATTGAAGCTGCTGAGTAGGGGAGTTTCATGTAGAGAGGAGTGTGCTTCAAGAGCTGCTTTGCTACTGATAGCAGGGAAGCTCTGTGAGCGTCCCAAGTCCTCCCCTAGCATCACAGTCCATTTGGCAGTTGGACCAAGGCCTTATGCATCATTTGACACATCTAGCAATGCTGTTTTCAGAAAGAGCCAGGATTCTGTCATTAAAAGGCTAGAAATTTTGGCCAAGCATTTTTCAGCAGCATTGGGATCAAATGATTATTGATGGGATCAAATAAGACACTAAGTGTAACTGGATGAGCTCTCCATGACCTCCAGAGAGACAGACAGCTTATTGAAAAGCACTTCAGGCCTTGTGGTGATCACACTTGGAACAGGCTGGGCTCTCTGCTCTGAGGCATATGCTGTTTTCACTTAGGCAGCTGGCCATGCCGGACTAGCCTCTTGCCTTACCACTGCCTCATCAGCCTCATTCAGATATGATTTCCATTGCAGACCTCCCCATGAGGGGAGTGGACACACCCTGTTCTACCATGTTTCATGTTTGAGGCACCATACATCATGGTGGTTCCATTCATTTCCTTCTATGAAATTCAAGCTTAGGTTCTCACACTTGGATTAATTTTACTACTAATTATGTTTGAGGAAATGGGTTTATTTCTTTTATATAGGCTCTGTTTTGTAGAAAAGGCATTTAACTCTTCTGTGACATAGGATCTTCAAGTATACAAAGGTAAAATAGGCACAACTCAGCTTATTTCTCCCTGCTGCTCCCCAAATTCCTGGTGGTCTGGTCTAGAGGGGCACAAGCATGCTGATGGGGCTAACTATGAAGAGGGAAGAGCGGTAGGTGGCCTGAAGCAACCCATTTGTCTCAGACTGAAGGTAGCTTCCTGAATCTGAACAGGACCATGACTAGGGATGTGACAGAAATGGAAAAGCACCCAGTCAGCACAAAGCAAAAACTCTGTTGCTTGTGGTTTGGGATGTCTGAGAAGACAAAAGGATAGCTGAGAGGCCTTATAATGCATGAGATGCAAATGTGTTTTTTTTGTGGGTTGCTTTGAATTCATAAATGGGATCAGTATTTCACAGTCTGAAGCAGCTCCCCACAGCACTCATTTATGGAGAAGAGGGTAGAAAGGCCATTTCTTGGACTGTATGAATTTTGGTGTACCATTCTGGGACAGTCCAAACCTCAGAAAAGATGTCTGCCTGGAGGCAGCTGCATTGCTCAGAACCCCACTTTGTAACCTGTTTTCTGGATGTTTTGACATCTTGCTTCTGCCATCCCTCAGGCAGAGAGAGGCCTAGAAGGATATTGACTTGTGGGATAGTAGAGCTTGTTTCCCTATAAGCACCCCCTTCTCACTCCAGGAAAGGGGATATACAACTGGGGATTTTACATGTGCTATGGAGAGGCCTGAGAAATTTAGAGTAGATGTATGCAATGCAATACACCTGACCCTTAACCTCACATATCTGTCAGTGCCTTCCAATTTTATTTCTGGAGAGGGCAAAGAGAGCCAAGGAAGACAGAGAGGAAATTGGAGCTCCCAGAAGGAATATCAGTTATTTGAGGTGAATTTGGAGAGTTGGAACTAGTCCAGAGAAGAGCAGAGAGCTGATTTAAGAGTTGAGGGGACCGATTTATGGTGAAAAATGAAAAGAATTAAATATATGATGGCTGAGCAAAGTGGCAATGAAGGGAAAGCCCTAGTAACAATCTACAAATCTCTGAAGAGGGAGAGGCAGTGAAGCAGAGGAGTTATATAGTGTTGCTCATAGAAGTAATAGGATGAGACTTGCAGAAGGAAACTTCAGGGTGGATGTCAGGGAAACCTCATTTTCTGAACTTGATATTCCTCTGACTATGGAATGGAATTCCAAAGGAGCAAAGAGTAAGGTGAGATGTGGGTCAGATAAGCCACAGCATTAATAATTAATCAGTTTTATATTTGGAAATGTCGAGAAGCTACAACAGGCAGGAGAGCTGGGATGGGGAACAACAGCAGGAATTAGGATCTTTCAGGATTCAACTCTTGAGCGACTTTGGGTATTGGTGTTTCCAGGAGGAAGAGACAAGAATTGCATGTGTATCTTTGAAATTGGATGGAATGTGCTTACAAGAAGACTGTTACAAAAAAATATTTTGAAAGTACTGGGTTTGTTTTCCTCTGCCCCCAGATTGACACAGAGTATTTCTCTAGGGTGTTGTCTGTCTATCCATTAGGGAGGGGGCACACCCATAGAATATTATGCATCTAAGATGCATCTCTAGTGTATGTGTCATCAAGCCATTGGGCAGGGCAGAAGGTACCTGGGTCTTGAGAAGATGAGATCACGTCTAGATTTGGTGGACTCCTACTGGCTACTTGAAACCCCTTTGCAATACTGAGAATATATATACACGGCTATTAGAAAGATGAAGTTCATCTAAATCCATTTGATCTTTTCACAAATTTACAAAAGAAAAAGAAGGAAAGCCCATGAGGGATTTGTGTACCTGATGTGGGAGGATAGTGTTATCATTAATAAAAATGAAAGTTTTTATAAGGAAGTATGTCTTCTGAAGGACAAGGGTGATTGGCCTGTGGATGGGAGAGGAAGAGAGGGGGAGTTGTGTCAGCAGAAGTTGTAGCCCCCTGCCTTCTTAGGATTACTACCTGATAACCTCATCTTGTGGGAATTTGTACAGCCCTTTCTTTATAGTCATTATTAATGTTCTGTTACAGTTGTATGGGACTTTATAATTTATAAAGAACTTTCAAATTCAATATTTTTTTCAATCTTACAGAAGGCAGGGCAAGTATTTTTTTTTATAAATTTAGTAACTGGAATCTAGCTATTTGATAACACTTTTTCAAGGTAAAAAGTAGAAGACCTAGAAACTTTCATTTATGCATTGAGAGGTTATGAGATAGTAGATGCTGTGCTAGGTACTGACTAGGAATATAAATCTTTTTGCCTTCAAATTAGGGCTCTTTCTACTAAAGGAATCATCCCAAGATGTAGATTATAAATAAAAACATATAAATAGTTGAAAAACTTTACATTATCCTTGTCAGAAGGCCATGCAACGAATATTTGGTGTTCAATAGCCATGATTTGGAAAAGTTCCTTAAAATCTTTGAGGTCCAATTTCATCATTAGTAAAATAGGGATAGTGATATATCAAAATGCTGCTACGGAGATTAAATTAGAAGATATGTGTAAATCTGTAACCCAATGCCTGACATAATAAAGTGTTCCATAATTATGAACCATATGTTTTTTTCTAGCAGCAGCAACACCCCAGCATCAGGTTGTGTAGGTTGTGCACTCTATAACTCCAAGAACTGCATATACATTTTAGTTTATTTGAATGGTGCTATCTGGAGTTGTGCAGTCCTGATGTGTGGTCACATCCAGTGACCCTAGCAGTGGTAGTTGTAATGCTGTGGGTTCCCTTGCAACTAGCTTCTAATTCCTGAGCTAAGAAGTGAGATTTAGTGGAAATGGGGAGAGTGACCAGGGTGATAGTTTCTATTCTCTTCCCCAGAAATGTGAATGAGGGGAATTGAGGTTTGGTATTTCTTTCATTTCTATCAACTAGTGTCCTCTGAGGTCTTTTGACCTTGGATTCAGTCCAAAGATTCAAGCAGAGTATCCACAATCCAATTATTATTTCTACTATACAAAGAAAGCAAGGCTTAACTTTATGAAAGTATGAAATCTAATAATGGAGAAGAACAAGATACAGGCATTACAGAGCAGTAGTTTTCAGAGGGTGAATCTTTCTTAACTGAGGGCGATATGTGCAGTTTAGGCCCCTCCATGCCCACAGAGGTGCTGGGCTACTGGCTTCTGATCATTTCTTTGTTATAATTAGCTGGAGCTTGCCTTTTTCTTGTCGATTGGAAGGCAGGAGAAAGTTGGAGGGTACCAACTGGTTCATGGACATGAACCCATTAAGAGCAGTTAAACTTTTGAGATTCCATGGGGACACATGGCCTAGGGAGGAGGCCGCCTCAGAAAATGCCTCAACCTAAAAGAGGCTGTTAAGCATCCATACAGCATTTTACAGGTAGTGTTTTTTATGAGCTATGGCTGAGCCATTGTTTTCTGTCTGGTTTGGGAATCAAAGTGATGGTGGCTTCGTAGAATGAGTTTGGAAGTTGTCCTTCTATTTATATTTTTTGGAATGCTTGAGAAGAATGGGTATTAACTCCACTTTAAATGTCTGGTAGAATTCCCCTGGAAGCCATCTGGCCCTGGGCTCCTATTCATTGGGAGATTTTTGATCACTGATTCAATTTCTTCACTGGTTATGGGTCTGTTCATATTTTCTCTCTCTTCCCGTTTGAATTTTGGTAGTGCATGTGTGTTTAGGAATTTGTCCATTTCTTCTAGATTGTCCAGTTTGTTGGCATATAATTTTTCATAGTAATCTCTGATGATTGCTTGTATTTCTGAGGGATTGGTTGTAATAGATCCGTTTTCATTCATGATTTTGTCTATTTGGGTGTTCTCTTTTTTCTGAGGAGTCTGGCTAGAGGTTTATCAATTTTGTTTATTTTTTCAAAAAACCAACTCTTGGTTTCATGGATCTGCTCAACTGTTTTTTTGGATTATATATTATTTATTT
>CM053576.1:109510858-109587728 GCA_028646485.1 Cryptoprocta ferox | reverse complement strand
TTATATTTTATCATAGTATTTTTATGAGTTTTTATGGTTTTATCTTTTTAAACCATTTGGATTTTTTGGTAAATAATTAACATCCACTTTATTTTTTAAATTTTCTTCCTACATGGGACTCATTGAATTAGCTCAATATTTATTCCATGAAGAAGATGGTGGAGCGGCATGGAGACCCTGAGCTTGTCTCATCCCTGAAATGCAGCTAGATCAGCACCAAACCATTTTGCAAAACTAGGAAATTGATCTGAGGATTAACACAACAATCTGCATAACTTGAGCCACAGAACTTGGCAGATACGTGGTACGGAGAGGTGAATTGGGCAAGAAAATGCCATGGATGGTAGGGGGCCATTTTCACAGATAGAAGACAGAGAGAGAGAGAAAATCAATCAAGAAAAGCACTCCCCTCAAAAGTAGCTGGAGAGAAAGAGAGAGAAAGAGTGAAAACAGTCACAAGGGACCAAACAAGAAATCTGTTCTCCAAAACCATTGACGGGGAGAAAGGAGAGGGTTTCAATACCACAAGGATTCTATAAACAGTGGAATGCAGTATCTGAAGTTCCAAAGCTCAGTGCCTGGTGGTGCTCTGGTGAGGAAGTAGGGTGAATTCCCAAGAGCAGGCAGCAAAGTCTGAGAGGTCTGTGTGCCACATGAGGAGAAGCAATTCCCCTGCTTGGAGTGCATTTGATAGAAGCCTTATGGCTTTCCCACAGGCAAAGTGGGACCTGGAGAGCAGCCATGTTTGCTAGTATTGGGACAAAGGCACAAAAGTGCAGTGAAACCCGGTGCTAGCTCTGTGTTGTGATTTGCCATAATCTCTGAACCTCTGACACTGGATGAACACATGAATGTTTTCTGGGGCAAGCCAGCACCTGGCCATTATCAGCGAGACCCTCCCCCAGAGAGTAGGAGTGGGTCGTAGCCACCCGGATCTCTGAAGTAGGGTTTTGAAAAACAACCCCATCTGAGATAAAACTCTGGAGGGAGTTGCCTCCTGTTTGGTGGGCAGCTTGGACATGGACAGGGTAGAGAGGTGGAGTGGACAGAGGCCTGAGACAAAGGAGGGGTGCTTGAACCCAGGTCAGTAAGACTGGGAAGTTCCTGCCCCAGAAACTAGAGAGCAGGGAAAAGCCATTTCAACCTCTCCTGGCACGAACATGGGCATGCACACAGGTCCACCCCAGTAAGCTAAGCAGCACCACCTAGTGGACAATGGAGCCACCTAGTGGACAACACCAAACCCCACCCAACTGCGCCCTCCAAGCACATCCCCCAGAAGACCAGCACAAGTCACTCCACCTACTTAGTGTACTGACTATAGAAAGCGTCATAGTTTCAGTTCCAGGGGAAACTGGCTGTAACTTCAAGTTTCATTCTGTTTGCTGATTCATTTATCTGTTTGTTTTATTTGCTTCTGTTTTTCCTTAAATTGTTTTCTTTTTTCTTTCTTTTCTTTCTTGTTCTTAGATACAGAAAGAGAAAATTTTGGTTTTTTTACTTTATTTTTTATTTTAAAAAATTTTTATTCTATTTCATTTTGTTTATTTTATTCTATTATATATTTTTTAATTTTTTAATTTTTTCTTACCTTTTATTTTTCTTTCCTTTCCCTTCTTTCTCTATTCTATCAAGATTCTTTCAACAAGCAGACTGAAACACACCTAGAAGGTCCAACTTCTTTTATTTGATTTTTTGTCTTGTTTTTAATTTTTAATATTAATATTTTATTTAATTAAATTTTTTCTTCCTCCAAAATGACAAACCAAGGGAATTCACCCCAATAGAAAGAACAGGAAGATATAACAGCCAGGAATTTAATCAACACAGGTATAAGTAAGATGTCTAAACTAGAATTTAGAACCACGATAATAAGACTACTAGCTGGAGTTGAAAAAAGCATAGAACACACCAGACAATCCCTTTCTGTGGAGATAAAAGAAATAAAATGAAGTTGGGCCAAAATTTAAAATGTGTAATCAAGATGCAATCTCAAATGAATGCCACAATGGCAAGGATGGATGAAACATAGCAGTGAATCAGTGATATAGAAGATAAAATTATAAAGAATAGTGAAGCAGAAATAAGGAGGGAAGCAAAGGCAGAAGATTACGATCCATGACTTAGAGAATTCAGTGACTTATTAAAAAGGAAGAACATCCAGAAGCACCTGGGTGGCTCAGTTGATTGAGCATCCAACTTCAGCTCAAGTCAGGATCTCACAGTTTGTGAGTTCAAGCCTCACATCAGGCTCGCTGCTGTTAGCCTGTCAGCACAGAGCCCGCTTTGGATCTTCTGTCCTCCTCTCTATGCCCCTCCCCTGCTTGTGCTCTCTCTCTCTCTCAAAAAATGAATAAACATTAAAAATAATAATAATAAATAAATGAATAAAGGAATAACATTCAAATCATAGAAGTTCCAGAAGATGAAGAGAGAAAAAAAGTGGCAGAAAGTTTATGTGAGCACATTATAACAAAACTTTCCTAATCTGGAAAAGGACACAGACATCAAATTCCAAGAAACACAGAGAATTCCCATTAGATTCAACAAAAACCGCCCATCACCAAGGCATATCATAGTCAAATTCACAAAATATACAGACAGGGAAATAATTATGAAAACAGCAAGGGGAAAAAAAATCCTTAACCCATAAGGGAAGACAGGTAAGGTTCACAGCAGACCTATCCACAGAAACTTGGCAGGACAGAAAGGAGTGTCAGAATATATTCAACGTGCTGAACTGGGAAAATATGAAGCCAAGAATTCTTTATCCAGCAAGGCTGTCATTCAAATAGAAGGAGAGATAAAGAGTTTCCCAGACAAACAAAAACTAAAGGAGTTTGTGACCACTAAACCAGCCCTGCAAGATATTTTAAGGGGGACTCTTTGAATGGAGAAAGACAAAACAAAACAAAACAAAATAGGAACAAAGACTAGAAAGGACCAGAGAACATCACCAGAAACACCAACTCTACAGGCAACACAATGGCACTAAATTCATATCTTTCAGTACTACTAGGTACTTATCCAAAGGATACAAGAGTGCTGATTCAAAGGGGCACATGCACCCAATGTTTATAGCAGCACTATCGACAATAGCCAAAGTATGGAAAGAGCCCAAATGTCCATTGACTGATGAATGGATAAAGAAGATATGGTACATGTATATACAATGGAATATGACTCAGCAATAAAAAAGAATGAAATCTTGTCATTTGCAACCATGTGGATGGAAATAGACTGTATTATGCTAAGTGAAATGTCAGTCATATAAATACAAATATCCTATGATTTCACTCATACATGGAATTTAAGAAACAAAACAGATGAATATAGGTGAAGAGAAGCAAGAATAAGATAAAAATGGAGAAAAAGACAAACCATAAGAGATGCTTAAATACTGAGAACAAACTGAGGGTTGCAGGTGTGGTATTGGATGGGGGGATGGACTAAATAGGTGACACTTGTTAGGATGAGCACTAGGTGTTATATGCAAGTGATGAATCACTAAATTATATTCCTGAAATCGCTGTTATACTATATGTTAACTAACTTGGATTTAAATTAAAAATATATATATTTATTTCATGGACAACATTTTCTTCCACTGATAAGAAATGCCAACTTTATTATGAAATAATTTTTTGCCTGAATTTTAGTCTCTTTCTGATTCCCCATTATGTTCATGGATCCATTTATCTATCCCTCCCTAAAAGTATAATAGGTAGACAGAAGTATCCTCCTTGCAATTATTCTTTCTTTATAGAATTTACCTATCCTTGCTCCTTTATTTTGCCATATGAATCTTAGAACTCACTCAGCTAGTTTTTAAAATTCCTGTTATTTCATTTATTGAGATCACTTAAAACTTGCAGATTAACATAGGGAGATCATGTATCTTTAAAATGTTGAGTCTTTCTATCAATAACACAGGAGCTCTTTTTTTTTTTACCATGTTCTTAATAACATTTAACAATGTCTTCACACAGTTCTTACATATTACTTGTAATATTTATTTTTATCATTTCTTTTGTTATTGCAAATGGGGATTTTTTTTCTTTCAGGTATAATTTCTAACTGGTTATTTTGACATATGTTGGGATGCTATTGATTTTTCTATATTCATTTTGTATCTAGCTTTCTTAGCAGATACACTTATTGCTTATAACAGTTTTTCAGTTGATCTTCACGGATTTTCCAAGTATACAACTATATCACCTGCAAACAATGATAATTTTGCTTCTTTCTGTCCATTTTGTATACCATCTTTTCTTCCTTTATCGAATTGTATTGGCAATCTCCTCCAAAAACAAAATTAAGTCATCATGAACTTGGTGTAGACTTATGTGTCTATTGTTTCTGACTGTATGAGAAGGATTATAATATCTTACCATTAAGGCTGATGCTGGGATTTGCCTTGAAAAATTCACCTTTTATTGAATTATAATTCTTATATTTCCAAACTCCATGGTCCCATGAAAATTTCAGATCCCCCCAGTCAATCATTGTAGTCCCCATCCTGCACCTGCCACACAACGTGTGTGTACATCTCAAGCTGGAGGGATGAGTTTGTAGTCTAGAATCAGGTGGTAAACTCTACCTTGAGGACCACAATTAGATATTTTTGAATATTTTTTTTCTAAAAGGGATTACAAAAAGGAGGCACTACACAAATTTCATTTTAGAGTGCTGAGTGAGAAGTTACTATTGGAGCCTTACTAGTCTTCAAGGAACATTTAAGGAAAGGTGACTGTGCTACAAAATCCTAAAACCCAAACCTATTCATTCACTATTGACCTTTCTGAACCCTCCCTCCTAAGCCCCCTAAGTCCTTGCCTGTTTCTAACATTTTTTTTGAGATACAGAGAAAGACAGAGTGCAAGCAGGGGAGGGGCAGAGAGAGAGAGGGAGACACAGAATCTGAACGAGATTCCAGGCTCTGAGCTGTCAGCAGAGGCAGGCGTGAGGCTCGAACTCACGAACCGTGAGATCATGACCTCAGCTGAGGTTGGTTGCTCAACCGACTGACCACCTAAGGTGCCCCAATCCTTGCCTGATTTTGACTCACAAAGCACACCCACGCCCTGGCCACAGAGTCATTTCAGACATACTCTCTATCCTGACCCCAAGCCAGCTAATGTTACCCTTGTGCAGGCTATAAAACCAAATTTCATATCAGTGTTTCCCAATGAGCATGAGAATAGCTCAAGATGCTTGATTAAAACTTTAGAATCCCGGGGAGCTCCTGGGTGGCTCAGTCAGTTAAGCATCCAACTCTTGATTTCAGCCAAGGTCATGATCTCACAGTTTGTGAGTTCAAGCCCCACAACAAGCTCTGTGCTGACAGCATGGAGTCTGCTTGGGTTTCTGTCTCCTTCTCTCTTTCTGTCCCTCCCCCTCTTGCTGTCTATCTCTCTCTCGAAATAAACACAAATAAGAAAAAAAAAATCTTTAGAATCCTGAGCTCCACTCAAGACCTGCTGATATCTACGCAAACCAAAATCTGCGAAGAAACAATGCCTTACAGTTCCATTGCTATTACAAGAACTGATGAAATTCCAATGGCCCACAAGGTCCAGCTCTTTTTCTACAACTCTTCCAGGTACAAGTTAAGTCATCAAGCTGTCCCTAGAATTATCTAAGTATGTTCCAAGCACCCTAGAGGGAACAAACGCTATTTCTGAATTATTTCAACCCAGAGTTTCCAAGGGTTCTATGAATTTATGGGAAGATGGAAACCCATGAAAATCATCCCTGGGTAGATTCTAATGGACATTATGAAAGAAGGAAGTAAGGAATGTTAGTTAAACCAGAACTAGATGAAGTGACTTGGAACCTTCTTTAGAGAAATCAGCCTTTACTGGGATGGCCATGAGAGCCAATGCAATGAGATCTTTCCAGCCATAGTGAGCATGTGCCCACGACTGGCTCTCTAACCCCATATCCATGGAGCAAGCTTGTGTCTAACTTCCCCAGTATCTCATAACACATGCTTGCTCCTGAGTTCTCTCAGATACTAAGGCAAGCAAGATCCAAGATGGTATGTGCAGCATCCCCTCATTGCCACATCACTAATCTGCTGGCTTCCATATCTGTGGGAGAGGGTGGGTTGCCCTGTACACATCTCTGCCCTCTTCCTGCCTCCTCCTTTTCCCCACAGCCTGCTGATGCTGTACAGGTCTTAGCCAAGTCCACCTGAGTTACGGGCACAGGTAAGTACAAGAATTCCTGGAGATGACTAGCCATATTTAAAAAGTATCCACTGCTCAAATGCACAGAGTCAGGGCTGCTCTGGAAAGTAGCCTTAGAACACTGAGGAGACCCACAGGCAGATCCTGTGGTTAGAGTCAAGGGTGGTGAAAAGTGGCAGAACTGCTGCTTTTAAATTGGTCTTTACGCCAAAGAAAGTAAATTGGTCTTTTAGCAAAAGAGTAAAGTAACTCAGCCCATTAAGGAATCCTTACTCAGAACTGTCCCGCTGACATGCCTCCCGGGGCCTTCGAGGACTCTGCTAATGAACCTCCAGCATCACTGGTAGTTACTTCCCAGAAAGTCACACCACATCAAGGCGAGTTTGCAGGGACATGAATGCACACCTGGTCCATCGAAGGAGCCCATCTGATGAGTTTAGCTTCTATCTCCAACAGCATGACATAATGACGGAAGCTCCTTTGAGGGAAGCAAAGCATTTTTCCATCCTCTCTCTCCTCCTTTACAGCAGTGATTTTCAAAGCCTGCCGAATACAAGAGGTGTCCCTTTCTTCCAGGGAATGATGAGCTGTTCTCTAGACTTTTATCAGGACATGGGACCCTGGGCTACTTAGTAACAACTTAAATTGAGTTATCAAGGTCATTAAATGTTGGCATTCATAAACTAAAAGTAGCTTACTGTTAGCATTTGCAGAGGAGTTTAATTCAGTATCCACTAAAACATAAGGATACCTCACAAAGCCTGGCCATGTTTCCCAACTCTTACTTCCTATTCATGCAATGTCTAGAGATAGTTGTACTCCAACAATTTTGAGGAAGTTGATTTTCTGTATCACTGGGTCCTCACTGCTAATGTGACTTGTACTCACAAAGTGGATAATATTCCATATAATTTCTCATTAGCAACAAGATTACCACAATTATTGTGAGTTGGTGAGGTTTTTAAGAGCTGTGACTTTTGATTTTTTTAAAGTATAAATTGCTATTCATTTAGCTTCATTATTATCAATTTAGAGTATTATCAATTATTTGCTTAACCCCATGGTGTGTCATGATACACAGTTGTATTAATAGTATTTCAGCCCTACAGTTTTTTTCAATAATTACAGTTTAATATTAATCATCTATATCCCTGTGCTTTTATAAGGGCACTTAACTTGTAATGTGCTGCCTCTGAATGTGTGCCATTGGAATAACTTGAGCCTTCTACCAAAGAAAGCATAATTAAATCACTGGGTTGTTTTAAGACCATGAGGTGCTGCTTTAGCACATATACACCTGCCTCTGCTCACTTCCTTCTTTTACAACGTGAAAAGTAGGCAATATGTATTTCTTACTAGCAGCACATTTTATTACAATTTGTTGATTTTGTTTCTCTTCAATTCTTTTTTATCCTCACCAATCCTATTCATCGCCAAAAGAGGGAATGGATGGGTCATGGGAATTTTGCCTCATGCAAGCAGACTATGGTTATATTAAAAAAAAAAAAAAAACATGTACAAGGACTATGAAGGCTGGGAGGCACTCTCAGAGGGAGGCCCATGACCAGGATTCAGGCCTCCCACCACCACTTCATTAAAGCTCAGATTTGAGCACATGCTGAGTTTCTATGTTTGCAGAAAGAATCCTGCTGCCAAAAAGTGTTTGAAATCTCTGCACTACATTTTTTTCTATTTATTCAAAATACCACAGTCATTTAAAACAATGCTAGGAAAATACAGGAAGAAAACACTACCTTGTTAGTTATGGGAGCTGCTTTATTTTAAGAAAAGGAACATGGAAATGAATAGTCAAATCAGTGAAAAAACAAAGGTAGAACCAGGTATAGAAGGTTTAGTTCCATTCAATTTAACCTAGCAAAGCACCTCGCTGGGTGTTGGGAGGGAATGATACCAAGATGAATGAGATAAGATCCTAGACTTTTTGGTCCAAGAGAACAGTGAGAGAAGTTCAAAACTGGTGATGATGCACAAAAGAGATTCGAAGGGCACTGAGGGGGCCAGGGGTTGTCCGAAGGAGAGGGGAGTCACTTTGTGAGGGACTAAGTAGGACACCTCTCCCCATCTCCTGGGTTGGCACAACTTATTCAGTCATCCAGCAGAAATTTACCACTGATAAGACACTAGACAAGACCAAGGAAAGAATATCAAGAGCCAGATATTTCCTTGTTCATCTTGATGCCAAAGAAAGTGATTGAAGACAAGGCTTCTCAAACTTGATTGTGCATACAAATTACCTGATTGTGGGGGGTAATTCTGACTCAACAGGTGTGGGGTTGGCCTGAGAACCTGGATTTCTAACAAGTCCCCAGATGATGCCAATGCTGTTTGTCAGTACTTTGAGTAGCGTGGATCTAATAAGCCCATACCACATTTGGCTATTAGCAATACACTATAAGGTAACAACTCCTGTGAGAAATATTGCTCCTTGCCTAACCCAGTATTCATTCTCCTTTATTTAACAATGAGGTCCCCAGTTTTGTTTGGCAGGGTAATATGCTCAGCTAAAGGTATTCAGTTCCCCAGTATCCATTGTAATGGGAGTGTGGGGTGACATAATTCTAACAGAAGAGTTGTAGGCAGAACACTACAGAGAAGGCATCCCTTCTTGTTTAAAATAATAAAAACTCTGATGGAAAAGGTTTTGGTCTCTGTCTTGGCTTTTGATGTTTTCTCCTTTTTCTTGCCTGAAACATAGACCCAATGCCTTCAGGCGCTATTACCATGACATTGAAAATCATAGACTGCAGATGTAGAAGTGGAAGAAGCAACCTGGGTCCTTCATGCTAATGGATTGTGCCTGCCTGATGTTACCTGGTCTAGGTCTGGATTTCCCCAGAAGTGGTCCTCAGACAAAAATTCAACTGTAGTTTATTTGGGAAGCAATCCCAGGAAACACCAGTAGGGAGATGGAAAGTGATGCAGGGAAGGGAAGGAAGCTAAGAATGGTGTGCCATCCAGCCAATTACCACAGTGAGAAACTGGAGCTTTGTCCCACTAAGTAAATCTGAGAGACAGGGTGAAACACATATAAGAATTATGCCACTAAGGGGGCTCCCAGGTGGCTTAGTCGGTTAGGCATCCGACCTCAGCTCAGGTCATAATCTCACAGTTCATGAGTATGAGCCCCACATCGGGCTCTGTGCTGACAGCTCAGAGCCTGGAGCCTGCTTCGGATTCTGTGTCTCCCTTTCTCTGCCCCTCCCCCACTCATGCTATGTCTCTTTCTCTCTCTCTCTCAAAAATAAATAAGCATTAAAAAATTTTGTTTTAAGAATTATGCCACTGGGTCACCGGGGTGGCTCAGTCGGTTAAGCATCCGACTTTGGCTCAGGTGGTGATCTCACAGTCCGTGGGTTGGAGCCCCGCGTCGGGCTCTGTGCTGACAGCTCAGAGCCTGGAGCCTGCTTCCAATTCTTTGTCTCCCTCTCTCTCTGCCCCTCCCCCATGCATGCTCTGTTTCTCTCTGTCTCAATAATGAATAAACATAAAAAGAATTTTTTTTAATAAAGAAAAAAGAATTATGCCACTAAGGGTTGAGGAGCTGGGATTTGCATCTGTGAAACCCCAACCAACCTTCTGTACAGCTATCTGTACAGATATCTTCTGTAGGGCATTAATTCTCCAACACATTGGCCTACCCTGTGCACAAGCCAAACATACTCTCACAGTCTAAACAAAAAAATCAAAACAAAACAAAACAAAAAAACAACCCAGGACCAAGACTGGGGGTATTTGAAAAAATCAGTGAGAACCTTGTAGACAGGCCTGTGTGGGTACTAATAGCATCTGCCTATACCTGGTAAAACTCAACGCAGACTCTTTTACCAGAGGCAAACACAGTTCCAGCTGAAAACCACCTTAAGAGTATTCTGATTTTAAAAGACGTTCTCACCTATATTTCACAAACATAGAGGACAATATTTAATGCTAAGCTATCTATCTGTAATGGCAGAATCCAAGGCAATATGTTTAGAGGCAGGAAGCTTACTCTAGCAAACTTTAAAACACACTATATAGGCAACCACTTACTCTGCCAATGGGGCCAGCCAGCAGATCTCTCCACAATGTAGGGATTTTGATATAACACCCAGAGCTTATAAATATGTTATTCACACAGAATATTTTCCCACTTAGTCTAGATTTTATTTTCTTAGTTCTTGGGCAAATCAAAGAGACTTTCAATGAGTTCAGGAAAAAGCATTCTCCAGGTAGGGGAAGCTCCCATCCTTCTAAATGATTAACATCCTTATGAATGACCTAGAAGATGAAATAAGAAGAAAGTTACTCAGAAGGGCACATGGTACCAAGCTGAGACAGGACAGAAATGTGAAGAAAGATTAAAAGAATGAGTGCATAAAGTTCTTGAATGTAGAAACTGGAAGCAAGCATACTGAGATCATCTTTATTCTTGTCTGGGCCCTCTGGCTGACCTTGGGGAAAATGAAGGGCCCCAGTCTTGGATTCCACTCCACTGCCCATGGCCTCGCTCTACACAGCGCCTGGGTTAAGAGTTGGCTGCAGCCAAGGCAACACAGACTGGGGATTAAGCGAGCCTAGAATTTCAAAGGTCAATGATTTCAAAGAAAAAATTGGCAGAAAAAGAAACCATCACTGAGGGGCACAGAGCAGCAGTAGCTGACCCAAGAAAGAGCTCTACCACCAGGACAGCAAAACAGTAAGCTCAGGGTCATAGAGGAGAAGGGGAACCACTTTATTTTTAAAGAACTTTGGGAAGTTTTCACATGGTAAGTATTTCCAAATCATGTTTTAACATAGCCAAGGACACACAAGTGAGTAAATGCTTTATCCGCATAAGAGTAAATACTCTATTTTCTTAGTTCTGCACAAGTCACAGTGATAAAACTGCCCTCAAATTCCCAGTGCAGGCTCCCTGAAGTGATCTCCATCAGTTCTTTCTTAGGTGCCCTGCTATTTAACCTTTGTGAGTCTCTACTTCCTTATCCATAAGGTAGGACATAGCCAGGCTTCCCATGTGGTAGGACTGTTGCCAAAGTCAAAAAAGAAAAAGTGTCACAGATGAGCAGTGGCTTCCGGATTGGAAGAAATAGAAAATGGTATTATTACTAACATTACTGTTGTTTCCTGAGCAGATACGGGTTTCTTGTTCTTATGATATCACTGTTTATACATCCCTGTGACTTAGGTTAATACAATGTGGCTCTGAGATTAAATAAAATGGTATCTATAGAGACTTTGCATCAGCATTAGCACATAATATGTATCTCTGCATGTGCTGGCTGTTGTCATCATTATCACTACCACCCTCCCTGCATCACCATCACCACCAAGAGAATCACCATCACCACCATCACCACCACCACTACTCTCTCACCATGACCACCAGAACCAGCACCAGCATCACCCTCCTCACCACCAGCCTCCCACCACCACTACCATCACTAGCCTCCCACCACCACTACCACCAGCACCACCCTCTCACCACGACCACCATCCTCTTGGTAATTACCATGTATTGTTCATTTTAAATTATGAATGTGCCTAAGTGGTGAACATTCTTTTCCCTTGATTCATGAGCTTTGGGCTACTTGTATTTTTTTTTTTTTTTTTGAGGTAATGTCTGAGCCACCAAGCAGCATTAGAAAAGTGAGCAGTACGGCTTTCTCTGACACCCTGAGAGGTGTTTCTTCTCTAAGAGAAGAGTAATGACTGATGTGAGAGGACTCTGAAAACACATGGACCCTCCATCTTGTTTTTGCTTTTGTCCCATCTTCATTCTTGTCAGCAGCACTCACCCAGGTGCTGTTGCCACCGAGCCTAAAGATCTGTAGGCTGAAATCTTCCACCAAACAATCACAGAGCAGACTTTCATTAGCCTTGAAGCTATTCAAAGGTGGTTTATCCACCTGTGGACAAATGAGATGCATCCCCCCCCCATCTCCCTTCCAAGGATTCATAGCATCAGAGAATGTGCATGCTGAAAAAGCCCTCTACAATCTACATGCCCTACATCGTATACACTGGGGACCTGGGACACAGAAAAATAAAAGATTCATGCAGGAATACCCAGATAATGAGAGGTGGGCACAGAACCAGACACGTGTCTGCTTTGCTCTCAACCCAGTGTTCTTTCACTACTTGGTGCCCCCTCTTCTTGGAGTCAGATGGCACTGTCAGAGCCTTGGCAGGACGGGCAGCAGGAAGGCAGTTCATGTAGGTGGGAGAAGCCAGGAGCAGCTGGCTATTAGCTGGCTAGAGTCAAGATGAAACAAACACAGAAACAAGCCCCTAGACAAGAGAGATGCAGGCCCGTGAAAAGGCAGAGACAGAGTGGGCATATGCAAGGGGTAGGAAGAACAGATGGGAGCCCAAACCCAGCTGGAAGTAACATCCAGCCAAGCTGCTCAGAGGCAGATACCTGGGACCCAGACTCCTGGGACTCACTGTATTACTGGTTCCACATTTCCACGAAGTCCAGCCCTGACCTGGGGTGACCAAAGATGAGGGAGGGACTATCATTCTGAAACATAAAGGGTTGTCTTTGATTTCAGATGTTATTTTAGTGAGTGCTGTTCCAACCTTATCATTCTGAAAGGTCTCATGTGATGAAAGTTTAGGCCAGGGGTGGAAACCACGGGCTGGGAGTGAGGGTTCCCCAAATCCTGAGAATAAAAGTCTGGAAAAATAAAGCATGAATTTCACCCCAAGTTCTGATCCTGACAACATTCACCAGGGCCTGAGTTTCTGCAAGAGCTCATGATTAGGAGATCAGAAGAAAGTGGTCTTTATTGAAAAGACATCTTCATATGTTTCACATGTGCCTCACTGGGTGTTATATGGAAACCAACTTGACAATAAACTATAAATTAAAAAAAAAAACACAAATCTTAGAAGTCAAACCTTTTTATTCTGAACCAAATATACAGATTGTGTGGAAGACCAGATGTCCTACTTACTGGCATCTCTTGAGATCAATAATAGTTTATCTTTGTGCAAATAAAGAGGGTGTTCTAGGCAGAAAATAGGGTGTGCAATGGCACAGAAGCAAGAAACAGCATTTCTTTGCTGACCAGAAAACAGCAAGGATAGCGGGAAAACAGGGTGTGTGTCAGGTGGCAGCCACAGGAAGGTTTGGAAAGCAGGAACTGGATAGATTTTGGAGGACTTTGCACACTAGATGGGGTCCCTTGTATTTTATCACGATAGATCCTCATGATGACCCTCACATACAGTCGATCCTCATTATTCACACATTTGATATGTGCAAATTCTCGTAGTCACTAAAATTTACTTATAATCCCAAAATTGATCCTTGCAGTGCTTTTGTGGTCATTCACACACATGTGAAGAGCAGCAAAAAATTCTGTGCATGATCCTAGTTGAGGTCAGACAAGATGATGTTCTTTCCGTTACAGTTCTCGTACTATAAACAAGTGCCTTTTTTAGTTAATGCCACATTTTACATTTTGTGCTTTGTGTTGGTGATTTCACTCTTTAAAATAGTCCCCAAGCATAGTGCTGGAGTGCTGCAGAGCAAGAAAGGAGAGGAGATGCACTTCATTCAGGCACAGGTTACAGTGCTATTGGCCAGGAGTTCAGTGTTAACAAATCAACGATATATATAAAATGTCTTTAAACACAAACACACATACAACAGGGTTATGTACTTGCATATTAATTAAACTGTTGTGACCAGAGGCTCACAAGAGCCTAACTCTGTATTTCCCCTAGGAGCATTGGTTTAGTGTTTGCTAATGCAGCGTTCTCAGCGACTTTATAGAATATGACAACCACAAATTAAAATTTTTTTTAAATCCACTGTACTTAGATAGCTTTGTTTTACTTCACTTTTAAGTTTCCTTTTCACAAATGAGGACCCTAAGTCTCACAAAGCGAAGTCTTTCCAAAGGCGTCATTACCTACTAATTGATGGAGCCAGGACTTGAACCCAAATGGTCTGATGCCTCCTCCCTTCATATTTCTACCCTGAAATGCTGCAGATGCAAACACAGCAGAAATGCCAGTGTCCCAGAGGCCTCAGAAGTCTACAGGCAGTCAGGCCATCAGACTGAAAGATAGTTCAGTGCATCTGCAAAGATTCCTAGTTGGCTCTTGACTGGATGGAATGACCAGGTGAAGTGATAGAATCCCACCTGACCCTACTTGAGCTGGGCTCCATAAGGACTTGACTATTCAGTGTCATGTTATGGGATCCACAGGAAGCTGCTGGCAGCCGCTGGATGAGCCCCGTGTCTTAATATTCCATATGCAGCAGTGCAGGCAGCCTGGAGTCACACAATATCAGTCTGGCATACGTGTGCTTAACATTCCCTCCGACAACCCTGAAGCCCTCCTTCCACTTCCAAGTCCTGCCATATTTTTGAGAAAGACTGAACAGATTATAAAGGAAATCCCAAAAGGAGATGATGTTCTGGGGAGCAAACCATGAAGAGGAAGGTGTGGGGATGAGACAGAGCTGCAATTTTCTACTTAGCCTATGCTTCTTTTGAGTTCTTAGATGACTGTTCTGTATTCAGCTGGTCTGCATGAAAACATAAACACCACTAGTGAGCAGTGAAGTGTGTGTGTGTGTGTGTGTGTGTTGGGCAAACAGCATGGGGGGATCAAAATAACAGAAAAAAGAAAGAAATATTTTCCCACTGATATATTAGTAACTGACCATCTCCATGAGATCCCACTCCAAATCTGCCAAAACTGTAAGAGCAGAAAGTCCCTCCCAGACAATGTTCCTCTGCAGAGAATGGAACAAAGTTGGAAAGTGCCCAACTAGGTTGTAGACGCCTCAGCTTACTTGTGGAGTTTGTCTTATCATCCCAATTCTCCTTCCAAGGGCTTCTGCCCCCACACAGACACTTAGAGCCCCATGTTCTTGCCCTATGTCAACCTTCTAAGAAGCATAGGATTTAGTGTTAAAAGGAACCCCACAGGCCATTGAATCTACCTAAGACAGAGACATACACCCTGATGCTAGTAAGAGGGTCTTAAACCTCTACTGCAACACTGTGCCTCCTGAGGTGTTGGGAGGTAGTATTTACTACATACTTCCAACAGCCGCTCAATTCTACACATGCTCTTGTCATGCCAGGGTCAGCAAACTACAGCCCTTGGGCCAAATCTGGCCTCGTACTTGCTTTTGTAAATAATTTTTTACTGTCACACAGCCATGCTTACTAGAATTGTCTGTGGCTGCCTTCACACGACATGGCAGAGCTGAATAACTGTGACAAAGACTGAATGGCCTGCAAGGCCTAGAACATCTGCTATCTGTCCCTTTACAGAAAAAGTTTCTGAACCCCTGCTTTCAATAAAATCAATGCGTTTTCTTACATTACACTGAAATGTGCAATCTGTCCTGTTGGTCATCATTGTCCCCTGGAGTGCCCTGGGAGGCTATGCCCTCCTCCATCAGGCAACCATTCAGTTTGATATAATTGATCATTGTGGTCTGCTCTTGGTTCTCCCTTCGCTGAGATGGAAACCCCTGCCTTAGTCATTGCTTGTATTTCAGAGGAGGACCCATGCGCACCCAAGCCTGATCATGCTCTGTATTCAATGGAAACTTTGTATTTTCCATGCCGCTCCCACCCCACATCCAGCTCCACCTCAGAAATCTTTGGGTTCTTAAATGTAGGTACTTAAGAGGAGGCAAGATGGCGGAGAAATAGGAAGTTCCGTACTTCCCACCCGCATCTCTCAAACAAAGAAGGGCTGAAGCCAAAGGACGCTGAACTGCAAGAGTCTGGGAGGAAAAGAGACAGAGTCCACTAAGAAGACAGCCTCATAGGGCTACCTCAAGAAACAAGCCAAAGTGCACATGGTGTAGAATCCCAAATAGCACTACGAGTAGAGAAATAAAATGTAGGTACTTAAACATATACTGCTAGATATAACTTGTATTTATTCAAGGGTCAAGTTGACCCTTTACAAAGACCCTATCTGGTGATGTTTGCTTCACTATTAATTAATCGATAGCCCCAGCCAAGTAGGTAGGGTAGGAAGCAACTGTAGCCAAGCAGGGGAAAAATGTTTCAGCTTAGTTTGGATATTAAAATCAGTGATTGTTTAAACAAACAAACAAAAAAAACAAACAAACAAAAAAAAGAGCTTACAGACCAATTCCTTTATTTGACAGGTGAGTGAGCAGAGGCCCAGAGGGCTTATGGAACTTGCTCCAAGTCACAAAACTGAGCAGTAGTGGGATTTAGACCAGCACTCAGGCGCTCAGGCGTCCTGACTCCAGGATCATTCTTTCCGCTGTTGTTTTTATTTTTCTCCCCCCATATTGCTAATTCCCTTAGAGCCACAGTAAAAATGTTTTGATTATCTCAGTGAACAAAAACTGGGAGAGGAGGAGATCTTTACTAGGCCATATTATCCCATATCCAAGGATTCCCCTTCATCCCACATTCCCCCAGCTCTCCGAGACTCTGGAATCAAACCCAGGACATTAAGAAACAAAAAATCACTAACATTTATATAATTGATATAATTTAAGGAGCGCTATGTTTCAGGCACTCTGATAACGCTTCTACACTGAGCATCTTATTTAATCCTTATGACAACAACAAAATAGATATTGTTGTCCGTACTGTATGACTTCAAAGAGCCAGCTCAAGGCCATTTGGTGCAACTGGGATTCCAAAGAGACAATCTAACTCCAGAGCTGGATTCCACAGCTCCCAAACTCGCCTCCTCCTGCTGTTGAAACCTAGCTGGACCTTATCTACTGAGTGGCCCAGAGCCAAGCCTTCCTACAGAGACAGCAGGTATGGGCCTATGAGGCATTACTTGCTTGCCCTCTCCCTAATACTTTTCTCTTTCTCTTGTTATTTTCATGCTCACACAATTATTTTTTTGTTCAACCATCAAAGATCTATAATGGACCCTTTACACACCTTTGTTTCCTTTTCATGTTTTTTTCTTCTCTCAGTTTTTCCTCTTCCCTTTAATGGCTTAGATGTGTCTCAAGTCCCCAGAGTATTCCCAGCTCAGAAAAGGAATGCAGGAATAAGAATTTGCTCCCCTCTGGATCCTGTTCTATTAAAGACATGACTGATGCTGTCAACCCTACCTCCTCCAGCAAGTACCTGGCCTTGACCTGTAGAAAGGGATAACCTTGGACCCTGAACTCAGTTCTTCTCAGATTGGACCTTTCTACACCACATACTATAAGTGATGCTGGAATACAAGGAAGAAAATATAGTCCCTGCCCTCCTGGAGTTTACTGCCTAAAGGGACACACAAATCGTTCCCGAACAATATGGGATATGAGGCAAATTATGAACCCAGCGCAGGAGCATTTGACTCAGACTGGTGGGCATCAGGGAAAGTTCAAGACAGAGAGAAACACTTAAGCTGAATATTTTTGTATCAATAAAACCCATCCAAACCCGGGAAGGGGAAGAAAGAGGGCTTAACATACATGGACCCTCAGTCTGGGGCCCCCAGAGGATGGGGGACTAAGGCTCCTTTACTCATGTAACAGCCCCCACTCAGGGAGCACTTGCACCATATCTTGTGCCCTTTAAATGTTATCCAGTTAAATCTTCATACAAATTAGGTAGGCAGCACTAGCCCCATTGCATAGATCACTGGGGCTTAGAGACACCAAGTCCCCTGACAAGGCTTGTGCAAATAAGAAGTGACAGGGGTAGAGGTGGAAAAGTGCTTGTTCTCATTTTCAGGCCCATGCTCCTAACCTCTACATATATGTCTGCCCTCCCTGGAGCCATGCCAGCTTCTCTCTTCCAGTGAAACATACTCATTGTCGTTCACTCAGAGCGTTCATAAGAGGTGAAGGAAGGGACTGAATATGCTCAAGAGGGTTCCATGAACCCTGAGGGCAAACACTCAGGAAGGGCATGGGCAGCTGCGCTCACCCAGCGCATCCCTGCTCCAAAGGAGCTCACCTGTACAGCAAGGAAGGCAAGTAGTGCTAAGCACAACGTAATGTGTTCGTGGCCCCTCTCTCAGCCACACTGTGCTACGGCTGCCATCTGTGCGGGTCCCCTTAGAATGGCTCTTGGGGCCTGTGTCTCCCTCCCCACCACTGCTAGGCCCTGGCCTTATCCCTTAGTACCAGGAGGCCTGCTGACCAGCAGCAACAGGTGGCTGTGCAGTCCCTCAGGGTACGGTCCCTCGGGGCCCCTCTCCTCCTTCATGTGTCTCCATTTTCCTCTGTACGGGAGCCACACTGCATTCCAGATTGGCTCCGGCACAACCTTGGCCTGGAAGTTCCCAACTACTTTTGCTAATGACATCACCAATGATCGATAAATATTTTCCTCCTTTCAGGCCCCTTGCTGAACTTAGTGCTTGAAACAAAAACAAAAACAAAGCAATAACGATGACAACAACCAAGTCCACAGGTTTATGACAATTAAAGGAAGCCCTGCAGCCAGACTGCTGCAGAGTCCAGGGTTAGAGCAGCTGGGGAAGCTGCAGCTTGGAGCCTGTGTGTGCACCTCCCTTTGGGCCCAGCAGCTGGGGCGCGGCCATCCTAGCCCGAGGGCCATCCTAGCCCGAGGGCCAGGTGCGAGACGGCAACCCCAGGCCTCCTTGGAACAGAAGCCAGCTGCTGAGGCTGAAAGAGTCTTGGGAGGCCAATAAACAGTGGGTTTGTTTTTGCCTAAAGGCCCCAAGGGTGTTAGTTACAGTCAGAACAGTCTTCTTAAATCAGACCCTGTGTTTCCTGGCCACCGATCCTGGGTCTGAGCAGTCTGCAACTCTGTGGCACTTACCTGTGGCAGGTACCCAGTGTGCCAGAGAGCAGCAGCTTTCAAGTCACAAGAGCCAGGTAGAGTGCTGCCTCAGTCACTTGCTGGCAGTGGGACCCAGGGCTCTGCCTGAATCTCCTTGGGCCTATTTCCTCACCTAGAAGATGAACAAAGTATTTATTATACAGAGCATGAAAGCCTTACTCCAAGAATCACCTGAATGAATCTATATAGAGGACAGACACATAGTAGGAGCTTAATTTCTCCTCCCTTTTGGTGAAGACTTCCTTATTTCTATATTGGTTGTCTTTTACTTTCAGAGAGCTATCAGAACACAAATTTCCTGTGATATAATAATTACTTTATAAACGCTGTCTTTCCCATCTGATTGAGAACGCCTTAAGAAGAAAGTTTGGTTGTATCTTCTGTTTTATCTAGCACTTAATACACAGCAAATGTGCCAAAATAAGTCTTGATAAGTGAATTCATGCATCTATGTGCTTAGTGGAATAAATAACTAGAGAGAAATTCCAATGTGTATTTATTAAAATCTTTTTCTCCACTGCTCTCTCCTTTTCATGCCCTTCCATCTTTTCCTTCACAGATTCAGCAAACATTTGGTGACCAGTCCTTATGTGTCATCCCCATTCCAGGCACATGGAAGGGCATAACAGTGCACAAAGCATGGGCCTCAAACTCTTCTAACCCTGTAGGGGTAATAGCACAGGTGTGAAAGCCAAGACGCGCAACATGGGCCATGTCCTGTAAGGAACATCTATAGTGTTCAAAGTGCTCTGTGAGTTTAGAGGAAGGAGCAATCCCTGGGTGGCCGTGGTATCTTCATGAAGCATATGCCTTTGAACAGCACCTCTGGGTTTATTTCGCTCTGGCCTGGTTCTAAAACTTTCTTATAACACTCCCAAGCAAAAAGAGGCTAATGATTTGAATGCATTCAAGATGAAGGAAAAAAGACTTCTAGCCATTGGCCAGACCTCACTGTAATCAGGAAAAGGTTTCCAGCCAGACTCCATAAGAAGAACAGCTCCCTGGCCTAACCCAGCTGATAGAGTCTGAGGCCAGATGAAGGCCACTTGGGGCCCATGATAGTGCCAGTGACTACCTTATCCTGTTTTGTCACTCATCAATGCCCAACCATTAACGGGACTTCCCTATGTTTCTGTATTTGCTTCACTCCATGTGTTTCAGACTATACACCCTCAGCATCACTGAACAGCTAACACAGAGTCGTGGATCGAGTTTAGTCTCCAAAAGTCTGATGAGGTAAAACAAGGCAAAATCACCTGACAGGCTGTTGTCATTATCTATAGATTGGTTTTCTTTGGGTCATGGCCAAGTCTCATATAACCATGGGGGAGGGGCCCCATGGTACAACAACCTCCAAGAACCAACCCCCTCAGCAGGGCTCTTGAGCAAACTCTGTTAGAAGAAGGATATTGTCATGATAAGAGCTCTGAATGGCATGCCCAAACTAGCCCTGAAGCTTGGGTGGGATTTGTATGGAAAGAGAGAACAGGTAGGGTACAGGAAAAAGGAGAGAACTTTCCAGTGGAAAAAAACAAGCAAAAGCTTGGGGACAGCAATGCTTAAGACAAACTTATCACTCTAGATTTTGTGATCCTGGCTTGGACTTTGGAATCTCAGGATTTGGAGAAGTTCCAGAAAACCAAGATTATTTATCACATGGTAAATACTGATCCTTAGTGAAAAAAGAAACACTAATTCAGGAATGAGTAGATTCATCCCTGGGGAAGTTGAAAAAACAGAATGCATTGTTAGTGTTGCTAAAAACATTTTTGGAAGCACCATGTCTAAAGTCAAAATAAAATTTAGTCCAAACTGTGTAGGACAGTAAAAGGGGGGTGCTGCCTGGCGGCAGACAGCCACGCAATGACCCCTGTTAACAAAACTCTTGGTAACTAAAATTTATTCCCAGAGATAGTGGACAGAACACATGTCTTATTCCTCCCAAAACCTCATTAAAGATCAAACAGGGCAGGAAGGGCTCATCAGCAGACCAGAGTGCTCAACAAAGGAAAAAGGAAATCACTGGATGCACAATGACTAATAATATGAAACTGCAGCCTAGAATACACACAGACTTGGCCAGAAATGAGCAAGGAGTGAAGTTGTTGGGCAGCCTCCAGCGGGGGCAAGTACAGTGGGACCTGGAGTCAAAATGGAGACAAGTACAGCGAGTTTCCTGTCAGCCCTCTCCCAGCCTCCATGGAAAACTCAGTGGACAAAGCCTGCAGTACAATGAAGAAACACCATGATTAAAAAAATATACATATCCCCAGTGGAATTCAAGAAAATGCCACACTAACAAAACAAGACCAGGGTGCCATAGTTTTAAATATCTAAGGATAGGGGACCCTGGGTGGCTCAGTCAGTTACATGTCTGACTCTTGATTTCGGCTCAGGTCATGATCTCATGGTTCGTGACTTCGAGCCCCGTATTGGGCTCTGCACTGACAGTGTGGAGTCTCCATAGGATTCTCTCTCTCTCCCTCTCTTTCTCCCCCTCCTTGCCTGCCCCCCTCTCAAAATAAATAAATAAACTTTAAAAAAATTATTTTTAAATATCAGAGGATAATAAAGATCTCTTGGAAATCAAAATTTTAATTTCTCCAAAGTAAAAATAAAGAGAATCATTAAAAGATAAATTCTGGACCACTTTCAGAATGTAGAACAATACAAAACAAAAAAAAAAAGCCAAAGTGATGCAAAATAGAACAGAAAGGAGACACAGTACACACGTCAGAAGGTCTAGATTCAGTTGACGAGGTTCCTAAAAGAGAAAACATAGCATCAAGGAGGGCAAAAGAAACTGTCACACATCCAGACACATGAACACCAAGCCTAAATACAAGCTCATAAAACTACTGGGGTGGTGGTGGGGAGGGGGAGGGTACATTTACTTACAAAAGAAAAAAATTTCAGGTTGCCATGTATTTCTCATCTGGAACAGAGACTGCTAGATTATAACAGAAGAGTATCTTAAGGGCTGAGGAAAAAATATTTTAATCTAGAATTCTATAATCAGGAACTTGGTGAATCAAATGTGAAAGAAGAATAAAAGTATTTCATACCCCTAAGATCTCAGAAAGTTAATATTCCATGTATCCTTTCCTAAAAGTTACTTGCGGATGTACTTCAACAAATTAGGGATGGAAAAAAGCAAAGGGGCAGCTAAGGGATCCAAGAAATAATGGATACAAGGATAGCATTATACAAAAAAAAAATGCCCTAGTGTGAGACCCCAGTGAAGAATGAATCAGGGAGGTTTAGTCCTCTCAAAAAGAAGTTCTAAGTGAAAACAACAACAAACAAACAAAGAGAAAACAGGAGTGGAAGGAGGGAGGGAGAAAGGAATCAACAGAATGGAGTGTGAAATCACACTTGGGATGTTCAAAGCCCAGAAAAACCGGGGAGTAAATAAAGGAAGGCACTTAGATACTTCAAGAAAAATGAAAAGCTCTCAAGAAAGCTATGGCCGAAATATGGAGCAGCTGACTCAACACAGGACGGAACAGGAGATCATTATCCTTGAAGAAGAAATGAAATGGATTCTGAACAACAGAGAGACTGAGTAGTAAAAAGAATGAGGTGAAAAGTGATACATTTCTCCCCTTAACAAGTAAAGTGTAAAGCAATCTGTAATTTCAGGATGGAGGTTGAAAGGGGGTAAGTACAAGAAAGTCAAAGTCCAAATATGAAATAAGTTAAATATGGCCTGATTCTGACCAATTGGAGGAGTGCAAGAAAGACTATCCATTTGAGGATTTCTCCTTTGAGTGGCACAGGAGTGAAGACATTGCAGCCATGGAGGAAGAAATGTAATCAGAGCACAGTACTTGGCTATGCAATCAACAGCACCTCCTCATAATAACCTGAAAGTTTTGTGTTGGTTTCCACTTTTAGAATCAATTAAATCAATGCTTAATTATAATTCCAAAATATAATGTAGATACTCTCAACTTTAGCAATCTAAAGGTTTAGTTCACAGAAATTGAGATTTGAAAGAAGTAAAGGGAAGGATAGGGTCTTAATGCTTTCATTTTACAAAGTGGAAGTCAAGAGGTATTGTCTTTACTTGCTATCTATCATGAGATACACTGGTTTAAGTCCAATATTTAAAATTTTAAAGCTAGGAATTGAGAGTAGGATGGTTGCCAGGGTGTGTGAGGGGCAGGGGGGTGGTGGCCAGGGAGGGTGGAATGGGAGATGTTGATCAAAAAATACAAACTTCCAGTTATAAGAAGAATACATTCTAGGGATCTAATGTACAGCATGGTGACTATAGTTAACAATACTGTATTATAACTTAAATGTTGATAAGGGAGTAGATCTTAAATGTCCTCAACACACACACACACACACACACACACACACACAAAAGTAATTATGTGATGTGATGGATGTGCTAACTAACCTTATTGTGGCAATCATTTCACACATGTATCAAATCATCATGTTGCACAATTAAATTTGCATAATGTTCTATGTCAATTTTTTTCCTAATAAATCTGGTGGGAAAAAAATCCACAGGAACTGAAAGTAGTGACATCATTCTTCTAGAAGAACAGAAAGGGGAGGATGAGAGTGTAAATAAGCTACATCTTCCTCACCATAGGAGGAAGTGAATTGACACTGTCTCAAGTTGGGAGTGGGATCGGTGTGCCACATAACGTATATAGTGGGAACCAGACTCAATCCAGGAAGGGTTCAATGACAATGCTTCTGAGAAAGAGCCAAGGTTGTGGATGGAAAGGGCAGAGAATGGGCTGGGGTGAATTGGTTTTATTATAAATCATATGTGTATATTAGTTTTGCTGCTGCTTTATTTAAAAGAAAAAAAGATTATTTCCAAAAGGGTTATTAAAAATCTTAAAATCTGGAACCCACAAAAAAATGTGGTGTATCCCTGAATTTTTTTTACTAAACGGCAATCTAATTCTCTAATTCATATAATAATACAGTACAGGTCTTACGGGGCTTTGGGTATTATTTTTAGCCACATTAATTTTGTTCTTAAGTTTGTATTTCCAAACAATTTCAAGCTTACAGAAATCTTGCTGTTGCAAGAACAGCACAAAACCTTTCATATAATCTTTACCCATATTTTTAATATCATCCTGTATTTGTTTTATATTCTCTTTCTCTCTATATATATTTTTATAATGCATGTATTATTAAAGTATTATAATTAATTCCTAATAAATATATAACTATTACATATTTCATATACTTAATAATTTTTCTGAACCATTTGAGAATGGGTTATATATATCACATTCCTTTACCCTTAATATTTCAATGTGTTTTTCCTAAGAACAGAGATATCCTCTTATAAAGCCAAAGCACAGTTACCAAGTCCAGGAAATTTAACATTAATATGCTTTTGTTGTTGTTGTCTTTATGTTCATGCCCAGTGCAGAGACCAATGAAGGGCTTGAACTCAAAACCCTGAGATCAAGACCTGAGCTGAGACCAAGAGCCAGATGCTTAACTGACTGAGACACCCAGGTGTCCCTAACATTAGTATGTTTTTATCTAACTACAGATTCTCTAATTTCATCAATTGTCCCAATAATACCCTTTGCAGTAGTTTTTTTTTGTTTGTTTGTTTCTGCCACCCCCTCCCCACCCCCTGAAAAGGATCCAGTCCGGGATTACATTGCATTAAGTTGTCATGTATCTTTAGATTTTTTTAACCTGAAACAGTTCCTCACTTTTTCTTTGTCATTTACTACATTGAAATTTTTGAAGATTACATGTTGATTATTTTACAAATTTATCTCAACTTGGGTTTGTTTGATGTTTATTCATTATTAGACTGTTATGTGTATACGTGTAGTTCTGTTAGATATTACCAAATTCCCTCTACAGGGATTATACCACTTCACATCCCTACCAGCAATAAATGGCAGTTCCTATCTTCCAATCCTATTTCTGAAGATGAGAAACAGTATTTCGGTATAATTTTAATTTCTTATTATGGGTAAATCTGCATGTGTGTTTTTTTCTTTTTTATGATGAAAACTTTCTTTTTTTATGTTGAGGTAGTCAAATTTATCAATCTTTTCTTTTAGTACATTTGGATTTTACAAAGTTCAAAGCAGAATTAATAAGGATATACTAAATTCAATCATGTTTTATTCCAGCACTTGTGTGGTTTTATTGTTCACACTCAAGTCTCTGATCCATTTGGATTCCTGGGATAAATTCTGTGTGGTCACTGTGCATAATCCTTTTTACACGTTACTGGATTCAGTTTAGGGATGTTTGCCTTTAATTCATGAGGAATAACGCTCTTGCATTGTGATGTCATTGTCCACTTTTGCTGTCAGGGTAATAGTGGCCTCAAAGAATGAGTTAGGAAGTGTTCCCTTCTCTTTTATTTTCCTAAAGAGTTTGTGTAAGATTGGCATGTATTTGACTCAATGCAGCTAGGCCTGCGTTTTTATTTGTGGGAGGATTTGTAATTATGAATTCAACGTTTTTACTCTTTGCATGCCTATTCAAATTTTCTACTTATTCTTGAGTTAGTCTGTGTAATTTGTATCTCTCTAGGAATTTGCTTATCTCATCTAATTGTCAAATTTGTGAAATTGTTGACCTGAAGTTTACAATATTCTTTTATAAATCCTTTAACTTCTTGATGTTTGGTAATTTGTCTTTCCTTTTTTTTTTTTTTTTTTCCAATTTGGTCAGTTTAGTTAAATGTTAATCTTTATTTAAAAATATTTTCAAGAAAAGAACTTTTGGTTTCATTGATTTTTCTCTATTGTTTTTCTTTTTTCTATTTCATTGAAAATATATTATTTCTAGGGGCACCTGAGTGGCTCAGTCAGTTAAGTGTCAGACTTTGGCTCAGGTCATGATCTCATGGTTTGTGGTTTCGAGCCCTGCCTCAGGCTCTGTGCTGACAGCTAGCTCAGAGCCTGGAGACCGTCTTCTGATTCTGTGTCTCCCTCTCTCTCTGACCCTCCCCTGCTCACACTGTCTCTCTCTCTGTCTCTCTCTCTCTCTCTCTCTCAAAAATAAATTAAAAAAAAAAACATTAGGAAAATTTGAAAAAAACAAAAAGAAAAGAAAATATATTATTTCTTTCCTTATCCTCACTTTGAGCTGATTTGTTCTATTTCTAACTTCTTGAGGTGGAGATTTAGATTGTTCCTTTCTCATACAAGCATTTTAAAGCTATAAATTTTCCTCTAAGCATTGCTTTGGCAGCAGCTGAAAACTTTTGATATGTTGTAATTTATTTTCATTCTCTTCAAGGTATTTTCTAATCTGTCCTGTGATTCTTTTCTTCAATCTATGAATTATTCGGAAATGTGCTTAATTTTCAAAACTGAAGGATTTAAAATTTTTCTCTCTGTTATAGATTTCTAAGTTATTTCTGTTGTGATTGAGGAATATATTTTGTATGATTTCAATCCTTGTAAATTTATCAAGACTTGTTTTATGGCCTGGCATAAATGCTATCCTAGAGAATACTCTATGTGCACTTGAAAATAATGTGTATTCTGCTATTGCTGGGTGGCATGCTCTATAAATATCTGGTTAAGTCTTCTATACAATTATTAATATTCTTTCTAGTTCTATTTATTATTGATATGAGGTATTAAAATACGCAACTATTATTGAATTATCTGTTTTTCCATTCATTTCTGCCACCTTTGCTTTATGTATTTTGGGGCTCTGCTGTTAGGTGTTTATAATTGTACTATCTTCTTTATATATTCACTCGTATCATGAAATTTCCCTCATTATCTCACTCATAGTTGTTTTCAAATCTGCTTTCTGTGATATTATTTATAGCCACTTCAGTTCTCTTATTGTTTGCATGGCATATCTTTTTCTTATTATTTGTTTGTTTGAGTTTAACATAGTTCTCTTGTAAATAGCATAAAGCTGAACTATAATCAAGCCCAAGTTCATTCTGCATGCCATTAAGTTGAGAGAAAAGATATTGGGGCAAGGAAGGTGTCTTTATTTGGAAAGCCAGGAAACTGAGGAGATGAAAGAATATTGTCCCCAAAACCCATCTCCCCCAGCACAATATCTGAGCTTCTTTTATGTTAGAAAGAGGGGAATGAGAGAGAGGGTTGGAGTCAAAAAGTGACTGACATCTGTGGATATCTGAGGAAGGTTGTGTAACTTCTTTTGTCCCTGGGTAGTTGGTCTTTGGATACAGGAACAGTCATTTCTGTACATTCTTCCTTAAATCCTTGAGTGAGGGAGGCTTTGGTTTGTAAAAAAAAAAAAAAAAAAAAAAAAAATTTTTTTTTTTTTTTGCAAATCTCAGCTGTAACATGCCTACATGCAGGCCTAAGCAGAAGTTTCCAACCTGTAGATCACACAGCAAGGGAAAAATAAGCAATATGGAGTCAGACATGCTAAGTTTCTCCCTGTTACAGAATCTTGCTTTTCAATCCACTGTGCTTTTTATTTATTTTTATTTTTTAATATTTTTAAGTGTTTGTTTATTTTTAAGAGAGAGAGAGGGGCAGAGACAGAGAAGGGGAGGGGAAGAGAGATAAAGAGGGAAAGAATCTCAAGCAGGCTCCGAACTGTCAGTGCAGAGCCCAATGCAGGGCTCAAACTCACAAACTGTGAGATCATGATCTGAGCTGAAATCAAGAGTCAGATGCCTAACTGCCTGAGATACCCCCAAGTCTGCCTTTTAACTTCTGACTTTTAAGTGTTTCATCCACTTATATTTAATGTAATTATTGATATGATTGGATTTATGACTACAATTTTGTTACTTATTTTCTGTACAATCTTCCATTTCTATTTGTCTATTCTACCTTTAGTGGCTCTTATATTAAACAAATAATTTTTAGTGTACCATTTTAGTTGCTCAATTTATTTTTCACTATTTTTAGTTATTTTCTTAGTGATCAGTATAAGATTACATTTCTTTAATCATAATCTAATTCAAATTTATATCATTTTAATCCCAATAAAATATAACAAGTTTACTCCAACCAATTTCCTCCACTCTTTCTTATACTTTGCCCACACATTCACCATTTCTAGTATTCATCATTTCTTCCTATGTGTTCAATTAACATCTTGTATCATTTTCTTTCATTCTAAAGATCTTTCTTCAGAATTTCTTGTAGGATTGGTCTGCTAACAATGAATTCTCTGTTTTGTTTATCTGGGAAAACTTTATTTTTGTCTTCATATTTGAGGGATAGTATTGCTGGATATAGAATTCCTGGTTGACATTTCTTTTTTCTCTTGGCATTTTTGCAACATGTCATTACACCCTATTATGACCTTCATTTTCTCTGAAGAGAAGTAAACCAATTGGATTGTTCCCTTGTATATGACAAATAGTTTTTCTCTTGCTACTTAAAAGTGTTATTTGTCTTTGGATTTTATCATTGACTATGATGTGCTTAGGTATGGTTCTCTTTGTGTGATTCTAGTTCAGGTTCTTACACCTCTTGGATCTGTAATCTGATATGGGAAGTTTTCAATTATTTTTTCTTTAAATGGTTTTTTCTGATATTTTCTCTCTTCTAGTTTTGGGACTCCATTTACAGATATGTGAGTATGCTTGATATTGTCCCAGTGGTCTCTGAGGCTCTCATTAAGATTTCTTCAATAATTTTTGTTCCTGCTCCTTAACTTAATTTTATTGAACTATTTTTTTATTTCATTGATTCTTCTGCTATATGACATCTGCTACTGAGCACATCTAGTGTTTTAATTATTGTATTTTTCAATTCTAAAAATTATATTTGATTCTTTTTAAAGTTTTTCTTCTTTATTGAAATTTCCTATTTGTTAAATTACCACCATATTTTCCTCATTTCTTTGGAAACAGTTTCCTTTAATTATTTGAACACATTTATAATAGTTCTTTAAAGTTTTTTTTGCTAAATCTAATATTCTGGGTCCACTCAGAATCCATTTCTATTGCCTTTTTTTCCTTGAATATGAATCACACTTTCCTGTTTCTTTTCATGTCTCATTTTTGTTGGAAACATCTTAGATAATATTTTATAGCAATTCTGGATTCTGTTTTGATTTGTTTTTCCTGAGTCCTTGTGGGGTTTTTTTGGTTTTGGTTTTGGTTTTGGTCAGGGGGCAGGGAGTAACTTGCTTAGACTTAAGCTGCAGAATCGCTCTACCATCCTGAGCAAACACTAATGTCTCTAACCAGTTTTTTTTATTCTTATCTTCATTTTTAAACCAAGCTTTCTAGGATTATATAGCTTAGAGGACAATGAGTAGAGATTTTTCTCAAACACCTTGATCCTTTAAGACTTCCACCCACCCCTCTGCTGACCTATCTATTTATAGGTTAGGAAGAGCTCAAAGTTCAGCCAGTTCTCAAGTCTGTATTGACTTTCACTTCCCCCTGGGCTCTCCTGGGCCTCTTCTGAGCATGTGCTAGTTTTCATAGTCAGCCAAGAGTAGGAGGACAGCTTATGTAGCCCTTCTATACCATCACTTCCAGGCTCTCCTTCTTAAATAGATGACTGATCCACTACTTGCTCTAACTTGCCCTGGAAACACAGCCTCGGGTAGGCAGGGTTGTAGGTTTTCCCTATTGATTTTATACTGAATTATGTACTTCTGATGACAACACTCTTGAGTTTTTACCCTCTGCCCCTCGTGGGGTCCAAACATCTTGGCAGCAAAGCTGCTGTTTTTCCTGGCCAATTCTGCAACAGTGAAACTATAATCTTGCCAACAGATCTGTGTGTAGAGATGGGGATGATAGTTGAAGAGTGATCGCAGCTCCAGTAAGTTGGCTGCAGACTCTGGTGTTCTCACCTGAAGCTTTAATAGTTTTTCATGAATAGATTCTTATCAACTTTCTGTCTGCCTTTGGTCAGTTTCTAGATCCCTTAAATGATTTTTTCTTACAGTTTTTCCAGTTTTATACTTATTTTGGGGGCAGGGAGAGGATGGAATATGCCAACTTCCTGATGCCACCATAGCTGGAAGTCTCACTCTCCCTCTGATCCATTTCAACTTTAGTCTTGTATGTTGTATAGATCTTGTTTTATCTTTTGCTATATGACTATCCTATTGACTCACACCACTTACTAAAGATTGATCTTTTCCCCAGTGATTTTTAGATGCCTGCTTTATTATATGCACTGAATTTCTGTATATATTTGGTCTGTTTCTATTTGGGACTTTGTTTTATTCCACTGGCTTATCAAACTATGTCCCAGTACTATGCTATTTTAATTATAAAGATTTGTAGTATGTTTTCATATCTGGTAGGCCTGACCCCTCCTTCTACCCACCCCAACCCACCCACCTCTCACACATAAACAGCATTCTTTCATGTTTATTTTCCCATGTGAACTTTTAGTATCATCTTTTTCAACTACAGGACAAAAAGCATGTTAGCATTTTTATTGTGATTACATCAAAGTTATACATTTACATAAAGTACACCAACATATTGATGATACTGAGATATCCTTTCCGAAAACAAGGGATGTGTTTCTACTTGCTCAAGTCTACTTTTGTGTCAGAAGTGTTTTATGGTTTTCGTCATAGAGGAATTGCACATCTTTTGTTAAATTTATTTCAAAATGTTTTATCTATTTAGTCGTCCTAAACACATTTAAAAGCCTAATAGCATTGACCTTTAGCCTCAAATTAGAACTCATCCATGAGATAAAAAGAACACAGACCTCAGAATCAATTACATCTGGATTCAAATCCTGACTCTTCCTCACCATGTGATGTTAAAAATAAGTTATACCTTTTCTGAGTCTCAGTTTCTTCACCTGCACAATGAAGATGACGATACCCACACTAAAGGATACTGTAAGGATGAAATAGGGTAGCATATTTAAAATTCACACAGGTTGTTCCTACCTCCCCCCTTTTCATGATGTTATCACTGATACCTGGACTTTGAGCTTTCACTTTTATATATTTCAGATTTGGTGCTTTACCCTTACAGATATATCTGCTGGATCTTTTACTGCCTTATCAATAAATTATGGGGTTAGAATTGGTGCCTAAACAATGAAGCACGGTATGTTTTTTATTCTTTTATTTCAGGAACTATTCAAAGGATGGAATGCACTTTCTTTTCAGGTTTCTTAATAATAATCTAAACACTACTTTAGGATTATTTCACTGGCAATATTTTGAGGAATGAAAAATGAAATTCAGATCCAAATGCACATAATCGCCCTTCTTTTAGTTCCAAGCTCTACAAGAGGAGGTGGGGGAGGGGGAACTAAATCCTATTAAATTTCCAAGAACATTTCAAGGAATTATTCACAATATACTATCCCCTCAATATCTCATCCTGCAGGCTCTGTTCTTTCTCCTGTCTCTGTTTTCTCTCTACAGAGCTGAAGTAATCATCCTTAATGCCAGGTAAGGTGCTTTGAGATCCTAAGATGAAAGGATTTGGACCCATAAACATGGAGTTTGGGATTGCTTGATGCTATATGTCTCGGAACCTTCCATTCAGCCCTGAACAGCTCTGTAATCTTTCTCCCTTTCAAAGTGAATGCACCACGTGGGGAGCTGGGAGTATATTGCCTTTAAAGACACCAAATGTCCTATTTTCAGAAAACAGCCTGTTCCTTTCTGAGGCAGTCCTTGGCTGCTGCTCCAGATTCCCAGAGCCAAACAGAACCTCCCAGAGCAGCTGGGAAAGGCAGGTGCTTCCCAGCTCCTCCAGATTCACACCTGGAACGAGAACACATGTAGTCCCATTCTTGTCAGGCCTCCTTCCCTGCCTTTGTGTGGAAACAGCAACTGTCCCGCCCTTGGCTACCCATCCGCGACCTCCGTAACCCCGGCCTGACCATCCTAGGGGGATGGTTTCCTCTCAGTGGTATCCTCATATTCTTTTTTTTCTTTTTTTTTTTTTTTTTTTTGGCAGTGGAATCCTCTTTTTCAAATTCATTTCTCTTCTCTGAAATCCATTCTTTATGACAAATAGTGGAGAGCAGTTCTGAAGAAGGGGAACTGAGGATGAAGGACCCTGCTGATCCACTACCACTTCCCACCTTAGTCCTCTCTACCACCATACACTCTTGTGTTCTGGGGTGAAGTCACTTTTGCAGAACCCTGGGTCTCCTTACAACATAATCTGAAACTAATGGCAGGGGAAAACACATTGAGCTCTACAAATGAGATTTAAGAAGATTCTTTTTAAAAAGGAGACTGCAGCACCAGATGACATCCCTAACAAAACCTACTAGTGAATAGCTGCATTTAAACATTATAGACCAATGCACAAGCTCAGATATCAGGGCACTTGAGCTACACAAACCCCTCTGTTGGTTGACAGCGTACCTTGGGTGAGTTACTTAAGTTCTCCAGGCTTCGGTTCATCATTCATGCAAGGGTTAATGATGCCGACCTATTCCCTTAGGTCCTTCCAGTCACTGGCAAAGCTCTTTCTTCCTCCAAAAATATTCTATGACGAATAATGGGAAGTGATGACAAAATGTCTGCTGCATAAAAGTCATGTTTTACAGTACTCTGTGTGAGTCAAGAGGTAATCCCAATTATATCTATATTTAAAATAATTATTCACTTGCATATAATTATTCTCCTTTATTGAAGTCTAAACTTACACTCACAGTTAAGGTTTCTATATTTTACAGTTTTCTATATGATGCATTTATTCCCTCTCCTTTGCCATATATCCCCACTAAGACTTGTTCAAGGTAAGTCTGACATTTTTAGGATGTGATTTTTAAGTGTTATCTATGTGCAAATTACATTAGCACATTGAATTAAATTGTTTTTCTTTTAATGCATTGTGTCAAACAGAAGAATACCTAATTTGTATTCTTGGGAGTAGAGAGAGTGGTATTTGAAATATCAATATAATAGCATGCTTAAAATCTAAAACGCAAGGCAAGTTAGGAATATACATTGGGGTTTTGCCTCATAAAGTTATTTTCATCTTAAAGCTGGTCTTGAGGCTTCTGAGTCAAATAAAACATGTCAGCACCTCCCACATGGATACAGTGGAGAGCTTGCCAGTGGAAGATGGAGGGAGATGAGCAAAGAAAACCAGCCCTATTCTAACACTCTCTTCTCTTTTCACCTTGTTTTTCTCTGTGAGTTTTCCCAACTTTGCTCCTTGCCACTGGGTTAATTATGCTACTCATTTCATGACTGTTTACCATTTATAAAACACTTTCCCCCTCATCATTCAGTTTATTCTCACAGGAGTCCCAGGATTCTGGGGGCCAGCTGTCTTTGTATCCATTCTTCAGAGGGTGAAGTGGGCTCTGTGGAGTACCTGACCAGCCCAGCTGGCTGGCTTTCTGCTCCCCGTGCAGAAGGCCCAGCGCTCACATCACAGCTGCTGACATCTGGGCCCAGCTGCCTTTTAGGACCTGAGGACCCTCCCGAGGAGCAGAGGACCTCTGGTGGACCTGCCTAGGGCAGCTGGCCCCCTTACAAAGAGCACTGACCCCAGTCAGAAGACCTCAAAATTCTGGTTCTAGTGTTAGTCCTGCCTGTTTCACTTGGTGGCCTCAGGCACTCCATTCATCTTGTCTAGGCCTCAACTCCCCCATCCATTAACTGGGGATGGAAATGTGCCCTGCTGACCTCACAAGTAAACTGTGTAAATCAACATAATACATATATAACACATAAAAAATGGTATCCAAGACAGTGGTTTCACCTCACCCTGTCCCGTAGGCTCCTGGAGAGGCCCTCTTTTAAAGTCACCCCAAGACCCCAGGGGCCCAGCCAGACAAGACCTTCCTCTCTGTGACTAGATGGGCCCAGGGGGTGCCTCTTGCAGGGGCCCTTCTGGCCCTGTGGCTCAGCTCTGTCAGCAGCTCTCCAATCATATCATCTTTTGGGGTCCATCCACACACCCCTGCCTCGGGAAGATCTGACTGCTGAGGTTGGGGGAACTAGCCCAATAGAGTCAGCCCTAGGGGGCCTGCTGGAATGGCCAAGTCTGAGAGGAGGAAAGGGTATAGGGTAGTGCACAACAAACACCTCTAGGTCCACGCTGGGGGAGGACTGCTCCTCTCCCTCATGAGCCCTCTCAGGACAGAGTCCACCATTCTCTATGCTCATTAAATGTTTATCTGAGTAAAGCATCAAACCCTGGGTTAGGCAGGTCCTGGCTGGGAGAATCTGAAATCAGATCAGGGGTTGGGGTGAAGGGCAGAAGGCAGTCCTGGACCCAGAACTGTAGCAGCAGTCCTAGTGGGGGAGGTCCAGCATGGGGGGACAGGGAGGGAGGACCCCTGCATTTGCTTTAACCACTGCGATGCTGTTACATCTGTGACAATTGTGATACATGGTTTTCAGACATGCTTCTACGATTTGCAGGCCTGGGACGGGCCACATCTAGGAAGAGGCAGCTTCCACAAGGCCTCTTCATTTTCATACTGGTTGTAGGGTCAAGCCCAGAGGCAAGAAGTGTGTGCGGGGTTTGGCAGGCCTGGCCAGAGAGCTGGATCCAAGGGGGAGTTGCTAGTCAGCCACAGGGAGCTCCAGTCTTTGGATGATTCTCATTGACATCTGTCTGCAGTGTTTTAATGGGTAATAATACTGCCAGTAATGGCCGGCATTGATTGGCACTAAGTACTGAGCTGCTAAACTGTTCACAGGCAGTATTTCATTTGATCTTCACAATGATTCTATAAAGGAGGGACAGTGTGGAAATTGAGGCTCACCTAGGCAAGTTCACACAGCCTGTAAGTGGCAGCAAAACCCTGAAGTAGGACTGGTGTCAACTTCAGAGTCTATACCCCTAAGCCTGCTGTTCTGAACTGTTTGTCAGGCAGGAACAGGCTCTAGTAAATGAGGGCTCCTTTAAAGAAAAAGGAAAAACAAATGTGTCTAGTGAGCACCTACTTTGTGCTAGACATTTTGCATTCATGATCTTTTGTATTCCTTGTGACGGTCCTATGAGGTAAATAATCTCAGCTCCAATTTATAGGTCAGAAAACTGGGACTCAGGAATGATAACTGATTCGCTCTAGCTATAAAACCCAGGTCAGTCCTCTTTCCACCAGGCTGATCTGAATGTGTTTCTTCATGATTCTCACTCAACTTCAGGGCATCTTATAGCCCCCTAGCAAAACCATTTAAAAAAGGACAGAGAGAGAGTGAGGAGGTGGGTGAGAGAGAGAGAGAGAGAGAGAGAGAGAGAGGCCCCTTGGGAATACCAAGGGAGAGAGGGACCAAGGGACAGAGGGTCATAAGTTCAGGTTGAGCAGTGACATTCCAGAGAAATTTCTACAAATTCCCAAATCCTGGGAGTTACTGACCCACATTTAGAGAATCTTGCTTTCAGAGCCATTAGCCCTGAGTGCATTAGCCCTGATATAAAGCCACATGTTCCCCACAGAGAAAACTCTGCAGGGGAAAACATCAGACCAAGAGTCAGGAAAAGTGTGCCTTGGTTCTCCCCTGAGTTCTCTGGGTAACTTCTATAAGTGAATTATCTACTCTGGGCCTCAGTTTCCTAACAAGACCTCTTAATGACACTTCCAACTCTATTTCCTGATCCTGCAGTCAAATCTAACTTAGCCTAATGAAAGCGGCTCCTATTAGAGGTGTCCTTATTAACAGTTTGTTACTAATATTAGGTGTGCCAAATTAGAGACTGAATCAAGTAACATCACTCTGACTCATGATAATGAATGAGCAGGAGAGAAAGGACAAAATTTCAAGCAGCACCAGGAATGGCACAGATATAATTGTTGGTGCTCCAAGCTGGATGTAGGTGAAGAGTCAGAGATTTGCAAAACTGAGGCCTCAGTGCCATTTACTCTGGGTATTAAAGACAAGGAGTTTTCCAGGAAAAAGGGCCTTCCGGGCAGAGAACACATTAGATCCCAATGGTCTTTTCCAACCAGGAAGATACTACTCTGTTCAGTGGATGATAATTGAGCCACTGTCCTCAGGGGAGGCCTCTTGAGTCTATGCTACCCTTGCCTAGGTTCACAGCCCACAGTGAAAACAGGGAAGGCAGACTCCTGATACACAGAGAGGATGAGTTCTGGGATTGCAGTTTCTAAGGACTGGTGGGAACAGAGAACATTCTCTTTCCTTCAGCAACTCCTTCCAGACTCCAAGACTTTGTCTGGCTATGCTTTGTTCCCTGCCCAAATCTGCCCAGTCTTGTCTAGCCCAAGGAGCCCTGCCCAGTCCTGCTAAGCCCTGCCCAGTGCTGATGACTTCTGCCCTGACCAGACCTTGCCCAGACCGGTTCAGCACAGCACAGCCATGCTTTTCTCTGTCCAGTGCTGTCTGTTCCTGCCCAATTCTGCCTTGCCAAACTAAGCCCTGCTCAATCCAGTTTATGCTCGCTCATCCCTACCTAGAAGCCCTGTCTGACCTAGCCCTACCCTACCTCCACCATGCCCCACCCAGCCCTGTCAGCCCTACCTTGATCTAGTTTAGGACTACCCCCTCCATCACCCAGGCATGAAGGAAGCCTCTCTTCTCCAAGATGTCCTACTCCCTAAGGCTATATTTGGGGACTTTATAAGAGACAGCCTTAAGAAACCCTCTACTGCATCTATTGTAAAAACATTGTTGAGGACACTGTTTACTCTAGAGATTATTTATGGAAATCTTTGGGAGAAGTTCTCTCTGGATTCAATAATAGGAACTGTGCTTTTGTCAATTGATAACATGTTTTAAACTCAAGGCATGTGACTCTAGGGTAGTTCCAATTGCAAGGTATTGTAAGCCAGCCAGGAGCAAATACACACCTGCCTTTACAAGTATAGAGGTTTTCATGGTACTCATTTATTCATAATTTTTTTTGCATCTTGTAAGGTTGAACTGTTTTTTCCCCTTTGCCTTTTTTTTTAATGGTTTTCTTTTTCTTTCTAAGCTACTCAGAATTCTCTTAGAAAGACGCTGGCACCAATAATAAGAGATGTGTATTACACTTTCACTCTGCAGTGCCGCATGGACAGGAGCCCTCTGTTCTTTCACACACCTGGATGAGGCATGTGGAAGAGCCCCCCTGATACATATGGGATTCCATTCCACATGCAGTCCTTGCAGTGAGAAGGAACTCGGCAGGGAGCGATTACTCCCATGCAGGAGAACAACCTTGTAAATGCTTTTAAGCTGGTTCTACTTGCTTTAGGGACTTTACAAGAATCAGATTTGAAAAACAGATCTGCCAAAGATAAATGATTGACAGTTTTAGGTTCCTAGAAGTAGAAGTCACAAAGTGAGTAATCATTGTCAGATAATTAATTATCTTAAGGCAGATATAAGGAGAAGCTGTGTGGACACAGGAAGAAAAAACAAACAAAACCAAGTAAGCATCGATTTGTATGCAGTGGGCAAAATGTACGCTTCAAAGTCATCTTCCCCATCAATGCAAAGGACCAGAATTCATGGGGGTCCCACAATGGGAAGAGTCTGTAATGATACAAAGGGTAGAAGAGGCGATTTTTACCCTCAAAGATCTCACATTCTTGGTGGGAGGTAAAGCCAGGGAGATAAAAAAACATTACCAAGTTTTCTGTGCTGAGTGTCCACTTGGCAATGGAGGAACATATGAAAGGCTTTAAATCAAGGAGGTTTTAGGAGCTTAATGACTCTAGTGCCAAGAATGGAGGGAGGCATGCAGAAACCAGAGTAAAAGGCCAGCTATCCAGAACTCTAACAGCTATCCAGGAGCCCAAAGCAGGGTTGTGACAGCGGTGACATAAAGGAAGTGACAAATGCCAACATGACCAGGCACAGAATAGAAGGGAGTCTGGTACATGCCTTTCATCTATACAGACTAACCTATGGGAGTGTGTATGTACATGTGAGAGGGAAGAGACATTGAAAATGTGCAGACTTGGAGGAGTTAAGATGGCAGAGTCTTATCCCTTGAACACAGCTAGATGAACATCACACCATTTTGAACACCTAGGAAATTGATCTGAGGGTTAATGCAACAATCTGCATAATTTGAGTGAGAGACCTGGGCAGAAAGAGCAATTTTTTATTCTATTTTATTTTCTTTATTCTATTTTATTATTTAAAAGAACAAATACCTTTTTACAGAGGAGGGGCTAAGACAGTGGAGTAGTAAGGGGACCCTGAGCCTGTCTTGTCCCTTGAACACAGCTAGATCAACATCAAACCATTTTGAACACCTAGGAAATCCATCTGAGGATTAACAGAACAATCTTCATAATTTGATCTATTATATTCTGTTTTATTATTTAAAAAAACGTTTTTTAGAGGAGAAGCTAAGATGGTGGAGTAGTTAGGGGACCCTGGGCTTGTCTTGTCCCTTGCACACAGCTAGATCTACATCAAACCATTTTGAACACCTAGGAAATCAATCTGAGGATTAACAGAACAATCTGCCGAATTTGCAGAGAGGTGAACTGGGGAAGAGAAGAGATGGTGCTGCAGAGGTGTGGGAGCTGTCTTTGAGGAGGGGGAAAGACAGAGGGAGAGAGAGCAGAGTAGAAATACAGAAGGGGAGAGAGAGCAGGGTATCGGGTTTGTACAAGAAAGCTTTCCCCCTGAAAGCAGCTAGAGAGAAAGCGTGAAAACACACACAGGGAACTACACGAGAAAACTCTTCCCCAAAATCACTGACAGGGAAAATGGAGAAGGTTTCAATATGGCCAGTTTTTTGTTTTTTGTTTTTTATAAATAGTGGATCCGAGTCTGAAGTTCCAGAGGTCAGCACCTGGTGGTGCCCTGGCAAAGAAGCAGAGTGAACCCTCGGAGCAGACAGTGCAGTCTGAGGATCCCCTGGGTCATGTAAGGAGAATAGGTTCTCCTGCTTAGAGTACATTTGGTAGAGGTGATATGGCCTCTCCAGGCAGAAGACCCAGTGGGCACCATCAAGCCATGATCACCCATATAGAAACAAAGACTCCAGCTGAGGACAGCAAACCCTGGCGCTGGCTGTGGGTTACGATTTACCATAAACTCTTGAGTCGCCGCTACTGTGCGGTGGGGCAACCTTTCCTGGAACTAGCCGACTTCCGACAGAGCACCGGCAGACCCTCGTTCAGCTGATCACTTTGGGTCCAAGCCACAAGGATCTCTGAAGTGTGAGGTTTTGAAACAGCTGCGCCTGAGATAAAACTCTCAAGGGTAGACGGGTAGGCAGGAGCTGACAGAAGCAAGGGAAACAGGAGGGATGATTGATCACATGTCTGTTAGGTTGAGAACTTCCTGCCAGGGAGACTGGAGAGCAGAGTAAAACCATTTTCACCATTAGCCTGCCAGCACTGATCAACCCCAGTGAGCTAAACAGCACCACGAAGTGGAAAATGGACCCCTTACACCAAGCCCTCCTGTGCCCTCCAGGCAAATCTTCACTGGGGCAAGTCAGCCTGAGAAATGAGCAGCAGGCCCCTTCCCCAGAACACCTGCACAATTCCCTTCCAGAGCTTAGTCTACTGACCATAGACTGCTGCAAAGTTTCAGCTCTAGGGAAAATGGAACCAACTTCATTGGGGTTTTTTTGTGTTTGTTCATTCACTTGTTTGTTCATTTTGTTGTTTTTCTTTTCTTTTGTTTCTTAGACACAGAAAGAAAAAAGTTTTTTATGTTATTTTATTTTTTTAATTTAATTAATTTTTAATTTTTAATTTTTTCTCTCTTCTTTCTTCTTTTCTCCTTTTTCTATCAAGCTTCTCTTAACAAGGAGGCCAAAACACAGCTAGGATCTAGCTTCCTTTATTAATTTTTCTAATTTTTTAATTTTTATTTCATTCTATTATTATTTTATTTTTCTTCCTCCAAAATGACAAGAGAGAGCAATTCACCTCAAAAGAAAGAACAGGAAGAAATGATGGCCAGGGATTTAATCAATGCAGATATAAGTATGATGTCTGAACTAGAATTTAAAACAATGAATATAAGGATACTAGCTGAGCTTGAAAAAAACATAGAAGATACCAGTGATTCCCTTTCTACAGACATTAAGGAACTAAAATCTAGTCAAGCTAAAATTAAAAATTTTATAGCCGAGATGCAAACTCAAATGGAGGCCATAAAAATGAGGATGGATGAGGCAGAGGAGAGAATTAGCAATTAGAAGATAAAATTATGGAAATTAATGAAGCTGAAAAGAAGAGGGAAACATAGGTCAGGGATCATAAAAGCAGACTTAGAGAACTCAGCAATTTATTAAAACATAATAACATTTGTATTATAGGAGTCCCAGAAGATGAAGAGAGAGAAAAGGGGGCAGAAGTTTTACGTGAGCAAATTATAGCTGAAAACTTCCCTAATCTGGGGAAGAACACAGATTAAATCCAATAGGTACAGAGAACTCCCATTAAATTCAACAAAATCCAGCCATTGCCAAACATATCATAGTCAAAATCACAAAATACACAGACAAGGAAAGAATCATGAAAGCAGCAAGGGAAAAATGCCCTTACCCTACAAGGGAAGACAGATCAGGTTCACAGCAGATCTCTCCACAGAAACTTGGCAGGCCAGAAAGGAGTGGCAATATATATTCAAAGTGCTCAACTGGAAAAACATGCAGTCAAGAATACTCTATCCAGCAAGGCTGTCATTCAAAATAGAAAGAGAGATAAATAAAGGGTTTCCCAGGCAAACAAAAACTAAAGGAGTTCATGACCACTAACCCAGCCCTACAAGACATTTTGTGGATAGAAAAAAAAAAAAGACCAAAAGCAACAAAGACTAGAAAGGACCAAAAGCATTACCAGAAACACCAACTCTACAGGTAACACAATGGCACTAAAGTCATCTTTCAATAAGCACTCTAAATGTAAATGGAGTAAATGCTCTAATCAAAAGACATAGGATATCAAAATGGATAAGGAAAAAATCCATTTATATGCTGCTACAAGAGACTCATTTTAGACCTAAAGACACTTGCAGACTGAAAGTGAGGGGATGGAGAACCATCTATCATGCTAATAATGGACGTCAAAAGAAAGCCATAGTAGCCATACTTATATCAGATAAACTAGATTTTAAAACAAAGATTGTAACAAGAGATGAAGAAGGGCATTATACCATAATTAAGGCATCTTCCCCTAAGATCTAAAAAATGTAAATATTTATGCCCCAATTTGGGAGACTGGATTATATAAATCAATTAATAACAAACATAAAGAAACTCATTAATAATATAACACTAATACCCCAGTTACAGCAATGGACACATCATCCAGCAGAAAATCAACAAAGAAACAATGGTTTTTGAATGACACACTGGACCAGACGGAATTAACAGATATGTTCAGAACACTCCATTCCAAAGTAGCAGAATACACATTCTTCTCAAGTGCACATGGAACATTCTCCAGAATAGATCACATACTGGGTCACAAATCAGCACTCAACAAGTAAAAAATGATAAAGATTGTACCTTGCATAATACCAGACCACAATGCTATGAAACTTGAAATCAACTACAAAAAAATTTGGAAAGACCACAAATACTTGGAGGTTAAAGAATATTCCACTAAAGAATGTATGGGTTAACCAAGAAATTAAAGAGGAAATAGAAAAGTACATGAAAGCCAATGAAAATGAAAACACACAGTCTAAAACCTTTGGCATGCAGCAAAGACAGTCATAAGAGGAAGGTATATAGCAATCATGGCCATCCTAAAGAAGGACATAATGTCTAAACTACACATCCTCACCTAACACCTAAAGGAGCTGGAAAAAGAACAGCAAATAAAACCCAAAACCAGAAGAAGAAGGGAAATAAAAAGAGATTAGAGCAGAAATCAATTATATAGATATGAAAAAAGAACAGATCAACAAAACTAGGAGCTGATTCTTTGAAAGAATTAACAAAATTGATAAACCCCTAGCAAGACTTACCAAAAAGAAAAAGGATGTAAATAAATAAAATCATAAATGAAAGAGAAGAGATCACAACAACACTGCAGAAATACCGACAATAATAAGAAAATATTATGAACAATTATATGCTAACAAATGGAGCAATCTATAACTTCCTAGAAATACATAAACTACCAAAACTGAAACAGGAAAGAAACAGAAAATTTGAACAGACCCATAACCAACAAATAAATTGAATCAGTAATCAAAAATCTCCCAACAAACAAGAGAACAGGGCCAGATGTCTTCCAGGGGAATTCTATCAAGCATTTAAAGAAGATTTAAATACGTATTTTTTTTTAAAGATCTTCCAAAAAAATAGAAATGGAAGGAAAACTTCCAAACTCATTCTGAGACCAGCATTACCTTGATTCGAACACCAGACAAAGATCCCACTGAAAAGGAGAATTACAGATCAATTTCCGTGATGAACATGGATGCAAACATTCTCAACAAGATACTAGCAAATTGAATCCAACATTACATTAAAAGAATTATTCACCACAATCAAGTGGGATTTATTCCTGGGCTGCAGGGGTGGCTCAATATCCACAAATCAAGCAACATGATATAACACATTAATAAAAGAAAGGATAAGAACTACATGATCCTCTCAATAGATCCAGAAAAAGCATTTGACAAAATACAGCATTCTTTCTTGATAAAAAACCCTCAAGAAAGTAGGGATAGCTTGAACATCATGAAGGCCATATACAAATGACACAGCTAATATAATCCTCACTGGGGAAAAACTGAGAGCTTTCCCCCTAAGGTCCAGAATATGACAGGGATATTCACTCTGACCACTGTTGTTCAACATAGTTCTGGAAGTCCTAACCTCATCAATAAGACAACAAAAAAGAATAAGAGGCATACAAATTAGTAAGGAAAAAGTCAAACTTTCACTCTCACAGATGACATGATATTCTATGTGGAAAACCTGGGAGAATCCACCAAAAAACTGCAAGAACTAATGCATTAATTCAGCAAACTTGCAGAATATAAAATCAGTGTACAGAAAACCATGGCATTTCCATATACCAATAATGAAGCAGCAGAAAGAGAAATCAAGGACTCAATCCCATTTGCAACTGCACCAAAAACTACAAGATACCTAGAAACAAATCTAACCAAAGAGATAAAAGATCTCTACACTGAAACCTATAGAAAGCTTATGAAATAAATTGAAGAACACACAAATAAATGGAAAAACATTCCATGCTCATGGATTGGAAGACAACTATTGTTAAAATGTTGATACTACCCAAAGTAATCATGCATTCAATGCAATCCCTACCAAAATATCACCAGCATTCTTCACATAGCTAAAGAAACAATTCTAAAGCTTGATTGGACCCAGAAAAGACCCTGAATAGCCAGGGTAATGTTGAAACAAAACAAAACAAGCAGTGCCTGGGTGGCTCAGTCAGTTAAGTGTCCAACTCTCGGTTTGAGCTCAAGTCATGACCTCACAGTTTCTTGAGTTCAAGCCCTGTGTTGGGCCATGTCCTGATAGTACAGAGCCTGCTTGGGATTCTCTCTCTCCTTCCCTCTTTCTCTGCCCCTCCCCCCACTCATGCTGTTTCTCTTTCAAAATAAATAAATAAACTTAACAACAATAAAGCAGGAGGCATCACAATGCCAGACTTGAAGCTGTATTACAAAGCTATAATCATCAAGACAGTAGGGTACTGCCACAAAAACAGAAACACAGAGCAGTGGAACAGAATTCAGAACCCAGAAATGGACCCACATATGTATGGCCAACTACTCTTCAACAAAGCAGGAAAGAATATCAAATGGAAAAAAGACAATTTCTGCAACAAATGGTGCTGGAAAAAACTGGAAAGTGACATGCAGAAGAATGAAACTGGACCACTTTCTTACACCATACACAAAAATAAATTCAAAATGGATGAAAGACCTAAATGTAAGACAGGAAACCATCAAAATTCTAGAGGAGAAAACAGCAATGTCTCTGACCTCAGCTGCAACAACTTCTCACTAGACATGCCTCCGGAAACAAGGAAAATAAAAGAAAAAATGAATTATTGTGACCTCATCAAGATAAAATCTTCTCCACAGAAAAGAAAACCATCAACAAAACTAAAAGGCAGCTGATGGAATGGAAGAAGATATTTGTGAGTGACATATCAGATAAAGGGTTAGTATCCAAAATCTATAAAGAACTTATCAAACTCAACACCCAAATGACAACAAATCCAGTGAAGAAATGGGCAGAAGACATGAACAGATAATTTCCCATATATAATGTACTTTATGGGAATTCTCTAAGGAATTTTTGGAGGTAACTGTGACTCGATATAATTTTCTACCTTTCCCACGTTAGACTCTTGAGCCCCACCCATTAATAAGATGAAACTATCCAAAAATGTCTAATAGGTACTGGATACAAAGTTGATGAATGAAATCATGAATGAATGAAAGAATGGCTAAAAAGAAGGCAGAGACGAGAATAAAGCTCAGGTTGTGATCTGGGGTGAATGAAAAGGTCACTGAGATAGTCATAGAAGCCCAGAGTTGCAGCTGTTTTTGAAGAACTGTCAGTAGGTTTTACTCTGTGGCCTTCATGTCATTAACTTGTCATTTCCTTAGCTGAAATCTCCTATTCTCTTTTTCCCACCTGAACTACTGCTACTATTCTCGAAGATTCAGCCTAAACATCCTCATGTAAGTCTTCTGAACCCAGTGTAAGGATTCAGTTACTGCGCTCCCTTAGCATGTAGTATATACTTCTATCAAAAGATCTATTGATGATTAAAGTGCTTTATGACCATTTATTGCAGTGTGTCTAGTCTGTAGTGATCTGGAAACAGGTCAGGTGCCAATTCTTATTCATTATTTATTACTGATGTCCCCAAACAAAGTATAGAACATAATGTAAATTAAGTGAGTGAGTTTGGTTAGGGACAAGCTGAGAATGGTAAGACACCCATCATGGTAGGTTGAATTACTGGTCCTAATTCATCACCCCCTTGCAGTAGCACTCTTATAGTATGGCCTCAAGGAGGGCAAAGGTCCTTCCTTTCCACTTGATGTTGACCCTAGACAGCAGTTTTCAAAGTGTGGGATGCAAACATCTGGAAGGTATGGTCCCTGAGATACTTTCAGTGGGGCTATGAGGTCAAAACAACGTTCATAATAATACTAAGATATACTGGTACTTATTTTTTACGCTGAGTTGATATTTTCACTGATGGTGCAAAGGCAACACTGGGTAAAACTATTAGGGCCTAAGCCTGAATCAAGACCGTGCCACCAAACTGCACCAGTAGTCATTGTGTAGTTTAAAACCATGCACTTGTGGCAAAAGAAAATGCCAGTTTCTCTACAAATTGATGAAGCAATAAACAGGATTAACTTTATTAAATCCTGATGCCTGAGTTTGTGCCTTTGCAATAGTCTGCATGAGGAAGTGGGAAGTAAGCATAAAGCATTTGCTCCACATATCCAAGTAGTGTGGGCATGTCAAGGAAAAGCACTTGTGCAACTGAGCTGCAAGCTGCACCAGCTACCTCTTCCAAAGAACATCATTTTTACTTGAAAGAATGACTAACAAACTATAGTTATTCAGACTACACTTTGTCAAAGCAAACAAAACGAAACTGCCACCTCTTGGAAAACACCTGACAACACTCAGCTGCTGATGATACAATTTGAGCTTTTAAGACAAAATTAAAATTTTGTTAAACATTTTGTAGCAATGTACTAAAGACTGACTCCATTTTTTATATCTGACAGGCCCTACCACTTTCTTTCCTTCTTGCCCCACATTTGGACACGCTGATAAGAAAACACCAGTGCTCTTTCCCTGGATGCCAGCAGAGAAGTTCAAACCACACAAGCCCTACTATGCACAGAAATACTCACTCTGCTCCTGCCCGCTGCTAACAACAATAAAAACCAACACCACCATCCTCTCGTTTCACTCAAGCCATTTCAGACCAGCTTGGTGCATACCCTGCTCACTCCAGAAAGCCTCGATTCAAAAGTAATGAATTATTTTCATATTCTCTCAGTGCAGGTGTGGCATTATCAGTCTTGACACCCAAACAAATTTTTGGTGAAGAATTAACCTCACCCTTCATGGGCAACCGTAAGACAATAGATGCTATAAACAGGATGGTCTAGGCAATGACCACCACCACATGGGAATCTTTCTCTTGGTATTGGCTTGCCAACCAGCTCAGCTGCCTCTTGGTGAGTGTGTACTTGCAGCTGCTGCCTGCCAGCCAGTGCTCTTCGAGCTCTGCTATGGCCTGCTGGTGAACTTGCAATCTGAGCTCTGAGTCCTACTGAGACTGTTCTACATTTAGCTGATCTAAGTAGAAGCTTCAATATTGGGCATTTAGAAACAAGGGTCCCTAAATAGTACTAGTGCTCTCTTTAAAGTCACCCTGGGTAGTGTGCTATGGTCCGCATCTGTCTGTCTGTCTCAGATTGAATCACATGTCTTGATTTCACCATAAGCCAGGACTGACTGACTCAAGGCTCAGGGAAGAACTCTTGCCCAGTTACTGTTCTTTGTGGGTATCACCCCTGTTCTATGGAACACTCAGGAACACACTGATTCCCTGTGCAATGTATGCACCATTGGATGGTCACTCAAATGAAGAAGAGCAACTTTACGTGAGGTAGAAGTTCCACAGGGCACCTGGTTCACCAGGACTCTGTGAGACTGAAAGTGCCACTGCTGTTGTTTCCACTTTGTTTCTATTACACACACACACACACACACACACACACACACACACATGCACGCACACATATACAAAGATCCGATTCTTAGCATTATATGCCTGATGCCTCAAGGCAAAAACCCTAATGAAAGTGGACCAGAATGTTTCACCCAAGTTTCCCCAAAGGGGCCAGAAGAAACTACACTTTACTTGAAAGCTGAAAAAGTGATCACCAAAGACCCTGGGTGTTACCATCTATCAGAATTCTAAGTGGCCATTCCAACCCCACTGGGCTACAAAAGATAGTATTGTGGGGTGAGGTTATGGGGAGGGTGGAATTCCTGACCCTGATGACACTGACTAGGATTCCCTGGATGGAGAAGCTTAAATATAAAACAGGGAGAGACCTCCCCTGAAGTGTCCCTCATCACTACTCAAAAAAAAATTTTTTTTCAGGAAGAAACAGAAACTAAAACAGAGGGCCACGATTTGACCTGATTGGAAACCCAAAATTTACTAAAAGAACTTATTCGATAGGAAGATGAAAGGGTAATCAATTGGCTTTTGCACCTCTGGAAGACTAGTTCAGAATTAATTTTAACATTTATTGAGGTGTGCCAATTGGCAGTCATATCTCATGATCCAGAAATTAATAACTTATTAAGAAACCCATTTAATCTACCAAAATGGACCTATAATAATGCATCTCCCTGTCTTTCCTTTCATACACTGGGTGTTCATGGCATGGAAAAGAGCCCATCCCACTTGCCATCACTGCAAATGCTCATGCCTTCCATTGTTGGAAAACCTTTGAGGAAGGACAACAGCTATTGAGGAAAATTGGCATGGTGCAATGGATTTATTGTTATTGAACATCCCAATGCACCAGAGGCCCTAAGTAGTCCCAAACAGACCCTTTTGATGTTGGCACAAGTCAATTATTCATAAGAAGGGCACCTCCAAATTATCAAACAGACTTACTTTCCCTTAACTTATTTCCCCCTTAACAGCCTCGCTGCCACTATTAAGAAAGCATCAGAGGGCCTAGAGTTATTAGTTGCTACTGAAGAACAACATGAAACTGAAATAAATATTTGCCTATCAAGAAAACAATCGAGAGAATAAGAATTATAAAGGAAGCAATGGTTCTCAGAAAGGATGAACAGCCAACCAACCTCCCCAAACCAAGATCTCATCAAAAGGCCTGATATTGGAAACTCTAAACTCCTACAGACCTCTGTGACTCTCGTGCCACTGCTAGCAACTTAGCATCTCCCAGGGGCAACAGGTACTATCTGGGAACAATTGCCCCTATACCTGTCTGATGGTTCATTGGTCTCCCCACAATTGGCAAATTTTCATGGCTTTAATACTGGGCTAAGTTACAAAAATTTAAACAAGATACCCCTATTCTTTTCTTTTCACATATGAGTAAAATCATATGATACTTATCTTTCTCTGACTGACTTATTTCACTTATCATAATACATTCTAGTTCTATCCACATTATTGCAAATGGCAAGATTTCATTCTTTTTGATCACTGAGTAATATTCCATTGTGTGTGTGTGTGTGTGTGTGTGTGTATGTGTATGTATACATATATACATCTTCTTTATATATATAGATCACATCTTATATATGTGTGTGTATATATATATCTTTGATATATATATCAAAGATCACACTTTGACATATATATCACATCTTCTTTATTCATTCATCAGTTGAAAGACATTTGGGGTCTTCCCAAAATTTGGCTATAATTGATAGTGCTGCTATAAACATTGGGTTGCATGTGCCCCTTTGAACCAGCATTTTTGTATCCTTTGGATAAATAACTAGTAGTACAATTTCTGGGTCACAAGGTAGTTCTATTTTTAATTTTTTGAGGAACCTCCGTATTGTTTTCCAGAGTGGCTGCATCAGTTTGCATTCCCACCAGCAGTGCAAAAGTGTTCCCCTTTCTCTGCATCCCCACCAACATCTGTTGTTTACTGAATTGTTAGTATTAGTCATTCTGACAGGTGTGAGATGGTAAGATATCCCTATATTCTTAGGAAAGTTATGAGACATAAATATAGGGCAAACAGGTATGCCTCACCTTAACCATAAGCACTATTACCTTACCTAAATTCCCAATGGTCATAGTACTCATTGCCCTAAAATATCCTATAGTGGTCATAGACATCCTGACACAAGCGGTAAATGTGAATGACATGAACTATTTGGCACTTGTAGTTGGTTTCACAAAATGGGACCCCATAGATCTTCTCCACATCTCCCTTCCACCTGGTTAAAATACTTCAGCTAGCCCAATATATTTTGAAACAAGGTCTACACGAATAAGAACCATTACACGAGACTTACTGAAAGAAGGGTTCATTGTTCCTACTGTCTCCCTTTTTAATAACTCAATTTGGCCAGTGCACACTCAAGCCTGATAAAAATAAATGATACCTAACAGTGGTTTACCAATAACCTTAATGCCATGATACCCTCAGTTAAAGTCCCATACCAAATATTGACCTGACTTCATCCAATCAGTCAGCAATTGAAAAGTATTTTTCCATTATAAATTTGGCTAGTATGTTCTCTTCTGTATCTATTTTGACAGAATCTCATTTGAAATTAACCTTCACCTTTGAATGAACACAATAATTGCCTTCCCATGGGGTATTTCAACAACCCTGCCATCACACTCAGTCTTTGCAGGCAAGATCTTAACTGCATTCAATTTTCTTCAGGAACACAAGTATGACAAGTATGACATCACACTGATTATATCCTCCTCTGAGGAGATTCAAAGGAAACAGTCACACAGGATATATAAACATTTGTCATAGCACTTTTACAGTTAGGGCTGAGCCACTGTTCCCCCAAAAGATTCAAGGCTCTACCACTTCGATGACATTTCTGGGCACTGTTTGATCAAGGAACCAACTCCTCACCTTACTGGTACCACTGCTTTAAGGAAAGCCCAACAATTTACTGGATCTATTTATATTTGGAGGCAATGTATTTCTCACTTGTAAATTTTACTTAAGTCCATTTTTGTTCTTACTTGTTAACCAGTCCACTTTAAAATGCCCCCTCAATAAAAGTCTCTAAAATCTATTCAAATTGTAATACAACAGACAATCCCATTAGTGTTCTCTAAGGACACTTTCACTGTAGAGCATTAGCAGCCTCCTCTCATGCCTCTTAGAGTCTCTGGACCACCTATGACAGCCATAAATTGTTCATAGGCTTCCAGTGTATATAGTATATACCACTAAAGCAGCAACTTCTGACCACATATTGAGTTCCTCTGGAGATGGATGGAAGCTTTCACAGTTCCTGAGTGCAGCCCTTGTCCAGCTTTCCCAGTCCAGTCTTTACCCAACTGTCCATTATGCCTTCAGCCATGGAGGCAGCAACCCATAGGCTCAGCTGGCCACAGAAGCTTCCTTATTACAATGGAATCGTTACAGCCAAACTTGAGCCCTCTGGTATATCCTGCCAATAGGAGGAGATGGCTTCCCCTATCCTCAATCTCTTGCTAGAATCAGTGGTGCCAGAGGTGGTCACCCATCCCTCAAACTCATAGGCCACCTGGAGAGCCCCTTGGAATCAACTGAGTTGACCAGAAAAGGGAGTTTGTATATAATATGGATGGTAGTGACACCATCACACATGATAGAACCCACTGGAGAGCTGATGTTTCCCATTCCCTCACAAGGACATCCTGGATCAAGGAAGGGACCTAGGTCAGCACAAATGACCAAATGTGCAGTGGTCTTCCCAGAAATAGATGATGCCCTGGCTAACAGTCAGTCTCATCTGCACTTTTTTACAGAATCTTGGACCACTGCCAATGGTATGGTCATCTGGTTCAACCAATGGCAACAGTTCTTTATCCAAGTTATACTTTTTGTGATTAAAAAAATAGGGATTTATTTCCTCACAGACATCCAAAATATAAATCAAGATCACAAGCGTCCCTGTACATATTAGAGATATAATACAAGTCCCTGGCAAAACACTTCTCATCATCTTCAAAGTACCAGACATTACAGATGACGACCAGGCCACTCATTTAACTTTTCAAAATACATAATTCTGGGTTCATAACCATGTTCTATATACTGCTAATTCATTTATTCTTCAGTTATTCACTGAGTACCTCCTATGAGCCAGTTACTGGGTTAGGTACTGGAAATACAACAAATAATACAGACGTAATCTTTGTCTGCCATGAGCTCCTAATTCCAAAGGGAAGTGATCAAGTCAACAGTAAACAAGTTACTGATAAAAATGAGCATGGAGTGCTAAGGGAGCTCAGAAGGGAGATACCTACTCTGAGAACTAAAGAATGAATAGAAGTTAGTCACATCTAGGAGGGAAGAGAGAAAATTGTTTCAGACCTACAAGAGAGAACATGTCTTATTACAAGAAGTGAAAGATGTTCACTTTGGTTGAGAGTAGAATGCTAGATGAATGTAAGTCAGGAAAACAGAAACTTTTCAAGGAATTCTGAGTTGAAAAAATTTAATAGAGGGAGTTTTTTTTTTTTTTTAACAAGTGTTATAGAATAGTTGAGAAGATAAACCGGATGAAGAAGGTACTCAACCATGAGTGACACCAGGAAGCCAGGGGAGGACTGGGGTTAACAGAGCCTAGAGCTGGAGTCATGTGGCAGGGCAACAGTATGGCGGTGGCTTTCAGGCAAGAGTAGGGCTACAGAGGACACAGCAGCCTAATAGGGGTTATAGCCACAGGAGACATAGAAAACACAGCCATTGCTGGGACACCATGTGAGGCAAAGTGGTGGGAGAGGAAAAAATACCCTCCCACCCTTCATCTCCCACCAGTGCTTTCAGTGGGCCAAACCTAAGTGAAATCCAGCCAATATGGGAGCCCTGGAATGCATTCTTTCTGTCACATTTTGATGTAGAGCAGAGGAATGGATCAGAAGGAAAACAGACAAATGACTAACACAGAGATGTTTGGGAAAGATAAAACTGGTAAAGTAAGCTATGGTCAGATCACTTAGGGTCTTAGAAGCACTTTATCCTAAACACAGTGTGGAGTTATTTAAGAATTTCAAGCAGGAAGTGTAAGATTGAATTTTTCTTAAAAGATTACTAAATCTTTATATATACTTTTTTAGTTTTAAATACCTGAACATTAATAAAAATAGAGGCTTCCTTGTAGTAGATGTGGTCATAAAATATCCGAAGTAAGGTAAAAACAGAGAGGGAGGCAAACCATTAGAGACTTGTAAAATACAAGAGAACAAACTGAGGGTTGATGGAGGGTAGGGGAGTAGGGCAATGTGTTAAATGGGTGATAGGCATTGAGGAGGGCACTTGTTGGGATGAGCACTGAGTGCCATATCTAAGAGATGGGTTCTACTCCTGAAACCAAGACTACACTGTATGTTAACTAAATTGAAATGAAATTTTTAAAAAAGAAAAAAAATAAAACATCTGAAACCATGATTTCCCCATATAAAATCTACATTGGTAGTTAGGGCATATCTAGAGACTGAAAACAAGACTAATGAAACACCTGGGAACCGTGTCATCAAAGAATCAGTTTGAGGGTATCAGTCACATTCCTCCTGGATAAGAGAGCTCTGGGGGGAGATGTGACAGCTGTCATATTGTATGAAGAGCAGCCATGTAGAAGGAGATGTAAGTGTCTCCCTTGATATACAAGAGGGAAGAGGGAAGAGTCAGAAGGAGTGATGGAAAAGCAGATTTTATTTCAATTTTGAAGGAAGAACTCCCCAACGATTAGAACTTCCTAGCAACGGAGTGGACTCCCTCTGAGATGCAAAGTTCCTCCACAAGATGTTAAGCTCCCAGTGAGGAAAAGTGATTAGACAAAACCTTGTATTCACTGGGGTCCAGTTATGAAGCAGTTATAATACCACAAAATTCAGTGGCTTTGTATGGCAAAAATTTAAGTTCTTATGCATACCACACATCCAATGTGGGACGGAAGGGGTCTTTGCTCACGGTGGTTCCTCAGTGAGCTGGTGACAGGGACACGAGCATCCATCATCACCACAAAATTGGGAAAAGGAATGGTCCTCTTAGAGTCTGTGATCATTGGTGACATGATCCATCCTCCTATTTCACTGGCCAGAGCATGTCACATGACACAACTACCTAAAAGGGCTGTGCTCAGAAAGCAGAAAGCCAGAAATATGTAGAGAATAGTGCTAATGACATTCATACATCTCAATGCCGTTATTATACTTGTCCTGCCAATCCTGCAGGATGGTTGAAAGGATAAAATCACGTGCACGAAAGTTCTTTGTAACAGTGAGGTGCTGTGGAAATGAACAGTGTGTTGCTGATATTCTGCAGCTTCTTTTACTGCTCTCTCCCCAGGGTCTTGTGCATTCCTGGCACATAGTAAAGGCCGCATAAATGTTTACTGAAAAACTATATGGATTAACAAACATTTTTAGTCTATTTGACTTCCTCCTGGGGCAACAAAGTTGAGTCTAGAGGTATTCAGGAAAAGGAGACTAGTCCACTATCATTTATTGGGTTGTATGAAAACAGTCCTGTGTTTGGATGGAAGATGAATTAAATGATCTCAAAAAATCCTTTTTAACAAAAACAGAAAGAAAAAGAAACTAGCTGCACAGTTTTCCCCCGGAGACACAAAAATGCAATGGTTATCCTGAAATAAGAGGCTGGGTTTCATAACTTGTGACAGAGATTTTATTCTCTCTAATAAACCCCTTCACCACCTCCTCTTTACTTTGTGGCTTGGCTTTATTACATTCATAGTGTGAAACACTTTCTGAACTTTATTTGCTGTGTCCCTGTCTACTGTAGTAGCAACATGAGGCAGGCACATTGTTTTGCTCTTGCTGGTAACCCCAGTGTTAAAAGAGTGCTGGCCATATAGTAGATATCCAGTATTTGTTAAATGGATGCTGTTGGGCCCAATAAGATAAATGCAATGCTTAGAAAGCTGAATCAAAAGTCAGGGCTTCTGACTGAGAGAAGCATACAGCCTAAGAGTTTCCCTGAGCTTCCTGGGCTATGAGACAGAGCCTCGAACCTCCAAACACCAAAAAGTGTCATAAGCAAGGTGGTTTCATTCTCAAACCCAGCCATTTCACTCACCAAAGAAGGGGAATCTCACTGGTAAACACAGCCCCTTTGGGGAAGGAACCTTGGCCCTCACAATAGCGGTTTTCTGCCAAGGTGGCATTTTTCCCAACATATTATGCAAAAGCCAGTTGGAGAAGATGCTGAGGACTGTTATTTCCTAATTTGATTCTGCCATTTCCAGTAATGGAAAGCTGCACTCCAGCCATCCATCTTAATAAGTGACAGATGCATTTCATTAAAACTTCCTTAAATAATTTCTTGTGGTTTTAGAAGGAGGGAAAAACAAGAAAAGAGTGCTGTTCTGTGCTCCCATGCATGTCAACATTTTGAAAGCCATTAAACAAGAGCTCATCTTAAGTTGAGAATTAAGTGGTCAACTGATGCCAACCCAAGTATGTTTCTCAATTGCAGCTTCTCATTGGACAAAGGCATTCAAGGTTGTTAGACTTTGTTGGTGAATGAGTAATAATAGTAATTACACATGATTTGACAATCGTATTGCACTGTGTGTCCCCCCTGAAGACACTGCAGAATAGAAATAGGTGATTCTATAAATGGGCTCTTCTCAACTTTGCAGCTCTCTTCAGGTAAATAGGTATATAAAAATCCAGTAGAGTGAAAATAACATTACATTGCATTCAGAGGATTTCGATTCTCATCTTGTTTCTACCGCTTAGGAGCTCTGTGACTTTGGTCAAGTCAACAAATTAATCTCTCTGTGTCTCTAACTCCTATTTTGTATGGTAAAGATATGTCTAAACCTTACAGGATTATGAGAATTAAGTAAGACAACAAAGAGCAACAACTTGCTAAATTATGAAGAAATTTTCACAAAAAAACAATTCCTTATAAAAACATCTCTCTCTCTCTCTCTCTCTCTCTCTCTATATATATATATATATATATATATATATATATACAAATAGATACATAGATAGATATCTAGATATCTATATCTATATCTATCCTATTGGTTCTATTTCTTGAGAGAACCTTGACTAAAATATGGGGATCAAAGCACAAATACAATGGACTGTGTTAATCAGCCATTTAAGTTGACTTGACCCTCTAAGAAATACACACAGAGAACTTAAGTGAGCAAGTGAGCAAGCCTAAGAAAGAGAATTTTGACAAGAAAGCTCAATAATGACCCAGAACATGTCATTTTATACTTGAAATCCCAGGCAGGACACTTCAAGGTTGTTTATGTCAGCACTGTTGTGCTACCCTCTTTTGAGCTCTCATTGTGTGCTTAGCAGTGTATAAGCATTATCTCATTTAATCCTCAAAAGCCTATTATCCTTACTCTACTCTCCATATGAGAAACACTGACTCTCAGAAAATGCAAACAACTCACCCAGAGTCAGAGCTGGTGAGGGAGAGTGGAGCCAGACACTATGCCACTGACTCTCAGTTTCCAATTTTAACGGCACAATTACAGCTACATCACCTAACATGCATTGTGCTATGAATATTAATAAAATCTAAATCCGATTGGCCTAAACATGGAGGCACTGTATCAGTTCACGCAGAAATGCACAATGTAGAGCTGTCTTCTGTGCAGTTTGATTCAGGCTTGTGTTCCATTTCTCTGGTTCTGCCTTTATCCATATGCTTGCTTCATCTCTGGCTGAAGCAAAGTAGTTACAGTGATTCCAACACAATATTCATGCTCTACATCATCAGAGGAAAGAAAGAGACACAAACCTTCTCTTCTCCAAAACTTGGAGCAGACCAATAAACTTCACTCTGACTTAAATCAATCTGAATGAACCAGAGTAACAAGGTATATCCATGCACTGATTAGCTTAGCCCTGGGTTATCATCTGGTCCTAGACCAACATGCAGGCAAGGAAGATGAGATTACACTGATTGACTGAGGGTGAGGTAATACCCACCGCACCCATGGGAAGGAAACTGTATGCTATTAGAAAGAGAGGAAGGCAACAGTGGATGCTAGGTGAACAATCAACAGATGTCCACCACAACATCCATATAGCTATCTTCCCAACTAATGTGTCAAGATGCTTTTTTGAGTTGTGACAAATAGCCTCCACTTTCTCATTCCTCTGAGCCAGCTGTGATCTGCTCACTCCACATCCATCCTGCCTCCCAGTCACTCAAAAGTCCCATAAACATGCAGTGAGTGAGTACTTTGCTCTGTACATACACCAGTAGACTGACAAAGACAAATAAGGTATGATTCTTGTCTTCAGAGGACTCACAGTCTGAAAAAACTAGAAACAGACCACAAAGAGTAGGAGGGGAAGAGGAACAAATAGCTGAGAGCAGGTTGGATGGATGTGTGTGCAACGGACACTTGGAGCCTCATAAACCTGATTTCACAGAGGAATCAACCCAAAGTATTTAACCATCCTTCAGAGTTCATTTTGTCATTTTTGCTGCTTTCTTTTGGACTAGTTACCCATATCTCTTCTCAGACTTTGAGCCCCATCGCATCTCTTGTTCTCAAGGGGTTCATGATGAGTCTCCCCTCTCCCTTCTCCCTGTAGTACCTTTCTCATTTTATTCATGCTTGCCTTGTTTTTTTATCTCCTTTAATTGTAGACATTGGGGAAGGACTGCATTTAAATACTCTTATTTATTGCTTGCCTAGAGCAGAGCTGTTGTTCAATACATGTTTATTAACAACAGTAACTATGTTGATAAAAAATTTCAATCCCTGGAGCTAGTAATCAAATGCTTTTTGACCAATTCTATATCCATTTCATCCTGAAATATTTACAGTTTTCAACTGTTGGCAAGTCACTCTGGTTGCTTATTTTCTACTCACTTGTACAGTAATATTAGACGCTGAGCTTCTTTTTTCTCACTGTTCTATATATTTGAAATCTGTTTTTCTACAAATGTATAGATCTACTGTTATATATATTTTTCAGTCCTAGAAGCTTAGTACATTCACCAAGCCTCATGAAGTTATGATGGGTAGGGCTTGAGTATGCACATTTTTATGGATGTAAAAAAGCAACTTACAGAATTAGGCTGCATCTTATCCAGGACAACAGCAGAACCAAGACTATAATTTCAGTTACCAGGTATGACTTACCTACCCTTGGTGTCTTCTTCAGGGACACCACCAAGGAGTGGCTAAATGCACTGCAGACAGGAAGAAGGATAGAAGTGGGTATTTACTGAGCACTTGCTGTGGATCACATACTTGGTTATATGTTTTCATATGAACCATAATATTTATCTTCACAAGTCTTAGAAAGACAGTATCATTATCCTCATTATACAAAGAAGATGGCAAGGTTCAAAATTATTTAATTTATTTGCACAGAGCTTCATTTAACTTCTAGAGCTGGGATTCAAACCCTAATCTCACTCCCAGCTCTCCCCTTCCCTCTGTTCCCTGAGGTCTCTCAGTCAACAAACCTCTGAACCCGAAAATGCCCAGAACATGGCATCTATGGACTGATGGAGACAAGCGTCCCTCATAGCCTGACCATGCCATCTTGCCATGATGTTCCCTGCTAACAGGTTGATAATGGTAATGAATACAGCTGAGGAAGCAGACTGGGTTCTAATCTCAATCTAATCTAATCTAATCTCAACTCTGACACTAACTGAGAAATCTTGAAAAATTCAATTTATCCAAATATGGCCATAAATATTTTTAAATAGCTAGGTGGGTGGTTCAATTTGTAAATTTTCAACTGAGGAAGCTGTTAGAAACTTTGGCTCACTCTGCCCCTGACAACCCTAAAAGACCCTTGGAAATTTGATCATGACTCGAGACTGAGTTTATACTTCATCAGCTGTGGCCAGTCTGAATGTGCTGGTACAAAACCATGGAATTTAGCACATCTGCATGCAGTAGAGGACACAAGAATAAAGAGCTTATTTAGCTGCTCTTGCTGGCGTTCCTTGGCTGGTCTCCGAGAATGTCCCCAAACATCAAGCTTCATATGAAGAACATACTGCAAATGAAATCATAGGACAGAGTAGGGAAAACAGAAATCTCCCAAGCCAGGAAAGAAAGAAAAGGGGAAGACAGAAGCAAACATAAGATTTTGACACAAGCAGGAAATACACCCTCTCAGGGAGAGGCTAAGGGGATACAGGGGCGTTGGAGTGGATAAGAGAAAAGCACTGGATTTGTAAACATGAGACAGATCTCAAGGCTGACTCTATAGTGACCCATGGGTGACTTTGGAGAGGTCATTCACCCTCCCTGAGATTTCCTTTCCCATCTGTAAAATATGGGTAACAGATCTATCCCACCTATTTCACAAGGTTATGCTAAGAGTTCATTGAGATAAACCAGAAGAGCAAGTTAATTCATCCCAGCCAGGTTTCAGATTTCTCCTTGATCATCTTTATTATTCTTTCTCCATAGAACAATGTAATTGGTATGTGAATATACTTACTTTCTCTACTTGCATTTTTTTTTATTTTTTTGAGGAAGCAGCCCATAAACATTTACTGAGAATCTATTATGTACAAAGTTTGCAGAGAGATACAAAAGTATGCTTCAACATACTCCCAATTAGTTTAGGGAATGGAAGTACCTACCAAAATTCATATCCCATAACTGATAATAAAGCTAGTTTGGAACTTTGATAGGCAGAATAATGGCCCCCAAAGATGCCTGTAATATCCTAAACTCCAGAACCTGTGAATATGTAAAGTAATATAGCAAAGGAGAATTAAGATTGCAGATGGAATTAAGATTACTAAACAGCTGACCTTGAGATGGGAAGATTATCCTGAATTACATGAGTGGGTGCCCAATGTAATCACAAGGGTCCTTTATAAGTGAAAGAGAGGCAAAGGAGGGAGAACTAGAGGGAAGGCATCATGGGAAAGACTTGGCGTGATATTGCTGGATTTGAGATGGAAGAATGAGGCCATGAGCCAAGAAATATGGGCAGCCTTGAGAAGCTAGAAAAAGATAAGAAACCAGAATCTCCCCTAGAGCCTCCAGAAGGAATCCAGCCTTCCTGATACCTTGGTTTTAGCCTAGTGAGACCTATTTCAGACTTTAGACCTTCAGAACTCAAGATAATAAATTGATGCTGTTTAAAGTCACTGAGTTTTTGATAATTTGTTACAGCAGCCATAGGAAACTAATACAGGAATTAAGTTCATTTGTTTATTGTAATTTGGAGAGCCAGTGCTTCTATCTTTCACTTCTTTACAAGTAAACCTCTTTTCTGTTTTTGTCTGAGTCTTCCTTGACAGTTACCATATAAAAATTAATTGTCTACCAATGAAATGGTAGCCAGAATACAAGATATATGAGCCAGTTGTCTACTGTTATTAAGATATATGGCCCAGTTTTTTATTGCAAATAATCCCTCCATTTAGAGGTACAAAGTAAGTATTATGCTCATGAACTCTGATTCAAGAGTTCGGACAGAGCACAGTGGAGATGCTGTGCCTTTGCTCATGATATCTGGGTCCTTAGCTGGAAGACAAGAAGGCTGAGGGCATCTTGACAGCTAAGGGCTAGAATTATCTGAAGGTTCGTGTATGCATACGTCTAGTAGTTGATGCCATCAACTAGGACATTAGCTGACACTGTTGGCAAGAACACCATCATAAACATCTCCAAGGAGCTGGGACTTCCGTAGAATACAGTGACTTCCAGAATGTCATATAGTTGGAATCATACAGTATGTAGCCTTTTCAGACTAGCTTCTTTCACTCAGTGATATGTATTAAAGTTTCCTCCATATTTTTCTGTGGCTTGATAGCTCATTTATTTTTATCGCCAAATAACATTTCATTGTATGGCTGTACCATAATTTGTTTCCATTCACCTTTTGAAGGACATCTTGGTTGCTTCCAGTTTGGGGTAATTATAAATAAAGCTTCTGCAGACATTCATATGCAGGTTTTCACGTGGATGTAAGATTTCAGTTTGTTTGGGTAAATGCCTCGGAGCATAATTGCTGGATCATATGGCAAGACTAAGTTTAGCTGTGTAAGAAACTGCCAGAATGTCTTCTAAGTGACTGTGCCATTTTGCATTCCCATCAGCAATGAATGAGAGTTCCTGCTGTTCCACATCCTTGTCAGCATTTGCTCTTGTCTGTGTTTTGATGTTAGCCATTCTAATAGGTATATAGTGAGATCTCATTATTGTTTTAATTTGTAATTCCCTAATGATATATGATGTTGAAAAGTTTTCACACATGCCAGTTACATACCATGTACCCCCACTGGAAAGACTGATGCTAAAATCATGCAAGAGTGTCTGTTCTCCACCCACCATGACCCTCAGGAAATAGAGTTCTCTTACCTGGGACTTTGGTGATATCAGTCTATGATGTCACTCTATCCTGGAAAAGGGTTAAATTTTGTTTGTTTTAAAAATAAAATCAGAGATAGGGCCTTAAATTTCTTTCTGTGAGTCTAAAATGTTATTGTATTCTCTAGGGGATTTCAGAGAAATTAATATTGTCAGTGTAATCTAACAAAGCTACACTTGTATCTTCTTCCTTCCAAATATTGTATAAGTCACCTTTATCAACACAGAAGTTTAAAGCATTCTATAGTACTCTTTCAAATTCAGTTTCATCTCAAGCTCATAGTGTTCCCCAAATCAGCTGTGACTTCTGAGAGTTCACACTCATCTCTGCCCACCAGTTTTCCAATAGAGAAACAATCATTTACTCAAAACCAATTGGTCCCACCACTAGGGTGGTAATAAATCAGTGGACAGATATGTTCTGCACTAGATTCTTAGCAGTCCTAGATAAGGTCCCTGCATGTAGCAGATATGAATTTTATTCTATAACATTTAACATAATAAATTTCATATTATTTTTCTCTTCTGAAATAGAGTTTAATCTTTTCTGAGCTCCCACTCTATTAGGTTGGTAATAAGTTTAACTTTAGTCACAATTGGAGCGCACTCTCCTCACTCAGGGTTGGCTAAGTAGGCTGGGACCCGGCATAGTATGCACCATTCAGGAATGGGTTTCTGGTCCATAGTCCATCAATAGTAATATGGTATTGTCCAAGCCCATGAAATCCCACAAAGGCAAGCATCTCCTCTTCCTCTGTCCTGGATTCATAGTCAAGGCTGACTATACAGGGTGCCAAGTCCAGCATTCCTTGGGCACCCAAGGAGTCATTTTCTCCTGAGACCCTGCCACCTCCTTGCAGTATCTTTAGGAGCCAGTCACTGGTGCCTACTAGCCTATGAACTTGAAAACTTTCCTCCCCTCCAAGTCTTAGGGAATATTCTAAAATCTTCCTTCTCCTATAGCAGCCTCAACATCTTGAGCCTCTTAGATATCAAGCACTTGCCTTCTCCTTCTCTTTTCTTGCAGCTCAGCACAAACCCCTAGAGCACAGATTTGGCAAAACAAAAGCCAGGAGAGTCAGTGTCTTATGGGGGTTCTGGGAACTTCTGCTTCCTGCAGAATCTTCTGGGGTGAGGGAACAGAGGGCTTAGTGGAGTATGGGAAATACCAACTCCATTGCATTAACAATAAAACCCCAATTTCTCTTTCAGTAAGTCACACTGCCACAGTTAAATTAGTGTAATTATAGGAAGGAATCTCTTCTCTAAGGGTTCTTATCACCTCTACATCTCAAAGTATATTTAAAAAGGCCCTCTACAAATGGCATGATTTCATTCTTTCTCATTGCGATGAGCACTGGGTGTTGTATATAAGCAATGAACCACAGGAGTCTACCCCCAAAACGAAGAGCAATGTACATACTGTATAGCCAATTTGGCAATAAATTATATTTAAAAAATAAAATCTATTATATAATATACATACAAAATATATGTAATACATAATTATATAATATATAGTATATAATATATAGTTATATAATATATAGTTTATTTAAATTATAAATATAATTTTTAAAAGGTCCTCTAGCTCCGGTAATTTCAACCATCACACCTTCCTCTGTCAACCAACATGTTCCCTTCAGCCTGCCTCTGATTAAGAGATTAAGAGTGGTTTTGTCTGGAACTATCTCTCCTGTTAGACTATGAGTATCTTAAAGGCAGGACCTAACTTATTCTGTAATGGTCAGTTCCAACAGGAAACAGATGGCACACTGATACTGGATGATGTCAAAAGGATTTATTTATCAAGGAACTAACTTGCAAAGCTGTGGGAAAGACACAGGGAACATCAAAGCACAATGTGGGAATCTAGAACTAGTAAAAACCAAAATTGATGAGAGAGGATCAGGTAGATGGATCTTAGAAGGAAAGAGCTGGGTAGAGTCAGTAGCCAGGCTGAGGTGACCACAGTGAGGAGGGCATGGAATGCCAATATCCCACCCTCACTCTCCTCTGATGGGGTTCTCCACTGGTCAAACCCAACCAGAAACCAGAGAGCATCAGCACCATTAAGGTAATTCATACAGCTGAGCCTTGGGGCTGAGAATGAGGTGGCTTCTATGGGCTCTAAGTACTGTAACTAGCTCTTCTCTCAGACTGAATCAATTCTAGTCTGTGCCCTTGAGAATCTTAGTGACAGAGAAAGGTCTTGAGCCTAGGTCTCTTCACCCAAAGCCCACAGCTTTTTCCATTCTCCTTTACTGTACTGACTCTGCCTGGAGATTCTGAATGCTACAAGTACTTAGTCTGAGATATTCAATCCATCACTTGATTAGAAGCTGTTTTGTAATTCACATGAGTTATTTTATTACCCCCAATTCAACTGTAAGCTCTGTGAGGACAAAACTTTCACCTTGTAGCTTTTTTTTTTTTTAAGTAGGCTTCATGCCCAGTGCAGGGCCCAAGGCAGAGCTCAAAGTCACCACCCTGAGATCAAGACCTGAGCTGAGATCAAGGGTCAGATGCTTAACCAACTGAGCCACCCAAGCACCCTTTCTTCTATTTCTTATAGCTCTGAACATAGTGCACTGCCCATAGTGGGTGCCTGATATTTATCAAATGAATGAGCTATTGAAAGGATCTTAGAGTGTCCACACAGAGTTAAGCTCTGGGAAAGGGGAGGGGATATCCTTTGAATTATTGTCATACCCAGTTCCTATAGGGATTCTTGGTCCAAGAACTACCCAGAATCAGTAATAGTTTCCAATCTTCCTTTTCTCCTCTCTCCTCCCAGTAACTAAGGCCCCAGAGGCAGTCCCAGACATTCCCTCAAAATAGAAAGGTGATGCAGGAGCACTGAATCATTTAGTCAGTCAGGCATTCAACTAACAATTATTGAGGATCTCCTAGGTTTCAGGCACTGAGCTAGATAGTGGGTATACAGTAATAAATAAGACAGGTTTCTATTGTCTTACCTTTGGTTCCCCCAAAATAAAACCTGAGACAAGTGTGGGGGGGGGCAGTTCAGGAAGGGCCAGAAAGAGGGTGATGAAGTGATAGAGGAAAGGGAACAAAGCTAGCCAAGCGTGGGTTAATGAGAAAGTTACTGCTGTGGGCATTTGGGGCCCAAATTAAATTAAAATTGAAAAGTATAACAAGTACAGAAACATTTTTTACAAGAGTGGCTTAAGAGACTAGCAGAGGCATGACCAAGGTGGTTATGTGCCCTGCCCACACCCCCAGCTTGCCCCAGGGGTCACTGAACATAATTTCATCACGTAGGTGGCTTTCTGCACTCTCTGCTTCAGGGCATTTCCCACCCTCCAGTCTGTTCTGGGGAAATGAACAGTTCCAGGGAGTCGGTTCCTCAGGAGCAACTGTTGTCTAGTGAGAGATGGGACTTACTGGATACCCTCACTTCCTCACTCTTGAGGGACAGTTCTGAGGCATGTTGTACACAGTCTCTCTCAGTCGAGGAATAGAGCCCCAAATGCCCACAGCAGTAACTTCCTAGTTAACCCACACTTGGCTGGCTTTCTTCTCTTTCTTCTATCACTTCCTCACCCCCCTACTGGCCTTCCTGAACTGCCCCCCAAACTTGTCTCAGGGTTTACTTTTGGGGGAAACAAAAGTAAGACAATATAAAACTCACTCACACTAAGGTCAATGCCCAGTTATACTAAGACCCTTCCAAACTGAGGAGTCTGTGGCATCAGTCAAATGTCTGAGAAGACTAGTCATTGAAATTTTAGAAAACAGGTGAGTCAAAGGCTGATAGTGCATCTTTATTGGGGAAGGAGGAGGAGAAGGAGAAGAGATGCTGTTAGGAGAGTCAGATGGGGGGAGGGAGGGACACCGGGTGTGACTGCATGGCAGGACCAGCTGGCAGCCAAGGAAAGAGGAAAACAACTGTCCCATTCTCTCCACAGAAAGGCAGAACTCAGTTCCTTTTCACCATCTCATGGTGATTTGGATTATACAAAGCCAGGATGAGAGCATTACTACAGCAAGTGATGCCACATGGATCTTCTTCCAGACTCAAAGGACAGAAAAGGCACTTTGTGACTTAAGCGACTGTGTCACTTAGAATTCATGTTTAATAACCCCTCCTCTTCCCATGTTAAACTTCAGGGAAAATACTATTCATTACTAAGGTAAAACCTTCTGTGATAGCCACGGTATCATTGAATCCTCATCACCTAGCAGAGAGAGAATGCTCAAAAATATGTGTGATGGAAAAATGAATGAATATGGAAGGTGAGTTTGGAGATGTGCTTGTTCCCTTCTCCTGTGTTTCCTCCTTGTGAAGGGAGCTCATTAAGAGCACCCCTGGTCTCACCCTTCCTCCCTCTCACTGTGGCCTTACTTGCTTGCTGCACGTGGAAGATGAGGCTGGAGAAGGTAGACCAGCCCTTTCCTTTCCTCTTTCTCTTCAAAGTGAGCTGTCCACAGGTACAAGAGTTGTCTTGGCTCCAGCATCACTGAGACAGGGCCAGCAGGTCTGGCTTATCTTGGGATTCAGCCTTCACTAAGACCATAGCCATATTCTTCAGCATCAATTATATGCTTAGTAACAGCAACATTTTGGTCCCCAACAACTCTTTATCTATGTCTTAAAGTCCAATTCATTCAACACCCAACATTATGAAAAGAGAATTACGTAGCTTTAGTGGGACAGAATGATAGACTGAACTAAAGAGGCCTGAGTCCAGCTGGTCTTTCATTTACCAGCTATGTAAACTTGGGGTTTTACTTCACTTCTATGGGACTCAGTTTCTTCATTGTTGCAAATAGTAGATAAGATGAATTCTAGGGTCCCTTCCATGATTCTTAGAAGTAGGATTCACAAGGCCTTGTGCCTCTGGGGAAGTTTCCCTGTGCCACCTGGTCTGGATGCCATGTCCCTTCTCCTTGAAGCCCTGACAAACTTTTTCCTTCATGACAACATTTTGCACATTGTTTACAGTTCCCTGTATCCAGCATGACATTGGTCCATTTAATCATATCTCTTATGCCACATAACTGAAGGGATCTACCTGGGAAGAACAAATGTAAGAGAGTAAGCCTGGATTTTTTTAAATCTATTTATAAAAAGGAAAAGGTCTTCCTATACTGTTTTGCAGACAGATTTGCTAACACTGGGGAAACAGCAAGCCATCGTTAGGGGAGAGGCAACCACCTCTCCCATTGATTCATCCATATTTATGGCATCTGGGTTTGGGCTATGGCTGTGTGTGTTCTCAGATTGTCAGTGAAGCTTTTAGCTATTTGGAAACCACAATCAACTGCTCTCCGTTCCCATCTGCACAAGCCCATGTTGCAGTCATTCCCCTCTGCAAGCCCTACCTGCTGTCATGAGACTTCTCCTCCCTGGAATTGGAGGAAATGAGCAAATCAACCCTTGGCACGCTTCAGGTGGCTCTGTGACCTTGCATTCCTCCTCCATGACCTTTCTCATGTTGCTCTTTGCATGGGCAACTCCAGCCGTTACATTAGCAACACACAATTACACCTTCAAGGTAGATTCAAGTTCAGGCTCTACCAGGACATAAATACCTTAATGAGGTGACAGCCATGCAAAACTTCTGATTGGCATAAATCAGGGCTCTGATAGACTGCAGAGATATGTTGGCAGGTTCCTTCCCCAAAAGGAAAGAAAGAAAGAAAGAAAGAAAGAAAGAAAGAAAGAAAGAAAGAAAGAAAGCAAGCTAGTGGCAGCATGCGGTACAGTATTTTTCAAAGTGATTTCTAATGTTTCTATCCAACATGTGTACCCTTGTCCCTACTGCTTTGATTCCTCTTCTGGTTAAAATCCCTACTGGCACAGCCAGGATTCAGCACTCGTGTTCAGCAAGCACAGCCAGTCAGCAGAGCATACTTTGGCTCTAGGTGCTCCTTGCCTCTACTGGTCTCCTCCAGATCCCCCTTGACCCAAGTGGTGGGAGGGGTGGGGTCTCTAGTTCACAGGTTGCTTAATTTCTGTCAAGGGTCTAATGGAGTATAAATCTCTCATCCAAAGGCAGAGTGGTTGGGATGCCACTCTCCAACCTGCAAGGCCAGCCAGGAAAAGGGACCCTATTGCTGGTGGTCCAGCCATGAGGTGACAGAAAGACCTCTTATCCCTGAACCCGCTCACCCATGCTCAAACGGCCTTCCACTCAGTTTGGTGTTAACTGCAGAACAGAAGAGCTGTTACTCAAAATGGCCACTCCCTCAAGTCCAGACACATGGGGTAGGACTAATGCCAGATCCTGAGAGAGTAGAGGTAAAATCCAGGGTCAGAGGTCAAAATAAAAGGAAATAACAAGTAGTAGACTTGGGGAGATGCACTTGGCCTATAGTTGTCCCCATACATTGCCATTTCCTTTAAGAATTCAGTGGCCGCTCCATGGGCATATATTTGCCATCTTAAAAGCACAGCTGGTTAGAGTGGTGCCCAACATGGCTAGGCCTGGTTACCCCTCACAACAGTCCCATCACCTCCTAAGAATTTCAGAGTGGTTGTTGCTGCAATGATGAGAACAGAATGAGCAATCATCTTTTCCCAATTTGCTCTCAGAATGGCGGGGCCTAGTACAGCGATGTTCAACAGAAATACAAAGTTACTTACATGTGTAATTTTTAATTGTCTAGTAGCTACATTTAAGAAAATGTAAAAACAAACAGATAAGTTAATTTTAATAATATATTTTACTTAAGTTGATCCATCCAAAATGTCATCTCAACATGTAACCAATATAAAACAATTATTGAGATATTTTACATCCTTTTTTTCATAGCAAGAGCTTTGAAGTCTTGTATATATTATACATTTACAGCTCCCCTCAATTTGGACTGGCCACATTTCAATTGCTCAATAATCATAAGCACCCAGTGGCTACCATTTATTTGAATAGCACAGTTCTGGTTGGGATTCCCATACAGTCACATTCTTTTCTGTTCCCCAGTCATTCTAGAGATACCTGCTTCAGGTATACAGGTGAGTAAGGAAGAAGGAGCTCTGGGGAAGCCAGAACATAAAGCATGGCACACAGCAGGAGTTATGAATATCAAGTCAGAGCATGTCTGTCTGACCTCAGATAGGAGGAATGACTACCACTCCCACCCAGATGCTCTTCTGCTGCCTAAAGTGTCAAAGTATCCTAGATTCCTACATGCTGTGAAAGCTGGTTCCCCAAGGCCAAAAATGTCTGGACCTTGGCTGCAAAATGATTTGATGAGAGTTGCAACTAGTTACAGGCATATTTATTATGTTTGGCCTCCAGATCAATACCCCACCTGCTCTTTAAAAAAAATTTTTTTAATTGAGTGCACACACTTAGTAATTAAGTGATTTCACCTGAAAATCTAGCTTCCCAGCTTCTCTTGAAAAATCAGATTTGGGAAAACTGGGCCCACATTCCTACCTAACAGGACACTGACTGAGCCAATACACCTGCCAACCTCAGGTAGGGCACCTGCTCTCCCATCACTACAGACCCCACCTTATCCTACTGCCTTTCCTACAACAGCATCCAGGAGCCAGTCACCATTTATCATTGCACCTGATCCATTACTTATTTAGAAAAAAAGAGAATAAAATATTTCTTGCCCCCATGTGTATAACCAGAAGTAGGAAAGCCAAGATTAACCAAGTGAACCACATGCTTTCTGTATCTTGCTTGAATTTCTCATTGTGACCTGCCCTGGAGGGCAGGACTTTGTGACCCTGTGATGGCTCTGTGCCCACCATCCATCAGGGAAGACAAACCAAGAAGGTCTTCTGCTACCTTAGTTCCTCCACATTTTTGAAAGTCTGAAATTCTGTCTATTTTTGTCTAAATGCACCAGCCTTTTCTTCCAGCAATGAAACTTTGCAGTGCTTTTTGTTGAGCCTCTGGAAAAGACACGGAGAGGGAATGGAGCCCAAATTGTTCTTCCCTTTTTCCAAACCAAAAAGAAGAAAGGAGTTATGGCTCTCACAGACAAGAGAAGGGAGTGTTTACATCAAAATCACACAGCCACAATGACTGTTCGGTCACCCTGGCATACCTGTTTACCTGCCAAAACTCAATCCTATTGACAGCACCTAACAGTAGAGTGAATCTCCCCCTTTATCCATGCTTTGCACCCCAACTGTCCCAAGACAGGTATCTAGGTCTAAACATGTACTACCCTCTCTCATTTATTTGCGTGTCTCTTCCCCTATCTAATACATTAGCTCCTTGAGACCAGAGTCCAAGGCTTATTTATCTTATTTATCTTTGCACTTTTTACATCCGTGGCACCTGACATAGAGTCATTCTTTGAAAACAGAGAGTGATAAAAAGAAATAACCAATAGGAAGTCAGCCCTAGAATACAATCTTGCTATATATTTTTTTTAACTCACTATATGACCTTGGGCAAATAAAAATCTTTCTAAGCCTGAGTTTCCTCATCCATAAAGCAAGAACAAGGATTCCCATCTCTTAGGGTTAACGTGAAGAGTTGGGGGGGAACACAGAGCACCTTAGCCCAAAGCCTGACATATAGCAGGGTTTCAGGAAAAGTGAGTTCAACTTTCCCTTGAGCTGAGGTAGAAAGGGAAACAAGAGGTGACAGGAACTGGGCTGATTTCAACATCAGTATGATGTTGGGTATGACAGGAACTGGGTATGATTTCAACATACATCCAACTACCTGTCAGCAAGGATATAAGTCTCCAATCAGTCCCTTTTATCCAGGCTGCTCTGACTCTCAGTCTGACCCTATCCTGGCCAAAGGGGCAAGTAAAAAGAGGTGTCCTCCCTTATCTGTGCCTTGATTCAGAAAAGACCCACAGTTGAAAACATCAACAGCAATGTATTCAAGGGGCACAGATAAGAACACTATTTCTTTGGTTCCATTTCTTAATGCCTGTTAATTAGCTTGTTTGTCTATTTTTCCATTTCACTAAAAACCAGTCAGACATCTCTCTTTCTTTAGGTGGTTTGTCTCTGAATTAGGCCAACTGGTCCTCTAAGGATTCTTCTCAGTCCTACCCCTTTCACTCCACGTCCAGAGCCCAGATCCACAATTTCTACTGGAATCACCCCATACTTGGATGACTCTCTTTCAGGACTTATTTCCTCTAGCCCCTCTGGACAGAAGTGGAAACCAAAGTGGAGTGGGTTGAAGATGACATATAGTGCAAAAGATACTATCACTCTTTCAAGTATTATACATGAGAGATGAGAAAGATGGAAAAGTAACTGAAAGGAGACACAGTATCATGGAAGCTTTTAAGGATGGGAACATATTTTGAAGATGACAAGTTTAGCCATCATTCTATAGAAGACACTCCCCACTTTAGGAGCCTGGGAGCCTGACTGCCTCTCGAATCACATGGAAACTCCCTCCCCTTTTCTACCTAGGCATAAGCTTTCCCTCTTCAAATTTGTTTAAGGCACCCCACACACTATCCCCCTTCTTAGCTATAACAACTTCTTCCTTGTGGTGGACTCCATGGAACTCATCATCACTCTACTTACTTCTACCTTATAAAAAAAAAATTGGGTGATGTCTGTAAATTTGGCAGAGTCAGGACCTCTAAAAATCGTCCCCTCCATAAAATTAACGAGAACACTGGGAAACATTGCTAGAATTAACTTCTTCAGAACTCTGAAAATTAACCAAAGGCTTGAAGCATTCCAGAGAGCATTTATTCAAGGAAAAAGATAAATCTCTGTATGAACAGTTAGCATTATGGCATTTTAACTTGCCCTTTTCCCAGTTTCTACCCTACCCCAGTTTGATGGTAGCCTCCATATCCCCTGTCCACAGATCCAACAGCCTATAATCATGATGAAAAACAGCATCCTGGCAGCCACTGGAGGGTGCAGAGCAAGGGGGACCACCTTCAAAGCTTAATTTCTAGAGAACTGCAAATATTTGACCAGGCTTGTATTTCTCTGGAAGATTCCATTCACAATGTCTGTCATTATTTGACCTGACTTGGAGCTTGCCCAGGTGCCTTAATGGAATAGAATTGAAAATCCACCAATAAGCTTACATTTATAGTCAATTAATTTTTTTAAGTTTATTTTCTTATTTATTGAGAGAGAGAGAGAGAGAGAGAGAGAGCAGAGGAGGGGCAGAGAGGGAGGGAGAGAGAATCCCAAGCAGACACTGCACCGTCAGCCTGAAGCCCAACATGTGACTCGAACCCACAAACTGCAAGATCATGACCTGAGCCTAAACCAAGAGTCAGATGCTCAACCAACAGAGCCATCCATGTGCCCCTACAGTCAATTTATTTTTGACAGGGGGGTCAAGACAGTTCAATGGGGGAAAGAATGGTCTTTTCAACAAATGGCTTTGGGGCAACTGGATGGTAACAGGAAAAAGAATAAAATTGCCCCTCAGTCCTAAATCATATCTAAAAGTTAACTTAAAATGAATCAGAATATAAATGTAAGAACCAAAACTACAAAACTCTTAGAGGGAAACAAGGTCTTCCTAACCTTGAACTAGGTAATAGTTTCTTACATATGACACCAGAAGCACAAGCAAAGAGAAAATAGAGAAAATGAACTACATCAAAATTAAAAACTTTTATTTCTAATGACACTATCCAGAAGTGAAAAGAAAACCCCAAAATTGGAGAAAATAATTGCAAATCATTTCTGATGAAGATATAATTTCATATACATATAACAACTCATCAGTATGAAAACAAATAACTTAATTTAAAAAATGTACAAAAGATTTGCATAGATATTTCTACCCAGAAGATATACAAATGCCGATAAGCATATGAAAAGATGTTCAACATCATTAGCCATCAGAGAAATGCAGATAAAATCCATAGTGAGATACTACTTCATAGCCACTAAGATGGTTATATATATTTTTTTTTAAAAAGCAGTAACAGCAAGTGTGTGATGAGATAGAGAATCTGGAACCCTATATTGCTGATTGGAATATAAAATTGTGCAGCTGCTTTGGGGAAGAGTTTGGTTGCTCTTCAGCAAGTCAAACGTAAGTAGCATATGACCCAGTAATTTCATTCCTTAGTATAGACCCAAAAGAATTTAAACCATGTCCACACAGAACTTGTACATAAATAATTGTTCATAGGAACATTATTCATAATAGCCTAAAAGTGAACCAAATCAAATATCCATCCCTGATGAACAGATAAACAAAATGTGGTATATCCATTCAATGGACTATTTATTTGCTCAGCAAAAATGAGGAATAAAGTACTAATGCATCCTACAATATGGATTATCTTGAAAACATTATACAAAGTGAAAGAAGTTAGTACCAAAGAGGACCACATACTTAATGATTCCATTTACATAGAATGTCCAGATGGGGCAAATCTATAGAGACAGAAAATAGATTAGTCTTTCCAGGGGCTGAAAGAAGGGGGAAATGGGTAGTGATTGCTAATGGGATTTATTTGGGGGATGATTAATATATTCTGGAATTAGGTAGTGGTGATGATGTCACAACTTGGTGAATATACTAAAAACCACTTTTAAAAGGCGAATTTTATGGTATATAAATTATATCTCAATTTAAAAAAAAAAGAAAAAAGGCTACCTGCCTTTGGGCCATGTGCTTTTCAGCAACCTACCCTTTCTTATCATTTTCCACTGCCAGTCAACTGGATGGTGTCCACAGGAAAAAAGTTACCTGGTATTAGTTACCTCCTCAATTTCCCAACCTTGCTCTTCTCCCACCATTCTTATCTCCCACTTCTGTGAAATTGAGATATAATATGTGTTCTTCCTGAAGATTCCACCCAGCCAATTATTAAAACTCAAACCCATCCTAAAAACATTCCTCCCATTATCGGAGCATGATATATTCTCCTCCTTTACAAAGCCTATTTGCCCCTTGGTGCCCTTGACCACACTCCCTCCAGGCTCTAAGGTCTTGTTTCATCTACAAACCTTCTCATTTTACGTCTTAAATTTTCCCCTTTCTGGTAAATCTATCTTAACTGTTACCCTGAAAATATGCTCACATGGCTCACATCCTTAAGAGAAAACCTTCCTTGGTACTGGATCCATTTCCATTTCCTATCCCATCTTTTCTCCTCTTTTTTCAGATAAATTTCTCAGAGGGGTCACAGTTATTCTGTCAACCTCAACTCACTCCATTTTGGTCCCTCCTCCTATCCTTCTTCTACTGAACCCACTCTCTGATCACTAGATGACTTCCTAGCTCTCAAAATAGGTAGTTTTGGGTACCTATACCTATAGTTTTTTCCCCTATACTGTACTGCATGTGACACTGATGATCAAGCACTTCTTATATCTTGAAGCTTTATTCCCCTGACTTTTAGGACTCCACACACTCCTAGTTCTTCACCTGCTTTTCAAACCATCCTTTAAGGCCTCCCTTGGGGGTTCTTTATACCCAGCACAATGCTCCAGTACTGGTATACCCGAGGCTTTTGCTGAATGCTCTGCTCTTTATATTCTACTTTTCTCCTTAGATGATATTGTGATTTTAACTGTACATTGATGATTCCTAAATTTCACTCTCCAACCTGGACTGCTCTATCAAGTCACAGATATCCAACTGCCTTCTGCATGTGTCTAGTTATTCCTCAGGTACCTTAAATTCAGAAGGCCCAAAACAAACTCATCATTTCAACTGGCCATCTATCTTCACTAGTCACACAAGCCAAAAATCTTGACTCTTCTCTTTGACTCTTTCTAATCCACACATTTAGACACCAATACTATAAATTTCACCTGCAAAGTATTTTTTTTTTCAATCTGTGTTTCTCTTTCCAAACTTGATTAGGCTTTCCATAAAGGTTAGGGCAAGAACCATACGAAGCCTCTTCAATGGTTTATTTCCTTCTATGCATGCCTTTCTCAAACCGCTGGTATGGCCTTTCAAAACATTCTCCTGCTTTATACATTTCAAGGCCGACCTACAAGATGAAATCAAAAGTCAAGAGAAGTCCATGGTTAAAAGGACTCCTACCATCCTGATTCCTTCCATTATGAATCCATCACTTTCACTGTCTTTTACTTTCACTATTTGGTCAATGAGATTTGTATTTTCATTCTGGAAACTTGGACCTGTCATTCCCCTGTAGTCCCCAGCCCTTAACACACACACACACACACACACACACACACACACACACACACACACACACCATTCTTTATGGCTCCGAGGCTCCGAGGTAAGAACAAGCATATATCTGCTTTCATCTCCATTACATACTGGATTATTCCTACTCACCCATTAACTCTCAAGGTTTACTTCCTCAAGGTAGAAGACCTGTCCAGATCCTCTATACTTGACCTACTCTTAAATGAGTTAAGAGATTCGTGTTGTTTAATACCTCAAACATACATCACTCAGTATATTTGCTACTTTGTGTTTTAATAATCTGTGTCTGTCTTACTAATTTGTAAGCTCCATGAGGGGACAGTCCAGGTCTTAGTCATCAAAACTCACTTCACAGGTCCTGACACAGAGAGGAACCCAATAAGTGGTATGTAGACTGAAGGAATGAACACAGCCATAAGTAGTTATATGGCTATGCACAGCCTTGACTAGACCAAACAAATGACCAAGCAAACAAAAGAAATTCAATGGTTGGGGTAAGCTTCAAAGTTCAATGTATGCTTCAGAACTAGCTATACCCAGATGCTCAGAAATATTACCAGGAAGCTATTTATGGTTATCTTGAATCTTAGGAAAACTTTTATCTCAATATCTTAGCAAGAGATCTGGACCTGACATTTAATGGCCCATCCCAGAACCAACTGCCGAGGTGCTCTCTGGTGAGGAGGCCTGGGTTGTACAGCAGCTTCTAGCAACAGGAGGCTGAAGTCAGCCTCACCCAAGTAGCATACTGGCAAGAGTTAGGTAAGGTGGTTAACAAAAAGAAAACTGAGGTTTTCCTACCAGAAGAAGGAAAATGATGCCTGGAGAGGCAGAAACAACAGTCATCCTCAACAGGATCTCTTAGCTTATAAGGTCTTTAAGACAATGTTTATTCTTCCTCTACAGTTGCCTAGAGATCCTGCAACTTGCTCCGTGCACAGTGGCCACCTACTCCAGGCTGCTGACTGATGGGTGAGTCATTATAGACAGCATCAGCAGTGAATGAGTCTATCAGCATGTGTGCAAGGCAAGCATTACAGAGCAGGTGGAGGCTCTTGCTGGGAAACATTTTGCCTTGCAGAGTGCTGAGTATTTATTTGGATTAATGGCTTTCAAGGTTGCCAGATTTCAAATGTAAACCTAATACTTACTGGTGATAGATGGTAAAGAGAAAAAGTATACTTTGGGGGTTATCATTCATGTATTCCCACTCATCTGTCTCTGGGGCAGCTGAATTCCAATCCCATAAACTGGGGACCCAAGCAATAATAATCATATTTATAATTCCTCACACTTATACAGTGCTTTAGCAATTGCAAAGTTTTCCCATATGTTATTCATTTTGGCTTTAAATCACACACCTGTGCAAGTGGGATTTGTTATCCCCATTTTATGGATGAGGAATATGAGACTGTAGGTGTTAGGTAATTTATCTATGGGTGACGGAGCAGGGGTTATTACCCATGCTTCCTGATGCCAAAACCACAGCTTTCACCAAGATACCATACTGCACCCTCACCCCCTTTCCTTGTTATTCCCCCTAAAATATAGCAATAACATTAGCTTTCCAAGTTGCCATGCCATTCAATGCACATAATCTCATTTTGACAACAATCTGTAAGATGGGTATTACCCCTCTCCCGCCATTTTCTTAATGAGTGCTTCCAGATCAAGAATTGTGACTATGAGTAAACTAGAGAGGTGAGCCAGAGACAGAAAGTATTGCATGACCAGTTACTTCTTTCCTCAAAAATCCTTCACTGTGTCCAGGTCCCCTTGAGAGATACAGATGAATGCCAAGTCCTGGCTGTTTCTGATCATTAAGCAAATGCAAGGCACGATCATCACAGAAAGTTTTTTCCTCAAGTGTTCTCTCAAAATAAATCTGTTCTTTCATCTCAGTTTAAGTCCTTAACCATCACTCTCAAAGATAATTGTCTATATGTACAAATCAAATGTCTGACCTGTTCAAATTTTCATCGGTCTTGTAGATGATGGACCCCCACCTCATGCGTGTATCTGACCTTCATGAATCCTTAAGTGTCGGTGGAAGCACTTTTTCTTGACACACTTAAGCTTCCTTTTATATGTCAAGTGTCTCATTTTAAAATTTGTTTAACTTCACAGAGGATTTGATATGAGCTCTTTGCTTTTGATAGTGGTCAATCATCTTACACAATCATGAAATCAAGCACTTCCCTTCACGGACTACAGGACTGGGTAACTCAATGACCTTGGATGCCCTATAGTTATAAGATCAGCCACATTGCTGCATGACTTTACTATGACCATTCCGGAATCAACAAATGGCAAAGGAAGACATTCTCCTTAATTTGTATCATGTGTCATACTAGCTTTTGATATCAGAGAATGGTGGGGGTGAGAAAGGGTTGATCATAACCCAACATTCCCTAACTTTAGATGAAAAAACTAAGATTGTCTTGAAGTATCTGATAGAAAATTTAGCTGAAGAATGAAAACAAGGCCTGCTATAACAAGATTACAGACTTCTTCCTTAAGTTCTCTTGGAAAATAAAATTTAGTGATAACTTGATCTGTTTTGAGCTCTGGGTCTCCCTGTCTTGCATATTCTCACACTAATTTCTCCTTTACCTGTGCAGCAATCTATTTTAATGAGATACACATTCAGTGAAGTTCTCTTCCATTTTCATGGCATAGAAAGAGCTCTAGGCCTGGACTCATCAGATCTGAGTTCTAGTCCTGACTCAGCCACACTTGACCTTGGGGAAACCAGAAAGCCCTTATGGTTCTCCACTTCCTGATCTCTAAAACAGGGAACATAATGATATTGTTGTGGCACCAGATGAGCTCATGTATGTAGGTGAAAGACCTCACTGTCACCACTATACCACCATTTCTGGAGGATTGTTATTCACTGGGGGAGAAAGACACTGTGCCTGACAATTTGCTTGGGCCAAAGGTAAAGAAAAGTGATTATTGTTTTTAAATGCCCAGAGTCTTTGACCATCTTTCATTTTAGAGCAGTGAGTCCAGGGCATAGTAAAGAATTAATAAAGAACAAATGTGGGGCACCTGCGTGGCTCTGTTGGCTAAGCGTCCGACTTTGGCTCAGGTTATCATCAGGTGGTTCATGAGCTCAGGCCCCACTTTGGACTCTGAGCTGACAGCTCAGAGCCTGGAGCCTGCTTCAGATTCTGTGTCTCCCTCTCTCTCTGCCCCTCCCCTGCTCACATCCTGTCTCTCTCTCAAAAATAAATAAACATTTAAAATTAAAAAAAAAAAAATGCCACTGCATTCTCTCTGCTCCAAGCAGCACAATCTATGTGGATGATATTTCAGAAAAGATCACGTTTTTCTCCTTTAGACCACTGTTTTAGAAAACTATAGCTGACCCCTGAACACAGGTTTGAACTGTGTGGGTTTCCACTTATATGTGGACTTTGTTCAATAAATGTATCTTCTCTTCTTTATGATTTTCTTAACATTTTTTTCTCTAAAGCTTATTGTAAGCATACAGTAGATTATCTATACAACATACAAAATATGTACTGACTGACTATGTTACCAGTAAAGCTTCCGGTCACCAGTAGGCTATGAGTGGTTAAGTTTTGGGGAAATCAAAAGTTATACACATTTCTTTCTTTTTTAAAAATTTTTTTAATTCTTATTTATTTTGAGAGAGAGAGAGAAAGAGAGAGAGAGAGGGAGAGAGACAGACAGACAGACAGACAGAGTGCAATCTGGGGAGAGGCAAAGAGAGAGGGAGACACACTCTGAAGCAGGCTCCAGGCTCTGAGCTGTCAGCACAGAGCCTGACTTGGGGGCTCAAACTCACAAACCTGAGCCAAAGTCAGATGCTTAACTGAATGAGTCACCCAGGCACCCCTTTAAAAAAATTTTTTTAAATTTATTTTTGAGAGAGCC
>CM053576.1:109165692-109510358 GCA_028646485.1 Cryptoprocta ferox | reverse complement strand
AAAACTGGACAGCAACATGCAGAAGAATGAAACTGGACCACTTTCTTTTTTAAAAAAAAATTTTTAATGTTTATTTAATTTTTGGAGAGAGAGAGAGACAGCGCACATGAGCAGGGGAGTAGCAGAGAGAGAGGGAAACACAGAATCCAAAGCAGGCTCCAGGCTCTGAGCTGTCAGCACAGAGCCCAACACAGGGCTCGAACTCCCAAACTGCGAGATCATGACCTGAGCCAAAGTCAGACACTTAACTGACTGAGCCCCCCAGGCACCCCTAAACGGGACCACTTTCTTACACCATACAATAAAATATATTCAAAATAGATGAAGTACCTAAATGTAAGACAGGAAACCATCAAAATCCTAGAGGAGAAAACAGGCAGGAACCTCTTTAACCTAGGCCGCAACAACTTCTTACTTGACACGTCTCTGGAGGCAAGGGAAAGAAAAGCGTACTGTTATCAGAGTGGCTGCACCAGTTTGCATTCCCACCAACAGGGCAAAATGATTCCCCTTTCTCCACATCCTTGCCAACATCTGTTGTTGCCTGAGTTGTTCATTTTAGCCACTCTGACCAGTGTGAGGAGGTAGCGCATTGTGATTTTGATTTGTATTTCCCTGATGATGAGTGATGTGAGCATGTTTTCATGTGTCTGTTAGCCATCTGGCTGTCTCCTTTGGAAAAGTGTCTGTTCGTGTCTTCTGCCCATTTCCTCACTGGATTATCTGTTTTTTGGGTGTTGAGCTTGAGAAATTCTTTATAGAATTTGGATACTAACACTTTATCAGATATGTCATTTGCAAATATCTTCTCCCATCCTGTTGGTTTCCTTTTATTTTTGCTGATTATTTCCTTCACTGTGCAGAATATTTTTATCTTGATGAGATCCCAATAGTTCATTTGTGCTTTTCTTTCCCTTGCAGCCAGACACATGTCAAGTAAGAAGTTGTTGCAGCCTAGGTTAAAGAGGTTCCTGCCTGTTTTATCCTCTAGGATTTTGATGGTTTCCTGTCTTACATTTAGGTACTTCATCTATTTTGAATATATTTTATTGTATGGCATAAGAAAGTGGTCCAATTTCATTCTTCTGCATGTTGCTGTCCAGTTTTCCTAGCAACATTTCCTGAAGAGACTGTCTTTTTTCCATTGGATACTCTTTCCTGCATTGTCAAAGATTAGTTGGTCATATATTTGTGGGTCCATTTCTGGTTCTCTATGCCATTGATCTATATGTATAAACAGACATTTTAAGACAAATAAAAGATGAGAGTTTGCATAATGCACCATCACTAAGTGAAATTCAAAAGGATAAACTTCAAATGAAGGAAAGTGATCTGAAATGTAAGAACAACTAAAAGTACAGATATGGTAAGTGTGAGATAAATCTAAAAATATATATGGCCTATATGATACATTAATAGCATCTTGTGGTATTCAAAATAAACAAGAAAAAATTTTCATAACAAAACAAGTAAGTCAGGGCACAGATGAGCAAAGTTAAACTACTCTAATATTCTCTTATTGTTCTTTTTTATTTTAAAATTTTTCAATCTTTATTTATTCTTGAGAGAGAGACAGAGTGTGAGCAGGGAAAGAGCATAGAGAGAGAGGGAGACACAGAATCCGAAGCAGGCTCCAGGCTCCGAGCTGTCAGCACAGAGCCCGATGCGGGGCTCAAACCCACAATCCGCGAGATCATGACCTGAGCTGAAGTCGGACACTCAACCAACTGAGCCACCCAGGCGCCGCTCTCTTATTGTTCTAAATGAAATTAAAGATATCGATATGCTTTAGATTTGATAAATTAGGGATGTATGTTAACCTTTCTAGGGAAAATAGTAAAAATGGAGAAGAAAAAAAGTGGAATAAATTACATTTAATCAAAAAGAATGCAAAAAGAGAAAAAATAACAAAGGCAAGGCAAGTAATATTACAGCACCAAATGAGAAGGTAGAAATATATCCAAATAAATTGGTGTTTACAATAAATGCAAATGGACTAAAATAATATAAAGACAAAGAATCTCCAACTCAGTAAGATAACTTATGTATAACACTGTATATCAGTAGAAAAGTCTGAACTTTTCAATAAGTACTGCTGAAGCAATTTGTCATCTATATGGGAAAAAATGAAATTAAACCTCAAACCTCCCACCACATAGAAATTCAATTCTAGATGGGTTAAAGGCATAATAGTGAAAAGCAAAGTTTTCAAACAGAGTATAGGAGGTTATTTCTATGTTCTTATGGTGAGGAAAGGATTCTTAAAAATGACATAAAAAACAAAATAATGAAAGACAAAATTTATAAATAAACTATATAAAATTGAATAACTTTTGATCATGAAAACACACTACAAAGGAAGTGGAAAGATAAGCCTGAAATCTATAACACATATAAATTGACAAAAGATTAGGATGACATATATATTTTTAAACTTCTAAACAGCAATAAGAGAAAAGAATAGAGTAGAAAAATGGGGAAATTGTTGAGTAAGTACTGCATAAAAGAAAGAAAATTGCAATGGCCAACAAATAAAAGGATACTCAACTGCACTAGTAACCAGGAAGGTACAAAATAAATCATAACAAGATACCATTTCACAGCCACCCTGTTGGAAAGCATTTAAAAATCTCTTAATTCCAAGTATAATAAAGATGTGGCACAAACAGAATGCTTACACAGTGTAAGTGGAGGTGTAAATTATTACAACCACCACAGAAAACAATTTGGCATTACATAATTAAAGATGTTCATACCCTATAATTTAGTACATGCATGTGGTCCAGGGTACATGTGCTCAGATATCCATAGAAGCACTGCTTGAGATAGTAAAAAATGTCCATAGCCATTAAATAACCAAGTAAAGGATGGTATATTTTTAAAACAATAGTAGTTAATACTACTATTTATAATAGTTTATATAATGTTTATAATATACAAGGTACTGTTCTAAACACTATTAGATTTTTTAACTCATTCACAATACCCCTGCGAGGCAGGTGTTATTACGCTCATGTTACAGATAAGGAAACTGAGGTACAAATAGTTTAAATAATTTCCCTACTGTCACACAATTGATAAATAGTAAACCCAGGAATTAAACAAAGAAAGCAGTTGTGTGTTCTTTCCTTTACACTGGATTTGGGGTACTTATGTGCTCACTGTATTTTTATTTTACATCCCATAAACATTATACAAATATAATTTTGAGTATATACTCAATATGTAATAAAAACAATTTTAAATAGGTCTATAAATAAGATACAGGCAGGCAAAAAAAATCATCACTAACATTCAACATAGTGCCAAAAAAGAAAAGTGTAAGTACTGACTGCAAAAGAAAAAATTTTTAATAAAAATATGAACTCAAAATTTTAGTCACTAGCAACATGGGGTTTAGATAAAGGGAAGGCAAATAAAGAACTGCTTTTTATTCATATTGAGAGAAAGACTACAAACACTAATTAACTCTACATTTCATGACATGTATCATGTCAGTATGGAAGACAGACCTAGAAAGCTTGAGATAAAGTGCATAACCTGCTTCCAATCAGTGGAGGAAATTTTTCAAAAATAAAAAGTAGCCACATAGTCATGTAATTAAAAACTGAGGTAAATAACCAGGAGAAAGAGCTGAAAGAAGCAGAAAATGGTTGACTCAGGGAAGTAGGAAATAAGAAGGATAAGCTTTAAAAAAAGATTATTTTCTATTAGACTCTTACAGACTATCTTCCTTTTTAACATGTATAACTTCAATAAAAATTAAAATTAAAGAATATGATCATTCCCAAAAATGTTGAAAAGTCACTTGATACAATTCAACACCTATTTGTTGTTAAAACTTTTAGCAAATGAGAAATAGATCTTTAAGTCCTTAAGTTGGTGGAAACATCTATTGATATCATGTAAGACAAGAATGTTCATCATCACTAACATTATTCAACATAGTGCCAAAAAAGAAAAACTACAAAAAAGAAATAGAAGTTAGTAAAAAATTGTAAATGAAATAAAACTGTCATTACCCACAGAGGAGATTACATACCTAGAAAATTGAAGAAAATCAAGTGAGAAGCAACTGGAACTCATTAGAGAGTTCAGCAAAATATCTGGATGCAAAACCACTACATAAAAATCAAAGGCTTTTCTAAAAACTAGCATTTATCAATTAAAAATACTTTAGAAAAGAGATCTTCTTCATGAGATAAACAAAGCTACCTATTAATAAATCTAACAAAAATATGCAAGTCCTTTCTTGAAAAAAATCATAAAACTTTACTGAAAGACATTTTTTAAAAAACTAAAGATATTTTTTAAAAGATATAAAATAGACTAATAGACTTATGGATGAGAAATTTAATATTATATTTTGTTTCTTCCCAAAACAATCCTAGTCAGAATTTCAATGTGACTGTATCATTCAGGGACCCAGAAGGAAATAAACAGCATATTTCATATTAGGATGATTTCAGAAGATTTTAATAAAAGAACTATTTATACATGATATAGATAGAATCGAGGGAAATCACAAGTAAAAGTGCTAACCATATACTAAAGAAAGCAATAATTGGGCTATTACCACCCCCAGGCCCAAAGAAGCAAAGAAAGATGGCAATTCCCAAAACTGAGAAGATGAAAAAAGGAAAAAAAAAAACATCTAGAATCCCAAATCCAGAAGGAAGGAATTGGGAGAAAAGAAATTTATATGGGAATTTATACAGAAGAGAAAAAATGGATTGCTCAAAAAATGGTGTTAGAGCAGTAGGCTCTCTTTAGGTAGGAAGAATAGTTAAATAACTATGTCATACGGTAATGAAAATAACTTCTAAGTGGAATAAATACCTAAAAGTAAAATAGAAAGCTATAAAAAGAAGTAAATAGAATCATAATATTTATTATCCTTGGAGGTACAGATGCTAAAAGTAAAAATCATAAAGATAAATCCAAGTTTTCCAAATGCTATATATTAAAATACAGCATTAAATAATTGCAACAAACTGAGATAAAATATTTGCAAATATGAACAAAGGACTGGTATCCAGAATATACAAATAATATCTAGAAATCAATAAGAAAAGGATAAACTAATAGAAAAATAGTCTGGAATATGTATAGCTCACAGAAAAATTTACAAATGAGGAATAAAGAAAAACTCTCAATCTTGCTAATAGGCAAGAAAATATAAACTTAAATTATGCCATTTTTTACTCATCAGATAATGCATATGTTAAGTATTATAATATCTAGTTATAGCACAACTGTAGGAAACAGATACTCTTTTGCACTGCTGGTGGAAGTAAAAATCAATATAACCACATTTGTGGTCAATTGACACCATCCGTTAAACTAAAACATGCTGACCCTTCTTATTCCATTACAGTAAAACCTTGGATTGCGAATAACTTGTTCTGTGAGTGTTCCACAAGATGAATAAACATTTCTAATATATTTTAACTTCATAAATGAGTGATGTCTTGCCATGTGAGTAGTACATGATGCTGAACATCACATGATCACAACTGAGCCAATGGTTCTTGAAATTTGCTGTGATATACAGTGCTTTGGATTACAAGCATGTTTCCAGAATGAATTATGCTCGCAAACCAAGGTTTCACTGTATTTGTCTTAGACACTATTTATGAGATTTGTTGTATAAGACAGACTTATGAAACACAAAAAAAGAAGCCAATACAAAGATGTCCCTTATGGCATTGTTGTACAAGCAAAACCTTCAAAACAAACAAACCTAAATCTATATATATCCATCAATGGGAGAGTGATGGATAACCAACCAGTAATATATTCATATTGGAATACCACACAGCAGTTAAAAGGTATGATCTAGGTCTATATACAACAACAGAATGGACAGATTCTAAGATATGTGGTTGAGTTTTTTTAAAGAAATTTACAGAAAAAAGCCCCATACTATCATAAAGTATGCACATACAGGAAATGTTCACGGGAAGTAAAAACCAAACTTAAAAGGACATCTGACACTGTTCTGACCAATGAGAGACAAACTGAAGTCTGCTGGGGAATTCAGGAATGGGATTTACTGTTATATTATTGATATCACTTCCTCTGGACTCTTCCCCATTCCTTAGCTGCAAGAGAAGATGGACAATGTAGTCTTTAGCTGGACACATAGTTGCTGTTAGGAGGAATGTCGCAGTGTTTCCCAAATGCCTGCAACCCCAAATGGCCAAAACAGACTCCTCATCTGCCTTCTGTACACTGCTCATCTCCTGTGCTCTCCATCACCACCACCCATGTAATTCACATGTCTGGGTCTCATCATTGGCTCCTTCTCCTCAACTCTCACACAGGAAGTCCCCACATCTTTCCAAACACATTTCACACTTGTCCACTTTCCTGTGCCACCAGACCCATAATCTTGGCCCCTCCAATCCAGTCTCTGCAATCAGTCAGAGTGATCTTTCTAAAAGGCAAAACAAAATGGATCATGAAATGGCCTTCCATTGTCTTTAGGTTAAAGAGCAAATTTCTCATCATGGCTTACAAGACCCTTCATGATGTGGCCCTAACTCTCTCCATAGCTTCACTTACTAACACTCTCCCCGTCTCATTCTGCAGCCATTCTGAACTTTTTCATTCCTTCTCATAAATTCATGAATTTTTACAGGGTTTTTTTCTCTTCACCTGGAATACTCCCCATCCACATCCCTTGTGTCTAAATACTATTTAGACCATCTTCAGGGCTCAGCCTAGAAATACTTTCCTCCAAAGAGTCTTCTCTATGTCTTCTCTCCTTTGAAAGGATGATAATGTTATTAGTCAGCTTTCCTGCAATAACAAACAACCATAAAATCTCCGTGGCTTACACCAGTGCTTACTCTCTTCTTAACTTACAAGTCAGTAGCTACAGGTCAGCTCTGCTCCCTGGGTCTTCTCACTTTAGGGCCCAGGCTGATGGAGCAGTCCCAATCTATGATATGACATTCTCTTGGTGGAAACATGAATTGCCTCTAAAAACGTCTATTCAGACTTGGTACAGATCACCTCTTCTCACATTCTGTTGATCAAAGCATATCCATGGACAAGTTGGCCATAATTGGACTGGGGATGTATACTCCTCCCACAGGGAGACACTGTAAGCCACATGGAAATGGGAATGGATGGTGAATCCTCTTATTAGGAAGGAAAGAGAAAATTATTAAGGCTAATTATACACTCTACCACAACGATAATGATAGTGATGATAGCTATCTTTTACTGTGTGCTTACTACGTGCTGACTTTATGCTAAATGCATTAATATAAACTTGCCATATATCATTACAACAACAGTAGGCATCATCATTGCCCCCATTGAGTCAATAAGAAAAACGAGATAAAAGGAGTTTGGGTAATTTGCTCATGGTCACACAGTGAGTAGTGAAAGCCTGAATTTAAAACCAGTTCCAATGCTCTCTGATCAGAATCCGTGTTTTAAAGCATTATGTATGCTTCTCCCATAGCTCCCTGCCCACCCTCAAGCTCAGCCCCTACCATAAAATTGTAATTTCCTAAGTAGACTCCAAAAGAAGAAGACAAACAACTAGCACAGTGCCTGGATTAGAGTAGGGCTCAGCCAGCGTTCGTAGAGTGAATACATCAATTTCTGCACCTCCTTCCCCTACTCTTCATTTACTTCCACTCAAAGTTTTCAGTTTCAGTTTAGATGTTAACTCCTTCCAGAAGCTTCCTTTGACCACACAGTTTGGCCCAGAACTCTTCTGTGCTCCCACAGGGACTTATGCATAGAACTATTCTTGTCTCATCATAATGAACTGTAATGATTTTCGTAACTCTTGAAAGCAGGGACTGTATCCCATTCATCTTTGTGTCCGTAGTGCCTAGAGATGTGCCAATTTCAAGGGCTCAGTAAATGTTTGATGAATGAATAAATGATGAGAAGACATTGAGATCACCTTCTGAGGCTTATACCCAGGTCCAGGCCTAGCTAAGAAGCTAACACACCATTCTCTAAGAGGTAACTCTTTGTATCCACTGTCCTCTCATATCTCCTTGAAATCAAAACCAACTGTTTTCTGTTGTTCCTCAAATATACAACAGTACCTTCCATACCTCCTACCCTTTCCAGTTGTTGGGACAGGGTGCTTTTGCTTGGGTGAGTATTTCAGGCATAATGGGGGCAGACTGGTGGAGGACAGATAGGAACTTCTCAGTGGATCCTTACTTCACATAAGCATAACTCTACCACAAGGAAGATCTTCCTTCCCCTAAATACATCCCAAAAGGCACAAATATGAGTATGGACTTAATTACTGCCACCCCCATAAAGGACTTCATGAGAAACCATTGAGATGCTCAGGGGAGAGTAAGAACATAAGGAGTAGCTCTGTGACATGCTCCAGGCAGGTCCATGCTCATGATTAGGACATGGACCTTGTGCTCCACACAGTTTGGGAAATCTTCAGTCAGGCTGGTCTAAAACAGAATTGTGAGCCCAGCACTGTTTGTTGCCAATGCCCACGACTCCCCATATCTGTAACCTTCTTTCTCTTCCTCTGTTCCTCCCCTTCCTTCTTGCCAATGGTTGGTAGTCCTAAGCAGGGTTATTATACTTTCCAGATGGGAGTTAATACATTTACTCACATTCTTAAAGGCCTGCTCTACACACCAGGCAGTGAAGTCACCCTCTTTCCTATCATCAGCATCCTGTCCTTGTAGAGCCCACAGTCCAGTGTGGGAGTGAGACAAGACACAAGTAATCAGACCGGAAGCAGAAAATATGTACAGATTGTAAGGTCAAAGACAGACATCAACAGAATGCTGGACAGAAAATAATAAGCCATAAAGCTCCTACTTACAATAGGACGGTCAGAGAAAGATATTTTAAGGCTGTGATGTTTAAGCTAAAACCTGAAGTCTGAAAAGAAACCAGCCACACCAACACAGGGAAAGAACAGACTTTCCAAGCTGAGGGAACAGCACATACTAAAGTCTGACAAGGTCTGTTGTGCTCCAGAAACCAAAAGAAAGCATGTGGCCAGAGTAGGTAGACTTCAGGGAAACATGGCACGAGATGAGGCTATAGGGATAGGAAGAGCCAGGTCCTGGAGAGCTTTGTGGGCCATGGTGAGGAATGTGGATTGGTTTTCAGTATGGTACAGATTGTCTGCTTTTCATTTCAAGACCATCATCTGGCCACTGTGGAATAAAGTAGGAGGAGACCAGTGTATTGTCAAAAAGATAAATGATGGTGGTAGCCAAGACTAGGGAAGGGGCCATGCCGATAGAAAAAAGGATAGATTTCATTTGTAATGTGGCTTTAGATATGTTTCATGTGTGGTGTCTGCATATATATATATATATATATATATGACTAAAACTTTACATCAAAACAATTATTTTCCATTTGTGGGATTTTAAATATTAGCCTACACACAGGCACACTTAGGGGGAGGTGGAACAGTAATGAGGAAAGTACATCATTTAAAAGCCATATCTACTTTGTTTATAAGTAAAATTTTTGTTGCTAGGAGAGTCCTTAGAAATTACCTAGCATTCTGCTTTATACACTGAGGCCAGCCTGATGACATCAATAATGAGTATCACATGACAAACTCACTCAGGTGTTCATAATGTACCAATCTATGGTTGCTCTGGGGATGAGGCCAGCCATCTGAGCTTCCACAAGCCTTCCAGGTGACTCTGGTGCACGCTCCAGTAAGAGAACCGCTGTATTACAAGAACCTTCTGTCCTAGTACTCCATTCCTCCATAATTAGTAATGCAATGGGCACCCAGGCATAAATAAATCAAACCTGGTGTTGATAACTGGGTGTAGCCAGGCAAGTCTTGGCCCCCAATGGCAACAGAACAAAGGGAACCATGCTAGGATTTATCCCAGGGCTGGGGGAGGGGGTGTCTCCTAGAGGTAGCAGGATCCTGACTCAGTTGAACCACAGCCCCTGGGTTGTAATCGCTTCTCCAAGGGTTCTCTGTCTCAGTAATGCTGTTATGACCAAATGGAAATGCATTAAATTATAAAGTGCTTCCCCCACCTGGGCCAAGAGAAGCCCTGAAAGAATTCATGAAAGTCTGATGATGCCTGTACCTGTCACTGGTGTACACCTCACTCAGGTGAGACCACAGAATACAGATTATTCACCCCAAATATGACCATTCCATAATGGGCTCCTCTGGGGTTGGCTCCTAATAGGGACAAGGAAAGAGTAAAGCAGCTATTTACAGCATGTATTTCCAAGAATAGCGAGGATGCAGGGCTGGAAGCCTTATCCTGTCTCTGCATGTCCATGACCAAACTGCTTCCATTCTGACCCCCATTTCCTCAACTAGAGATTGAACTGTTTTCAGTGCTTCTCAAGCTTTAGCAAGCATAAAATCACCTCAGAAAGGAACCAATTCATCCTGGTGTTTCCAGGACTGAGGGACAGTCCCTGGGACACTGGAGTTTCAGGACAAAAACCAGTAAAGTTCCAGGCAAACCAAGATGAGTCGGTCACCCATACATCTGGAGGGCTTGTTAAAACAGAGTACTGGGCCCTACCCCAGAGATCCACATTACCAACAGGCTTCCTGAATGCACTGTTACAGACTAGCTGGTGGGTGGCTCCTAAATGTCTTTCTGCAGACCAACTACATTAGACGTACCTGAGGAGCTTGTTACCAATACAGATTCCTAGATTCCAGCACCAGAGATTCTTATTCGGTATCGCTGGAGCTGGGCCCAGGACATGTATTTTAACAAGCTTCCTGGTGATTCCCCTACAGGGTTTTTTAAAATAACTGAACTAGATCATCTTACAAATTCCTTGCAATTCAAACTCTACTGCATTTAAAGTGTCCATGTCCATCTCCATTTAGTACAAGTTCTTCATAACAGGGATAACCCCCAAGTCATCTACAGATGCTTTGATCAGTCATGCCAGTCATTTCCATTTTTGCTATGAGCAAATGCAGCTGTTAGAAACAGCACAGGGGTCCCTGGGAGACTGGAGTGCACATTCAGAGTGGGCGAACCCAGCGCTTACGCACAGATGCAGCTCTCTCTTGCCCTGGGGGAGACCCAAGCCTGCGTCATGGAGCTCCAGCAAGGGAGCTCCAGCAAGCTGCCCGGATATGAGCCGGTCACTGGGGCCTCACTAGGGATGAGTGTGCCCTGGTCTACATGTGTCACACCAGGTGAAGTCACATGTGGGGACAGGGGGAGCAGTTTCCGGTACCCAGGGCCTGGCAGTCATGACCCAGAAGATTACAAATGACCTGCAATGGTACATAACTAAAAAGTCCAAATGGGAGTGCAGCGTGATGTCCACCCCAGCCCTACGGCCGCAGCAGCTAAGGCTGTGGGCTCCGAACAGGGCAGATGCTGCCACCTCCTGGCCCCTGGCTCAGGCAGAGCCACAGCAGTCTTTTCAGATCTGGAATCTCAAATCAGGAATTCTAGAGTGTTTGATCTAGAAAAGAGCCCAGAGATCATTCAACCGCTTCCCCCACTGTGCAGAAGAGGACAATGAGCCCCTTAGATGTTGGTACTTCCCCCCCTTCACACCCTGGGGTGGCAGAGCCTGATCAAGTCCAACCTGGTGCTCTTTCCCTAGAGGCTTGCTCATTTCCTGCTTTTTAAAGACAAACCACTGTGTCAAGAAATCTTGACTGCAGAAGGAGGTGCAGTTTGTAGAGGAATCTTAGCAAGAAAAAAGATTTGGCTGCCATTCAATGCTGTGTTCACCTGCTTCCTCCATTCTTAACCCTTCACTGGAGATAAGTAGAGACACTGGCCAGGAATGAGTGCCTGCTGCTTCCCAGAAGGGAGAAGAGAATGCTCCATGATACATATTTTCACATGGTAATCCACAAAGAAAATTAGCATCACATGGAAAAAGGCCCCTATTTCCCTGAATCCAGATCATGTTGAGTTTGCAGCTTCTGTGTTGTTGTTCTTCTTTAAAAGCTGTTTGGGACCTTGGCAAACTCTCCCTGTGGCAGCAATCAGTGCCCGGAGAGATGGGGTATGCCCAGCAGAGCTATTTAGAGACCAAGGCTTAGGAACAAGTGAAATGAAAAAGAAGAAAAGGAGAAGGTAAAGAAAGAAGAAGGAAAATCAAAAGGGGGAAATAGAGCAGGAAGGAAGGGCTGGACAGATGCAACCTTTGAGCACCAACCTGGGCCAGAGACTGCTGACCTTTACCTCCATAAACCTCTCATTCATTCATTCACCAAACATTCGTGAATGCTTACTCTGCCAGAGGCATCCCGCCTGACTCCAGAGTAGACAAAATAAAGAATCACTTACTCCTGTTTTCAAAGAACATATGAAGGAAGGTATGCAGAAAAGAAATCCTACCAAGCAATTCAAACATTCAAAGTAGAAGATGATGGGTTTTATGATGAATAAGACACAAGACTGTCGCCACCTGGGGGGGGCGGTGTCTAGTTGAGGGAGAGGAATCAAAGAAGGAGGTGTCACTTCACCAGAACTCTAAAACCATGGGAAGAATGGGGGCCTGCAAAGATGGGATTTAGGGCATGTAGAGAAGAAAGAAAAATCATGAACACTAAAAGCAGATAAAGTGAGTGTGGGAAACATGGTGGTTCCATCTGGCCGAAATGCATGGTGCAAGAAGGGGCACACGGGCAGCAGGTGGAAAGGGCAGGAGAGGATGAGTCGAAGGGCAGAATGGTCGAGCAAACTTGGATGCCGAGTCTACTACTCAGTAGACAAGAGGGAGCCCCTGCAGGCTCCTAAACAGGAGAGGGACATGTGCCTGAGGAAAATTACTTCAGTCACAGGGTAAAAGGGAGCCCTTGAGCATGCTGCAGGATGAGGAAGGAGAGAGCATGAGTTCATGGGAAGAGAGATTCCCCCGTCCACTGGGATTTCATTTTGCAATTCAACTGAAAGCACTGAACAATATGTCCCAGTGTTCATATTGCCAGGATGATATCCGCCAGTTACTGCTTCCTGTGCACTCACTGCCAGGTTTTCTCCTCTACGAGCTGCCCTGGAGAACAATAATAATATCCTCTGCTTCCTCCTCTCCTCCATTCTGTCCTGTTCTCTAAACGATGTGTTTGCCTTTGCTCCTGACTGGTGAAGGGTTATATTCCTGATTGATATTCACATCAAAGTCAAAATTCACTGTGCTAGACTAGGTGATGGATGGAAGTGCTGGGTCACTATAGTGTATGCCGGAAACTAATATTGCACTGTATGTTAGCTACACTGGAATTAAAATAAAAATTTAAAAAGGAAAAAGAAGTAACTGTGCTAGAGCATTTTGGGTGCTGTGAGGACGGTGGTGTCAGAGTCAACCCTGTGGATGGAATCCCAGGGCTCCCTTGCTCGGATGAAAAGCCTTGTTCAAACTATACAATGAGGGCATGGACTTCTTGGACTCCATCCTTTCCCCAGCCCTTGTGGAACAGTGATATCGGATCATGAGGGCAATTAAAAGCACCTCAAAATGTACAGAGGGAAGAGGAAGGACGCCTCAGTCACCACTGCTGTCGCTCAGGGATCCACCTTGTTAGATTCATCAAACAAACTTGCCAAATATCTAAAGTTTAATTGTAAATGATGAGGTCCCCTTTGCAGAGAAGCAAATCCAGTATATTGAAAACATGTTTCAGTCTCTTCTGAGTTAGTTTTTTTTTTCAATTTTAAATAAATAAGGGTTCTTTCTAAAGGAAGGAAATATAAGATAAAAACAGAAAAAGGAGGCAAACCATAAGAAACTCTTAAATACAGAGAACAAACTGAGGGTTGCTGGAGGGGTTGTGGGTGGGGGATGGGCTAAGTGGCTAACGGGCATTAGGGAGGCCACTTGTTGGGATGAGCACTGGGCGTTACATGTAAGTGATGAATCACTAAGTTCTATTCCTGAAACCATTACTACACTATATGTTACCTAACTTGGATTTAAATTTTAAAAAAATCATTTGGAGCTTAATTAAATGCAAAGACTAGTTGAATTTAAATAAACCATTGTGCTTTATTAAAACACATATAATATTGGGGTACCTGGGTGGCTCAGTCACTTAAGCTCTTGATCTCGGCTCAGGTCATGATCTCATGGTTTGCGAGTTTGAGCCCCAATTCGGGCCCTGCGCTGAAAGCATATGGGGCCCCCTTGGGATTCTGTCTCTCCCTCCGCTCCCTCTACTACTCCCTCACTCATTCTCTCTCTCTCTCTCTCTCTCTCTCTCTCTCTCTCTCAAAATAAATAAATACACTTAAAAAAGATAATCTTTAAAATTGTTTAGGGGCACCTGGGTGACTCAGTTGGTTAAGTGTCCAACTTCAGCTCAGGTCATGATCTCATGGTTTGTGAGTTCAAGCCCCATGTCGGGCTCTGTGCTGACAGCTCAGAGCCTGGATCCTATTTCAGATTCTATGTCTCCCCTCTCTCTGCCCCTCCCCTGCTCATGTTCTGTCTCTCTCTCAAAAATAAATAAACAATAAATATTTTTTAATTGTTTGACAGTATCATTAAAACCTGTGGAAATAAACTGAAAATAAAATTAATTAATTAATTAATAAGAATTATTTCCAAGTCAGTTTTTCATTTCCTTTGCTTCATAGCCTGTCTAATGATAGGCTCAGCTCCTCAGAAGAAAAGGAAGGGGAGAAAACGAATGTGAAAGTCCAACCACATCAGGGCTCTTCTGGCCCAGGGAGTTTCAGTACCCACTGCTGCCCCTGGAGAGGACCTGGCATTAGACCTGGGCTGGGCCCCCAGGAGCAGGCAGGCACGCAATAAGCCCACATTGGTGGCTGAGCTCACTATCCTCTCCAGTCTGGACTAAACATTCTCTTGAAAATCCACGTGGAAATCACAAACCTCTCACCCTTCACTTTGAATTTCCACCACGTGGTGGTGCAAGGAGCAGTGGATTTGGAGGTGGAAGACCTGGGTTTGAGATGTGGGCCTGCTCTTAACCGATGGTGGGATTTCAGCTGAGTCACGGCCCTCTCTGAACTTCAGCTTCCTCTTCATTATTTTTTAAAATTTTTTAATGTTTATTTAATTGAGAGAGAGAGAGAGAGAGAGAGAGAAAGTGTGTGAGGGGCAGAGAGAGAGAAGGAGAAACAGAATCAGAAACAGGCTCCAGGCTCTAAGCTGTCAGCACAGAGCCTGACGCCAGGCTCGAACCACTGAACCATGAGATCATAACCTGAGCCAAAGTCAGATGCCTAACCAACTGAGCCACGCAGGCGCCACCAGCTTCCTCTTCTTTAAAAAGGGGTTATTCGGGGCACCTGCGTGGCTCAGTCGGTTAAGCGTCTGACTTCGACTCAGGTCATGACCTCACGGTTCGTGGGTTTGAGCCCCGAGTCGGGCTCTGTGCTGACAGCTAGCTCAGAGCCTGGAGCCTGCTTTGGATTCTGCATCTCCCTCTCTCTCTGACCCTCCCCTGCTCACGCTGTGTCTGTCTCTCAAAAATAAATAAAAAACATTAAAAAAAATTTTTTAAGGGGTTATTCACAGGTGAGGGGTTATTTGCAGGCTTTCATAACAAAGTGGGCAAAAGCACTCTGCAGCACCAGTATGGTATGAGGGCTGACAAAGGGCACCGTCTTCCTACCTAACCTTGGGAGAGGTCATGTAGGTAAAGGCTTTCATAGTCCTTACCAGGGGCCCTTAAAAGCAGCCTGGAGTAGAAGAAACAGTGTGGGACTTGGGGTCAAACAACCTCACTTAGGATCCTAGCCCTGTTGTGTTCATGTAAGCAACTCACTCATTCTTTCCAGGCCTCAGTCTCCTCAAGTGTGAAATGGGGGGTAATGATGCCCACTTCAAAGTGTTCAAAAGGAGCCCGTACCAGATCTCTTAGGGAGAGACTCCTTTGTAGGAAAACTCCCAGAGAAGCTCACCTGAGACATGTACAACCAGTAAGGCAGGGTATGGCTGGTACCAAGGGCTCAGGGAGGGGAGTGACACTTCTGCACATGAGACAAGAAGACAGGTTCCTGAAATAAAAGGCAGAGAAGAGCATAAGGAAAAGAGGTGAGGGAAAGCCAGGAAGATAGCCAGAGGATGTAATAGGCAGATACGATGTCCCTGTCTGCTTTTCCCACCCCAGCACACCCCACCTCATATCTGTAGCCAGACCATTAATAAAACACGTTCATATAAGCAGAATGTACATGTGATGAAGCTGCATTTTATATCTGGCCATTCCAGTGGTGCAGCTCAGAACCATGAGAGAGCAAGCTCTGGAGAATCTGCCGCTCTGTAGACATTCTGAGGACAAGCTTAGGCCTTCTGCAGGCTCCAGAGGCTCTCGCTGACATCAGTGTGGTATTATAATCATTGCAGTAAAAAATAAGTATGGGCAAATTAGGGATGTTGCATTCAAACAGTCGGACTTTCAAAGAAGGGGCTTCAACCAGGCAGGATGTTAATACAGCGTATTCCATTCTACGCCATTCCCCGGTGAACAGAGAATGGCTGGGAGACCTGACCTGGATGTGGAGGAATAAGGAGCCCCCTTTTTTTCCATTTTCAGCCTACTATTAAAATTTAGGTTGAGAGAGGTGGGGCATATCTGTTTCCGGGTCTTAAATGGTAAAAGAGATAGAGCTCCCACATTGGGGAGGGGGAACAGATTAAGCCCATTTCAAGAGGAAACAAAGAATCTCCCTGGCAGCTTAGTTTTATGTTGCACCTGTTCTTTAGGCCTCCTTACTTCTGCCTCAGTGACATTTTGCATATTTTACCCACAGTGCCTTGCAATAATTTAGCTTTCAATAGGTTGCTTCTTGGCATTTCTCCTAACCTAATTAGGTATCTGCCTAAGCCAAGGGAGTGACACTTTTTCTGACTGAAGTTGCCTTTCCAGGATCGTGAGCGCACCCGGTACACACAAGTCTAGAGCTTATGGTGGACATCACTCATGCAGCTTGACAAAGAAGGCCTTCATCTTTCCTCCTTGCCTAATGTCTAAGGTCTACTTGATTTCCTTTAGAGAACAGTATCCATGGTATTGCCTGGCAAATTATTTATCCATTGGGTTATTGTAGTAAACTTGTAAGCAGATGGGGTTTTAGATTTTCCATCCTGTTTCCAAAGAAAATGAACAAGGCGTGCAAAATACCTAAACCCCTCATCCATCATTGCCCACCAGCAGGTGATTTGCTTTAGCTACCGGTGCTGTACACATCTCCTGCTCTTCTCTCTTCTAGTCTGCTACGAGGGAGAGATGTGACTCCACAGCAACCGTGATGTCAGCAATACCCTGATGTGGGGCCCATTCCTCTCTCTGTGTAGGCCACGTGTTCTGGCCTCTCCTGCCTTCCTCAGTAGACCCTCTGCACTGACATTTATTTATAAATCCTAGCTCTTGCTTCCGTTTGCCTTTCGTCTCACATCCCCAAATCCTGGCCTCACCTTCAAAGCTTCTTAGCACTCTCCTCTGACAGACCAAAATTCCCTTATTTCCATCAGGGTCTGTCTATACTGGGTCGCTAATTAACTTCTGGCTCTCCAAGTTACAGAGCTCATTTGCTGACTCACAAGAGACAACCAAAGGAAGCCCTTCATTAGCATTCCTGAGCTGCTCATTAGCCACTGGGAGAATCACACCATCCAAACTGTCAAACCCACCTGACTGCAGGAAGGAAAAATGACTCTACCTAGATTAATAGCACTTCACCTTCATAAGAATTCACTGGGCATGTTCCAAATCTGTTCAAAGCTAGCCCCTTTCCTCAAGGTGATGGGGGCAAGACCCATGTGCATGAAATAACTAAAATAGAGTATACAAATGGAATATAAAACATCAAGACAAAGGTAGTTTTATTCCCAAAAAAGGAAGATTGGTTTAACATTTTGAAAATCTATCCATGTAATTTTCCAATTTAATAGGAAAGTAATGAAAAAATAGTTTAATAAATGAGGAAAAATCATCTGATAAACATCAACTCATGATTTAAAAGAAAAAAACTAGCTTATCAGCCCATAAGGAGAAGGGGACTTTCTTCATCTGATCTAGGATACTTACAGCAAACATTTCATTTAACTTTGTTTCTTTTTAATTTTGAACTGTCGCAAGTTTTTCCCTCTGAGACTGGGAGTAAATGTACATTATCACTTTACAGTTACTGGGTAAACAGGATATACACATGCCCCCCCCCCCCAAAAAATCAACCCCTATCTCACACTATTCATAAAAACTAATTCCAAGTAGATTACAGATCTAAATACTTAAAGCAAAATAAAGCTTCTAGACAATAAACATAGGAGAATTAACCTTAGTGGTAGACAGAGATTTCTTACACAAGACACAAATAGCACTAACAATAAAACATTAATTGATCTACAATAAAATTAAAAACTGCTGTGCTTCAAAACACAACACTGACAGAGATTTTATATATAACTGGGCAGGGGATGGGGGAGGGCTTATCCAGACTATATAAATAACTTTTGCAAATCAGTTATACAGACAACTCAATTAAAAACGGAACAAAAGACTTGAATAGGCACTTCACAAAAAAGGTATCCAAATACCCGATAAACATATAAAAGTTTCTTAAACTCATTAAGGACCAAGGAAATGCAAATTAAAACCACAATATACAATAAATGCTTGAATTAATAAATGGAGACAAATCTCCCTTGCCTAAGAATTCCAGATAATTTATGTAGATACTTTGCCCTTAAAGAGGGGAAGAGTAACTCACTATTCCTTAAGTATAGTCTGCTTGTAGGGACTTCGTTCCAAGAGTCAGCATGGAAGGGGATGTGGAGCCAGTCTAACTTTACAGTTAAGAAACCTGACAAACACTACTTCAGCTGGATGACCAAGGTTAATACCAATGACAAATTACACTGTCATTTTGTAACCTTGATATGATGGGATGAAAATGACACTTTGCCTCTGAAGTCTTCCTCCCAAAGCCTTTCATCCCCACTTCTAATCATAAGAAAAATATTAGATGGATTCTGATAGCAGAGCATCCCACAAAATACTCATCAAAACTATCAAAGTCATCAAAAACAAGGAAAGGCTGAAAAACAATCAGAGCTAAGAGGAGCCTAAGGAGATCTAATGTTATAACTAAATGTAATATGGCATTCGGGATGGGATCCTGGAAAAGAAAAAAAAAAAGGATAAGGGGGGGGAAGTAAGGAAATCTGAATAAAGTATGGAATTTAGTTAATAATAATGTTTCAATATTTGCTCATTGCAGTTGTACCATACTAATGTAAGATGTTAACAATAAGGGAACCTGAAAACAGAATATATTGGAACTCTGCATGTTATTTGCTCAATTTTTTCTGTCAATCTAAAATTATTCTAAAAATTAAATCTATTTTTAAAAAACCATACACACAATACACCACTATATGTTGTCCAGAATGGTTAAAGTTTCAGGAGTTGAGTCAAGGAGACATTACTGAAGACTGGCAAAGACGCTTCTCTATTTCACTTCCGTTGCAGCACCACCCACCCGTTGCAGCACCACCCACCCGTCACGCGGAACCCTTGCCCTTGAGCTGTCCTGATTTCAGCAACGATTATTGCACCAACATCCTAAGGAATCCAGAGGCACCTTCCACAGCTCTAGCTCCCAGGGTGTTTTTGCCTTCTGCATGGGTGCAGACCCTGATAGACAGAAGTAGCAGGCACTAGTCCCTCCTTACCACATTCATGTGCCCTGGCCCTCAAGACTCTGCCCGAGGAAGAAAGAACAGGACACATGGGCATTTGTCATTGGCTCTCTTTTCTTACATGTTTTGGAATAAAACCTTTTCTTTGGCAAACACTAAAACATCATGCAATATAAGCACAAAGAAAAGGTTTCATCCAAAAACCTTCAGTAATTCTAATCCTTGTGGTACTCTGTGGTCCTCAAAGTGCATTTGAATATAACCTTTTGTTTATTTCCTGAGCCACTTTGTAGAACTGACAGAGACTTTTTTTCTCATAATAAAAACAATAAACATTTATTCATGAAACCTAGAAAATAGAGGAAGGAAAAAAAACTACCTGTAGACTTTCATGCTTAACATTTTAAATAGCATATCACATTCTATAAGATAGTTGTATTGAGTTTTTTTTTCCTCTTCATTAAGTTGCAATCATGCTCCATAATCAAATTTGCATAGCAGGGATTATTAGACCCCTTTTTAAAAAAGTTTATTTATTTTGAGAGAGTGAGCAGGGGAGGGGCTGAGAGAGAGGGAGAGAGGGAGAATCCCAAGCAGACAGTGCAGAGCCCAACACAGGGATTATTAGACCCCTTAAAAAAAAGTTTATTTATTTATTTTGGAGGAGGGAGGGGCTAAGAGAGAGAGGGAGAGAGAGAATCCCAAGCAGACAGTGCAGAGCCCAACATGGAGCTCGAACTCACGAACTATGAGATCATGACCTGAGCCAAAGTCAAGAATCAAACACTCAACCAACTGAGCCACTCAGGCACCCCTAGACCCCTTTTAAAGATAAGTAATCTGAGGCTCAAAGAAGTTAAATAACTAATCCAAAGACACAGGGTTATTGAGTGAAAAGGCTGAATGTAGTACCAAAAAGTTCTGACACTCTGTTCCAGTTTTTACGAATTTGAGAAATAAATAGAATCTCTCCCTCTGTCAACCTACCACCTCAGGCAAATCACTTCCTCTTTTATCTGTGCTTCCTGGCAGGAAAAGAAGAGAAAACACGAAGTCTCAACCAAAAGCTGTTGTGGGAGAATTAGGATCATTGGCAGCAGTAGATGCGGAATGAGAGAGGTCCCACTTGGCTTCCACTATACACTGCTTTCCATGGACAGTACAGGAGTCAGGGACCTGGCAGAAAACAGATGGCCCCTTCCCAAATGGGCAAGAAAAGTAAGTTTAATGAAGGCACTGTTCATAAAAGTGTGAAAGGAGGTATAAAAGAACACACCAAAAAAAAAAAAAAAAGAAAGAAAGAAAGAAAGAAAAGAAAATGATAGTGTCCTGGGTCTAGAAACAGTGGGATTGGAAATGGCAAAGAACTACACTATGGGAAAGGAATACAGTCTCTCCTAAGCACTGCCCGCAGGGAGGGAGCTGGGGAATAAGCCCCCTAACCTCCTCTCCTCCCATGTCCCGAATTCTGGCCAGTGCCTCCACGACAATGAAATCAGCCAGAAACCAAAGGGCAAAGGGATTGGACAAGCCATCCAGGGTCAGCCTCCTAGGACAGAGGCAACATGCAGAAGCAAGAAGAGTGTATCAGTGGCAAAGAGAGGCTATCCATGATGGGCCACCCTCTTTCCTCACCACAGGAGCCAAATGGGGGCTGTTCCTGAATCAGTGATTTAACAAGAATGACACATCAGAATTCAGAACCACTAAATGCATCTACAGCAGGGATGGGCAAACTAAAGCCTGTGGACCAAATCCAGCTCAAGCCCTGTTGTTTTGTTTTTTTGTTTTTGTGTTTTGGGGGTTTTTTGGAAATGAAATTTTATAGAAACACAGCTAGAGCCATGTGTTTATGTATTGTCTATGGGGCTGCTTTCACACCGCACAACCAAATTGAGTCATTCTGACAGAAACTGTATGGCCTGCAAAGCTTAAAATATTTACTATCCAGCCCTTTACAGAAAAAGCCTGCTGACTTTTCTTTTTCTTCTCTACAAAAATCACATGCATTTAACATTCATTTTACAAGTATTTATGGAATGCTTATGTTTTGGGCATTAGGGATACAGCAGTGAACAAAACAAACAAAAAACTGTCCTTGTGGCTCTTGGGAACTAGATACGAAACAAAATAAGTAGATGATACAGAATCTAGACATTGATGAATGCTGTGAAAAAAACAAAGGTAAGTAAGAGGCACCGGACATGCGAGGGAGTGGAGCACAGGTTGCAATACAATACATATCATACTTTCTCTAAATCACCTCATTGAACCCCAACATAATGCAATGATGCAGTGTTCTCCCTATGTCTCAGACAAAAAGGAAAATGAGACTCACAACCTGGCCCAACAACACACAGCTAATCAATGCTGTTGTTGGGATTTGAACCATGTCTGTTCCAACCCCATGTTGATACGATAACCATGCCAACTCCTGAAAATAAGGGCACTGCATCAGAAAAAGTGACTTCCAATTAAGTCTTCTCTTTTGATGCCAAGAGATAGCCATGGCTAAGTATCTTCATCTTCCTGAGGATAACTTGCCCAACCTCATACTGAGTTACCAGTCAAACAAATCTTAGAATCCAGATCTTCTGAAACCAAACTCTGACATTTAATCTACAGTAACAAAACTGAATTCTTAGAAAGAAATGTTTTGAGGAGTTGATTCAAATTGAGAAAAGGTAAGACAAATGTGAAACAGAGAAAGCAAAGGAACATTTCTGAGACCATAAACTGGGTTGCTTTGGGATACACTTAAGCAAGAACACATAGAATGACAAAGCTACTGAACACACTTCTCCAAGGACAGTGTGAGGAATCTAACATCATAGCTGTTAGTTTACCAAAGTCAGACTTTCCTAAATATCTGTAATCAACTGTCCTCTCATCTTCCAAAGGCCAGGTTACAATTACCTCAACATTACCAAAGATGTAGGTCTGGGTTGTGGGGAAGAGGAATAAATGTCTAGGGATGTATAACAATAAAAAGAAAATTTTATCTCTCAAATATCCACTCCAAGATGGTACAGCTCTCGTTCTTGGATAGTATGGCCTTCAGAGCTCTAAGTAGGAAGCCCTAGGTCATAAAGAGACTGTCGATGATTCTCCCTCCAGTTAATTAAATCCCCAGGCTAGGAGAGCTCCTAAATTTCAGTGCCAAGTATTAATGCCTCTTCCTGAGTGTAGTGATTCAACAGCCCCCAGTGAGGGTGAATCACAGGAAAAGTTAGAGAGCTGAATGTGGCTCTTGAGCCCAGGCAGTTGTCATGTTCACTGGATATCACCTGGCATTTACTTCAGCCAAGAACTTGGGCCCTTGGAACAAATATCACCAGCATCATCCCATCTGGTCACCATCATTCCAGCCATGGCTATTCAGTCCTTGCCCCCAAAGCCAGGACACACCAAGTCTGGGACTGCTCTTTGAACAGATGAAGAAAGAGAAGGTTCCAGGCATCATGTGGGACATCAAACCCCACCCCGCCACCCCTACCCCTGATATTCTAATCCAAAGAGGAGAGACAAAAGCATTAATGAGAAAGAACTGAGAGGTAAAAGAGCCAAATTAAAGATTCAGTGACAAAGAAAAGGACATAGATGGTCTCTGGACAACAGGATTCATAAAGAATAAGCTGGAAAAAGTATGGGATCTTGGCAGTATAGCATCTCTTGTCTGGGCAGAGGCAGTTTCTTAAAAGAGCTGCATCTCTTTTGTAGTTTTACAAAGAGATCAGCTTTTTTTTTTTTTTTTTTTTTGGAAGGAAAGAGGAGGGGAGGGAGGGAGAAAGGGAGAAAGAGAGAGAGAGGAAGGGAGGAAGGGAAGGAAAGGGAGAAAGGAAGGAAGGAAAGAAGGAAGGAAGGAAGGGAGGGAGGGAGGGAGGACAGACAAGTCAGTGGGTCTGAGTTCTTAAACAAGTGCTGAACTATTCCAAGGTATGACTTCAGGTAAATCATAACCCCTCCTGTGGTGTTGGTTTCCTCATCAATAAAAGGAGAAATGTTTTCCAGTCTGAAGTCTGTGAACTCATCCTAGAGGTCCTTGCAGGTAATAACAGGGTTTCACAATATCACATATCACCAAAATTCTAGTAGAACACCTACACTTTTCCACCAAATGGATGCAGAGGACACCTCTTCCTTCTGGTGCACAGCTCTGTATGGCACCCCCCATGCACCAGCTCTGTGCACCTGGCTGTCCCCTTCCCCTCATCAGACCGGTGAGCTCTCTGAATGCACATCATATGAGTAATGAAAGCACTCTGCCATGTAAGCTCCCAGGAGAGGCAGAGCTTGATGTTAAAACTATTGCATCTTTAAGTTGAGAGTGGGGAAGTGGCCTCAGAGACCCTCCAAGACACTTGCAGTAGGTGAAACACAGGCTTCACTTCCTTCATTGGTCAAATGAGAGGCACAGTGGCTTTCTAGTTCTGGATTTTAGTTTTCTATTGCTTTGTAACAAATTGGCACAAGCTTAGCAGCTTAAAATGAGACCCACAGTTCTGTAGGTCATAAGACCAGGCCAGCATAGTCATGTTCTCAGCTCAGGATATCACAGGCTAATATCAAGGGATTAGCCAGAGAAAATTCTGCCATCAAAAGGGCTAATGTGATGGGGGAAGGCCCCCCAAAATAATCTCCTTAGTTTAAGGTAAACTGGCTAGTTTATGCTAATTACACCTACAAAATTCTGTTCATAGGGATAAAATTAGGAGTGACAGTCATGGGGGCCACCTTAGAATTCTGGCTGTCACACTCCATTATAATTATTATTTCAATAATTTCTTCTCCTTCTTCCACCATTTTCTCACCTATTACTTGTGAATGAGGATATCTCTCACTTCATTTGGACTTAACATCATTACGGGGTAATGTCAGTGTGTTTTAAGCACCAGTGGAGTTAGTTGTCAAATAAGTATAAGGCATCATTACTTGAAGGTAAAGGAGAGAAGAAATACATATCTCTGAATTTTATGAAAAATAAATTCCTGTACTACTGAGCTCCTGAATAACAATTAGAACAATGAGAAACCCTCTCACTCCTAAGATCTTGAAGTTACATTTGTCACGGTATTTTCTGCAGACCACACACAAATCCTACCAGGATCCCCTTAATAAAAAGGCTCCATGTCAAATTGGTTTTGAAAATACTGCATTGTATATGTTAAACCTCTGCCCATCCCACCTCCTCTACCCCCATGGTAACTTATAAAGTACAATAATATTTAAAGCATGTGAGAAACTCTGAAGTTAATAAATATAGTTGGCCAGAAATCCCTCTCACCTCTTTTTTAAAATGTGTTCATACCTTTAACAACTAGATCCATAAGCCCCAATAGAGCACAGATTTTGTCTAGCTGCCTGCTGTGACCCCGTGCCTACAATCCAGCTGGGTACACAGTCGTGGTTTAATAAATGGTTATTGAGAAAATTAATGAACCAGTATTCCAGTGGACACATTTTAGGGACTGCTGATCCTAGAATCATACATATGAGCTAGTCTAGACGGCAAAGCCTGGTCTGTTTAAAAGATGGAAGAAAACAGTGTCTTGAACTTCATTAATGTTGTTTTCACTGAAACTGACTTCCAAACCAGAAAATCAAGCAGTGCAATTATTCACAAAACCAAGGGCACATGTGAATGAGTACAGCTCTCCATAGGTACTCAAAGTTTGGTGGCCTGTGGAACCCTCACACAATCAGGTTATAGAAAGGCTTTTTTGACTTTATGTCCATAGGAACCACATGGGGCTCTTGTTAAAATGCAGATTGTGACTCAGTACATCTGGGGTGGGGACTGAGACTTGGCCTGTGTAACAAGTCTCAGGTGATAGGATGCTATTTGTCTACAGATCCCACTGGAAAAGCAAGTGGTAGAGGATTGGTGGCCTTGGGAGTTAACTCATGTGCCCATCCTAAACTATGTCAGGAAATTCTTTGCTGCATCACAGTGACAGCTTCAGTCTTCTGTTTCTTAGAAGGTTATTGGTCCCACAGTAGACCTGCCAAGAACCCACCACAGTCATGGAAGCAAACTCAACCTTGTACTTGGCAGAGTCATATTTATCCAGGTAGTATAAATAGTTATGTTTTTTTAATGGCTGGATGCTTTTCCATTGTATAAAATCACAGTAATTTGTACAATGGAACACTACTTGGCAATCAAAAAGAATGAAATCTTACCATCTGCAATAACATGGATGAAACTAGAGTATATTACACTAAGAGAAATGAGTCAGTCAGAGAAAGACAAGTATCATATGATTTCCCTCATGTGGAATTTAAGAAACACAACAGATGAACATAGAGGAAGGGAAGGAACAATACTATAAAAACAGGGAGGGAGACAAATCATAAGAGACTTTTAAATACAGAGAACAAACTGAGGGTTGCTGGAGGGGAGGTGGGATGAGATGGACTAAATGAGTGATGGGCATTAAGGAGGACCCTTGTTAGGATGAGCATTGGGTGTTATATGTAAGTGATGAATAACTGGGTCTACTCCTGAAACCAATATTACACTGTATGTTGACTAACTTGAATTGAATTTAAATAAATAAATGTTTTAAAAATTACTATATATATATGTATATACACATACACATATGTATATATATATATGGCTGAGTTAAACATCGAAGAGTTATTATAAAGATCTTAGTTGCCTACAAAGTTGGAAAAAATGAATATTAAAAGTATATATCTGAATATTCAATAAATTAGACCTTGAAAAAAATTCACAGTAGTTTATTAAATAAAATCCTCCTGTGACATTTAGATTGTTCAGTTTTCCATTATTACATGCAAAAGTGAGATGGAAAAAAAAACCTTACAGCTTAAACTTTCTTTATGCGCTTAATTTTTCTTTAGGATAAAACCCTGGAAGTGGAAACACTTCATTTAAAATTATGCCTTTGGTGTTTGTGGTTTGGGTTTTTACTATTTTGGGGGGTTTGGGTTTTCTATTTGCTCTCTTCATTTATTTGCTCCAAATGTCACAATTTGTTATGAATGAGTGTGTGTGAGTGTGTGTGTGTGTGTGTGTGTGTGTGTGTAGAAGTAAGACAGGAAGAGAGAGAAAGGAAAAGAGAAACAGAAATCAAGACAAAAATTATTATTTCCATAAGCATTAACCCAACTTCTGTATTATTCCAGCTCTTCTTTGCCAAAAACACGAAAAGTTTATTATTGTTTCTCATTGTTCAGCCCTCGACCTCCAGCATATTCTCTGAACATAACCACCAACCAGAGAGTAGCCAAAATATTGGCTTTCAATAAAGAACATTTATATTCTCCAGAAGCTTAAAATGTGGCCATTCATAGAAACAGATGGGAATCATTCTCTTCACCAACACATTAAACAAGGGCAGGAGGGGAGGAGGGCATTATAGAATCCACAAAGATGCAAATAAACAAGCATGTAAATGTTTGCTGGAAAGAACCCCAGTCAAAAATTTCAGACATATTTTTTTGTGACATAAACTAGAGTATTTCTTAAAATATTTCTTTAAAAAAAATCCAGTCTGATCTGAATTTAAGTTTTTAATCCCCATTTTACCCAAATACCGCCAGGACAGGTATTCTCAACTCCTTCTAAGAGTTCACATGCACAAGTACTGATAGTTCTGTAAATTAGCCACGAAAATTCACGCCGCCACATACGACCACCATGAAGAAGAAAAACTATTTGAGCTAAAACACTTTTTAAGAGTCCTAGGGAAAAAAAGCTATTTGTGTAAACAATATAATAATAATATTTTTCTGCATTTTATGGGAACATAAATTACTTACAATCTATCCACTTAGAGTATGCAGTTCAAAAATTTCCCTTGGGGGAGGGGCCAAGATGGCGGAACAGCATGGAAGTTATTTTTGCCTGTCTCCTGTCTGCAATGCAGCTAGATCAACACCAAACCATTTTGCACACCTGGACAACCGATTTGAGGATTAACACAACAATCTGCACAATTCAAACCACAGAACTCAGCAGGTACGTGGCGCGGAGAGGTGAACTGGGGGGGAAAGAAGCAGTGGAGAGCAGGGAGCTGTTTTGTTTGCAGAGAGAGGATGGAGACAGGGGGGAGAATACAGGAAAAGCACTGCTCCCCAAAAGCAGCTGGAGAGAAAGGGGAAGAGTGGAAACAGCCACAAGGGACTAAACAAAAAAGGGACAAAGGAGAAAGAGGGTGTAAATTCCATTAAGACGCTATAAACAGGGGACCACAGAGTCTGAAACCCCCCAGCTGGATACCTGGCGGAGCTCTGGTGGGAAGGATGAATCCCAGGAGCAGATAGTGAGTTCCAAGGGGTCCTCAGGTCACACAGGGAGGGGCGGTTCCCCTGCTGGAAGGACATTGCGGTAGGGACTGTATGTCCTCCACACAGGCAAAGGTCTGAGCGGATCCCAGACAAGAGCCACATTTGCTGGTGTTGGAACAAGGATGTTAAGGGTGAAGCCTGGTGCCAGATGTGTGTAGTAATCCCTGAAACACTCTGCTACACGATCACTGGAACTTTTTCTGGGGTGGGCTGGAACCCGACTGCAGTCTCTGGGAATGGGCAGCAGGTGGCACGAATGTTCCAGGGGCCATTGCTTGGCGAGACCGTTCTGCAGAGGATCAGAGCTGGTCAAAGCTGCAGGGCTTTGTAAGAGGTTTGGAAACACAGCCCCACCTGAGATAAAACTCGGGAGGGTGGTGCCGCCTGGCAGGCTGACGGCGGTGTGGTCACGGACGGAATGGATGAAAGCTGGAGACAAAGGAGGGGTGCTAGACTGCCAGTGGGCGAGAGCACAGAGTTCTGATGCTGAGGACTGGGAGGCTGGGTGACGCCATTTTCACCCCCTCCCGCGCATGCCTATACACACCTGCACGCCCATAATGATCCACCCCACTAAATTAAGCAGCGCCATCTAGTGGAAAACGGAGACATTACACCAAGCCTCCCCCAACTGGGCCCTCAGTGCTCTTGAGGAATGCCACAGTCTCTCTCCAACTGCTTAGTTTACAGACTATATAAAGTGCTTCATAGTTTAACTTCTAGGGGTAACTGGATGTAATTTCAATCATATTTCATTCTGTTTGCTGGTCCATCTATTCAATTTTTTTCTTTTCTTATCCTTGAATACAGAAAGAGAAAAAATTGATCTTTATTTTGTTTTTATAAAAGATTTTTAATTTTTTTCTACTATATTCTTTACTCTTTTGAAAAAATTTTAAATTCTATTTTAATTTCATCATTTCATTTTATTCTATTTTATTATATTCATTTTTTTAAATTTTCAATAGTTTTCCTTTTTTTCTTTTTTTTCTTTTCACTTTTTTTTCCTTTTCTTTTCTTTCCCTTTTTTCTCTACTCTATCAAGTTTCTTTCAACAACCAGACCAAAACATATCTAGGATCTAGCATCCTTTGTTTGATTTTTTTGTGTGTATTTTTAATTTTTAATTTTTAATTTTTTATCTTATTAATTCTTTTTCTTCCTTCAAAATGTTGAAATGAAGGAATTCACCACAAAAGAAAGAACAGGAAGAAATGACAGCCATGGACTTAATCAACTCAATCAACTCAATCAATCAATACAAGCAAGATGTCTGAACCAGAATTTAGAATCATGATAATAAGAATACTAGCTGGGGTTGAAAAAAAAATAGAATCTATTTCTGCAGAGATAAAGTAAAATCTATTCAGGATGAAATTAAAAATGCTATAACTATAATTTTTATATAAAAATTAAAAAAGGTGCAATTTCAAATGCATGCCACAGCAGCAAGGATGGATAAACCAGAGCAGCAAATCAATGATATAGAGGACAAACTTATGGAGAACAATGAAGCAGAAACAAAAAGGGAAACTAAGTCAAAAGAGCATGATATAAGAATTAGAGAATTCAGTGACTCATTAAAAAGGAATAACATCAGAAGCATAGGGGTCCTAGAAGATGAAGAGAGACAAAAAGGGGTAGAAGGTTTATGTGAGCAAATCATAATGGAAAACTTTCCTAACCTGGGGAAAGAAATAGACATCAAAATCCAGCAAGCACAGAGAACTCCCATTAGATTCAACAAAAACTGACCATCAACAAGGCATATCATAGTCAAATTCACAAAATACTTAGGCAGGGAAAGAATCCTGAAAGCAGCAAGGGAAAAAAGTCTTTAACCTGTAAGGGAAGACAGATCAGGTTCTCAGCAGACCTATTCACAGAAATTTGGCAGGCCAGAAGGGAGTGGCAGGATATATTCAATGTGCTGAATTGGAAAAATATACAGCCAAGAATGCTTTATCCAGCAAGGCTGTCATTCAAAATATAAGGAGAGATAAAAAGTTTCCCAGACAAACAAAAACTAAAGGAGTTTGTGACCACTACACCAGCCCTGCAAGAAATTTTAAGGGGGATTCTCTGAGGGGAGCAAAGACTAAACAAAACAAAAAATACCAAAAGCAACAAAGACTAGAAAGGATGAAAGAACACCACTGGAAACTCCAACTCAACAGGCAACATAATGGCACTAAATTCATATCTTTCAGTACTCACTCTAAATGTCAATGGACTAAACATTCCAATCAAAAGATGTAGAGTAACAGAATGGATAAGAAAACAAGGTCCATCTATATGCTGCTTACAAGAGAACCATTTTAGACCTAAAGACACCTTCAGATTTAAAGTAAGGGGATGGAGAACCACCAATCATGCTAATGGTCACCAAAAGAAAGCCAGAGTAGCCATACTTATATCAAACAACTAGATTTTTAAAATAAAGACTGTAACAAGAGATGAGAAGGGCATTATATCATAATTAAGGGGTCTATCCACCAAGAAGATCTAGCAATTGTAAACATTTATGTTCCAAATGTGGAGGCACCCAAATATATAAATCAATTAATCACAAACATACAGAAACTCGTTGATAATAATACCATAATAGCAGGGCACTTCAACACTCCACTTACAGCACTGGACAGATCATCCAAACAGAAAACCAATTAGGAAACAATGGTTTTGAATGACACCCTGGACCAGATGGACTTAACAGATAGATTTAGAACATTTCATCCTAAAGCAGCAGAATACACATTCTTCTCCAGTGCACGTGGACCATCTCCAGAATAGATCACATACTGGGACACAAATCAGTCCTCAACAAATGTAAAAAGATCAAGATCATACCAACCGTGCATATTTTCAGACCACAATGCTATTAAACTCGAAATCAACCACAAGAAACAATTTGGAAAAATAACAAGTACTTGGAGACTAAAAAACATCCTACTAAAGAACAAATGGGCTAACCAAGAAGTTAAAGAGGAAATTAAAAAGTACATGGAAGCCAATGAAAATGATAACACCACAGCCCAAAACATCTGGGATTCAGCAAAGGTGGTCATAAGAGGGAAATATGTAATAATCCAGACCTTCCTAAAGAAGGAAGAAAGTTTTCAGATATACAACCTAACCTTACACCTTAAGGAGCTGGAAAAAGAACAGCACATAAAACCCAAAACCAGCAGATAGGAAATAATAAAGATTAAGCAGAAATCAATGCTGCTGAAATAAAAAAAAAAAATTAGAACAGATCAATGAAACCAGGAGCTGGTTCTTTGAAAGAATTAACAAAATTGATAAACCCCTAGCTGGTTTGATCAAAAAGAAAAAGGAAAGGATCCAAATAAAATCAAGAACAAAAGCAGAGAGATCAAAACCAACACTAAAGAAATACAAACAACAATAAGAGAATATTATGAGCAATTATACACCAATAAATTGGGCAATCTGGAAGAAATCGACAAATTTCTAGAAACATATAAACTACCAAAACTGAAACAAGAAGAATTAGAAAATTTGAATGGACCCATAACTGGTAAAGAAATCAAATTAGTAATCAAAAACCTCCCAAAAAAACAAGAGTTCAGGACTGGATGGCTTTCCAGGGGAATTCTAGCAAACATTTAAAGAAGAGTTAACATCTATTCTTTTGAAGCTATTTCAAAAAAGTAGAAATGAAAGGAAAACTTCCAAACTCATTCTATGAAGCCAGCATTACCTTGATTCCAAAACCAGACAAAGACCCCACTAAAAAGGAGAATTACAAACCAATTTCCCTAATGAACATAGATGCAAAAATCCTCAACAAGATACTAGCCAAACAGATCCAACCATACATTAAAAGAATTGTTCACCATGACCAAGTGGGATTTATACCTGGGATGCAGGGCTAGTTCAATATCCACAATACAATCAAAGTGATACATCACATCAATAAAAGAAAGGACAAGAACCACATGATCCTCTCAATAGATGCAGAGAAAGCATTTCACAAAACACAGCATCCTTTTTTGATTAAAAACCCTCAAGAAATCAGGGATAGAAGGATCATACCTCAAGATCACAAAAGCCATATAGGACCCACCACTAACATTGTCCTCAATGGAGAAAAACTGAGAGCTTTTGCCCTAAGGCCAGGAACAAGACAGGAATGTCCACTCTCACCACTGTTATTCAACATAGTATTGGAAGTCCTGGCCTCAGCAATCAGACAACACAAAGGAATGAAAGGCATCCAAATTGTCCAGGAGGAAGTCAAACTTTCACTCTTCAAAGACGAGATGATACTCTATATGGAACATCCAAACAATTCCACGAAAAAACTGCTAGAACTGATCCATGAATTAAGCACAGTCACAGGATATAAAATCAATGCACAGAAATTGGTTGCATTCCTATACACCAATAATGAAGCAACAGAAAGAGAAATCAAGGAATCAATCCCATTTACAATTGCACAAAAAACCATAAAATACCTAGGAATAACCTTAACCAAAGAGGTGAAAAATCTATACACTGAAAACAATAGAAAGCTTATGAAAGAAATTGAAGAAGACACCAAAAAGTGGAAAAATATTCCATGCTCATGGATTGGAAGAACAAATATTGTTAAAATGTCAATACTACCCAAAGCAATCTACATATTCAATGCAATCCCTATCAAAATAACACCAGCAGTCTTCACAGAACTAGAACAAACAATTCTAAAATTTGTGTGGAACCAGAAAAGACCCCGAATAGCCAAAGCAATCCTGAAAAAGAAAACCAAAGCTGGAGTCATCACAATCCCACACTTCAAGCTGTATTATAAAGCTCTAATCATCAAGACAGTATACTACGGGCACAAAAACAGACTCAGATCAGTGGAACAGAATAGAGAACCTAGAAATGGATCCACAAATATATGGTCAACTAATCTTTGACAAAGCAGGAAAGAATATCTAATGGAATAAAGACAGTCTCTTCAGCAAATGGTGTTGGGAAAATTGGAAAGCAACATGCATAAAAATGAACCTGGACCACTTTCTTACACCAAACACAATAATAAACTCAAAATGGATGAGAGACCTAACTGTAAGACAGGAAGCCATCAAAATCCTAGAGGAGAGAAAGCAGGCAAAAACCTTTTTGACCTAGGCCATAGCAACTTCTTACTCAACATGCCTTCAGAGGCAAGGAAAATAAAAGCAAAAATGAAATATTGGGACCTCATCAAAATAAAAGATTCTGCACAGCGAAGGAAACAATCAGCAAAACTAAAAGGCAACTGGCGGAATTGGAGAAGATATTTGCAAATGACATATTAGATAAAGGGTTAGTATTCAAAATCTATAAAGAACTTAACAAACTCAACACCCAAATACAAATAATCCAGTGAAGAAATGGGCAAAAGACATGAATAGACATTTCGAGAAAGAAGACATCAAGGTGGTGAACAGACACATGAAAAGATGCTCAACATCACTCATCATCAGGGAAATACAAATTAAAACCGCAATAGGATACGACCTCACACCTGTCAGAATGACTAACATTAACAATTCAGACAACAAGAGATGTTGGCGAGGATGGAGAGAAAGAGGATCTCTTTTGCACTGCTGGTGCGAATGCAAAGTGTTCAGCCACTCTGGAAAACTGTATGGAGGTTCCTCAAAAACTTAAAAATAGAACTACCCTACCACCCAGCAATAGCACTACTAGGTATTTATCCAAGTGATACAGGTGTGCTGTTTTGAAGGGGATCATGCAACCTATTACTTATAACAGTGCTACTGACAATGCCAAAGTATGGAAAGAGACCAAATGTCCCTCAGCACATGAATGGATAAAGAAGATGTGGTATATATAACAATGGAGTATTACCTGACATTCACAAAGAATGAAATCTTGCCATTTGCAACTACATGGATGGAACTAGAGGGTATTATGCTAAGTTTCTGAAATTAGTCAGAGAAAGACAACTATCATATGACTCTACTCATATTAGGAATTTAAGATACAAAACAGATAAACATAAGGGAAGGGAAGCAAAAATATAAAAAGGAGGGGGACAGAACATAAGAGACTCTTACAGAGAACAAACTGAGCATTGGGGGTGGGACTGTGGGTAGGGGGATGGGCTAAATGGGTAAGGGGCATTAAGGAAGACATTTGTTGGGATGAGCACTCGGTGTTATACATAGGGGATGAGTCACTGGAATCTACTCCTGAAATCATTATTGCACTGTATGCTAATTACCTTGGATGTAAATTTAAAAATAAATTAATTTTTTAAAAAGTTCCCTTGTACCTATTTGCAGTCAATCCCTGGCACTAGAGTACTAGGCAATGACAAGTCTACTTTCAGCAACCACAGTTTTGCCATTTCTAGAATCTCATCTACATAGAATTATACATGATGGAGTCTTTGGTGTCTGACATCTTTCATTTGCATGATTTTAAGATTCACCCATGTTGTTGTCTGTATCAGTAGTTCTTTCCTTTTTATTGCTGAGTAGTAGTCCATTGCATGGATATTCTAGATCTTATTTCTCTATGCACCAGTTGGTTGACATTGGATTATTTCTAATTTTAGGCTATCATGAATAATGCCTCCATATACGGTCATGTGCTTTTGTTTCTTAAATTGACAGCAAACAGCAGAATTGCTGGGTCATATGGTAAGTGTATGCTCAACTTGATTTTTTAAAAAGCAAACTTGTTTAAAGAATGTATTATTTTTCATTTCTAATAACAACATGAGAATTTCAGTTGATCCATCTTATTTTCAGCACTTTATTACTGTCAATCTTTTCAGCTACTCCTGGACATAATAAGTGGTATCTAATAGTGGTCTTATTTGCATTTCCCTAACAACTAATGATGTTGACCATCTTTTCACTTGCTTCCTAGTACTTTCTATATGTTCTTCTGTGAAACATCTGAATCTTTTGCTCATTTTTAAAACTGTCTTATCCAGATGTAAGTTCTTTGTGCTTTTGTACATAACTCCTTTACCAAACACATATTTTGCAAATATTTTTCCCAAGCTGTTGCTTTTCGTTCATCTTCTTGTCTTTCTATGAGCACAAGTTTTTAATTTTGATGACATCCAGATTATAGTTTTGTACTTTTATGATTTATGCTTTTTTTGTGACCTAAGAAATATTTGCCTAACCCAAGTTGTGATTTTTTGTGTTTGCTTATAAAAATTTTATGATTTTAATACCTAATTCATTTTCAATTAATTTCTGTGTATGGCATGAAGTTAGGGTCAAAGTTCATTTTTTCCATATAAATAACCAGTGGTTCCAGCACCGCATATTGAAAAGATTATCCTTTCACCATTGAGCTACCTCGACACCTTTACTGAAAATCAACTCACCACAAAAGAGTGACCTGTTTCGGGACTCTCAATTCTGTGCCAAGATCTGCCAAGTCTATCCTTATGCCAAAACCATACTAACTTGATCACTGCAACTTAATAAGAATTTTTTTTAAGTAAACTCTATGCCCAAAGTGGGGCTTGAACTCACAAACCCAAGATCAAGAGTCACATGGTCTACTGACTGAGTCACCAGGCACCCCAGAGTAGTTCTTGAAATTAGAAAATATAAGTCCTTCAATTCATTTCTAATTGTTTGATTTTTCTGGGTCCTCCCCTTTGTATTTCCATGTAAATTTTAGAATGAACTTGTCTATATTTAAAAAAAAAAAGGCTTACTGGGATTTTGAATGGGATTGTGCTGAAATTACAAATCAATTTCGGGAGCAGAGTCATCTTAACAATACCGAATATTCCAAAAAAAATGAATCTGGTGTAGCTCTCCATTCATTTATGTATTGTCTCTGCAAGATTTTATATATTTCAGTGTAGAGGTCTTGCAAATTTTTTGTTAAACTTACTTCTGAGGATTCTGTGCTACTATTGTGAATAGTATTTCTATAATTTTATTACTGGTTTGTTATTTGCCAATATACAGAAATACAGCTAATTTTGGTTTATGGATCTTATATCATCCAATCATACTAAATGAGCTTGTTAGTTTTAGAAACTTTTCTTTTTTTTCTGGAGATTCCTTAGAACATTCAACATACATGCTAATACTGCTTACAAATAAAGCTTTATTTCCTCTTTTCAAATCTCTATGCCCTTTGTTTCTTCTTGCCTTACTACACTGGCTAGATATCCATTTCAGTGTTGAATAATAGTCATGAGCGCAAAGTCCTTCTCTTACTCCTGATCTTTGGTGGAACACATTTACCATTAAGTGTGAATTTAGCTGCAGGTTCTTCATAGATGCCCTTTCTCCAATTGAGGAGGCTCCCTTCTATATACAGTTTGCTGAGAGTTCTTGTTCATAAATGTGTCAACTTTGCTCAAAAGGCATTTTCTACATCTATGTAGATGATTAAATGGGTTTTATCTTTTATTAATTTGGTTCATACATTGATATAATAATGTTAAACCAACTGAATTCTTAGGATAAACCCCACTTGTCATGATGTAGTACAATTTTTTCATATTGCTGTATTCAGTTTATGAATACATCAAGATTTTCAAATATGAGGAATATCAGTCTGTGGTTTTCTATTCTTGTGTTGCCTCATCTAAGTTTGGTATTAAGGTAATATTGGCCTCATAAAATGAGTTGGGTAGTGGTCCTTCCTCCTCAATTTTCTGAAAGAGTTTGTATAGGATTGGTATTATTTATTCATTAAACATTTGATGAAATTCACCAATAAAACTATCTGGGCTTGGAGGTTTTATGGCTTATAATGAAGAATTCAATGTATTCAATAGACATTGGAAAATTCAGTTTATTTCTTTGTGAGTGAACTTTGGTAATTTGTGTCTTCCAAGAAATGTATCCATTTTATCTAAGTTGTTGAGTTTGTTGCCACAAAACTTTTCATACTGTTACTTCATTATCTTTTCAATGTTTACAAAATCTATAGTGATGTCCTGTTTCATTTTTTTAATGTTTATTTTTAAGAGAGAGAGAGAGAGAGAATGCATGAGCAGGGGAGGGTCAGAGAGAGAGAGAGGGACAGAGGATCCAAAGCCACTCCCCATGGACAGCAGCCTGATGCAGGGCTCAACTTGAACTCAAGATGAGATCATGACCTGAGCTGAAGTTGGAACTCAACTGGCTAAGCCACCCAGGCATTCCTCTGTTTCATTTCTGATACTGGTAATCTGACTCTCTTGCTCTCTCTCTCTTTTAATCTCTCTTTCTCTCTCTCTCTCTCTCTGAAGTTTTATTGACTTTACTCATCTTTTCACAGAACAAGCTTTTGATTTCAATGATTTTCACCATTACTTGACTTTTAAATTTCATTGATTTTTTATCTGATCTTTTTTCTTCCTTCTACTTTTCTCTGGGTTTAATTTGCCCTTTATTTCTTAAGGTGGAATCTTAGCTCACTAATTTTGGACATTTCTGCTTTTCTAATGGAAGCATTTAAGGATATTAGCTTTTCTTTAATCGTGCCTTAGTTGCATTTTATAAATTTTGATACATTGCATTTTTATTTTTCTTTCAGTTCAAAATACTCTATAATTTCCCATGTGATTTTTTTCTTTGATTCACACATTATTTAGAAGTGTGTTATTTATATTTGCACATATTTGGGAGTTTTTCAATTTTTCTCCATGTGGATTTCTAATTTAATTCCATTGTGGTCCCGTAATTTAAGTTTCTCAATTGTGAGTCATTTCTTTTATGGAAATCAAGAATAGCTTTATTATAAACAATGAGAAAAAGAAAAACTGCTATCAAGAACAACCAGTTGTTCAAGCACCACATATTGAAAAGGCTATCCTTTTCCCATTGAACTACCTTGACATCTTTACTAAAAATCAATTGACCATCTACGAATGATCTGTTACAGGACTCTCAGTTCTGTGCCAGTGCTCTACCAGTCTATTCTTATTCCAATTCCATGCTGACTTGGTCACTGTAACTTTACAGAACACTGATCATAAATTTCTAAGTAGACAGTCATTCCTGGAATGGAAATCAAGAATATCTTTATGTATGATGAAGAACAGAAAGAGTATCAACAAATCCTCTACTTCCTACACATTCCTTCTAAAACACACAGAGGCCTGTGAAAAGCCCTAGGTAAACCCTACCCCTGTAAAGAGTGAACTGTTACGGAGCCTAGATGTCCCTTTTGGATAAAGCTTTCCCCAGACATCCCAGGCCCATGGCACCCTTGGATCTCTCAGCGTTGTTCCAAGGTTCCTTGTGTCCTGTGTTTAGTGTGCTGGCTAAAACCAAGATGGACCTAAAGGAGTCCTGATCCTGGCTCTGGCTCTCACCTGCTCTGCGTTTTTTAGTGAGTTATTATGGCTGATATCACTGTCTTTATGCCTTCCACTCTTGGACTCAAGGCGTTTGCAGCAGATAAAGGCAAACTGCTTGTCTGTCATGCCTTACTGAAACTGCAACTTTACTTTCTTCCATACTTTTGAAATATCTATTCAGTCATTCTGTAGTTAGAATGTAGTTAGAATACAGAAGACATCATCTTACAAAAAAATTATTTTTCATTTCAGGGGCCCAATCAATTTCTGTTCAAATTGAGTAAAAAATCTCATTTAACATCCCATAGCCATTTTACCTGGCATAAAATAACCTAAAAAAATTCTTCCTCAGAACACTGATGAAATCAAAATGGGACTGAAATAAGCAGTATTTCAATCCTAACATTAGCCCCTGGCATAAGTGTAATTTTTTGAGCAACAACTACTCCAAATGACTAAATTATTTGAAATGGCCTTGTTTTTTATCATGAGTGGTTTGATTAAATACATATATTTGTATATGCATGTATATACTTAGAAGAAGCATGTAACATGAGAAGTAGAAGCCTCTCCCCTCACTCCTACCTGAATTCCGATTTCCCAGAGGAAACCACTGATTAAAATTTGATTGCTATTGGTTACTTTTTTAAAATTGTTACTTAGTAACCTCTCAAAGGCTATTGACAAGTTATGGATGAGATTTTCCAGGGAGATGGAATCCTGTCATTTATTTCTGATTCTATCTCAAACCACACTAAAATGATAGTAAAGGAATAAAAAGGATATAGGCCCACAAAGACAAAGAAAACAGTATCTACCAAGTTTTCTAAAGATGAAAAGCAAGTCAACAAGTACCTTTCAATGTTGACCTGGACTTCAGATGTACCTACTTTTTCTCCTTGGGGAGTAAATCCATCCCACTCTATGGCCTCACTCAATGCAAATGACTGGTCAGGAATCACCAGACATTTGAGGAAATGGAAGACAGCAGAGACTATGTGAAACTGAAAACTCACCTATAGCAGAATATTGTATGTTACCAGAAATAGGAGATAAATGTAACCACACCAGTGAATAGTTTAAAGTCCTTCCCTATGGTGAGTGGAACTCAAAGATGAATGGGATGGACGGGGATGAAGAGTTTCTCAATATAAACTTAGTAGTATTAGCTGGCCTTTTGAATTACACATATGTATTAACTTGACAGAAATTAAAATTACGTTTCTAAGAAGTCACTAAGTTGTATGTTGGTTTAACAGAACTTTTTATTTCTTTTCTACCCTTGGCCGTGTTTTCACTCTGACTTTAGCAAGACAGCTTCAAGTTGTTGACTCGTAGTTTTAACATGTTTGTAATATTCTCCGTGCATCTGTACATTGTTTGGAGAGTTCCCCAACTTCATGGTGTCATAAAGAACCACATTTAAGTCAGGATATGAATACCTTGCTGCAGTCATACACGAATATTTACCTATTATAACCCCCCATCTGGCTGCAAATAAGATGACACTTATTTTACCCGTTGTCAAAGGAAATGCTCTAGCCTCACTCTCTTCAGATCTTCAGGAGGACCTGATTCTTGTTTGTCACATGCTTATAACACACCATGCCCTGTGTCAAAGCCCTTCTAGGCATTATTACACTTAATGCTTATAACACCCTCCATGAGATAGGTACCATTACTATCCTCCATTTCACACCTAAGGAAATTTTGGTGTAGCAAAGTTACATGCCGCACCCCAAATCATCCTACTAGGAAATGGCAGAGCCAGTTTTGTCCAAATCTGTGCTGCTATCAACTACACAATTTTCCTTCTCATGTGTTTTACAGCAAAATTGTGCTACAGAATATATGGCCCCTGTTTCAGTGCTGCTCTACGACACCGGCTGAGGTGCTGTCACCAAGGCAATGACTCCTTTAGCCCACACAACGTCTGCCTATCTGTAAGTGCCGTGAGAGCAAAAGCGTTGTTCTCCCTTTGCTCCAATGCCATTTCCCACTCAGTAGATTCACTCAAAGAGGGCCTGGGAGGAAAATGAGATGGTCTTCATAATTCAAACATTCCCTCTTTTAAAGCTATTCAATAGGCCATCCACGAGTAGACAGCTCTTGGGAGAGCTCGGCCAAGGTGTTTCCTGATATCCAGGTGTCTTCCTGTCTACATATGATGAGAGACAGGGATGTAGGAATTTTGTTTCCTGAAATATTTGATTTAATTTCCTGGATTTTGAGGATATCAAGGTGACAGTGCTGGGGTCATGAGAGCATCACCGCAAAACACCTGGGTGGAGCATATGGACAAGTTCCTGGCACACTCATCACCATGGCCCTCTCGATCACAGCCTTGCACAGCCACCAGACAATCCTCACACACTGATACATGCTCGGCTCGCCTTACAGCCTTTGGAAAGAAACATTTCCTTGACAGCATTTGCAAATCATGTTTTGTTTTTCTCCTCCAGAATAATTTGCACCACAGAAATTCTTCCATATGTCAAAGTTGGTCTCATCATTTTGCTTGGAGGAGGGAGGCAGGAAAGAAGACTATAGTTAAGGAGCTAGTTTAAACCAGAGCATGTATTAAATATTGTAATGGCATCCTCTTGGCATCATGCTCAAGAACTTTCATTCCTCCAGGCTTTACCTCATCTCTGAAGTGGAGGTGATTTTGCATTAAACATCAGATTCTGACATGAAAAATATGGCAATACAGCTGAAATATAGCTTAATAGCCTGAATTTTGATAATACTAACACCTTAACTGTTATTGCACATTATACTTATGTTAGCTAACTGATTCTCATAACAACACGGTGAGAATGCAGGCAGAAGTATTACCTCGCCTTACAGATTTGCACTGTCCTATAGATGGCTGTGAAAATTATCCCCTTGGTTGTGGGCTCCTTGAGGAGAGGGACTGTTAAGGGAGTCTATTAAGGGACACCCACTGAGCTATGGTGATGTGGTGATGAGAAATGGGACAAGTCAAGAAATGATAATGGGGCATGCTTTACTCTCTCTGGGCCTCTCACATCCGGAATTTTCCAAGCACGGCAAATGCTAGAATGGCCAGTCTCCATCCATATACACAACAGGCCCAACAACATCTCTGCACTCCGTTCAGGCTCTTTTTGTCTGTGACTCCTTGAACAAGCCAGGATTCCACAAGATGACAGGTCTAGGTTCAGGGACGGAGACTTTTTTTTTTCTCCTCCTGTTTTCCCTCTAGAAGCCTTGGAATTTCAGCCTCCTCGTGGGCTTAAATTCTGGGCTAGGTACAATGCACTGTTACTCTTGTAGCAGGGTGAGAAGGTAGGATGGGGTTGTAAAGACCACACAAACAGACATTCTGTATACCAAACCCTCTGCAATGTCCTCACTTTGCTATCACTGCTTGCATGTGCATAGTTTTGAATGTTCCTAAGAGATTCTTTTCTAAGTAAAGTACTTCACAAACATCAAAAGGCAGCATTCACTCGGGATTCTGGAAGGAGAGACATCCTTTGCCTGGTTGACCTTCCTGGAAACCGTGAGGCTTGGGCTTCCTATTCCTTGCTAGCACCATGTCCACTGTTCCTAGTGGATGGCTGCTGCCACTGCCCTTTGTTGTCTCCAAGGCCCATGATCTTGCTTAATGAGGCTGCCATAATTCCAAGACCTACCTTGATGTGCCTGCACCCTCACATCCCCAATCCTTCCCACGATAACACCACCAATGCTATGGCCACCTGACTCCATCCCTGCAGTCTCAGCCAGGTATTCCACCAGAGTTCAATACCGCTGCAGCACTCTCTACCAGACAATTGTTTTCCCCCTCATTCTGTACCCTGCCCTTCCTTGTTTCCACAAAGCTAGCACTGTGGGCAACCCCACTGCTGCCACCAAGACCTCTTCCCGGCTGGTCAATTGACTTGCATACTAATCCTCAAGCTCCCACATGTGTCATAGTTTACTTAGGACACGGTTTATTAGCACAGTTTCACAGTTGACTTAGCTTTTATCCAGTGATTCTCAGACCTGGATACATTAGAATCACCTAGAGAGCTTTGAAAGCACACTGATGCTTGGACGTCACGCCCAGAGATCGTGATTTAATTGGTCTGGGGTAGTGCCTCAGCATTGCTATGCTTTACATGTGATTCTAATGTGCATCCAGGGTTGAGAACTACTTTATTACCTTTCTGTCTCTACCTAAATGTGAGACATGGGTGGTGCTTATCCACTTAACAGGGTGCATCAAATACATACAAGCTAATAGGATACTGATTCAACTTAATGGAGTACATCTGTAACATCTTAACATTTTTGTAGCTGCTCTTTGGCCTAAGCACCTAGGGGATGCAAAATAGGGTACTTCTTTCAACATCCGTTCTGAACATTCTGCCACTCCTAGCTCTAAACAACTACAACTAAAAATCTACTCACATAGTTTTGGTCCACATGAGGCAATAGGTAATACACAAATCCAATAAGGTAATACACAAATCCAATAAGGTAATAAATCATCTTCCTTCTCATGATAATGAAGTGCTCTTTGCAAGTCAATGTACACCTTTTTCTCTTACATCTAAGAATTGTCTTCTACCACATGTCCTCAGTCAATGGGGCGTGTCAAATGGGATAGTATAAAAGTTAGAAATAAACTTGCTGCATGTCTGTGAGGTTGCCTGGCTCTGGCAGCCTATTCTGATCACCATAAGGCCTTGGCTGGGATGGGTGATGCCACTGTACCATGAAGCCAGGTCGCCACAGAACGCTTACTAAATTAGGGATGTCTTCACTCTCAGAGAGCTGGGAGGTAACATAACTTCATGGTGAAGAGCCCTGGACCCTAAAGTCCTAGGTAATATGCCTCTGTGTGAATTCAAGTTTCAACACTTTCCAGCTGTGTAAATGGAAGGTAATTATGATCACCTAATTCATAGAGTGCTTTTGAGGACTAAATGAAGTAATGTGTGTAGAGCTGCTTAGCACAATGCCATGGTAGGTCATTACTGTTTGCCAATAGTGCACATAAAATTTTCACTTTGCATAACTTAAAAAAATCATTTAGGGGAACAAAAACCAAAGAGGGCCATGTGAATACAGCCTAAGCATGATTTTCATGGTGAATTTTTAAACAATTTGGAAATGGAAATTGGGAGAGTCCCTGAGGAAGAAAAACCTGAGGGGAAAGAATAAAAATGGTTTCCTGTTTCTTATCTAATATTTCCTTCTTGTGAGTGGTGAGGAAAAAGCTCTCTTTCTCCTAGATCTGACAGAATCAATTCTTGTCATTCCCCCCCTCATGAAAGACTGGGAATCAGGGAGGAAAGGAGGAGTCAAAATCAGATAATTCCCAAAGAGCCTGAGCCAAGACAGTGACCTTTGTAATCCCACATCATAATTTCAGGGGTGTTCGTGAGGCACTGGTGCCTCCAATGGACATTGGTTACATAGACTGAGGAGATATCCCAATGACCACTACAATGGGGGCCATAAAGTAGAGTAGACTTTGCCCTTCAGACAACAGAGTGATGTCACTCTTTTGCTCCCCAAGGCGGTTTCCCAAGTGTTCATATGCCGAGGCAGGGGAATCAGGCTGTGATAGTTCCAAATCGACTCTCCCCAAACCTCCTAATGTCCTTAGCTTTACTCGTAGCTGAAAAACACTCAGGGAAGAGAAATTCACTCTCACCTTTGGTAAATAAGAAAGAAAAAAATCAATAAAATAATTTCCAATCTGTTCCGTACAACTCGATGCCCCACTGATCAGAATGAGTCAGGAACAAACATATTAGCTCTGAAAGAAAACAGCTTTTAGAAATAAGATTTGAGCTAGTTGGCTGAGCAGTCATTATGCTTGAAATTCTCTCTGCCATATTTGCCAGTCAATAGAGCATGCGGGGGTACAGACTACAGGGACACAGCTCCTTTCATCTGGCACCAGCTTCCAGACCGCATCTATGATTGCTATGAAGATCATCAAACCATGCAGCGCCTTCAGGGAAAAGCTTAATTCTCACCAAAATGAAGCAACAACTAGCTTGTAACAAAATAATACACATCCCTTTGGGACCCAGCTCTTCATCTGAGCTTCTCAAATTGGAAATGCTATCTTTTACTAAAGATTTGAAACAAAAGTTAGTGGTTCTTTTGCCTTCACCAGTCCCATACAACAAAGTCTTTGAGGACTGGTCCCGCACAGTCACCGAGTCAACTGTGACCAAGACAAGAACATATCAGAAGTGCCATCACATTCAGTGGCTAGGGTCTAGTTAGGTTGTTTTAACACAGGTCCAGCATTTAGACTCTTTATGTCCTCTTCCGGAATTACTCTATTACCCACCTGACTGTAAGAGTGCCATTTTATAGAGACCCTCTTGTTACATCCAACTCACTGGATTCGCGTCTTTTGGACATTGATAGGTGACCCTTCTCAGGAGTCTGTGCTGTAACTAGTCAGTTCCAGTAGGGCAAATCCAGTCCAGAGTGTCTGGCCACCAAGCCTGTCTGAATTATAAGAAATATCTGGAGTTTTTTTTTTTTTCTCTTGTTCCACCCCAAGAACTTAATCACAGATTAAGCATTAAGGCCTTCAGCAAAGCACCAAATACCACATAAGCTAGGCTAAAGGCCAAATCAGCAAAGCACTAGATGTATGCCCCTAAGCAAGTCAATTTACCAGCTGTCTGCATCAAATGCGCATGTCAGGTTTACCTGGTGTAATATGCACAGCTGGTGTCCAGCCCAGATCGTGTTTTCTCACACGGCACCCACTCCCCAGTGTTGTGAGTATTGGGTGCTAATGCTCACAGCTGCCCTCTGACTTTAAGAATCACCCTTACCCCACTCTCCATCAGCCTGGGAGTCCACAACCAATGACTGGCTAGCGTGGAGTACAAAGGGTTGGCCCCTTTGGCCCAAAGTGGCCACACCCATGTGGTGCCATTCCCACACCAGAGCATCTCATGGGATTATGCTGAAGGTGGACTCTAGCTGTTGTCTCATCCTTCCATCCCTCCCCGCCCCCACCATGTCTTGCTTCCCTCATTCCTCTTCCCTCAAGAGCACTTTCTCAATAAATATTTTGCACCAGCATCCCCAAACCCAGCTCAGTCTCTGCTTCTAGGGAATCCAACAGAAGGCAACTATGATCCATGTGAAAAATGGACCGGAGTAGGTGAGGACGGACAGCAGGGAAACAAGGCAGGAGGCTGCTGCAACAGTCCAGTGAGGCCACATTGTTCTTTTCTGTTCTTCTCTGAAATTCCATGACTCCCTGGGTAGGTTTCTGCTGAGTCACAACAAGCTCATTAAATCTGTTCCATATGTTAGAACAGACACAGGTCAAGCTGGTACACTGAGTTATTTAATCCACTGGGGCTGGTGGTCAGAGAAATAACAAACAGAGCAAAAACAAGCATTTGATTTACCCAGCAACCAGATGGGAAAAAAAGATCATCTTCCAGTTCGTCAATGGGAATATAAAACAAAATTCCCCTGGGGATCCAAAGGCAGGTCTCTTGACTCAGTATGCTATTGATTACTCATAGATTATCCAGGAACAATGTGCAACCCTGAGTCATCCACCTTCTGCCCCCCGCCCCGCCCCAGCACAGTTTCTTTTGGAGTCAACATGTATTACAAGAATGTAATGTCAACCTAACTGGAAGGTGGATCTGCTTTGAAGATCTCACGATGCATCCAAAAGCAGACTGGTCATGGGTTTATCTATAATTCCCATCAACATGGAAATGTGTGCCTTTCCTTTGACAAAGTACATCACCGTTTCTTAAACTAGGGTCAATGGAGATCTATATCCTTAGGAATTCAAAGCTCTCTATAAGAATTTTTTTCTACTTTCATTTTCTATGAGAACCTTTAAAAATTACACTAACTTTATTCTGGAGCTCACAGATGGCTACTGATAATGGAATACTGCCATTAGATTTCAACGTTAGTGCTATAGGTTGTTGTTGGTCACATGGACATCAAGTGATTACCCGGACTACAAGCGCTAAACTTTTAATAATGTCTCTCAAGCTGGAAACCTATATTCTCAGGAGCCTATAAATTTTCAACTTTGAGAAACAATGAACAATAAGTTTACTTCTGAATGTGAACAAAACCTACAAAGTCCAAGTGCCAACATGATAGCAAGTGGTCAAAATGAGAGCTGGTGTTCTGGTTACCCTGCTATCCATCACATGACAGCAAAGGACAACCTGGCCAGAAGGGGTGAAGGCGCACCTGTGAAAAAGTCAGATGACATCAAGTATTTGCGTGCCAATATTGTTGAGGGTCCCTGTTGCTGGCAAATGTTGTTTGTTTCTAATTTAAAAATCATTTAAATTGTTAAATAAGTGACCGTAAAGTTGTTCCAACTTGAAGATGGTGCCTGTTTGTCTTTCTGGCTCTTTAGAATCTAGCTGCTGGGCTCTTGGGAGACGATGGTCACTAAACATTTAACAAGAGAATAATTATGCATTAAGCCACAAAAGTGGTTCCCCAAAGAACTTTCAGGTTAATAGAAAAATGCCTGTACTATAAATTATTATTTGCTTGATCAAAAAACAAGTCTGCGTTCATAGGTGCTACAATTAGAAAGAAACACAATGAGCTAATGACCATATAAGTCATGATAAGTTACCCCTGGAGGGAGGAAGGTGTTGAGACCTGAGTGGGAAACATGGGGACTTCCTGCAATCACTGGTAATGTTTCTATGGCTTAACCTAGGTGACAGTTACTTGGGTCTTTATTTTAAACTATTCAGCTTAACTATGAATTTGTTTCTGCAAGAGTAAAACTCACTATGCTCTCCGAAGTTCTAGTATGAATCCCAGGTTTGCAACTTATTAACTGAGTAACACCAGTAAATCCTACAACTTCTCTGAGCATCAGTTTCCTTACCTGTAAAATGGGTATATCACCAACTACACAAGGTATTGCAATTCTTAAATGAGATAATACATGTGAAAGTGTTCCAATGCTTTGTACAGTGGAAAGCATTATAAAAATGTAAACTTGATTGATAGTATTTAGGATTGTTATTACAACTGAGACATTCTGACTAAGAAAATGTGGGACTGGGGCCTATGTGCCACTGAAATGAATTCATCACTTTTGGGTCCCATGAAGCCCACCTTCCACATTCTCACTGGTCCCTGGCTTGCCTCCTCTCTGTTTTCCATTCTCTGACACAGACCCTGAGCTCCTGCTATACTGTGACCTGACACTTCCCCCTCCCCCGATGCGTGTCATATGCTCTCTGAACTCTGTATTTTCCCATACTCTGTTTCTTCTGTCTGGAATTCATTACTCCCTTGGGCCAACCTTCCAATTTATTATTCATTCATTCACTCAACAAATGTTTACTGAGTGTCTATTATGTGGCAAGCACTGTTCTAGGCACTGGGGATAAATTCCTGCCCTCATACTACTTACATTCTGGTGATGGCTACTCATTCTCTCAACAATCTCCACCTGCCCTAGAATAATTTCCCAAATGTCCCCTCCCACAGCCACCAGTCACCACCCCCACTGAGTTAATGACGGTCCCTCCACTAAAATACGAACCTGTCTTTATACAGATGGCAAGCTCCTGAGTATGACTTTCAACTCCATTTGTAAAGACAAGCACATAGTAATAATAATAGCTAATGTGCATTAAGTGCTTAATATGTGGCTGGCACAGCTCCAAGTATGTTTACATACTAATAGATTTAATTATCACAAAATCATATGAGGTAGGCATTACTATTGCTCCAGTTTAAAGATGAGGAAACTGAGGCACAAGGAAGTTAGGTAACTTGCCCAAGGTCACCGAGCTGGTAAGGGGTGGAGGCATAATTTAAATGCAGGCATTCCCAAACTTGATCTCTGCACTCCTTAGCAGGGATCCAGAGACACTATAGATGTTTGCATGCAGAAGAAAGGCAAGAAGAGGGTAGAAAGGAGAGCCATTCACTCAGCAAATTACAGGATAAGGAGACTTTTTTCATCAGGTGCTTACAGTTGGGATGAGCTTGAGAGAAGGAAAAAGGGTTTTCTATCTAGATTTCTGCATCTATTCCCATTTCCTTTATCCCTTCCCTCCCTAAACTTAAACTGCCTAGGGATTATCCAATCAATTAGAATATGCTTTAATTAATGGCATTGTTCAAGCTGGTCTGTGTTTTCAAGCCCCAAAAGACAGTCTCATGAATGAAGTGGGGGGACTGGGGACTTAGGGATTGCAGACTCCTTCCTGTCAGTCAACCCAGGATCCGCATGGTGTGGAACACCACTGGGAACTAATGTGAAGACAGGCTATCAAGGCTGCCACCCCAGAGATACCTGGTCTAGCAGCAGCAAACTCAAATGCACGTGCGGGACAGCAGCTAAGAGAGCTGTAGAAGCAGGCAGGGCATTAGGTGGTAAGTGGCTTGTATAGGAATAAACATAACAGGCACTGCCTCGTGACTTCGCTTTTTTATAACTTTGTATATAACTTCCGTTCAACATGGCAGATTAAACCCATGCATTTATCTCTACTTCCTCCTCCAACCCCACTGAAATGACAGTACAAGAATTTTTAAGGTGTGAATCCATAAGGACAAAATGGAGAGAGAGGGTGACAGCAGACAAAAGACACTAACAAGACTGCGGAAAATGGAAGTGATAGCTGACTTAGGAACACAGAGAAAGCTGAGAACTAAGCATGAAGAGGGGGAAGTCATCAAGAAGCAAGCCAAAAATTTTCACCTCAGAACCACAGAAAATCTCTGAATTTGGAGGAACCAGAAAACTAACGGCAAGCCTAATGGTGTAAGGGATGAAAGAGGACTGGAAGCAGCTAAGGATCCCACTCTCAAGTGAGCAAATGACAGAGCCTCCTCCTCTGGGAGGAGATGAGAGGGTGGCCACTGGTGTTAACAGAACTAGTGAGGCTCTCTTGAGCACAGCAGACTGAGCAGAAAACAAGAGCAAAGTACCTCAGCGAAAACTGGTAAAAAAATGATATTTTGCACATTGAAGAAGGAGACCCAACGTAGCGGTTTTGCATGTCTTTCTTTCAACGTATTCCTCATATTTGATGGTTTTGACATTAGTGCAAATGCTACATTTTGAAAGTTTCATGTTCTAACTGTTTGTTGCTATTACCCACTGACCTGGTAACCAGTGACCTTACCAATCTCACATAATAATCTGAATCTTACACCTGTGGAATCTTCTGGCCTTTCTGTGCACATGATCATGTCATCTGCAAATAATGAGTTTTATTTCTTCCTTACTATTCATTTTGCCTCCCCCCCCCCCCCGCCGATTTATTTCTCTAGCTAGGACTTCTTGTACAATGTTGGAGTGAAGTGGTGTTGCGGGCATCACTGTCTCCTTTCTGATCTTCTCCCGAAAACTTTCAAAATTTCACCATTAATTATGTTTATTTTTTTTTTCATAAGTTCCTATTATCAGAATAAGGAAGAATCCTTTTACTCCTGGCTAACTTAGAGTTTTTTGTCATAAATTAGTACCTAACTAGATGAAATGTTATACTTCATCTATGAAAGTGATCATATGACTTTCATTATTGTGCTAATTAGGTAAATTGAATCGGCTAATTTTTGAATGTTAAACTAACCTTGACTTCCTACATAGACTCAACTTGGTTGGGATATACAGTAAAACCTTGGTTTGCGAGCATAATTCATTCCAGAAACATGCTTGTAATCCAAAGTATTTGTATATCAAAATGAATTTCCCCATAAGAAATAATGGAAACTCAGATGATTCATTCCGCAACCCAAAAATATTCATATAAAAATGGTTACAGTACTGTATTATAAAACAAAATAATAAAGAAAATACAAATATAAAGAAAAAGCAAATTAACCTGCACTTACCTTTGAACCTTCGTGGATGATGTGAGGGAGACAAGAGATGAAAGTTATGATATAGGATGACTTTCACTATCACTAACAGAATCACTGCTATCTATTGGCTCAATGGAAGCTTTTTCTTTTAGCACAACTTTATCAAGGAATCTATCCAATGACACTTGCTTTTGCCTCTTTTTGAGGATTTCAGTGAAATGTGATATTGCATTGTCATTAAACAAATTTATCATTCACATTGCTACAGCCTTATTCAGGTGGTGCTTTTCTACAAAATTTTGCACTGTTTCCCATATTTTACACATCTTCTTAATCTCATTTGAAGTGAAGGATTCCTCCACCTTTTTCTCTCCTCCTCTGCAGATGAGATGCAGATGTACCCTTCTCATAAAATCTTGCAATTTCAGCCACTCACATACCTTGTTCATACTTCTCAATGATTTACTTCTTAACTTTCACCATAATCATCTCCTTCTTCTTACCACCTTTCTCTTCAACTTTTTTCCGCATAGGGGCCACCATAAATGCTCACACAGTTGTTGACTACAGTACAGTATTAATAAACTCTTGTCATATACTGTATTAAATGTAACTGGCATTAAGGCAGCAGAGGAAAGAGTCTGTATCTGCAGGCAGCCTGACCTACAATGAAGCAAAGCATTCCTAAGCTCACTTTTATATGGAAAAGCAAAGGCCTGTCCACAGGTGCTTTGAAGTGACAAAAAATACACTAGTGCCAGTTGTAGGCACCTTCCAATATTCTGAAAAACCACTGATTTCTGCCAAACACCACAGCCTAAGACCGAGCATCCAAGCATGAGAGATGATCACCCACAATCCTGGAGGGAGGGAAGGAAGGAAGGGGGGGGGGAGAGAGAGAGAGAGAGAGAGAGAGAGAGAAAGAGAGAATGAGAGAGAACAACCACTTACTCAGTCGTGATCATGTGACATTTGGCATCATGTACTACTTGTATTGCATGACATTGCTCGTTTATCAAGTTAAAATTTATTAAAAATGTTTGCTTATCTTGGAGAACATTCATGGAACAAGTTACTCACAACCCAAGATTCTACTGTATTATCTTTTTTATTTATAGCTGGATCAGTTTGCTAGTATTTTGTTGGGAATTTTGTATCATTATCCAAGAGAAAGATTCACTTGTAATTTTCCTTTCTTGTAATGGCCCTTTATAGGTTTTGGTGCATTCTCAACATCTCTGACCCTCTATTTCCTTTTCTATAAAATGGAGACAAGGTACCATAATGTATAGGGATGTGGATTAAATATGTGAAATGTGAAATCACTTAGTCCATTTCTTGGCACATAGTATGTACTTACAAAAGACTGGAATGAACAAATACTGACTCAAAGACTAGCATGGACTCTGGCTCTAATCAGTTTAAATTTGAGAATAAAATAATACAAAATAATCCCAATAATAAATCAATGAAAATAACAAAGGCTTCATTTCTAAAATCAGTAAGTAGGATTTGACACACAACAATCTAATTTATAGAGGCTCAGCTGATATTGAGACTCTTACTTAAGATCTACAACCCAATGGGGGTGCCTGGGTGGCTCAGTCGGTGAAGCAGCTGGCTTCGGCTCGGGTCATTATCTCATGGTTCGTGAGTTCAAGCCCCACGTCGGGCTCTGTGCTGACAGCTCAGAGCCTGGAGCCTGCTTCAGATTCTGTGTCTCCTTCTCTCTCTGCGCTTCTCCTTCCTGTCTCTCTGTCTCTCAAAAAGAAATAAACATTAAAAATTAAAAAAAAGATCTAAAACCCAATTAAAGCAAATTCCTGATAAAAAAAGAATAGGAAAGAGTGGTTAAGACCCCTACCAAACTCAGTCTTTTGCTCTCCCACAATAATTTCCAATCCCACCATCTGCATAAAATGTGGACTGGTAAGAGCTGTCTCAACTGGCATTCAGGAGACTGTCCTTCATGCTTTATCTATGACCTTTCACAAATCACCTAACCTTTCTGGGCTGTAGTTTCCTCATGTGTGAAGAAAACAATAATCCCCACCTAGCCTATTCAATGGGGTTTTATAAGAATGAAATGGAAGCACTTTTAAAAAGTTAAAACCAGCTACATGCAAATATGAGGCATTAATACTATATTATTATTTCCAATAATATGCTAAATGATTTCTATGGAACATATCAATTAACACTTAAGTAAACCTATAAGTTAGGAACAGAATGGCACAGAATAAATAAGCAAATTTCACAAGATCCTAAAACTGTAAGTGGTACAGCCAGGATTTGAATTAAGACAGTCTGAGGCCTGAGCCTGTGCTCTTAACCTCTACACTATTATCAACTAAGAAAAATGCCAGTCTTCCACTCAAAACAAAAACTTCCAAGTTCCATGTTGTGATAAGACTGGTAATATGGTGGGGTGCCTCGTGGCTCAGCCTGTTAAGTGTCCAACTCTTGATTTCAGTTCAGGTCATGATCTCATGGTTTGTGGGATCCCACCCCACATGGAATTCTCTCTCACCCTCTCTCTCTGCCCCTCCCCTGCTCATGCTCTCTCCATCTCAAAATAAACATTAAAAAAAGATTGATAATATGGTACTAAGACCCAACAGCATTTAACACAAGAACATTTATTAAAAAGGAAATATAAAAGTGCTTCCTTTATAACTGTCCCATTTCCCTTTTGAGAATCATTTCTTTTTCTATGGAAGAAAAAAAAAAACCACAGCACTGCCATAGGAAATGTTTCATCCCATAAAGCTCTAGCTAATCAAAAGTTTCCTTGGCCAATTGCTCCAGCTGTGCAACTGGAAGACATTAAGACTTTGGGGAACTCACAGTTCTCCTGTTAATCTAATATTAAATTGTTCTAACATTTCATTGACTCAAAGATTGCTCTCCAACCTACAGTAGCTTCCTCCTCTGGATGTTCTTTGTCAGGTCTCTCTTGTCTCATTATAAGATCTGCAAATAGCCACAGGCCTTCTTGAACACATCATCTCTAAACATACCTGATACTGGCAACTCAGCCCAAGGGTTCACCTTAGAGACAGAATCTGGAAGAGGAAGAGTGCCAGCCCCGTGGCATGAGTAAGTCAGCCAGGCTCCCCAAGCCTCCCATTCCTGGTTGGTTCCGTGGGATTCACCATACCAACTCCACCTACTTCTGGGTTTGGTGTGCTAAGACAAGGCTTGGAAAAGTACTGTGACAACTACAGGAAACTGCTCACAGTCAGAAACAACATTTGTGACCAGCCCAGTTGAGTGATGTTATATCTGGGAGCACTGTCTGGGACTCGATAGTCTTGCTTTCTCACACAGAAATCTGAGAATATATACTTCTCTAATTTTTATTGTTTTTGCCGCAGTTCAGGCTCTCTTTTCCTCTTGACTTTCCCTCCCTTAAAATCATTTTTAAACTCTTCTATAAAATGAAGAAGCTTCCCCTCTCCGCAGTCAGACACATTTACTACTAGAACCAGAGATCCAGATGTTCCCATGTGCCTCCTTTCCCATACTTCCCTTGTAGACTCTCCCCAGTGACTCCCCCACTTATGGCTCTCCTCCCCCATGACAGGCAGACCTACCTATGATTGAGACATAAAATGGGGCATTTGTTTTCCACACCAGCTCTTCCTGACACTGGCACCTGCCTCTGCATGAAGTTCTAGATCTCTCTCTGTTCCACCTTAATCATTCAGGAAACATCCATTGGACACCACCAGTGTCTGGCCCTGTTCTAGGAACAGAGGATACAAACTCAAACAGAACAAAAACCCCTCAGGAACTCAGGAGTCAGGTGGGAAAGACAGATTACTAGATCAACAATAAACTGATATAGTATCCTATATGACTGATGATAAATGCGATGACAGAGGACCACCTAACCCAGCCTGGGGCAGGTAGCTAGGGAAACTCCTGCAGAAAAGGAGCCAAATGGGTTGACTCTTAAAGAGTGAGTTGGAGTCAGCTAGATGAAGGAGAAGGAAACGGGCAACCCAGGTCAAGGGAACAGCATGCGCAAAGGCACAGAGGCATGAATGTGCATGGCCCTTGCAAGAAAATCCTAAGTAATGGCTGAGCATAGGCTGCATTTGAGGAAGTTCTGGAAAATAAAATATAGAGATTTAGGCAGAAATAAATCAAATCATGAAGGTGGCATTTGCTAAGCTAAGAAGCCATGGAGAACCTCTGAAGATAAGGTGTGTGTTTTAGAAGTTTACACTGGTGACTGTGAGAAGGGCAGACTGAAGAGGTCCTGGCTGAAGGCACGAAGACCAGGGAGAGAAGCAAGGAGTAAATGGTACCTCAACTAAGTCAGTGACCTTGAGAATGAAGAGAAGGGTAGGCTCAGAAATAGAGGAGAAAGAAGCTCTAGGACTTCCTGGCTAATTGCATGTGGCAGGGTATTGGTGGAGAAGGGCAAATGAGAGGAAGGGGCCTCAGTAAGATGACACCCAGGTTTCTGACTTTGACATTAGGGTGAATAGAAGCACCATCACAAGAGAAGCTTGGAAAAAGAGATGTGCTTTTTTTTTTTTTTTTTTTGCGCATGTCAAAAGTGATGGGGCGCCTGGGTGGCTCAGTCTGTTAACCCTCCAACTTCAGCTCAGGTCATGATCTCACGTTCGTGGGTTCAAGCCCCACGTCGGGCTCTGTACTAACAGCTCAGAGCCTGGAGACTGCTTGGGATTCTGTGTCTCCCTCTCTCTGTGCCCCTCCCCGCCCATGCTCTGTATCTCTCTGTCTCAAAAATAAATAAAATATTTAAAAAAAAAATTTTTTTAAGTGATGATTAGCACTTGGGTGGCTTAGTCGATTAAGCATCCTCTTGACTTCAGCTCAGGTCATGATCTCATGGTTCTTGAGACTAAGCCCTGTGTAGGGATCTGTGCCAGGTATGGAGTCTGCTTAAGATTCTCTTTTTCCTTCTCCCTCTGCTCCTCCCCAACTCATGCATGCTTGTTCTATCTCTCAAAAAAAAAAAAAATGATGATTCAGTTAAGTGAAAGAAGCCAAACACAAAAAACTATAGGCTGTTTGATTCTACTTTCACGAACTTATCAAGAAGGCAAAACAACATAGTGACAGAGAGCAGATCAGTGGTTGCCAGGGCCCAAGGATCAGGGCAGGGGACCGACTGCAAAGGACCATGGGAAAACCTTTCAGGGTGAGTGAATACTGAGAACCAAGGCTAAAATATGAAAAAGAAATTTTACAGAAAGGGAGCAGTACATTTTTCTAAGGCTCATATCTTCACTGAGTTGGTGGTTACTGAAATTCATGAAACTCTACCCCCAAAATGAAAGAATTTTATTGTGCATGAATACCTCAATAAAGCTACTTTTTATTTTTTTAATTTTATTTTTTAAATAAAGCTACTTTTTAAAAAGTTTATTCATTTACTTTGAGAGAGAATGAATGGTGGAGGTGTAGAGAGAGGGAGAGAATGAGAGGACCCTAAGCAGGCTCCCCAACGTCAGTGCAGACACAGGGCTTGAATTCACCAACCATGAGATTGTGACCTGCATTGAAATCCAGGGTTTGGACACTTAACTGACTTAGCCACCCAGGTGCCCCAATAAAGCTACTTTTTAAAGCAATATCTTTGGGGACAGCCAGCTGGAGATGGCAGTGAGCAGAGATCTGGATATACAATATGGATTCATAATGGTGGGTGAGGGGTTGGTATGAAGTAGAAGGACAAAGGCCAAGGACAGTGCACTCAGGAAATGGTGAGAGCATGGGTGCAGAGAAGCCCGGCAAGACAGCTCAGAAGAAATGACTAGAGATCTAGAAAGCACAACAGCAACTTGACAATAAACTATAAATTAAAAAAAAAAAAAAAGCTTAATGAGAGATTTAAAAAAAGTATTTTTAAATTAAAAAAAAGAACAGAAGTTGAAATAGACTTTTTATTTTTTTTAAGTTTGTTTATTTATTTTGAGAGAGAGAGAGCACGCAGGAGCAGGGGAGGGGCAGAGAGAGAAGGAGAGCGAGGATCTCAAGCAGGCTCTGCACTGTCAGCTCAGAGCCCGACTCAGGGCTAAAACTCACAAACTATGAGATCATGACCTGAGCCTAAATCAAGAGTCAGACACTTAACCCACTGAGCCACACAAGCTCCCCGAGACAGACTTTTTAAAAGAGGAGAGTAATCAACTGAGTAGTGCCCCCAGAAAGCTCCAGAGACTTAAAAGCAAAACCAGAGCATCGCTGGCTTTGTCCATCTGGAAGTTTTCGGTGGAGGTAAAGTCAGAGCTATCCCTCGGTTGTCCTCCCACTAGAATAACTAGGTCATCCTGAGGCAGCAGTTTTAAAACATATTTTTTAACAGCAAAATAGTTGAGGAAAATGCAAGTACTTTCTGTGACCAATCCTAAATGTGCTGACTTTCAAAAATTTTCCGATTTTGGCCCTGAAATCCAATTTACTAACATTTTGGCCACGGACATACCTTCCTGGTCACATGTCAGTGAGGTGTAAATTAAAATAAATTAGGACTGCTCAAGCACCCTCTACCTGAAAGTGAAGGCCTAAATGGGCGCTGAGGGATAGCTTCAAGGGTCGCTGCCAGGAATTGAAAAACTGGAAGAATCACATACTGGAAATATATGGAACATATGAGCCCTGCCACACTCAACACCCAGAACCAAGGCAGGCAGGAAGAGGAAATTTTACAGGGCAGGGGATTAGACATATTTTAAGGCCAAGAGTGACACCCAGTGTTCACAGATATCACTCCAGGCTCTCAGTAACTTCCCTTTTCGTGCAGGCAGGGCACAGAAGACGAGCTGACTCCTAGGTATGACCCAGACAGCGTTGCCCTCTGGCTTCCCAGGTCAGGAGGACAAGCCAGGCTGAGGGGTGGTAGGAATTAGGTGACAGTGGGTGAATTAACTAGAATCTGAGAAACAATTCCATCTCATGAAGACGATTCTGTTTCATGAAGACAATTCTGTCTCGTGAAGACAGCGTCTCATGAAGAAAGAGCCTGACAATCTCCCAAGCACTTTCACCTTTACTGCCTCTTTGGATCCTCACTACAACCTTCGTAGGCAGGCAGAGTGAGCTGTCACAACCCTATTTTACGGGGAGAAGACTTCGTTGCAGAGAAGTTAGCAGGTTTACCTATAAACCTAGGTCTCCTGGTCCTAAGCGCTCATTCCTTAATACCACATCATCAGGACATAGCCAGGGAGATGCCTTAGATGTGGAAGGGGGTATCCAGGGTCCCATATCTGGAGCCCCAAACCCAAACCCTAAACAGGACACAGACTCCGAGCAATCCCAAGGTCATTCAGTAAACAGACCCTTCTGGAGCACTCACATGTGCCAGGCACTATCTGTCAGAAAACAAAAGCAGTCCTTTTTATTTTTCCTGAGGAAGTGTTTAATCTATCTGGGGAGGCCGAAAGGCACAATGAGAGGGAATGGGATAGGACTGTGACAGGCAGGCCCAACTGCAGGTGGAGCACAGTCTTCCGGAGGAGTAGGAAGAACTGTACAATCACTTTTTTTTTTTAATGTTTATTTAATTTTTAGCAAGGAGGGGCAGAGAAAGAGAGGGAGACACAGGATCTGAAGCAGACTCCAGGCTCTGAGCTGTCAGGACAGAGCCCAATGTGGGGCTCGAACTCACAAACAGCGAGATCAGTCGGACCCCCAACCAACTGAGCCACCCAGGATCCCCTGGAGTCACTTCTGCTCCAGACACAGGCGTGAGCCTCCGGCCCTGGGCAGCTCAGCAAGTGCTCTCATCTGTGCACCAGATGCCTCTGCACACCACTCTCTTTCCGAAAAGGATGGAAAATGGGGAAGAAAATTCACCTTCAGTGAAACTAGGAATCAGCCCAAAGCCCAAAGCCCAGTGGATGGAGAGTGATTGGGCCAAGTCAAGGGGAGAGGTGGAGAATGGCCCTGGGAAGTACACATTGTAGAGAAGTTCTAGAAAAGTCTGCACACACCATGGAAGGCCAAACCACCAGCCATCAAGTTGAGCAAGGTCAGGGGCATCCTGGAACTTTCTTGGCTCCACCTAGGACAAGGGAAACAAGCCAAATGAGAAATCTTTATAAAAAAGCTAGCCCTCAGTGAGGCCAGGTAGCAAACAGTTCTGCCACTCGGGATTGAAGACAGCTGAAGAGAAATAAATGCTAAAATGCTATCCCGAAACCCTGTGACAATGCAGGATTTTATGACGAGTAAGCAGACTTGCTGCTCACTCCGAAAATAGGAATATGGAGAATGGAAAACATGAAGTAGTGATCTATCCTCCGCAGAAGGCAGAGCAGAGTCTGTGTAAAAGTATTTCAAGGACTTGTATTTTGGGCAAACAGGTGACCAGATATTGCTGGGGTGGACAGCGGAGGAGAGGAACTTGTGCTATAAATATCTAAAAGTATGAGATGGATATAAAAACATCTTCTAAATGCACGCCCAAGCTCACAGGAAAATAAGAGAAACCTACAAGGTCTCAAAATGAAGTGGGAACAGAAAGGAGACTGAGGAGAGAGCTTTGGCCTATTCTGGAATTCTCTGCCCAGAACCTAGGAGCCCTATTTTAACAGTCCTAGATGCTGAGAGGCCCAGGGTGGAGGTTGGATGTGGGACCTTGCATGCATCCAGGATCTCTGAAGAGCTACACCCTTGGAGAAGGGTAAGCTGGGGGAAATGTCAATGTGGGAGCAGAAAGAGAGATCCGTCTCTCAAGGCACAGCTCAGGGTTGAGAAAAAGGCTCACTGGGAATTTATAAGCACAAGGCTTCCCTCCTGTAGGAGGGGTTTGAAAATACACTATCTATATGCAGGGAACTCCAAAGGGAAAATTAATTTCAAGTGCATCTCATCAAAATCACCCGAGATACCTGGCAGATGCAAAGGCAAAATGCTCAAACCCCTCAGGATTCCCGCAGTCAGCAAAATATGACTAAATCAAAATTACCAAAAACAGGGACTCCTGGGTGGTTCTGTCGGTTGAGCAACTGACTCTTGATTTCAGCTCAGGTCATGATCGCACAGTTCGTGAGATTATGCTGGCAGCAGGGAGCCTGCTTAGGATTCTCTCTCTCCCCCTCTCTCTCGGCCTTCTCCACTCTCTTTCTCTCTCACACACACACAATAAATACATAAACATGTTTTTTAAATTACCGAAAACAGGGACGCCTGGGTGGCTCAGGTGGTTGAGGATCTGAGTTCAGCCCAGGTCATGTTCTCATGACTCACGAGTTCAAGCCCCACATCAGGCTCTGCACTGACAGTGTGGAGTCTGCTTGGGATTCTCTCTCTCTCCCTCTCTCTCTGCCCCTCCCCCCTCCTTCAAAATAAACAAACTTTTTAAAAAATAACCAAAAACATAAAAAACAAATGACCAGGGAAGGATCAACAGCAACAACAAAGATTTAGAACCCAATGACTCATATATTAAAATTATCAGATACAAAATATAAAATAAGTAAAAATAGAAGACAGCACATGTCAACAAAAATACTTGTCCCAGGATGACCATGGCAGCTTTATTTATAATGGCCAACATCTGGAAAGAGCCCAAATGTTCACCCATAAGAATGGATAAACGATTGCCATATAACTCACTCAAAGAAATACTACTCAACAATAAAACAGAAATGAATTAAAGAAGGAACTACGTTAATAAATCTCAAAAACATGCTGAGAAAAAGAAAGCACATTCAGAAGTCACACGTACATACTGTATGATTCTATTATATAAAGTTCAAAAACAGATAAAACTAATCTATGGGTGATAAATACCAGAACATCTAGGGGGTAGGAGGAAAATTGACTGGAAAGATATATGGCAGAGCTTTGTGGAATTAAGGAAATATCCAGATGCTGACTAGGATAGTGGTTTCACAGGACAGACAATTGTCAAAATTCATCAAACTGTACTGTTAGGATTTGTGCATTTTATTGTATATTAGTTACATCTTTATAAAATACATACACAGACACATTTAATAAAAGAGGGAATGGAAACCATGTTCCAGCCCATTAAAAAGTGATCAAGAGTATCTGCAAAAGATTCAGAAAGAACTTCTAGAAATAAAAATACATAATCACTGAATTCAAAAACTGAACAGGTTCTGCTTCAAGCTAAGACTTATATCAGACCAAGTCATCTATTAAGAATGTTTAAAAAAGCAGAAGAGCATAGTTAGGTTTTTTTTTTTTTTATTGTTGCTGCTTTTGTTATTAAGTAGGCTTCCCCCACAGCATGGAGCCCAATGCAGGGCTTGAACTTACAACCCTGAGATCAAGACCTGAGCTGAGATCAAGAGTCAGACATTCAACCAACTGAGCCATGAGAACATAGTTGTTATTTAAAAAGATGTTTTTAAATGCTGGGGAGCGATCAAAACAGTGAGAACTTGAATCTAAGATCTCCAAGAGAAGAGACAAGGAGTGACGAGAGCCATATATTTAACTGTGCTTTTCCCTCTTAGAGTATGTGCTGAAAGTGACCAAATGAGAATATGGGACGTCGAAAAGAAGATGGCAACAGAGAAGTTGAGAAGCTAAGCCAAACTCTCGGTAGTCTTCAGGGCTGAGGAGATAAACAGTGGAGTTCAGAACTCTATAACATATCCCCAGGCTTTTAGGTTACACCCTAGCCAAGTTACACCCTAGTTGTAAGAGTGATAGCCCCCAGAGAGACCAAAACCAGTTTCAAATAAACCGAATTTCAAAATGAATTAAATCTTCACCTAGTACAACTGCCTGACTGAGGCAAAAGTCAATCATCTTTGGAGTTAGATACCATCCACAGCCTCAAATTATTTCTACAATTCTTCAAGCGCAATGTCTCTCCTTCGATGAAAAACCAGGCAAGGGCTCCAGAGAGCATCCAAAGCCAAGGAAGTAGGGTTGTAATCACTGCAATGCCTGCGTTGGGTCTTCCAGCACCCTCACCAAGCTCAAGACGGTAATGACTGCATGGGAGATGCTCTATCATGAAGGGAAAAGTTAAAGAAATAGTCACATTTCTTTACTCGGGCAGCAGCTGACTTCAGTTCACAGTTTTTCAGCTCTAGCAGAGCAAACCTCCCTGCACATCCTCAGATACGTCAGCATCTGCCAGCTGGGCTCCCTCCTCTGGAGTCTGGATCTCAAACCCAGGAGGCCCTTCCCCTGAGCTCACGGACACCAGCACCAGAGAAGCAATAAATAGCCTCTCCCCAAAGGTTGACATTTCAGAATCATGAGGCCCCTCCTCCCAGCTTGTGAGTTTCAGGAATTCTAGCCCCTTCCTTACTTTTGTTCCCTCAGCTTTAGGGAGAGCAGCCACACTTGCTCCTCTTTAACCCTGAGACTCCTGATCTGTATCACATACCATATACATTTTCAGATAAATAAATACAAGTGGTTTTTATCACTAGTGATTTTTTTATTTTTTTAAATATTTATTTATTTATTTTGAAAGAGAGAGAGAAAGCAGGAGAGGGAGAGAGAAGGAGAGAGAGATGGAGAGAAAATCCCAAGCAGGCTGTTCGCTCTCAGAACAGAGCCCAACGTGGGGCTCGATCATGACCTGAGTGAGATCATGACGTGAGACAAAATCGAAAGTCCAATGCTTAAGCGACTGAGCCATCCAGGCTCCCCAAAACCATTACAATTTTTTAAAAACAAAGCATACAATGTCCCAAACAATATAGACAAAGGGAAGTAAACAAAATGTAAATGAATCCTAATATTGCTAAGAAAGGAGAAGGAAAAGCATTGAAAATGTGGGTAAGTAGGCACGCCCAGGTGGCTGAGTTGGTTAATCATCTGACTCTTAATCTCAGCTCAGTTCTTGATCTCAGAGACATGAGTTCAAGCCCTGTATTGGGCTCCATGTGGAGCCTACTTAAAAAAAAAAAAAAAAAAAAAGAAAAAGTGGGCAAATAGAAAGCCCACAAATGATAAATAAATATAATACATAACAGTGATCATGAAGAAGAAAACTTTATGAACACTCAGCAGTTACAAAGATCATCATTTTGGATGGCAAACAAAATGCAAATATACACTACTTATAAAAGATACAATAAAAATAGGACACAGAATATTTCAAAGTAAAAAACTGAGAAACTACCATAACTGAGATATACCATGGATACATTAACTGACAGAGCTGACAGATCTCTCCACAGTAATATCCAACAAAATACAATTCAACAAAAAATATTATTACAGATAAAGAAGATCACTAGTAATAAAAATCTTCAATTCTCAGGAAGATACAATAATTCTTCACCCGTATGCAACTAACAACCTACCTTCAAAATATGTCAAGCAAAAATTGACTGAATTAATAAATGCAACATCATAGTGACATCTTTTAATGTACCTTTGCCAGTTACTGAAAAGATCAATCAGTCAAATATTAGTAAAGCCATAGACATGAACAGTGCATTAATGAGCTAGATCTAATGGACAGTTATAGGACTTTCTTCCCAATAATTTGAGAATATGCAATTCTTCTCAATTCCATGCTCAACTATTACAAAAATAGACTAGGTATTGGGGAGGCCATAGAGCAAGTCTCTATAAAGTTCAAAGAATATATATGTAACAGTTCGCATTTTCTGGTCACAATACAATTAATTCAAAAACATCAAAAGCAAACCAAAACACTTTAAAAATGCACATTACCGAACAGAGTAGCTGATATCCCCAGTGGAGCTTGAGCTCAGAGGCAAAAATAACTAGACTCCTGAGAGTTAGAACGACCGCAGAAGAAAGTCAACAAACTGAAGAAACATAGATCCACCTGAGAAAGAAATATTAAAACAGATGAACAAAGATTGTTTTCTTAAGTATGAAAAGTATAAGTAAAAAGATGTTAGTAATGCAAAACAAAACTTTGAAATGATTTTTTGAAAACAAAAAAGTATTAGATTTGATGATCAGAATGGTTGAAATAAAAACCAAAATAGAATATATAAAAGGATGGGTTCAACTGAAAAAGGTAATTGGTTACTTTGAAAATTAGATTGAGAAACTGTTCTAAAATCAAACAGGAAAAATTAAGGAGATAAAGGTTTAAATTTTTAAAAAACCTATCTACTAAGTAAATAATAATTGTAGGCCAGGGGTGCCTAGGTGGCTCAGTCAGTTAAGCATCTGACTCTTGATTTCAGCTCAGGTTATGATCTCAAGGTTCGTGAGTTCGAGCCCCATGTCAGGCTTTGTCTGTACTGACAGTGCTGAGCCTGCTTGGGATTCTCTCTCTCCCTCTCTCTCTGCCCCTTCCCCACTTGCACATGCTGTCTCTCTCACTCTCTCTGTATCAAAATAAATATTAAAAAATGACAATAATTGTAGGCCAACATCTGAAAAATAGGGTGTCCAGAAACAGCAAAGGGACAAAGAAATATTTGAATAATAGAGACAACTTTCCTATAATGAAAGAAAATGAACAAGTTTGAAGGGGTTCAAAGAGCACCAAACACTATAGTGAAGTACAAGAATATCAAAACAGGGAGAAATAAATTAACATTTGCCATTGGAGATTTTAGTATACCCCTCTCAGCAGCTGATAAATCAAGCAGACAAAAATAAACAAACACACTAAAGATTAGAACAATACAATTAATAAGTATGAGGTATCAGTGGAATGGCTCTATGCCCTCATTTGTCCAGACAGCACTAGTTAATGTCTGACTAATTTTTAATAGTGGCTCCTTTTACTCTCAAGTGTGTCACAGTTTGGATAATAAGGTATATGGTCACGCTGGCTATTGGATGTATTTAGAACTTTACACTCAGCAGAGAACATTTACAAAAACAGACCTTGTATTAGGCTATAAAAGAAAGTTCAATAGATCCATTCATTTAGTCATTCTTTCATTCAACAAATATTTTTGAGCACCTACCTTATGACTTGGCATTTTTCTAGCTTTGGGAATGCAGTCAAGATGCTGCTTGGCCACAAGTTCAATGGCAACCATTCACACTGTTCTAAACGTATTATAGTTAGGAATGTCCCATTGTCCCACACAACGACTTGGTAGTCTATCATAATGATAGGGGAAAATCTGTTATAAGATGGCCGACAGGACTGATAGGGAAATTCCAGTCTCCAACCGAAAACTTCCCTCCCTTCCCGCTTGCCTCCCGCACCAAATTACTACTAACGTGGAATTTGGAAGTAACAGACTATAAATTGCTCCCTCAGCTTACGCTGGGGGCTCAGACCTTTGGAGAGTGATCGCTGCTGAGCCCTTGTTGTGAAATAAACCTCCTGCCTTCCAAGATCTCTGAGTGCCGCTGGGTTCTTCCTCCGGGTGATCCTGACTAGGTTCAATAACAAGAACAGGCACTTGAAAGTCTTACCTTACATGCCATAGCAAGAGCCTTGGGTACATTAGTGAATAAAATAGTCAAAAGTCTTGCCCTCCTGGAGCTTATATTCTAAAAGAGACAGAAGATAAAATAAATAAGAGATGTGTTTAGTATCACAGAAGGTGGTAAGTGACATGATTAAAAATAAAGCAGACCACGGAGGCAGGATACCAGGAATCAGGGTTGAAGAAGGAGTAGTAATTTTAAATAGAATGGTCAGCAAGATAAGCCTACTAAGAAGATGACATTTGAGCAAAGCTTTAAATAAGGAAGGGAAGTTGAGCCATATGGATATCTGGGGGAAGGTATACCACAGAGTGGGAACAATCACTGCAAAGCCTGGCTGGCGTGCAAGCTTACCTTGCATATTTAAGTAAAAGCAAAAAGCTCAGTATGGCTCAGTTCAGAGAAAAAGAAGAAACCAATAAGGGAGAGGTCAGGAAGGTAAAATTAGCCAGAGGGTGTTGACTCTCATCAGCCATTGTATAGACATTGGCTTTTACCCTGAAGGAGTTGGAGCCTCTAGCAAATTTTGAACAAAGGAATGACATCATCTGACTCAAGTTTTAAAGGATCACTTAGGCTGCCTTATTCAGAATAAGTTGTAAGGTCAAATAGAAACCTACTAGGAGGCTGTAAAAACAATCTTGATAAGAGATGAAGGTAGATCAGAGTGGTTGCAGCATAGATGGTAAGAATGGTCAAATTCTGGATCTATTTTTAAGGTGGAGCCAATATAACTTCTTGACATTGAATGTGGAATGTGAGAGAAAGAAATCAAAGATGACCCCCAAGGATTTTTATCCGGGAACTAAAAGATGAAAGTTGTCATTAACTAAGATGCAGAAGACTGAAAATAAAGCATGTTTTAGGGTGGGAAAATTGTTTGGAGCATGTTAAAATGTCTACTGGACATCCAAGTAGAGATATTTGTTCAATAGTTGGATATACCAATGTGTAGTTCATGGGAGGGGTCTAGGCTAGAGATGGAAATTTGTAAGTCACCAGCATATAGATAGCATTTTAATACATGGGATTGGAAAATCATGAAAAGAGTAGTATGGAAAGAGGAGAGGTTCCAGGGCTAAGCTCTAGAGTGTTCCAACATTGAGAGGTAGAGAAGAAAAGACACTGAAGGACAGTGAGGTTGGAGGCATGTCAGAGTGTGGGGTTCTGGAAAACCAAATGGGGGGAAAAAGTATTTCAAGGGGGACACTAATCATAAGTAAGATAAAGCTAAAAATTGATCATAGGATTCACAAAGTGGTCGTTTCTTTTATTGCCTTTTTGGTGATTAGGAAAGAACAGGAAGAGAGCAATGGAAAATATGAGAATACAAAAATTCTGTTGAGCAGTTCTGCTGTTAAGGGAATCTGAAATGGAGCAGTATTAAAGGGAGAACTGAGGTCAAAAGCAGGTTTTAAAAAAACAGGAAGGGGGTGGGGAGGAACAGCTATGCTAATGAGAATGATCCTGGGAAGAGAACAAAGAGGATGTAGGAATTGGAGGAGAAATGAAGGACAACTTCAGAAGCAATGCCCTTGAGGACCTGAGGAGACAGGACAGAATGCCAAGGTTGGCCAAATTTAGGAGCCTGAGAATTAAACTAAAAGTAACAGGAAGGATGACCCAGATTAAGGGGACAGACACAGGAGGGTCAATGTGGTGGTGGGCGCTGGTGGAAGTTTCCTTCTGAGTTCTTCAACTGGCCAGAGAAATAGGAGACAAGATCTTTTGGTGTAAGAAAGTGGTGTTGCAAGTTATAGTAAGGAGCTAAAATAGAAAATGTCGCTGGGTGGAGGGGAACAAAGTACACTGTACAGTGACCCCAGGTCCCACGCCCCAGCCCTCAGGCCCCAGGTTCTAGAACCCAGCTCCCAGCTCCTAGGCCTCAGGTCCCAGCCCCCAGGTCCTAGCCCCTAGGCCCCAGCCCACAGACCCAGGCCCAGGCCCAGGAAGAGGGCACGCTCCGCGTTTGGGGGGCAGCGGAAGTTCGGGACGCCTGACCATGGGAGGGCTCTCCCTGCTGGGGCAGGTTCAAGACCCACGGCGGTGACCCTCATTGCAGAAATAACCCCCAATATCTATGACTGCTCAAATGGGGAACAGGGAGACTAACGAGAAGAAAACCTCCAAATTTAAATTAGATGCAAAACTAGTCTGGATCTACAACACAGCAGGAAATGAGAAACCTGGGGGCAGCCAGGTAAGGTTCTGTGGAGTCAGAGGGAACCTGGGGAAGGTTCTGTGCTTGGACTTCCTGTGGCAAATGGTGTAGGTCTCAGGGCAAGTGCACCCAGTGCCTGCGAAACAACGACCCTGGACTCCTCTCCCCACCCCCTCCACTCTCATTGGGCTGTGAAATGGGTACAGTAGCCATCTGGTTCCTGATGTGCAGGCCCCGAGATGGCGGTGTGCCTCTCACAGCGTCCTTGTTTATACCATTTCGTTTTGAAACAGTTTCCTATGAAAACAAAACAAAACAAAACAAAACAGTTTCCTATGTCTTTTACCAAAATCACGTGACATTTTCTTTCCCGTGTACCAGATTAAAGCTGTAGAAAACAAATAAACAGACAAAAACAAACAGACATCCAAGGATCCCAAAACTAAGACATGAATGTATATTTTGATACTTCTAAGTAGCGGATCAAATTTTGTGGAGGTCTTTTAGCTCCTTACTGCAGATGCAAAATAGAAACATGAATCAACACGAAGCAGGCTTTACTGGTTACACGGATTTTTTTTAATTTGACTTACTACTCTGTGTTTAAAAGAAAAATCAAGAGCTTAGTTGAGGTATAATTGACAGGTGAACAACTGCTCACATATAAAGTGCACAATTTTAGGGATGCCTGGGTGGCTCAGTTGGTTAAGCGTCCTACTTCAGCTCAGGCCATGAACTCATGGTTCATGAGTTCGAGTCCCACATCAGGCTCTCTGCTGACAGTTCAGAGCCTGGAGCCTGCTTCAGATTCTGTGTTTCCCTCTCTCTCTGCCCCTCCCCCACTTGTGCTGTCTCTCTCAAAAATAAACAAACATTAAGAAAAACATTTAAAAAATAAAGTGTACAATTTTATAAGCTTTAAGATATGAGACTCTCATGAAACCATCCCTACCATCAAGCTAGTGAAAATATCCAGCACTCTGAAAGGTCTCCTGTGTCCCTCTGTACTGCCTCTCGTCTGCCCTTTCCACCTTCCCCTGCCCTTCAGGCAGCCCCTCATTTACTTGCTGGCACTACAGACTAGTTTGCATTTTCTAGAATTTTTTTAGAAATAAAATCATCCAGTGTTTACTCTTAGTATCTGGCTTCTGCCACTTTGCCTAATTACTTTGAGACTCGTTTGTGTTCCTGCGTGTATCAATATTTCATTCCTCTTATGGATAAGTAAGTAGTATTTCATTGTTTGAATGCACCACATTTTATTTACCTATTGATGGATAGTTTGGTTGTTTCCAGTTTGAGGTGTTACAAAGAAACTGCCATGATATTCATTAATAATAATCATCATCATAGAAAATATGAACAAAATATTGCCTCTAACAGTGGGAGACACTGAACAGGTTATGACGCATTATGAAAACATGACAGGACTACAGTACTGAATTTAGAGGAAGGCCGATCAGCATGGTTCTGGGTATTTTTCCAGACATCTTTGGCTGCAGGAGTACACGCATAGAGAAACCAGAGAATTACAGTCAACCAAGTTCGAGTTTTGCTCTGAGAATACAGCAAAACAAAACAGGGGCAAGATACTTGAATGTATGCAAGAGAGGGTGCTGATTGGCCACTAAGTTTGGAGAAGGGCGTGAGTCAGCTAAGGTTGTTTATGCTTGTGTTTGAGTGTATATATAATAGACAGGTAATTTTTGCAATGACAATATCAGTACGTATAGTTGATAAATTCATTATTTTCCTCTTATGATTTCCATCCTCTTCTCTTCTCAACTCTCAACTTAAGAAACTCCCAGCTCACAACAAAAGAGAGAAATGAAAAAGAGAGAATAGGTGGTTTATTTGCAGGACTCTGGGGTGCTTCTGAAAGGCTAATTCAAACACAGTTGAAGTGAATAAAAATAGAAAATGAATGGTGAAGACATTCGAATGCAGGCCCACATTTAAAACAGATTCAGATGACAATAGAGTCTGCATGGAGTAACAGAAGGAGCACTGGTCCCCAGAGCAAGGAAACCCAGGTTCATGTCCCAATTCAAGTCCCAATTCATATCCCAAGCTAGTGAAAATATCCAGCACTCTGAAAGGTCTCCTGTGTCCCTCTGTACTGCCTCTTTTCTGCCCTTTCCATCTTCCCCTTGCCCTTCAGGCAGCCCCTCACTTACTTGCTGGCACTGCAGACTAGCAGGCAAGCCACCAACGTTGTTTTCCCACCTGCAAAATGGGATCATACTTGATGTGCCCACCTCACGGGGTTGTGATGATGACTGTAAGCTCGAGGAGAACAGCGCGTGTGTCTATCCCATTCCTTATGTGAAACCTTGTTCACAACGGTTGTGCAGTTCACTGTTACACACTGCTGGGCTCAGAGTAAACCCAACATATGTTGTTGGCTAAATGATGGCTCAAGCGATGGATGGGAAAGAACTTTTCTAACCTGGCAAATAGTACACAAATGTTAAAGACTAATGTTCTCTCCCTTCCCCACACTCTTCTTGCTCCAGCAATGACCCTGAAACAAGCCCACCCTTCAACCTAAAAGTTTCCCACAGGCCTCTTCAGCCAGTGGGATGTCCCAGGGATATAGTCAACCAACCCACGGTCAAGGACAACAGTGGTTCCAACATCCTCCAGCCCAGTTAAGATCTCCCAGACCATCTAAGTCAAAATACTCCCAACAGTTTTCATCTACCAGTATCTCCCAGGGCCACTCCTGGCATGGAAGCAGGTCTCAGGAATATCTAACAGCTCTAATCTCACTCCTGATCTCATCTTCCCTGGTGTCTCCAGCATCCCAGCCTAGGGCTCCCTTCCCACTCTTTCCTACTCCAGCCTGGGATTCAAATCTCATTAGGAAACCCCAATGTGGCTCCCCTAGCAGATGCTGGAGGAAGAAGCAGAACCTGGTGGGGGGAGGGGTGGCAGAGTTGAGTTAATCCTCCCCCCCCACCCCCCGCCCACGACAAGCTTGCTTTATCACCTATAAAGTAAGTGCTTTTTGCTCAGGGTTGTTGGAGGGTTAAAGGAAATCATGTAAGTACCTAGCCTAGTACCTGGCACTTTGTACCTCAGAAAATGTCAGTTCCCCTCCTCCTCTGACCCAGTACTTCCAGTTGCAGCCATGATCCCCAGAAATACATGGAAACCTTTCTCTTAATGCTCTTTCATCACTGCATGAAGGAAATTAACATCTCCCGGGCATTTCCCCCTTACCTGACCCTTCTTAGAATCACTCTGGGATGACTCCCTCTTTCACAGAGGCTCAGAGATGTCAGGTGACTTTCTCAAGGTCACACAGCTCCCACAAAGTCTTAGCTGACATTCAAACCTCATTCCCTGGAACTCCAAAGTCTACATTTTATGCTTCCCACAGCACTCTCCTTCAAAAGGATATATGTGAGTCAGAATCACAAACTGGTTGAAATTATTATATAACTTCAAGGAAAGAAAGTCATCAGGCAGGAAGGGCAGTTTACTCAGGGGGCATCTTTATCACATATTGGAATATCTTCTCCTCCAGTCTCCTTCTCTCATCTGACTTTCCCTCTCACTCCACAAGGTGGCAATAGGCAACAAAGTTAGAGGGACAGCAGCTCTGTTTAGCTGGGATCTAAGGGTCTCAATGCCTCAACCCCTCAACCTCCTTTGAGTACCTGCTAAGAAGGACACTTGCTGGTAAGGACACTGAAACACACTGGCCGGAACAAACATGAGCAGCACACCAGAAAAACCTCCTTCCACTCCGCTCACCCCCAGAAGATAAAAAGGTGGGCTCTTTCAGGGGCTTGCCTGACACTTAGTCTCTACATTACAGGTCAAGTCAGAAAAAAAAGAAGAAGGAATGAAAAGGCGGTAAGAAGACAAGAGGATGGGGGAAAAAAAGAAGACAAGAGGAGAAGGAAAAGACAAAAGAAAAGGGCAAATGAGAAAGAACAGGGCCAGGGTTAATGGGGAAGGAAAGCAAGAAGGAAAGAGAATAGAATGCTCTGAATTTGAGGACCCTACACTTCTAGCAACCGAGGCCAGAACATGTAGGAAATCAGGATCAGAGAGAGGCAGTCACTTGACTAGGGTCACACAGCATTCAGGGCAGAGTCATCATTTGGGTTGAATTGCCTTTCAGCCACTGAGCACCATGGACTCACAAAACCCATAAGGAATTCTATAGGGATCCAGGAACACAGGCTGCTAGAGTTAAAACTGACCCTAAGACTACCACTTACAGAAAGATGGAGGAGACATATTTGTCCCTTTCACCTGCTAAGTGCAGATAAAAACCCTTGACCTTAAAATAAACTTAAGAAGACTCTAAAAGTTAGACAGAAGAGGACAGACAGACAAAGGACCTCAGGACCCAAGAAACTACACAGTAGTGAGTTCTCTAAGTTTTCTTTTTTGCCTCCAGTCCGAGTTCCGGAGAAGTTGACAATCTAGAAATGCCAATAAATATAGACCATAATTTAAAAAAAAAAAAAGCAAAAAAAGCCTCTTCCCTCCCAAGAAAGGGACAGCCTAGCAAAACAGAAAACTTTTAGGCAAAAACCGCTCAGCTTCAGCCAAATATCACCAAAAAAGTTGCAACTTCACTCCCACCTTTACCAGTAAAGATCAAATGGAAAGCCTAGATTTTTACTTTTTCCAGACTGTGATAACGCACCCTCAACTCCCTTCCTGCCCCCACTCCCAACTGGTGTGATGCCAAGTGAGAAGCTGGGCTTTTCCTTCTCCCTGATCAATAACAAGCACCCCGAGCATGTGGAGGGGTCAGTAGAGACCACATGGGGCACCTGGTCTTCTTCCTCCACCAGGTGGTAGCAAAGCGCCCCTCCTTTTTTCTGCTGGGGTGCTGTTGGAGGATCAGACGGGGCCCAGTGGAGAGCTGGGACTTGTATCGCCACTCAGCAATAATGAGACTCACCACCCAAACCCCCACCCCAAGGTGTCAGTGGAACCCATGTGGGGAGCCTAATTCCCACCCACCACTGCCCAGCAGTAACAAGGAGTCTCTCTCCCCTGCAAGGATCTACTGAGGCCAGGAGGGGGACCTGCGCTTCCATCCCCACCAGGCAGGAATAGGCTATGTTCCCCCTTCTTCCACCAAAGCAGCACCAGCAAAGACCTGCTAAAATTCAAGATTTAAATGAGATCCAGACTCTCAGAACACAATACTCAAGATGCTCTAGTTTGGGGCACCTGGATGACTCAGTCCGTTAAGCATCCGACTTCGGCTCATGTCATGATCCATGATAGTGAGTGAGAGTCCCACATGGGGCTCTGTGCTGACAGCTCAGAGCCTGGAGCCTGCTTCGGATGCTGTGTCTCCTTCTCTCTCTGCCCCTCCCCTGCTCACGCTCTGTCTCTCAAAAATAAATAAGCATTAAACAAACAAACAAAGAAAAAAATACTACTCAACATCAAAGATCTCAACTTGACTGAGAAAAGACAATCAAGAGAAAACTACACCAAGACGACACAGGTGTCCAGCAGGGACTTTAAAGCAGCCAGTGTAAAAACGCAGTTTGTGCTGGAGCTGAATTAGAACCTACCTCTGCTCCTTTGCCTGAATAAGGGAACAAAACCAAAGAGGAGCTTTCAGACTGGGCAAAAAAGCTGACTTACTGAAAAGGCTACTGCTCTATTCTTTTAGTTTGCTTTTTACAATAATAGAAGGAGGTTGAGAAGGAAGTAGTGTTTTTCATCCACAAGCTAATTTTACAAATATCTGTACAAGCTAAATTGGCACCCGGAGTAATAAATGCCTTAGTCTGAAGGACTTTGAATTGATTTGGAGTTTAAAAAATAAAATAGGCAACCTATGTAAAGATGTTTCCCTTCTGGAAAAAAAATGTAAAGGATCTTTGGCCTAATCCAATCTAAACATTCTCCTGAATCACTTATCTGTGAAACCGCTACGATTAAAAAACATTGTTTCCTTAATCTGCTTTACTGCCTGAAGAGTGGTACCCCCTTTTCTCTAAAAAAGGGAAAACAATATCCAAAAGCCCAAAATTTAATACTTACTTTAATGTGGTTTTGTTTTCCTATACGTATACAATTGTAGCTTAAGACAAGTAAAAATACAAGTATATACAAACATTTTTTAAAACACAATGATTACCTGATTTTTCTTTTATACAATTAAAAATATGACAGGGGTGCCTGGGGGGCTCAGTCGGTTAAGCGTCCAACTTCAGCTCAGGTCATGATCTCCCAGTCCCTGAGTTCCTTCCATCCTCGAGATGGGCTCAGTGCTGACAGCTCAGAGCCTGGAGCCTGCTTCAGATTCTGTCTCCCTCTCTTTCTGCCCCTCCCCTGCTCATGCTCTGTCTCTCTGTCTCTGTCTCTCTCTGTCTCACTCTCTCTCAAAAATGAATAAACATTAAAATTTTTTAAATTAAAAATATGACAATTTAAGGGGCACCAAAGCATAAAATTACATTACAAATTGGAAGACTCGGGTTTACCGATTTCCATTTTCAATCCGGTTGGCCCCTTAGAAAATCTCTTTCTAGATTTCTGTCTCCTCATCTATAAAATGCAGCTAAAAATGTCCCCTGATTGGCATGAGAAAACCTCCAGGAATAATGTACATGTTCATTGTCTCGATCGTGGTAATGGTTGTGTATGTGTATATACATACGGTACATATATACATCATATATATAAACCATTATATATACATGTAATGTCAAAACATCAAGTTGTATACTTCAAATATGTGCAATCTAATGTCCATCAGTTATACCTCAACGAAGCTGGTTTGTTTTTTATTAAACAGTCTCTATTCATTGCCACGGTTTGCCAAATACTGATCCAAACAGAGAATGCTGGACTGGATGGGGGAGAGGGGTGTGGATGTTGGCCAATATGCCACACAAATGTGGCCAGGTTAAAAAGAGATCTTCAGCATTTTGCAATGCATGCTAAAAGGAACAAACCTCCTTGGGAAAATGACTGATCAAGACTGCAATCAAAATAAACCCGGAACCATCTTTATATGGGATTAAAGGCCCTGAAAAGCACAGTCCCATCCTCACACAGAATGGGACAAATATGACATGGGACACAACAGAACCTAAGAGAAGGCCCGCCACAGTCTCCTCTAGCCTCTCCTGCATGCTGTTGCTAGAATCAGCTTTCTCAGCGATCATTTTCAGACAGGCTCTCGCTCTCCCATTTCCTGTCATCTTCCATGACTTACATGCACAAATACAATACCCACCTCTTCTTCTCTCCAACTTTCTTCTCTACAGCCTGACCTAACAGACCCACTGGCTGTTCTCCGAGCACTTCCTCAGCCCTCCTCACACCACAGGGTTCCTCTTCCACCCCCTAGGCTGCCCCTCCCCCTTCTCCCCTATAATCCAAGCCCTGCCCATCCTGTTAGACCCAGCTTAATTTTACATCCTCTGCAAATCGTTTCTTGGCTTCACCACTAGATGATAATTTCTTTCCTTTCATTAAAAACCTATCTATAGAGACTATATTTCTGAACCCAAAATTGGGGCATGTGGATGTAGAGTTTTGTGCTGTTGACAGATGTGAGAGACAGTCTGGGAAACATGGCTCGAATGCTCAAAAATTGGACTTTGGAGGATGACTTGATAGTGTAAGGGGCCAGGGAACAAAATATTTGAAATGGTGAATAGATAGGGTGTCCAGGATGCATGACTGTATCTGTCATTTGGCTTTCGGCAAGAGGTACATACAGTGCATTATTAAATTCTTTTATTCAGATCATTTTTCCAAAGCTAAGCTTTAATTACCCTGGGGACAAGAACTGTGTCAATACCTAGATGTACTCCCAACAACTAGGCAGAGCCTGGCAAATTCTATAGAGCAAATGAATGGTTATGAATAAATAATTTTAAATGCATAGTCTCTATGGGAAAATTATTTTCATGCAGTGTTACCATCAGCCACACTTCCTTATCCATTCCCCAGGGAGGCAGCTCCAGAGCCATATAGTGGAGAGACAGAGTCAGAAGTTGACCTTTAGGATCTCGTGTCATTTACATCTTCCCCTAACCACTACTTTAGGGAGAGTAGGAAAAACAGCGAGGCACTGCTAGAATGTAGAATGAGGCTCTGAAACTTTACCAGCATAAGAATTCCCTGGAGAGCTTGTTAAAAATGATTCCAGGGCCCCACCCCCACAGACAGGTTTGGGGTGGTGCCTAGAAATTTGCATATCTCCCAATCTCCCAATTGAGACTGATGCTGTTGGTCTTCACACCACACCCTCAATAGCACATTGTGAAGGAAAGAGGCACTATTAAGATCTTTCTCTTCACAAAAGTGATGGTAGAACCTGAAGTCAAACTATCTTAAGCAAGAAAATGGATATGTTGGAAGGAAGCTGAAGTAGGTAACTCAACAGTGTGAGTGGAAAAGGAGTAGAAGCAGATGAAGATCTGAGAACCTCAGGGACTGAATTTGGGAACTTGATCATCATTGGAACTCCCTCTCTCTTTTTTCACTTTTATCTCTGCTTGGCATTGTTCTCTCCTACTGCCAGTTAATTGTCTTCCTATAGCAGACATGGCTGCTGGGCCTTCCAAATTCTCATTATCGGGTTCCATGTTTCAACTATTTATTGCTGTATTATAAACCATCCCAAACTTGGTGGCTCAATACAACAACAATCATTTATTTTGCTGACAAATCTATAATAATTATCACCATTATAATCTATAACTTGGGCAAGGCTCTCATCTTTATTCTTTGTGGCATCAGCTGGGTCTCAAAGGCTAGGGGTGATGACAGCTGGGATCTGGGATCATCCGAGATTACCCACTTGTCTGGTGATTGATGTTAGCAGTTGATTGAGACCTCATCTGGGGCTAGCAGCCAGAACATATATTCATAAGCTCTCCACATGGCTGCTTGGGCCTCCTCACAGCGTGATGGCTGGATTCCAAGAGCAAGTACTCAAAGAGAACCAGGTGGAAAGTGCATTATGTTTAATTACATACCCTCAGGTATCATAAAGGATTATTTCTACCATAGTCACAAGCTTACCCAGATCCAAGGAGAGGGAACATAAGCCCCACTTCCCCCAGAGAAGTGAAAAAGTCACATTGTAAGAAGAGCTGTAGTCTGGGAGACATTGTTGTGAACATCTTTGAAAATACAATCTACCACAATCCATAACCTGAGATACCAGATTCTCTTAATTACATAGGGAAAATCCCAGGGAATAATATTGACTGACCCGGCCTTTGTCAATGCTCATTCCACTGACCAATTATTGTGGCCAAAAGAATAAACTACAATGATGAGTCTAGCCTGGCTCAATCCTCACTCTGTGGCTGGCCAGAGAGAAAGCCAAATGACATATACTCACTATCAGATGAAACTTTCCAGGTTTGGGTCATTCTGGACAGCAGTCTTAACTCTAATAATCAAGAAGGGTTCACAGAGTTCAGATACCTGTATGTGAAAACATCTGGAGGGAACTGTTCTCAGAAATATGTAGATGTTACAGACTGAGAGTTTGTGCCCCAACCCCAAATTCATATGTTGAAATCTAGTCCCCAAAGGACAAGATGTTGGGTTTACCCATGATTTACATTACATTGTTGCCCCGAGAGTGACAAAATATCAATTATATGGACATATAATCTGACTTTGCAAAAAAAATCTTCCTGTCCTACCTCTTGTCCCCACCTTGAAGTTACTATTCTCCTTACTCTAAATTCCTTAATTTATATAAAGTTTGGATCACTTATTTGTTATCTTTTGTCGACTGTCTTATATTTTAGTGATCTGCCTACATTTACAGCTTACCTCCCAGTTAGATCGCAAACACTTCAAGGCAGGTGCAGGCATGATGCCCTATTAGTGTTAATGTACCCCTAGTGACTAGGATAGGAGGTCTACAGAAGCTCACATAAAAACATCCTTTGCAAGCTGGTGTTTGCAAGCACTTGATAAGCATTTTGCTAAATGTTTTCTATATGCATTATCTCATTTAATCTATACAACCTCAATCCTATACGCCAGGAATTACCTTGAGGAAACTGAAACTCAGAGGTGTTAAGTAACCCATTCAGCATCCCACATAGCTGGAACCTGTTGGAGGCAGGACCAAACCCAGGCCTGCGTGATGCCAAAGTCCCTGCTCTTAGCCGATTCAATGTAGTCTCCCACGTCCTTTGTGTTAAGGCACCATTGTTTCTTACAGGTCCTTCCTTGGGTGAGAACTGGCTGTGTAAGCACTATGCTGAACAAGTGCCCAAAAGCTATCAGCTACTTTTATTACTCAATTTTGTATTTGAAGATGCCTGTCACAATTACCATTTTACTTGTTTCTCAAAATGACCCTGTGATCATATATCAGAGGTTCTGTGGTACCACAGAAGGTGAAGACCCTGAGACTCGAGGTGTTAAGAGGCCCACGTATCCCCTGTTCAGGGCTCCTTCCACCATTTGGTCACATTTCCCTCCAGCTGGGGACATTCCTATCAGCCGGGTAGTTCAGGGCTGTCCTCAACTCTTCTCCTGTCAGACTCCCATGCTGAGGTCACAAGCATAAAAATAATACTCCATTCCCTAAAAGCAAAAGTGGATACAACTTCTTCAGCCATCAAATGCCCTCTGAAGGACAAGAGCAGCTCCCACATTTGAGCGGAAGCGCGTCCATGATGCCTCTCCTCAGCTTTCTCCTCAAAATCTCCTCATCGCCTCCTGAGGACTCCACTCCAGACTCCCAGCCTTGGAGCCCTCTTTGCACTTGCTCCTTGGAATCCAGGGCAGGAAAAGCGTGTCTTCTGATGGGGCTCTGCCAGGACCAGCCGTGTCCACATGGCTGATCAGCTCCAGACCAGGTCATTGTTCCGCTTCACCACTCTGAAACTAAAAAAAAAAAAAAGGATGTGTGAGCTTCAAACTTCTGTTTTTAATAAGGGAATTGTTTTTCAGACCAAATTTTTCCAGAGCCCATACTAAAAGAGATGAAAGTGGTAACTGTTTTTCAGACATTTTTAAATTATTCTATGTACAGAGTCAAAGGCATCACTGTCTGTTTTTTTCTTTAATTTTTTGTTTTTTTTAATTTATTTTCGAGAGAGAAAGTGAGAGAGAGAGAGAGCGAGTGTGAGTGGGGTGGGGGGACAGAGAGCGAGAGAGAGAAGGAGACAGAATCCGAAGCAGGCAGGTTCCAGGCTCTGAGCTATCAGCACAGAGCCTGATGCGAGGCTCGAACTCATAGACTTGAGAGATCATGACCTGAGCCGAAGTCGAATGCTTAACCGACTGAGCGACCCAGGTGCCCCAAGGCATCACTGTTTAAGGAACCCCTGCAGTAACCCTGGATAGCCAGGACTCTTAAACGGTTTGAAAAGCCCCTGGACCATTGAAGCCACTGAGGCCCGTCCAGCCCCACCACTGTCTGGGTTAACAAGTATGGCTTATGAAGGGCAGTGTATTCATCCTGAATTCAAATAAGGTCTTGAAAGGTGTGGAGGAGAGGTCAGCGGCATAATTTGTGTGCCTCATACATTCAGTGTGTGTTAGCACTTCCTGAAGTTGAAGGGGGAAGATGCTTACAGAGAAAACTAGATTTGCTCATACACTACTTGTTCCATGAAAAATCCCTCGGGCTCACTCCCAAAGCCCTTATGATGTGAATCCATTTAAAGCCAACAAAGACCCACCCCAAGAGGGTGCCACTCTCCCTTCCCACCTCCTCCCTGTTCCCTCCTGCCAGCTCCAGCACCACAATGTTCTTTTCTCAGAATATAAATTTAGCTCCTCGAGGACTATGAGCAAGACTCATGGCAACAGTGCTCTCTGCAGGGGGTCTGAGTCACGCAGCCTCCGGAGGGGCCTCTCTCCCCAAGCTTGCCAGCCTGGCTTCGGCCAGTCAGCGGGGTCCAGTTAAACACACCTTGAAGGGACGTCTCCTGTATTGGGCTGCTCATTCTCCCAGAGAACCCAAGCTGTGATTAAATCGACCCAGAAGATGGTCTATCCCCTGCATTTGGCTTCTCTCGCTCCAGTTGGCTTTTCTTTCCTCTTTTATGCAATTTGCTCACAGGGACATGTTATTTGGATCAGATGGTGAGAGCAGACCTACTCGGCAGTGAAACAGCATGCCTTCCTTCCCACCCTAAATTCCAAACGCTTGAAAGATTTTATGCTGAATCTGATTATTTTTGCTTTTCACTACATGCCATTTCACATTAATCTGCTCATTCCAGTATGTCCCATAAGCATATATATTTCATTTCTCTCTCCCTCTCTTAATCCTCTGGCCCCGCGGTTTTCCCAGATGGCTAGCATTTCCAAGAGGCCTGGAAAGTGGGATTTGCAGTCTTTTCTTTACACAAGGGGGGGTGAGGCTGCCATCTAGTGTCCGAAAGGGGACATGCAGTCATGAAAGAAGTCCGCTAGGTCTGCACAAGTGTTCTGTTTCTAACCTGCCAATCTCTGGGAACAGGGATGAAAGTTTGTCACACAATCAGACAAGATGTATATATTAGGGGCAAAGGAAATGGTGTGTGGATGACAAAGCACATTCCTCTGCCCTATCTTGGTGTAAAGTTACCATCCATCCCAGTTTACTTAGGACTGAAAGGGGACATAAGGCAGAAGACTGTAAGTACTAAATAAAACTGGTGAAGCTCCCAGCAAACAGAGATGAGCTAGTCAGCCTGTATGGAGAGATACAATGGCTCTGGAAATAGAAGCTATAAGACAGAGGGACCTCAGGTATCTGCCTCAGGGCAGAAGACTCAGCTCGAGAAAGAGAAGTTTTGCTTTTATAGAAGAGATTGGGCTTTGTGGGTATCAGATAGAGGAGGCTCAGCCAGGGAACAGAGAAAGTACTTGGAGCACCATCCCAAAATATCTTGGATCAAGATACAAGACTGAGCTTAGGGGATTCTCTGGGGGGCCTCCAGACTGAGGGACCTCAGAATCATCTGTCTTCTACTGGGGCAAAAGTGGGTTCTGCATCTGCCCTTACGAACTTGGACTTGCTGGCCTGGGCAGTATATTGTTTGTATAAAGCCCCAATATAGCTTCACTGCTCCAAGGAAACACATTCAGCTACACTCAAGAAGTGAACCAGAAGATGGTGCTTTATTGAGCATCTGGGAATCTCCCAGTGAGCAAGCAGACCTCAGGGTTGTTATGCACTGAATATCTGTGTCCCCACCCCCAGGTTCAAATGCGGAAGACCCAGTCCCCAGTGTGATTATATTTGGATGTGAGGGGTTTGGAAGGTGATTAGGTTTGGATAAGGTCACAAGAATGGAGCCCCTTAATGGGATTATTGCCCTTATAAGAAGAAGAAGAGACCAGCATTCACTCCTGCGCTCTCTCTCTCTCTCTCTCTCCCTCTGGCATGTGAGGACACAGCAAAGAGGCAGGTGCCTGCAAGCTAGGAAAGGGACTCTCAACAGAACCGCACCATGCTGGCTCCTGATCTCAATCTTCTCAGCCTCCAGAACTGTGAAAAATAAATGTCTGTTATTTAAGCCACCCAACCTATAGTATTCTGTTATAGCTGTCCTAGCTGACGAAGACAGAGCTCTGCCACCAACCAGCTGTGTGACACTAAGCAGGTGACCTAACTTTCTGAAGTTCCTTTCCCTCAGTGGGCTGTTGGGCACATTGGATGAAGCTTGCATAGAAAGCACTTTGAGCCTGGTGCCTAGCAACTGGCGAGGACCCGTAAACCCTGTCTATTGTTGACCTGGCAACCCAGAGCCAGTTCCCAGCCCTGAAGCCAGAGTCCTAGGGCTTCTTCCCATTCTTGAAGCAGACCCCAGATTAAGCCTACCTTGCTTTCTATTTAAAGTTGCCCACCTAGGACATATTGCCCACCTAGGACATATTGCCCACCTCCCCACCCTCCTCACCAGGACTAACTGCAGAGTAGAGATAATAATAGCTATTGTGGGGTTTAAATGAGCCAATTTACATAGAGAGCCTAGAGCAGAGCCTGACATAAGGAAAGAACATAAAAACCCTTTTATCATTATTACTGTTCTCCCACCCTCCCCTTCCTAACCTCTGTTCATCTCAACAATTGCCAGAGTCAAAGAAACAAAAGTTCAAGAAATCCCCCAAATTTCACCTATAAATCTAAGCAATGCTGAAAAGTTTCAAAGGCCTTCCTGGTTCATTTGTTCATCTATTCAACAAAGATTTGTAACCTGTGTGCCAGACATTGGGTGTGGCAGGAAGGCCACCTTGTGAATAAGACAACACAGCCCTTGCCTTCAGGGAAGCTGGACATTAAAGATGAATTAGAATGAGTTCCAACAGATAAGACCCTGGAGAGCTGTGGGATGAGGACTAGAAGAGCCTGTGTCCCAGCAGTCATATTCGACTGGACATGCAAAGGATGAGGATAGGGATGAGTTCACCTGCCAATGAGAGAGGCAAGGGAATAGGTGCAGAGAGTTCCCAGCCACGGGAGAAGGTCAGGATGGCCAACCTCAGGGACTAAGAGAAGGTGGGAAGACAGAGAGAAGCAGAATGGTGTGGGGTAATACGGCTGGGAGGGGAGGTAAGAGCTAGAACTTGTGGGACCTTAAAAGTCTTTGTAAGGATACTGGACTTTCTTCCAGGGGTAATGGAGAGCCCTGGGAGATCTGGGAGTAACTGATCAGTTTTGAATTTGGAAGGCTCACCCTTTCATTCCTAAGGTTGAAGCTGAGCAAATGTCTTCTATCCCTTTCTTTACTAATGTCTTCAAAGAAGGTACAGATCGGATGGAAACACAGGTATGAAACATGAACTGTTCAGGTAGGTAAATCTCATTCACAGAAGACTTCCAGACTAGCAGGCTTGACTTCCAAAGAGCCTATCAGGCAAGATGTCACATTTCTTCCCAGCAAGGCACCCCTGAGTGAGGGAGAGGATTGGGGTGTGAAGCTCTACCCTCAGGTCCCAGATGGTGAGGGCTGCTGGGAGCTAGCAGCAAACCAGCTGTGGGTGCCTACACATGCCTCCTTTTTCTTTTTATAGCTAATTTGATTGCTAGTTTTTACAGTTGGTCAACAAATCCAGCTCATTCTAACCCCTGGATATTTCTTAAATCTTTACCTTCAGTAACAGTTGATCTGTCATGATTTAACAAAAATGGCCTCAGTGTTTCTGGGTGTGGGTGGACAGATGGGTTGGGGTGTGACGAAGCTAGATATAAAACAGAGACCTCATTCCAGTCTTCACAAAGCATATAATCTTGTGAAGAAGGGGACAGGGAGAATGAATTCAGTAGGAGACAAGGACAGTGACAATCTCTGTACTTCATGGGTAGGGAAACTGAGGCTGAGAATGCAAGGAGCCATTTGCCCAAGAATGGGATGGAGTCAGTGCTAGGGCCAGGCCTGGAACCCACCAGACCACACTGGCCATTGCTCACACAATAGCCTCAAGAGGTGGGCCCCGTCCCTGCTGATCATAAGTCATATGCCAAATTCTTAGATATAGTCCACCGGCCACAAAGGGCCCCCACTCACTCTTTTTTTAAGTTTTATTTTTATTTATTTTGAGAGAGAGATAGAGAGCAAGCAGGGGAGGGGCAGAGAGAGAGGGAGACAGAGTCACAAGCAAGTTTCATGCTAAGAGTGCAGAGCCTGATATAGGGGCTCAAACTCACGAACTGTGAGATCACGACCTAAGCTGAAGTCAAGAGTCAGATGCTTAACTGACTGAGCCACCCAGGTGTCCCAAGCCCCCACTTCAGTCTTGCAGGCCGTCCTCTGGTCCTGCAAACAAACCAAGTCTATTCCTACCACCTCAGGATATTTACTTTTATGATTCCCTCTTACCAGAATGCTCTAATCCCCTGAATCATCTGCTCTAATCCCCTGAATCATCTGGTTTCCTCCTCCTCTGAAAGGGGCCCTAGACCGGTCCTGAAGAGACCCCCACACCCACACACACCTTGGGTCTCTCTGCTCTAGTGTCATGCCTGTCATCCTCATCATACTCAGCCACCACCTGACATGGTCCTGTTCAGTTCTTTCTCCCAGACTCTAGTGACACTAAGTGTCACTTCACCCCAGACTCTAAATTCCATGAGACTCGGATAGCGTCAGTTTCATACATGGCTGTTTTCCCAGTCAAGGGAAGAAGCCTGGCACATGGCAGGCACTCAATAGCTTCAGAAAGAGTTAATGAAAGAAATGCTTTATAAACAAATTCACATCAAGTAGACATGGAAATCAATGTTTGTAAGTAACTGAATTCAAGGCTGGTGTAGTGGAAAGAAGGCCAGATTGAGCAGTCTTAAGACATGAATTTAAGTCCTAGATGGATTTTTTTCTAGCTGTGATTGCCAATGTACTGAAAATTCTGAGTCTCAGACACGTTTGGGCCTGCAAAATAAAAAAGGCAGTAAGTATCTCAGAGGCGCCTGGGTGGTTCAACCAGTTAAGCGTCTGACTCTTGGTTTTGGCTCAGGTCATAATCTTGGGGTTTCGTAAGTTTGAGCCCCATGTTGGGCTCTGTGCTGGCAGCATGAAGCCTGCTTGGGATACTCTCTCTCTCCCTCTCTGTCTGCCCCTCCCCCACTTGTGGTGTCTGCCTCTCTCAAAATAAAGAAACTTTTTAAAAATTTTTTAAAAAAAGCAGTGTTCCACACATTGGTGTTGGCAGGGTAAAACCAGACAATGTATATTAAAATGCTTTGTAAACAGGAAAAGTGCAATTAAATGTATTATTGTAACTATGCAAAGGGAATTACTATAATATTTACTTATATAAGCACTTTCTCTGTCCTATCTAAAGTCGGCTTCAACTTAGAAAAAACTGATTTAGAGTCAACATTTCAGAAACTCATCTAGGACATAAATGGAATCATTTCTACAAATGAGGGCAGAGTATATAGATGTATCTATTCTGGAACTCTGTTGTGTTTTTTTCACACTTTGCCCACTGACAGCTGGCTTCACTTTTGAACTGTCTTTTCTATCTGTTTATTTTCTTTTTTCAAAGAAAATAGCTTTTTCCTACTTATGATGTAATACATATTCTTGTAAAAATTTTAGAAGACTCTTAAAAGTATAGAAGAAAACAAAATCACCTATAACCCTAATAATCTGGAGATAACCAAAGTAGGTATCTTGAAATATTTTCTTCCAAATCATCTTTATTTTTATTTTTTATTAAAAATTTTTTTAAATGTTTATTTAGTTTTGAGAGAGATACACACAGAGTGGGAGCGGGAGAAGGACAGAGAGAGAGGGAGACACAGAATCTGAAGCAGGCTCCAGGCTCAGAGCTGTCAGCACAGAGCCCGATGCAGGGCTTGAACTCATAAACCTTGAGATCATGACCTGAGCCGAAGTCGGACGCTTAATCGACTGAGCCACCCAGTGCCCCATTCCAAATTATTTTTAAAATTGAAGCTGCATATGACAGTTTCATATTGTACAGGGCACGGGTGCATAGGCTATGGAATAATGGCTCTGTTAAGCTGCGTGAGACCCTCATGCACAAGAGGCAGACAGAATGGTGTCGTGGGAAAAGCACAGGAAAATGAGGACCAAGAATTCCTACTACCCGGAGTGCTAGGGAGCACTCAAAATAAAATATGTGAATTGGCAGAAACACAGTGATGCACAATAAAGTATGGTCATATTAGTAGTGCTGTTCGCAGTAATGTGTGAAGAGGTGGCAGTTCAGTCTTAAAGAAAGAGAGTTTAACAAGGAAGGTTGGCTAGAGCCAGATGCGATGGGGTAGGACAGGGTAAGAAGTCTGCTCGCTGCTCTCCCTGCTAGGATCTAGCTTTGTGTAGCTGGAGAAATTTCCCATATCCGAGGCTTACCCTCTCCTTGAAAATGGTAATCAAAACTACACAAAACCAATGGAAATCAACAACCTCCAGGTCAAGCCACAACTTAAGGATAGTGATTGGAGCTCTCTGTCCCCAGCCGATTGCAGAAAGTCACACGTGGCAAATGCTGTGATGTGTCTCCCAGAGCGCCCTTCAGGAGGACAGACTTAATTCCCCAGCTACCGGGACCATTGCTGGCAGCCCCCTCCAGAGATGACCTCAATGAAGAAAACTTACCAAAAGTCACATCCCATTTCTGGTGACCCATGTCCTGTGACTGATGACGTGGGAGCCTGAAGGCCTGATCCTGTCTGCCCAACTTGGGCCGTATTCAGAAAGCCCTGCAAGGTCAGCTGAAGTTTCCATGGAGATGGGAGTCTTGACATCTCTCCAGGAAATCCTGCCTCCTTCCTTCCCCTCCATGGGTGTTGGTCACACAGCGCCCCCTACCGAACACCCCACGTGCTGCCTCCATCTCAGTCTGCTTCCCAGAGAAGCCAGCCTGTGACAGGGACCTTGCCTGCTCCCCTCCTCCCTTCTTCCCGTGCAGTCATTGCTGCGAAGCCTGGAGGTCTTCTTGAGGAAATGAAGGCCTGAGCTGACTCCAGATTTTATTCTCACGTTCTATCTTTTATTTTATTTTTTAAAAATTTTTTAAATGTGTATTTAATTTTGAGAGAGAGTTACAGAGCAGGAGTGGGGGAGGGCAGAGAGAGAGACACAGAATCAGAAGCAGGCTCCAGGCTCTGAGCTGTCAGCACAGAGCCCGATAAGGGTCTTGAAGCCACGAACTGTGAGATCATGACCTGAGCCAAAGTCGTCAGCTTAACTGACTGAGCCACCCAGGCGCCCCATCACGTCCTATCTTTTAAAAATGTCACAAGGGGCACCTGGGTGACTCAGTCAGTTATGAATCCAACTTCAGCTCAGGTCATGAGCCCATGGTTTGTGAGTTCAAACCCCACGTCCGGCTCTGTGCTGACAGCTCCCAGCCTGGAGCCTGCTTCAGAGTCTGTGTCTCCCTCTCTCTCTCTGCCTCTCCTCCACTGGTGCTCTGTCTCTGTCTCTGTCTCTGTCTCTCTCTCTCAATCTAAAATAAATAAAACATTATAAAAATTAAAAAAAAGAATTTAAAAAATGTCACAGTAGGACTTCTGCCTCCAGAAGGATGAAATAGGTGTACTTTCCCCTATCTGTCCTGCTAAATACAACTAACGCCAGATATGATATATACCACAAACAAAAGAAGACTCTGAAGGTGGAGGGAGGAAGAAAGACAGGCTAGGGACCCTGAGACACAAGGAATGACACAGTCCTGAGCCACTTGGGTTTTTCCTTTTCCATCACAGATCCCAGACTTGGAGCCGAAGAATCGGGAACTCAGAAATGACAACAAGCATGCATGAAAAACCAGCCACAAAAGCCTGCTTCCTCCAGCCACAGAACCAAGAAAAATGCAGTCTAGTAAAAGAAAAGCTTTTAGACAATAACCACTCAACTCCAGCCAGATAACACAGAAAAAAACAAAACTGTGCCCCATGTGCTGTCTCAGCAGAGGCAGCCAAGCGGGGAGCCTAGACCTCCACCCTCATCTGCAAATGGGAGAGGTGGACAGAAACTCCAGGTTCCTCCAGCTCCATAGTGCCGCAGACTATCACAGGAACTCGTTAGAATTTCAAGTCTGTGGAGGTGGCCTCTATCATCAGAGAGAAAGACGGATCATCTTTATTAACTGATGAAATTACACACAGGATGAGTCTTTCTCGTGAATGGCACAGTTATTAACCCCAGGCAGACAAGAGCAGGAACAAAATGGATATGGCGCCTCCAGTTCCTGCTGGAAGGAGGGTGGTGCAGAGATCACAACCTGCATTTACTGTCATGAACTTCTTTTTGAAACTACAAAAACTCTATAGGTTCTGTATTTAAGTAAACAGGTCTAATCAATACATAAGTCTAGGGCACGTGGGTGGCTCAGTCAGTTAAGCGTCTGACTTTGGCTCATGTCATGATCTCACTGTTCCTGGGTTCCAGCCCGGCGTCAGGCTCTGTGCTGACATCTCGGAGCCTGGAGCCTGCGTTTGATTCTGTGTCTCCCTCTCTGCCCCTCCCCCACTTGTTCATATTCTCTCTCTCTCTCTCTCTCTCTCTCTCTCAAAAATAAATAAATATTAACAAAAAATTTTTTTAAATATGTAAGTGTAAAAAGATAAACTGCATGGGGCTCCTGGGTGACTCAGTTGGTTGAGTATCCATTCTTGATTTCAGCTCGGGTCATGAGCTTACTGTTGTGAGAGTCCCATGTTGGGCGCTGCACTGACAGCATGGAGCCTACTTGGGATTCTCTCTCTCCCCCTCTCTCTGCCCCTTCCCCTCTCAAAATAAAGAAATAAACTTTAAAACAACAACAACAAAAAAACTTTTTAAAAGGTAAACTGCTTAAGGGGTATCATTGTTGACCATGATGTGTTTCTTTCCAGACCTTTCTCTCTTTTACACAAACTTATCTTTGCGCTTATACACATTTCCTCTTTTGCATTTTAAAAATTATCAATAAACCCAGAAGCTTAATGCAAAAAAATTTTCTTTTATTAGAAGACTCAGAGCTTACAAAGAAAGTTCTGCTTCACCAATGCAGGTCAACTCCCAGGAGGTAATAGCTGCACATGAATGTACAACTACCTACTTGATATTTTTATTTGTATTCCAAATAAGCAGCTCAAATCCAAGATGGGCCACTTAACTACTGGCCCAACATCGTGCTCCAGAGTTTCCCTATCACTACAGGGCCCCAGACGTCATCTCGTTGTCCAGGCTAAAATTGGGGAGTCAGCCTTGGTTTCTCTCTTTCCCTTGCACCCCATATCCAATGTATCAGGAAGTCCTACTGACTCAGTTTTCAAAATACATCCCCAATTCTGCCATATCTCATGGTGTCTCTTGCCATGGCCCTGGTGCAAGCCACCCTCTACTCTCTCCTAGATGACTGCTTTTGCTTTCTGACTGATCTCCATGCTGCCAACAATGGCCAGGTACACACTTCAAAAGAGCTTTAGAGGTGCCTGGGTGGCTCAGTCAGTTGAGCATCTGACTCCTGATTTGGCTCAGGTCATGATCTCACCGTTTGTGGGATGGAGCCCCGCATGGGGCTCCACATTGAGAGTGGAGCCTGTTTGGGGTTCTCTCTCCTTCTAAAACAATTTTGTTTTTAAAAAAAAAAGGGCTTTATTTTTTTTTAATTTATTTATTTTGAGAGAAAGAGCAGGGGAGGGGCAGAGAGAGAGAATCCCAAGGTGGCTCTGAGCTGTCAGCACAGAGCCCTACTTGGGGCTCCAACTCAGGAACCAGGAGATCAGGACCAGAGCTAAAACCAAGCTGATGGAGCCACCCAGGTAGCCCCCAAAAAGAGCTTTAAATGACTGCTCTGACTTTCCATTGCACCTGGGATAAAATCCAACCCCTTTGGCCTCCATGACCTTCCCCCCTTCCTTTCTCTCCCTAAGCCCCTCGCTCACTAGGCTACGCAGAGCTCCTTCTCCACAGTGACCTTCAATTTAATGTCCCCTCTGTCTGGGACATTCTTCTATGGAATCTTCACATGGCACTTCCTTCTCAAATGTCCCTTTTTACCCAGCCTCGAAAAGCCTTCCCACCCCTCTCCTAGATGGTGCTTAGTTTTCTTCAAGGCAGTAGAAATAATCTGCAGGTATTCAGCTATATACTTGTTCCAAGACTCTCTGACTAGAGCTCATCCCTCATGAGGGGCACGGATTTGGTCTGAGCCAGCACTGCATCCCTAGTTTCTAAAGGAGTTTGTAGTACATGGTAAGACCTTAGTAAATAGTTACTGAATAAAGAATAAAAACATACATGTGTATCTACGATTTTTAAAATAATGGTTTCATGCTATATCTACTCGTTTCAACTTGTTCTTTTCACTTAAAATATATTATGCAAACCCCATTCTATGTCCATGCGTAGAAACCCCCCCTTCTAACACAAGATGTTATACTATATTTGAACCATGATTTATCAAACCATTTCTCTCAAACACTCAGGTCATTTCCAGGTGTTTGTTTAAGTGTATAAGCATCTTCTAGGATGCAAAGTTCTGCACAAATGGGAAAATGATTAATCAGAAGCATGGCATAGCCATTAGGAGCATGGGTTCTGGAGTCATCCTGCCTGAGTGCTAATGCAGACTGCTGACGTGTCATTGCATCTTCACACATAAGAGAGTGAGCTCGCTCTCTGACCTCTTCCTGTAAGGGCACCGACCCCATTCACCAAGGCTAATGTAGGCACCACTACCACTGTTTCCTGTGTTCTGTGGGCGGATTGTTTAACCTTCCATGCCTAGTATTGCCATCTTTTTATAAGATGGGGATAATCCCAGTATCCATCCCATAGAGGAGTTGTGAGGATTACATAAACCAAAATATGCATAAAATACATAGAATATTGAGTAGTACTTTCTGTGTAAAGTACTGTCATTACTGTCGTTGTGATTTATTTGGGAGCACATAAAACATCACTTTATGAAGAACAGAGCTACCTAAATATGTCTTGATGCTTTTTTTTTGTTTACAAAAAAGGGATCACATTCTCATAAATAATAAAAATTTCTCTATTTTATCCCTTTTACCTACACCTTCTCACCCTTTATTAACTTTGTCATCTTCTTCAACTGGTGCACGTGTCACACAGTAAAATACATGTAGTCTATTCTATATTCTATGTATTCAAAAACTGGATAAAAAAGAAAACCCTAATATCTCTCAAGTTTTAGAAAATAAACACATAGTGTTGCTCTGGGGTGGGGGTGAGGGTGGCTGCCAATGTATTGAACTGCCATGTTCCATCATCAAAAGGCCATAATGATGCAAACACAGAGCTGCTTGAGGCCAAGATAAGGAAGTACAAATAGTCAATTTGCAAAGAGAAACAGAAGTAGAGACAGAATCAGCCAATCTTGGCTGCATTCAAGTTCCCTAAGGCGGGATCAAACCACCCTTCCTGTTCCTTGGTGATGTGGACCAGTACGTTTCCTTCTTATGTTTCAACTACTTCAAGCTGGATTACTGCTACTCACAACCTACCAGAGTTGACTGATACTGCTAGTTTAGCAGAAGATGCGAATTCTTCATGTGATCATCTTTTGTGTCAATTCTCAATAAAAGTTGAGTACAAACTTAAAAATGCTTTTGGCAATAAAATTTATCATTATCAGTTTTCTGATTGCTCAGGTTAAACACAGGCATTGTAAGATAGGTTTCTGAAAATGAGGACAGCGTATAAAGTGTATATCTCAGATATTTATCTGTACATATATAAATATATAGAATTATTTTATTTTACAAAAATTGATAAGACTATGCATGTAATCCCACAGCTTGCCATTTTCCATGTAATAATGTATTTTGGACACTATAATATATCAGTTCATATAGATCTGCCTGGCGTTTGGTGGCATTTTCAATGTTTATTTTGTGTTCAAAGTGTGTCCTCCTAAATGACTATCATTAGTAATGGCGATCACTAAGAGTGCATGTTATCTCATTGATGGAATTCTAGCTTAGAGTTCAGAGGGACCTCTGCTATTGACTTTTTGTGGGCAGGTAGGTTTTGAAAGAAGTTGAATGGCTCATTTTTCATCTCCATGATATAAAGCATGTCAGACTGTTGGCAGTATTTCAAGTACTCTCTCGATTCAGGGTTGAACCACACAAGAGAGTTAGCAGGCATTTGCCCGGCAGTCTGCCAGGTGACCTTACCATTCTGCAATGTGGACAGTACAGGAGAAACAGAGAAAAGCCTGCTCGCTCTGGACTTCTAGCCTCAGCTTCATAATCAAGAGTCATGAAAACAGCAACTTTCATTGAGCACTTGATAGGTGTCGGGGACACTGGCTAAGCACTTGATATTAGTTATATTCTTTAATGTTCACAAGAACACTAAAATTATCTCTATTTTTAGTAATTAAATTGAAGTTCTCACCCATGGTCAGGTGGCTAGCAAGTAGCAGTGCTGGGGTTTGACCTCAAACTAAATAATCCTAAAACCCATGCTCCTCACCATCATTTATTTTGCTCTCCAATTTGCCCCCACCTGACTTGGGACGTGTACCTATCCTTACCCCAAGACTCAGGTTTTGAGGTGTAAAAGTTTTCAGTGTTGGGAAAGCTTGTGGAAATTTTACGAACACCGTTGTTGTTGGTTTACAAGAAATTTAGGGGAGGATATTACAAGATCCTCTTGGTTGGTACAATCCGTTGCAAAAAAGACTTAGGGGTTTGTGGGCTGAGATTCTGTCCCTGACACCTCCAACAGTTGCTGAGTCAGACTTCTGAAAATAACATACGTTAGAAAGAATGTTGGTATGTGTGGTAACAAAATTAATCCTAATTATAAACAGCACCAAATCATTAGTAATAAAATTCAATATAAAATATGGCTTTAGGAAAATTGGGTGATGTATTAACTTTCCTTGGCTGCCGTAACAAATCATCACGGACCTAGTGGCTTAAAACAATACAAATTTATTAACTTACAGTTCTGGAGGTCATGAATCCAAAATGGGTCTCCTGAGGCTGAAATCCAGGTGTCGGCAGAGCTGTTTTCCTTGTGGAGGCTCTAGGAAGGATCCACTTCCTTGCCTTTTCTAACCTCCTGAGGTGCCTTCATTCCTGGCTGGAGGTCCTGCTCGCTCTGACCTCTATCATCCCATCTCCTCCTCCACCTCTGACCTTCCAACCTCTCTTTTGCAGTTTGTTATTGCTGTTATTTTTGTTAGAAAACCTAATTTATTTGTTGTGGTAAAATACACAAAACATAACATTTATCATCTTAACCATTTTTCAAGGTACATTTTAGTATTAGGAAGCATATTTACACCCTGTACCAATTAAACAACAATTCCTCCTCCTAACCCCTGGCAAGCAGAATTCTACTTTGTGTTTCTATAAATTTGGACTGCTCTAGTGTTCGCATATAACTGGAATTATACAATCCTTTTTCTTTTGTATCTGGTTTATTTTATTTAACATAATGTCTTGAAAGATGATGTCATAACATGTGGCAGAATTTATTTCCTTTTTAAGGCTCAATAATATTCTATTGTGTGTATGTACCATGTTTCATTTATCCATTCAACCACTGAAGCCTACTCAGGTTGCTTCTAGCTCTCGGCTAATTTTTTTTAGGCTCCCAGACCTAATTCCCAGTCTCCCCCTCCGCCCCCCCCCCACACAACACCAAGCAATTCTTGGACACCACCAGGTTGAATGACTACATACATATTTCTTAGAAATCACTGCATTGCACTATTGTGGATAATGCTGCTATGAACATGGGTGAACAAATGTCTCTTTGAGACCCTGCTTTCCATTATTTTCAGGTATATACCAAGAGGTGGAATTGTTGTTACATGGTAATTCTATTTTTAATTTTTTAGGAACTGCCACACTGTTTACCATAGCAGCTGTACTATTTTACATTTATACCAGCAGTGTACCGGGCTTCGTTTGTCCAAGTACTTGCCAACATCTTTTGTTTTTTGTTTTGTTTGATGGTAATGATCCTGAAGGATATGAAGTGATATCTCACTGTGGCTTTGCTTTATGTTTCTCTAATGGTTAGTGATGTTGAACATCGCCATATGCTTATTGGCCAACATACCTCTCTTTTATGAAGACCCTTGTGATGACATTGGTTCACCTGGATGGTCCAGAATAATCTCCCCATTTAAGGATCCTGAAACTAATCCCACCAGCAAAATTCCTTTTGTCATGTAAGGTCATACATTCATGGATTCTGGAGATTAGGATGTAGCCATTGTGGGGGATGGCAGGACGGGGAGGGGAGCAGCCATCATTCTGTCTACCACCAGTAACTACTATACTGCCAAAGCCAAGATAATAAAGTTGGGAGACTGAATGTTTGGTTGATGATTTCAAATACCACACAGAATCTGTGCAGTCCAATAAGATTTAGCTGAATTTTATGATCAGTGACTTTTGAGACAGCTTTTGGTAAAGTGGCAGGGCTGCAACTCAGGAGAAGTAATTAATATTTTAATTAACATTGATATTGTAACTACTAAGTTGGGATTGGACTTACATATATGTTTCTCCCTAAAGGAGCTAGTCTGTTTATTTTCTTTTAATTTAAAAAATTTTTTTTTAATATTTATTCTTTAGAGAGACAGACAGAGGACAAGTAGGGGAGGGGCAGAGAGAGAGTGGGAGACACAGAATCTGAAGCAGGCTCCAGGCTCTAAGCTGTCAGCATAGAGCCCGATGCAGGGTTTGAACCCATGAACTGTGAGATCATGACCTGAGCCAAAGTCAGGCACTCAACCGACTGAGACACCCAGGTACCCGGGAGCTAGTCGGTTTAAATTATCCAAAGTTCTCATAAATTTAGGTTAAAGTAAAAAACATGCAGTGTCCTTAACACCTCCCCCCCCCCCCCCCGCAAAACCCAAATCATGCAGTCCCAGGCTAATATGGGAGCTCTACTCTATGCAGAGCTCCAGGTCCACCTTCCTTCCAGCTGCCCGCTCCTCCATCCCTAGGGTGAAGTCCTGGTCCTGTGGTCCAGGCACAGCCATATTCCAGGCAACAGAATTTGGGGGTGGGGTGAGGGGATGAACAATATAAAGCAAGGGAAGTGATACACAAGTTATTATAAGAGGTTACTTGGGTCTAAACTAAGGTGTTGGATGTGAGGGCAGATCACTTGTATGTAGGGTGCAAACAAGAGACAGATGGTAAGTACTTGTAGCAGTTGAAGGAGCCAGGGGGACTGTGGTCTATTAACAGACCCAAGAAGGGAGTGACAACCCTAGGCCTAAGAAAATGTGTGTTGTGGGCACGTGGGTGGCTAGTCAGTTAAACGACCGACTCTTGATTTCGGCTCAGGTCATGATCTCACAATTCCTGGGTTCGAGCCCCGCATCGGGCTCTGTGCTAACAATGCAGAGCCTACTTGGGATTTTCTATCTTTCCCTCTCTCTGCCCCTCCCCTGCTCATGCTCTCACGCATGCTCTCTCTCTCTCTCTCAAAATAAATAAGTAAATAAATAAACTTAATTATAAAAAGAGGAAATACGTGTTTGTGCTGCTAAGACAAGATGTGGATTCTCTTAAAGACTGACTGAGTTTCAAGATCCAGAGTTGTTCTCCAGGCATAAGTGTCCATTGGGCTTTGGAAAGGAAAAGAAACTGTCTTTCCTCTAACTGGAGAAAGTGCTGAGAAAATAGGAAACAGAGGAGGAATCACTGAGATTGGGAAACTTTCAGGTAGCTCATCTCCAGCAGTCTTAATCTGACTCTAAATTATCTGCATGATTATCTGCAGGGAGTGACAGAGGTGGGGGGAGGTCCAAGTGTTTCAGGGCTTATTGAGCAAAGAAATTTACAAGGCTTTGGGAAGAATGAGGAGCCAATGAGAGACTTAGAGCTGGGCATGAAGACTTCTCTTGAAAGGTGGTCTTCTCTCCAAGGGCACAGCTTCAGTGTAAGAGTCCTTCAAAGCAAGACAAGGAAAATCAGAACAAAGGAGAAGTCCATGCAAGCACCAACAGAAGCGCATTCTGAAAAATCAGACCCCAGGTTTGGAGTTATAATACTGAATTACCTCTTGAAGGCATATCAGATGGTTTCAGCCAGAAAGTATAGTCAGCAGCCAGAATAATACACCAGGGCATGTTTGTGTTTGTTGAGATGCTCATGTGTCTGATTTTATGTATTGGAAGGATGTCAGAGTTAGGACATATCAAGTGATAAAGAAGGTTTTATCCTCAAATGCAAGCGGTTTAATGTTAGAGATAGGTTACTGTAATATATCATATAATGAAATAGGATAAGAAGAAAACATGATTACCTTAATAGACACTGAGAAGGTATTTGATAAAATTTCACACCCATTTTTCATTTAAAAAAAAGGAATCTTACAAACTAGCAATAAGGATTTTTTTAAGTTTATTTATTTAATCTGTGTGTGTGTGTGAGAGAGAGAGAGACCAAGCGAGAGCAGGAGAGGGGCAGAGAGAGAGGGAGAGGGCACTGTCAGCAGAGAGTCCAACATGGGGTTTGAACTCATGAACCATGAAATCATGACCTGAGCCAAAACCAAGACTCGGATGCTTAACCCACTGAGCCACAAGGCTCCCCTAAAGGAGGTTTTTGACCAAAATATTCACACATGTACACAAAGATACTTAAACTGAAATAAAAGGCAAATGAATAGAAGTAGACAAAATTATGATCGTTTGAAGACAGAATAATCTATCTAGAAAATTCAGGAAAATAAACTGTAAAATCATTATTCTTCCTACAAAATAAATAACCAAGAAGAGTGATAATATATAATAGAAGTTCCATTCACAGCAACCCCCTCTGTTAAGTTTCCTACAGCAGATGCAACAAAATACCACAGACTGGGTGGCTTGAACAACAGAAATTTATCTCTCACAGTTCTGGAGCCTGGAAGTCCAAGGTCAAGGTGTCAGCAGGTTTGGTTTCTACCGAAGCCTTGCTCCTTGGCTTGCAGGTGACCTTCTCTCTGTGTCTTCACGTGGTCTTTTCTATATGTACACACATCCCTGGTGTCCCTTTTTACGTAGTAATGTCTCTCTTTTTTAAGAAAGGCAAATGTCCACATGCTGTGCCTCATTTGGCGGTGTCTGGAGTCATGCAAGCTTGACTACCCCACGTTCTCCTATGAATGGACCTGGAGAACTTGTTTGAAGGTTCTAGCAGAGGACTGCAGCTACTTGTATATCCTTGACGGAAGAGTGGTCCTTCTCTGTCAGGGAAGGGCGTCTTCTTCCATCAAGTATGCAGCTTCAGAGAGGGACACAGACACATGGAGTGGTAAGGGAGGAAGGGGACATCTCCCTAGGCGGCCAGATCAGCCAAGTCAACCCTGGCGATCTAAGGGGTGACCAATGTCACAGGCAGACTGTGCTCACATCCCTAATCTCCTTTTATAAGGACACCAGTCAGATTGTTTTAGGGCCAACTTTAACAACCTCATTTTTAACTCAATCACCTTTCTTTAAAGGCTGGACTTCAAAATACAGTCACAGATACTCAAGAGTTAGGACTTCATCATATGAATGGAAAGGTGTAATTCATCCCATAATATCCTCAGAAAATATACAATACCTAAGTAAAGCCCTAAGAAGATATATGAACAACCAAATGGATGTTAGCGGTACCATGAAATTATACATAAAAGAATGGATAAATGGTAAACTTACCATGTTCTTAGTGAGAAATTCTCAGTATTATAAAGTAATTTATCCCAAATTTAATTACTGAACCAAAAACCCCATCAAGAAAGACTGTCTTTAAATCTCTTACCCTTTTTCATTTCTCTTCCATATTTGTTACCTTATCTTCAACTGTATATTCTTTATTTCTCGTGGGTGTGCCACCATCAGGGGGATCCATCATCTTCCACCCCAAACTGACCTTCCCAACAGCCCTATACCTGGCAACAGGAGCTCATCAGTCACCTAGGAGAAAATCTCTGGCTTATCTGCGAAAATTCTTAGTCCACCTATAAACAATCAATCAGTCCTGTGCAGCCATTTCTGTTAAAGTTAAACCTGCAACTTCCATCCCTTTCCTGCCTTACCTCACATTTGGGTTTTAACTCTGCACATCACTATCATTTAGTCTTTCTAAAATATGATTTTCATCATTCTCTTCCAAGTTTACAAATATTGTGTTTAATAGTTGTAATTTATATCCACCAGGAGACCTTGGACATGTTTGTTAATCACTGTGCTTCAGTCTACTCATCTGTAAAATGGGGATAACAGAACCAAATTCAGAGTTTTCATAAAAATTAACTGACAGCATTAATCTGAGAGCACCTAGAACAGTTAGCACTTTCTATGTATTTGTTAAATAAATAAATAAATATCTTCCCTGTTGTTTTACTCGGCACTCAAAAGTGCTCACTTTGAGAAAAACGCATTCCTGTGGGTTTAAACACTATACACCCTTTTCAAATGATTATATTCAGAAGTACTTGACAAATAGGTTATCAGTGAATACAGATGTTCCTCAGAGCAGTATATTTAATAGAAAAAGATTGAAGGATGTCTGTAGAAAAAAATGCTTAATAAAAGATGGCGAAGTCATACCATGGAAAACTGTGGATATAGACAAAGGTAAATTTGTAGACAAAAGTTGCATTGGCTTTTAGTTGCGCTGAGTAAGAGGTGCAATATGCTTTCATACACATTCGTTTCACATTTGTTTCAGGAAAAATAGAATGTACATGAAACTGTAAGCAGAGAACAGAGGTTTCTGTTATGAGGCTGTATGACCTCCCTACAATGAACATATGTTACTTTGTAATTAAAGTAAAAACCAAACAATAATGAGAAAAAAAAACCAAAAAATGTTTAAAACTTCCTTTATCTCTGGGGCGTCTGGGTGGGTCAGTCGGTTAAGCACCCGACCCTTAGTTTCAGCTCAGGTCATGATCTCACAGTTTCTTGGCTCTGCGCTGGCAGTGCAGAAGCTGCTTGGGATTCTCTTGCTCCTTCTCTCTGCCCCGTCCCCACTGGGGCGGTCTGTGCCTCTCTCAAAACAAAGAAATAAAACTTAAAAAAAAAACCACTTCCTATCTATACTTGTTTTGCCTTTGATGATCGGGTTTTTATCTGAACTGCATGAAAATACTGGTGATTTAGAGGTTGATGAGAAGTCAAATTGCTAGTATTTGCTTCAAAACCTCTATCCTACTAAAGATCGCTTTAAACACCTTGCAGATTAACCTCAAATGTTAGCCTTCATTTTCTGTCTGAGAAACAGGCATCATCAAATATTTATACTTCATCCTGAAAGTCGGACAAAGATCATTAACGTAATTACCTGGGAAATGCTAATGAAAGGAGACCCAAAGCCTTCTATCTGAAGCGTTTGTGATGGTTAGGGAAACAGCCACCCTTTTCAACAAACAAACCTCAGACTTTCAGAGGCAGACAACTTCCATGTGAAAGATTCTGAATTTTCTCATCTTCTTGATACTCACTTCCACTACCAAGAGAAAACTCAGAGAGCTGTAAATTAAGTCGGGCACACTTGAAAAATGTCGTTTTCCATAGATGTTCTTCAGGATTTCCTATATGCTGAGATTCGAAGGGTTTGGGGTAAGTAAAAGGAGTGACTAGAGGAAACAGTCTCAAGGAAATTAGTTACACGGTACGTTTTAACTATCTAGATACCTGCTTTGCCTAGAAAAACAGCCTGTTGTTTTCATTTGTCGTCTCTGGGCCTCAAAAAGCTAGGCCTTAGCCACCACCTGGTGACGCTGATGACGCGCGATGTCCTACAGCTGCCGCAATTAGAAAGGCTGAGCCTTCTCCTTTAAGAAGCTGACTCACGTGGATGCTGTGTTGTGTGCTCTCAGCTGGGAAGGAGGTGGATCCTAAGTCTCTTCACATTGGCCGCTTCCCGAGAAGGGGCAGAGTTAGCCTCTTTGATTGGCTGCACGAGTACGAGGAGTAGAGTCAGGGGCGGGGCGAGCTGCGGGAGCCAGCGCTTGGTCTGCGGCTTCTGGGAGGGGTGGGCAGAGCCGCCGAGGGGAGAGTGAGTGGGGGAGGGTGAACCAGAGAAGGGGCGGGGCCCAGCGGAAGGGGCAGGGTGCCGGGAACGGGGGCGGGGCCTAGAAATGAAGGGCGTTCTGGGCCAACCGGGAGAGCCCACTGTTCGAGGGCGGAGCTACGCCGAGTGATTGACGCTGAGGCCCAACCAGGGAGAGGCGGGGCTAAGGCCAGGGCCTGACTAAACCTGGAGACTCGGGTGGCCAAGGGGCTTCATCCCAGTTGAGCGAAGAACCGCCGGCGGCCGCGGATCTCACAGCCGCTCGGGGTGAGTGCGGTTAGCGGGGGCTGGGCTCGGAGCCTGGTGTGAGGCTGAGGAGCCCTCCGGGTCGACGGCTTCGAAGCACTCGGGAATCGGCCCGGAGCGGGGGACCCAGGCAGGAAGTGCCTCTTCCTCGCCGCGCTCCCCCTGGGGTCCCAGCGCGGCCGCCTTCGACCCCTCTGGGCGGGTCCCAGCGCCGGGGCTGCGGGTAGACGGGCTGGGCTGTTTCCTCTTTGTGAGGCCCAGGCGCGGCGGCTGCCGTCGGCCCGCCCCCGCCGCGCAGCCGGGGCGACCGGCGCGCCCGTAACAGCCGCGACCCCTCCGCTCGGCGCCCGCGCCCTCCTGCCGCAGCCTCTCCCCGGGCCAGTCCCCGCGGCGCCGCCTTGGAGGCCCTTCCGCGGGCAGTTTGGCCGGCGACCTCCCCCGCCCCGGCTGCCCCGCCCCCACGGGCCGCGTCCCCGCCGCAGTGTCGGGGGCGCGCCGGGGTTCCGCGCCGCCGCCGTCGTCCGGAGGCCTGTTCTTCTGCAGCCTCGCCGCGCCCCCAGACATGAAGTGAAGTCTGAGCTCGGCTGGGCGGGGGTCGTCTTTAAAAAGGGCCGCTGTCCCGGCCGCCCGGTACTAGCCATGGGCGGGGGGCCGCGTTGGCTTTGTGTATGCCCCGCCAGGTGACTGCCAGCCACCCAGCCCTGCAGCTCGCCGCCTGGCCCCCGGAGCGAGCGTGCGGCCCCGCCGTCCTGGAGGAGAGCGGGGTGGGACTGTTGGGCGGCAGTCTGGAGTCCGGGGTTGCGGCGGGCCGGCCAGGACCCCGCGCCGCCGCCCGCTCAGCTGTTTCCGGCCCGTGTTTGTGGTGCGGGAGGAGGCCGCGCCGCGCTCGGTCGGCCCCTCCCGATTGGCCCGCGGCGTCACGTGCCCGCAATCAGCTGGGGCCAGCTGGGGCCGCGGGCGGCTGGCGGGGCCCGGGTGGCAGCGGGTCGCGCAGTAGCCGGCTGCCCGGCGGGGGGCCGCGCCCTTCCTCCCCCCCCCCCCCGCCCCTGCAGCCGGCGGGAGGGTGGGCGTGCTCTCGCAGCCCCTTTATTCTAGACAGCTAGGTAGGACAATGAGTATTAGGAACAGCGGGAGTTGGAAAACGGAATTGCTACAAAGACCTGTTTAATCCTGACTCTTATTAATCCCGCCCTTCAAGGGAGAGGCTGGGAAGGTGTACAGCTCATTTATTTTTAAACTTTTTCTGTTTACAGGACCTTGTTGGTAATCTGAGGATTTTTATTCCAGGGCTCTTTGACAGATGGAAAACCTGAAGTAACCTCAAGCTAGCTAACCTTGTGTTTTTGGAAAATTAGCCTTGCTGGTGAAGTAACTGGGGGTAATAGAATATTAGCTCACTTTGCGTAGCCGCGCCTACAGTGTTGCAGCCGAATTCGCACACAGGTGAACCAAAATACATGAAGGGTTTCTAGGGTAAATGTTTGTGCCAGATGTGAAGTGTCTAGGTGGATTCTTTTCCTAAAAGTTTATGGCATATATGTACTGTGTTAGATAAGACGGAAATTACCAAGAACTCATGGTCTTTTCTCTAGAAGCCTGTAACTTAGTAAAAAGTCGTAAATGAAATTGAGTAACAGTACAAACAAATGTTAGTCAGATACGAAATGAATGTTATAGAAGTGGGAAAACTGGGGCAGTGAAGAAGAAAAAAAAAAAAAGAAAAACAAAAAAAACGCATAAGAGTGAAACTGGAAGCATCCTGAAGTGGATAGGTATTGCTCCCACCTAGAAAACGGGAGTCTTTGGGGGGCAAAGCGGTGAGAAGGTGGAGCTTGTGGGATTTGGCACACAGCGAACTTTCCCTATCCCATTATCTCTCTGGGTATGTGCTGGAGCACCAGGTAGAATGTACCTCCTGGGAAAGGACTGATGTCTACCTTTATCATGCCCCCACCCAGCTCAGTGCCCCGTACAGGCCTACTGGTTGACCTGTTTTTGAAGTTTATCTCTAGCAACCATCTTCTCTATGGGAGAGGGAGCGGACAGAATGTGCTGAAGTAAATTACTCTGTACAGGGGAACTCCGGAAAACTGGATTTTTAGAAAAGTAAGGTGGTAACATACATGTGGCTTCTAAATGTAATCTCTGGTTGGATCATCAAAGACTTTTCCCTAGACTTGCCTTTTGCTCTACTGAAGTGGTAGGAGAGAGAGAAAAAGGTTTAGAAACCATTAAAAGCGAAGGGAAATAAAACCAAAATTAAGTCTAAAAAATACACATATATTACATTAGACAGTTCTCTCCAATATAGGGCTAACATAGTCCTAATTACGTTCGCGAGATGTGAAAGTTAATTCTAAAGGTATGCATGAGATGTGAAGATAGTCCTAAGTACATTTGCACCAAGAATATCACTTTAGGTTTTATAGAGCCTAAATGGCGATAGAAATCATCTGCTTCTCTGGTAATCCTGTGTAGTAATGGCGGGGTAAGGTAGGAACTGAACCTTAGCTGTGACAGGAACTTGCTACTTGACACCTGAATAAGGAAACCAGAGAGTTAATTTATACTCCCATCTATCCAACAAGAGGCTTTCTTGACTCATGGCATTGCGTCACAACAAATGAGGGATCTTGAGTGTGTCTTGCCGGTGGGTGTTTTGGGGAGATTACCAACTCAGATTGTTTAGCTGACTCACTGAGTTACATGACTACTCTTATTTTCTAGTGATGACTAAACAGTAAGTATTATAGAAATATAGTAAACCTGGAAAACGTTCAACAACAACAAAGGCATTATTTGAAGGACAAGAACAAAAATAGTGAAGTTACTGTCAGTTGAAGACCTGATTCCACAACTAGAACATTGTTTGACACAGTAAAGGAAACTGATCGGATAGTGCAAGAGAATTAACAAGAGGAAAACACGTCTTTCTTTTGTCCCTGAAACCTTGGCTTGGTAAACATTTTCTACAGAAACTAATAAATTGATTTTTGGATTGAATTTCATGTATTTTCTCCCTTGTAGGTTTTGAGTAGAATTGAGGCACAAATCAGTGTGAAAATAGTTGATGAGATAGCAGCATTAAATGTTAACTATAGTAATCAACTATAAAAGTCTTTAGGTTTTGTTCCTTTGTTTTGGAGAGGGGAGAGACTGAAAACCAGAAAAACATGCTCCAGCATGTTTTCATTTTTACCAGAACTGTTGCAAAACACAGTCTCCTCTAGAAAGGCAGATTTCTTGAGCCCTTTCTGCACTGGGCTCCTACACACTCCGTTCATTCCCTGTTGGAGAGAGCCTTTGTACCTTGCGTTTGCCAGCCACATTCTGGCATCGGAAAAGCCCCTCTTACTGGCCCAGCAATAGGTGGAGTTCCAGTTTTGGGTGTTCTGTGGTCTGTGGAAATGCCTTAAGGAAATAATTGCTTTACTGAGGTAAAGTCTTATCTGTGGATGGGGGGTTTTCCCATCAGTGGATCCTTAGAGACTCAGACCAATACTTACTATTCTCTCTGGTATTTTTAGGGTTGGGTGTTATGATGCTTTCTTTGCTGAATTCAGCCTGCCAAGGTTGGATCCCAACTGGATTATTAACTACAGGGAGGGCGTGTACCTATTTTAAGACCTGGAACTCTGACACTGAGAATTTGAGATGCTTCACAAGTTTTCTAACTTCTCCTTCTCCTTGTAATTTCTGTCACCTCATCACTTAGCTTTGCAGTAATGGACAGCAGATGAAGCCAGTTCTGTTTCATATTCTGTGTTTTGATTTCTTCCTCTTTAATAGGAGAGGGAAGTGGGGTGGGAAATGTGGAAGAAGCAAGTCTAGTTTTACTGCATTTACCTTTGTTTAACATTTATGATGTGCCAGGCACTGTTCTCATAATGTATTCTCTCCATTTAATTCTCACAACTCAGAGATAGATACTGTCTCCGTTTCACAGTTGAAGAAGATCCCTTATCCAGAGTTTACACAGCTTTTAAGGGGCAGAGATAAGATGTGAACCTGGCTGTCTGACTCCAGAATTCAAATATCTGGGCCACGTTATTTAAAATCCTGGGGATGGGAGAGAAGAAGGCAGCACCTAGGTATATATTATTTATTTTTGTAATCTTTTTAGAGTTGATCTGATTATAGAAATTTAAAGAGTTTAGCTAGAAAAATTGAAGAAAAGAGGAGCAGGATAAAATTGATCTTGTCTAGTACTCCTATTGATCCTTAACCCTGAGTGCCAACTAAGTTTACTTTTTTTTTTTTTAATTGAAAATGACTATCTGCTTTCTAAATGAAAAGCCCTGTTTGCCATCTGAAGGAGTTTTTAACCGGGGTCGGCGTACTTTCTGTCAGGGGCCAGATAGTGAATATTGTGAATTTTACAAGCCATAAGGTTTCAACCATAACTATTCAAACTTTGCCATTCCAGTGAGACAGCTGTCAAGTATAAGCAAAAGTCTGTGGCTGTGTCCCAATAAAACTTTATTTATGGACGTTAAAGTTTGAATTTCACATAGTTCTCATTTGTCACAAAATAATCTTTTGATATTTTTTCTTACCATTTAAAAGTGTGAAAACCATCCTTAGCTTGTGGGTGGTACAAAAACAGGTGGTAAGCTGAATTTTTCCCCACAGGCTTTAGTTGTCTGACCCCTGTTTTTATTTTGTTTTACATTTTATTTTTTGTTATTATTATTTTTTAAATACAACTTATTGTCAAGTTGGCTAACGTACAGTGTATACAGTGTGCTCTTGGTTTTGGGGGTAGATTCCCATGACTCATTGCTTACATAAAACACCCAGTGCTCATCCCAACAAGTGCCCTCCTCAATGCCCATCACCCATTTTCCCCTCTCTCTCAGCCCCCCCCCAGTGCCCTCCCCACATCAACCCTCAGTTCTCTTTATTTAAGTCTCTCATGGGTTTGCCTCCCTCTCTGTTTGAAACTATTTTTTCCCCTTCCTTTCCCCATGGTCTTCTGTTAAGTTTCTCAAGTTCCACATATGGGTAAAATCATACAATATGTGTCTTTCTCTGACTCACTTATTTCACTTAACATAATACCCTCCAGTTCCATCCACGTTGTTGCAAATGGCAGAATGTCATTCTTTCTCATTGTCAAGTAGTATTCCATTGTATGTATAAACTACATCTACTTTATCCATTTATCAGTTGATGGACCTTGATAGCTCTTACCATGATTTGTCTATTGTTGAAAGTGCTGCTATAAATTTTGGGGTACATGTGCCCCTGTGAATCAGCACTCCTGTATCCTTTGGATAAATTCCTAGTAGTGCTATTGCTGGGTGGAAGGGTAGTTCTATTGTTAGTTTTTTGAGGAACCTTCACACTTTTCAGAGTGGCTGAACCAGTTTGCATTCCTATCAGCAGTGCAAGAGGGTTCCCATTTCTCCACATCCTCGCCAACATCCGTTGTTTCCTGAGTTGTTAATTTTAGCCACTCTGACCTGAGTGAGGTAGTATCTCAGTGTGGTTTTGATTTGTATTTCCCTGATGATGCGTGATGTTGAGCATCTTTTCATGTGTCTCTTGGCCATTTGGGTGTCGTCTTTGAAAAAGTGTCTATTCATGTCTTCTGCCCATTTCTTTACTCTGGGTCATTTGTTCGGGTGTTGAGTTTGGTTAAGTTCTTTATAGATTTTTGATACTAACCCTTTTTCTGATAAGTCATTGGCAAATATCTTCTCCCATTCCTTCGGTTGCCTTTTAGTTTTGTTGATGGTTTCCTTTGTAGTGCAGAAGCTTTTTATCTTGATGAGGTCCCAATAGTTCATTTTTGCATTTGTTTCCCTTGCCTTCAGAGATGTGTAGAGTAAGAAGTTGCTGCAGCTGAGGGCCTGACCCGTTTTTAAGGAAAGTGTGTAGCAATGAACCAGACTAAAAAACAAGACACCATATTTGATATTGATTTAAATATGTGTGTATATATAAATGTAAACAAGTGGAATTTGAATTAAAAAAAAGTAGTATTTAGCACCCCAAAATAAATACTTAGGTATAAATCTGACAAAATGTTACAAGATATGTATGAGGAAAAATACAAAACTCTGATGAATGAAATTAAGAATGAAATAAATGGAGAGACTCCATGTTCATAAATAGACTTCATGTTGTCAAGATGCCAGTTCTTCCCAACTTTAGGGTCCATGCAATCCCAATTGAAATCCCAACAAGTTCCTGTAGAATCCGTTTGTTGATATTCACACAGTTTCTGTAGGAAGGCAAAAGACTAGCCAAGACAATATTGAAGGAGAAGAATAAAGTCAGAACACTGACACTACTTGACTTTAAGACTTAGAATAAAGCTATAGTAATCAAGACAGTATGGTATTGACCAAAGAATAGACAAATAGATCAGTGTGACAGCATAGAGAGCCCAGAAATAGATCCACATAAATAACGTCAGCCGATATTTGACAGAGCAGCAAAAGCAATACAGCAGAACAAAGATAGTATTTTCAACAAATGGTGTTAAAACAACGGGACCTCCACATGCAAAAAAAATCTAGACCCAGACCTTACACCTCATTCACAAAAATTAACTCAAAATCAGTCACAGACCTAAATGTAAAGGGCAAAACTATAAAACTTGTAGAAGATAACAGGAGAAAGTCTAGATGGCATTGCGTATGGCAGTGACTTTTTAAATACAACACCAAAGGCATCCATGAAAGAAATAAATGATAAGCTGCAATTCATTAAAATTAAAAACTGCTGTACAAAAGATGTCAAGAGAGGAAGAGAATAAGCCACAGACTGGGAGAAAATACTTGCAAAAGACCTCTGATAAAGGACTTCTCCAAAACATACCAAGAACTCTTAAAAACTGAACAAAAAGAAAACAACCTGATTAAAAAATGGCAAATAGCATATGAAAAGATGCTCCATTATCGTATGTCATTAGGGAAATGCAAATTAAAACAACAGTGAGATACCATTACACACCTATTAGAATGGCCAAAATCCTGGACACTGACAATGCCAAATGCTGGCAAGGATGTGTAGAGCAATAGGAACTTTGATTCCTTGCCGGGTGTGAATGTAAAATGGAAGACATAGTGGTTTCGTACAAAACTAAACCTACCATATGATCCAGCAGTTGCACTCCTTGGTATTTATCCAAACGAGTTGAAGACTTCTATCCATACAAAAACCTGCCTTTCACACATTTTTGAAAGACAGAAATCTTGCCTTATTTTGCTGTGAACCCAAAACTGCTAAAAACAAAACTTAAATCTGACCTAAAAATAGCCATTTTTAGGAAGTTGTTTTATTGACTTGGACTCAAACTAGGAAATTACATAGTCCATATTGTCTAATAAGTTTATTGAGAGTATGTGTGAGCGGGGTGGGGAGAGAGAAAATCCCAGGCAGGCTTCGTGCTTGGAGCTGTGAGTCATGACCTGAGCCAAAATCCAGAGTAGGGCACTTAAGCGACTGGGCCACCCAGGCGCCCCCTATCACCTAATTTTTAAAATAGTTGACCTTGAACAACACAGGTTTAAACTGATGAGTCTGGTTAGACATGCATTTTTTCTTTAAATAAATACAGCACTGTCGATGCATTTTTTCATAGTTTCTTTAGTGTTCTCTATCTTTAAGAATACAGTATGTAATACGTCTAACATAGAAAAGGTGTTATTTGATGCTTATGTTATTGGCTGTGGTTTATGGTATGTTTATGTTGTCCATAGGCTTCTGGTCAACAAAAGGCTATTAATAGGTTTTAGGGAGTTAGTGGTCATATGCAGATATACGACTGTGCAAGGAGTGGGGGTGGCATCTTTAACTACCTCCCCCCATATTGTTCAAGAAAGAGTCGCTTATAATCCATTCCTGGAGATGTTTTCTTTCATGGATATTTCAAAGAGAAAAACTTTTCTTTTTTTCTCTTACAAGTTCCATAAATCCTGTAAATTTTAAAAAATTCAGTTAAAAAGGTATAGTTTCTAAACATGTGATTGCTTTACTAGGGTCTTCTATTAAAATAGAAAATGGAAATTCTAAGTAGCTAAATGTACTATTGAAGGGGAAGGAAATTACTAAACTGTGATCTACAGATCATCTATGAATTTCACTTATATTTTCAACTCGGCCCCTCAGTTTCCAGTAACTTCAGATAAAGTGATAATAGGCTGCCAATAAACAACCATGTTTGGTAGTTATTTCAACCTTTTAAGGATTTTAATAACTTGGAATTCAGAAAAGCTAATATCAAAGAGGGCTTATTAAATTATCTGGGGAATAGTACTTATTAAAAATAAATGTGTTTTGCTTGAAATGTTAAAAAGAACGCATCTTAAAGCTTTAGCTGTGATGAATTTGGCCTTAGTTTTGGTTATAAACTTGAACTTCAACACTGACAGAGACCAAAGCATGCATTTTGTTAGGGATACAGTAAGGTGTCCCTAGAGTCAACACAGAAAACATTAGTCATCTATGAAAGCAGCTCAATTTTAAGATGTTTTTTAAATATGTGACTGAAGAGATTTGGGACTCTTCTGAGTCTAAGCAAGGGACTTAGCATATCTGGGAAATATTTTGAATGTAAAACCAGAAAATCAGTGGTTGCCTGTGATTGAAGAGGGGCTTGTGGGAATTTGGGGGAGGTGATAGAAATGTTCTAAAACAGGTTTGTGGTGATATACAGTGGTGGCACAATTTTATATAAATTTACTAAAAATCATTCAGTTGTAAACTTACAGTGGCTAGATTTTATGGTATGTAATTTATGCCTTTAAAAATCTGGGGTTAATTAGCTATATTCTATTCGGTGAAACAAAAAGTTTCGAAGTTTGTGAGGGGGTGGTCTGTATGGGCTCTTAGAGATGGCTAAAGCACATGCCTTTGACAATATTTTTGTAGTGCTATCAAGTTTAGCACAAGTGTAGTGGCACCTATGAATGTATGTTGCATTTGATAATACACACTTGCTGGCCACAAGAGCTTTATCTAGAACGGATGAGAATTTGAATTAAGACATTGATGGAGAAGGAGGAAAGACCTCCAGAAGTGATTGAGGAAGTATTGTTGGTTTTACAATTTCTCAAAGAAGTTGCCAGGGTTTCTCATTTAGGAAAGTGTAATGTGAATTGACCACCAACCAAGAAAGGACATCTAGGAGGGATCAGCATGGAGGCAGGAAGAGTACATGATAAACTTGAATCTGGCAGCCCTGTGGTCACTAGAGAATGAATAGAGTCAAAAGAACTGGAGCAAGGTTTCATTCAGGCCCCAGCTTGGCCAGTGTCAGGACTTTATTTCTTTCTTTACCTAGGAAGGTGACAAATTCCTAGTTCAGAAAACTGTCAAGATTAAATGTGGTATGTAAAGTACCAAGTGCACTGTCCCATACAGTATAGACGCTAAATAATTATTAGGTGTAAGGCGGAGTTTAATATAGCCTCCAAATCCCAAGAAGCCTGATTCAGGTGTTAGGTCTTAGCTTTTTAATGCCCTTCCTCCTTAGATAATAAAGTGGCGTTCTGATTGATACCAGCCTCTTGAGAATTTGGATAGTGTGAGTCAGTAGTAGGTTGTTCCTCACCCTGCAAAGCTAAGGCTTAACACCTAGAACCTAATGGCCTCACACTGCACAGGTTTTTCTGCTTCATATTCTGCTTCGTAAAGACCTTTGACAGGGATGTTTTGCTTGTTTTTGCTAGATTCCATGGTATTCTAACTTCTCTTTTTTGGCAAATAAGAACTACATTTTACAGTTTTGTGTACATATATAGTACTCTATAAATGGAAACCACAACTAGGAATAGTGATTCTGCACAGATATTTTTGGTCTTGGTAATGAATCATATAATTGAATCCAGTAAAAATACTTGGGTAAAAGTAAAAAATAGACTGAACTTGAAGCAGGGAAGAGAAAGCATATTAAATCTCCTTACCCCATTTAGGATAAAGGGCCAGTAGCAAATGGTCACAGCTACACTGTAATTTTGAATCAAAGATAGAATGATGTCGGGGCACCTGTGTAGCTCAGTCTGTTGAGCGTCCGGCTTCGGCTTAGGTCATGATCTCACCATTCATGGGTTCAAGCCCCGCATCAGGCTCTGTGCTGACAGCTTAGAGCCTGGAGCCTATTTTCGGATTCTGTGTCTCCCTCTCTCTCTAACCCTCCCCTGCTCACGATGTCCCTCTCTATCTCTCTCTCACAAATAAATAAAACATTTTAAAAAATTAAAAAATAAAAATAAACAAAGATAGAATGATGTAGACAGAGAGTATAATTTTGAAGCCCAGTACATTTTCCACAGTAGCATTGTGTCTGCCATGGCTAATTCAAAAACCTCTAGATACTCCTGTATTATGGTTGAAATAAGTTACATTATGAATATTATATTTAAAAGGTTGAAGGAAAATTGGCTTTAAAGTAATGAATCCCAGAAGCCCAACCAGGGGGGTGAATCACTGCACAAATACTACTTGTCAGCGAAATACAGAATCCCAGCACTGTGTCTTAAGGGGTGGGACCGTAAACCTTGCTGTTGATTACTTTCTGTAGATGACCAGTATTAAGAAACATGACCCAGTTCACCTGCTCACAAGCCATTGCATGCTTTGGTTATATGAAGAGTCATAAATTTCTGTGTCTTACAGGGGAAGTAATTATGTGATGCAAAGTGGTGACTGAGCAGACAGAATGACCTCAGGGGAGTTGCAGCTACCATTCGACTCTAGTCATTGTTGCCTTATGAGAACGCGTGTCCCGTGTGCCATCTCTCCCCATTGTTTAAAAAAAAAAAAAAAAAAAAAGCTCTATCATGAGAAATCTCTCAAGTCTTAAATGGTGACCCAGCTGTTTTTTATTAATAAAAAACTGTGTGGGCCACATTTAGACATGTCCAGATATGTTTTGTAAGGGAAGGGTTGTGTGTTTTGTTCACTGCTGTATCTGTATGCCACCAGACAAGTTCAGCCTGCAGGCCTCAAATTTGCAACCTCTGACCTTTATGTAACAAATACTATGTTCTTAAGCATCTAGAAAAGGGAATGCTATTATTTTAAAGGCTGAAACAATAGTCTTACCTTCTGTTGTCATTTTGGAAAAATGTAATCAAAAGCTAAGTACTATTTTTAAAGTCGTGTCATTTTCACCCAGGGTGTATTCATTGACATGTTTGCTTAAGGTGCAGTGGTTTTCCTTTCACCAGCCACAGATTTTAATTGCACTTACCATTTGTTTTTCATTCTTCTTAAACTTCCATATCAAAATATTTAATGGAAGTCATAATGATCTTTGTGATAATGACTTTTCTGATGACCTTAGGACCGCCTAATAACTAAGGAAGTTCACAGATGTAAGGAGAAATGGAATTTTTAATTTGTAATGAAATTTCCCCCAATTTAAAATGACAGTGGATTCTTACTACAAACATAGATTGTAGATTTTTTTTTCCCCACAGTGGCAGCTATAGCAACCTGCTTGCCATTTTAAATATACGTAATACAAATATTTAAAATACAGCTGAAAGTGACACTGGGAATAAATTCTTTTTTAATGAGAGCTGTTGTGTATTCTTGACTATATCTAGATCTTTAAAAAAAAATAGTGTTTAAGGGGATTAATTGCTGTGAATTGAAGGAATCGTGCATATTCACTCTTAACTTTTGAAATCCTGAAGTGTGATTATCCTTGTTTCAGAATTTGGATTCAAAGCTTTTCTTTTTCCCCCAATGTTTCAGCACTTCTGTAATTTATTGAATCAGTGTGATTTCTTAAACATAAGTTATGTAATAATGGCTTCTCTTTCTCTTTTCTCTGTTCTTGTTTTCCTAGCTGTATGCCAGGGCGTGGAAGAATTTTGGCTTTAGTTTGGGTGAACTGCACTCCAGTCATGGTGTTCTATACTTGAAAGCTGTGTAACCTTTGATCACTTAATAACCTTGGATAATTTATGAAGTGAGGGCGATAACCTCACAGAGTTATTGCGACGATTTTGAAATAAGTAAAGCACTTAGTGTTCCACAGACTCTAGCCATCTCCCCTCCATGGTTGTAGAGGTGCCTGATGACCAGAGCCACCCCATGCTCTTGACCAAGACTTCCCTCTTCTCGTTTTCTGATCTCCCCTTGTTCTACTCTTGGAATCATCCCACTCATGCCCCACAAGTCTTTCTTCAAATTATACGTACTCAGAACATACACTTAACACTTAGGCTAAGCCTTTCTTAGGTCTCTGCCTGTGCTTCTCATTACTCAGTTTCTAATACTCCACTTTCTTCCTGTGTTTTTCATACCAACCAAAAGAGAAGTAATATTATTGTTCTGGCCTTGCCTAAGCATGTTTGCTTCCTTGGCTCACTGTTTCTAAATGGTTCTTAGCTTGGTTTGCCTGTTTATTTGTTCAGTGCATGAACCTTGGATCCTTTAGCACAGAGTCACCTATTTCCCATAATGAGTATTACTACAAAGCAGAGATCACATATATATTTTATTTATATATCTCTGTATGTATCTATAAATGGTTCTCTATGACTCCCACCAGGTAGATACCAACAATTTTTTTTAATCATAATGCTTTCTTGTGCTTTTCTATTTGCTCCTAGGTTTTTAGAACTTCAGCTATAAAAATGGGCAGAATTTTCCTTGATCATATTGGTGGTACCCGTCTGTTTTCTTGTGCAAACTGCGATACAATCCTGACCAACCGCTCAGAACTCATCTCTACTCGGTTCACAGGCGCCACTGGCAGAGCTTTTCTTTTTAACAAGGTTGGTGGGAAAACCAGTTCCATTTTGTAATGGGTTCAGTGAATATATTTGACAGCAGTACCAGAATACCCTTCAGAGTTTGGAGATACCAGAAATGAGATCTGTAATCTGCATGTTCAAATGAGTTCCCACTAGCTTACCTTAGGAAGGCATTACTAGAATGTGATTTTTTTTTTTACCATGAAAAGTTTGAAGACTGTGTTACAGTAAGAAGGGTAGTCTCCATTGCTTTAGAAAACATTCAGTGTAAGAACTTAATAGTGACTTCATGGACTGTGGAAGAAAGGGTAGAAATGCCACTACACCCATGTCACTGATTTGTCCTTACGAGGGGGGGGAATAGCTGCATGAAGCTTTCATAGCTTGACAGGGCAACTGAATGATGATCATCTGACCAAATTTCCCTTGCTCTAATTTATGCTCACCAGTCATCTTTCTGATTATGTTGTGGCTTATGGCATGCCAACGCGAAGAGCATTTCCCGATTTACAAATTAATGACTAGTCTGCCTGCTTCTCTGATTTCTGGCTTGCTTTACAATTGGTTGAGTGATTCTGCCTCCTGGAGTCTAATGTGTACTAGCAGAGTTGTATTTCCAAATCTTTTAGGCTAAGGGGCAGAACTAGTCTCAGGTGCTGCTCTTAAAAGGTCAGCTAATCTTCCCCAGTGGACACCCCTCTGTTCCGCTTAGAATTAGGCTTTTCTCTCACAGAATTGATAGTGTATACCCTTGACCTTTCTTTAGGTGAAGAGCAGGAGTTGGTACACTGTGGCAGGCCAGCTGTCTGTTTTTGTAAATAATGAAACACAACCATGCTCCTTCATTTATGTATTGCCTGTGGCTGCTCTTGGGCTACACAACCAGAGCTAAATGGTTGGAACAAAGATCATATAGCCTTCAAAGCCAGAAATAGTGACTATCTGGCCATGGACAGAAGAGTGAAGTGTAGAGGACTGTTGGATGTTCAGAATCCTTGGAAATTCTTCACACATTATTTGAACCTACTTGAAAACTGTATCGCAGTATATGATCTGTAGTTGGCTTAGTGTGTCCCTGTTGGTCTGTATATAAAATGTATTTCCAGAAACAGAAAAAACCTTTTTTATGGAATACCTTTTGCATACTAGGTTCTTTCACATCGGTAGCCTTCTTTGAACTCCTCATTGAATGGTGAATAGTTACAGCCGGTCCCAAACCAACATTTTATGGCTCCAAGTTGAGGATCTTTCACTGCAACACAGATATGTAACTAGTGTGTGTGTGAATAATGTGGCTAGGACTGGTATATAGTACAGTAATTCAGGGGTGCATTAGATGTCCAGTGCAATTTCCAGATATTTGCCTTTCCCAGCAGCTTCTAAAAATAGCCCTTGGGAAAGGTATTGTAGGTTTGACTAAAGTAACAACTGCTATTTGCTTTTCTGAAGTTGCACTTACTGCATCAACCACAGTAACCTGTGCTTTTTTGGCCGGTAACTCACATGGCTCTGCAACTTTTTGTTCCCCCATTTCTTAGGTAGTTAACCTGCAGTACAGTGAAGTTCAAGACCGGGTCATGCTCACTGGCCGCCACATGGTTCGCGACGTGAGCTGCAAGAACTGCAATAGCAAACTGGGATGGATCTATGAGTTTGCCACTGAAGACAGCCAGCGCTATAAGGAAGGCCGTGTGATCCTGGAGCGCGCCCTAGTGCGAGAGAGCGAGGGCTTTGAGGAGCACGTACCATCCGATAACTCTTGAAGAAAAAGAGCTAACTCCATCTCTTCCCAGGTCTCCTTCACTGAAAACAAAAATCTACTTACATACACTGTCACCTTAGCATCAGGGTCGGATTCATGAACTGCGGAACAAGAGGTTGTGAGAATCTAAGATGGAAACTTTCTTTCTTTCTTTCTTTGTTTTTTTTGTTTTGTTTTGTTTTTTAAATTTCAATTTTCCATCCAGCAGCAGTGTGTAGAGAGAATATTATGCAGATGCCGTTAATTTTTTTTTTCCCCTGTGTTTACATCTTGAGGCAGAATAGTCTATCTGCAGCTACACGATGGGCTATGTGAGGGAAAAAGTCTGGGCTCTTAGAGTGAAAAAGTGTGTTGTATGTAAATTTTGAAAGGAAAATGTGTCAAGAGCATGGTTTTTAAACTTATTTGGGCTTCATTTAAAAACATTTTTTTTTAAACCCAGTTATTTCACTTGATTTGCTAGCTTCAGGGAAGAGATCCGAAGTTGTGACCAGCGCTAAAGGTTCAGTGTTAGTATGGCTTGTGCTGGCCCTCGTGCCATATTCTTGTTGGAGATGAACCGTAGCACCAGAGCCCACCCATCCTTGTCAGTCTTGACCCAAAGATGTCACCAGTCCTAGTTATTTGTCACCACGTAATTGGTGTTGATTGGAAACTTTTCCTGAAATGGGGCAGAACTGCTTGGTTGTCTTTTCCATGTAACTTAAGCATAGTAATATAAATAAAGTGATAGTTGGATGTTTTTGGTCCTGTGTTGCTTTTAAAAACACCTTTTAAAAGAGCAGAGTATTTGATAAGTAATTTTCCTGGTAGCGTTTTTTTTTTTTTTTTTTTTTTTTTTTTATCTCTCTTAAGCTAAATTAACTGTGTAGAGATTACTTTGTTGAAAGCATACTGTTGAAACTCCTAGGACTGCATTTAGAAAAGAGTTGAATGGAATGCCAGTGTGCATCCATGCAGAAAGCATTTCATCTGCGTCTGTTTTCAAAGGGGAGAAATGAAGGAGCCTATCTAAAATTACTGCTTTGCAAAGTGTTTTCAGCCTATCCTCATTTTTGTGTTGATTTTGACAAATCTGTAGAACCTAATAGTTTCATCAAAGCACTAGATCTGTCATTAGCATTATTTTCTCAGATCTACCCTCAGAAGTTCAGCTATTGAAATTTAAACTGTACTTGGTCCCTTCAAGCAGAAAGGGATCAAATGTGACTCAGGGTGTTATTTTAGCCCTAAATTTACAACATTACAAAGTATTAAAATATAAATGTTTCCTTATTCAAATAATTTCTAGATATTCTAGTATTCATTTCTGGTGGAATAAATGACATTAAAATTGGCTAATTATTTAAATGTGTGAATGGATGTTTGCGTGCTCAATCTCTAGGTCTTTGTCTAGAAAGGATATTTGACTCAGCAAAATCTGTCATTCATATTAGAAGTGACTTCTGAGTACAGTTACGATTAAGTTTCTCTTCTTTGCCTTCGGGCTCTTGGTTAGAGGCATACTTCTTTGATGAAGTAGGTGTATAATACTGCATTTGAGAAAAGTGGGCACAAATGATCTTTCCTTCATCATGGAATAAATCTTCAAGCTTTAAGAACCAGCTTTCCTTCCCATCCATTTCCATACTGGCCTTGGATTATATGCACACCCCCGCTAGCCTGCCTTACCTGCAGCACTATGTGCATTTGCTGTCACAATAAAGTATATTTTGTCTTGCATTGGTGCAATACTACTTATTTTCCACTGAGTCTAGTAATCGTCTTAGTTTAAAAAAATTTAAGTTTATTTTTGAGAGAGAGAGACAGAGACAGAGCTTGGGTTGGGGGAGGGGCAGAGAGGGAGACAGAATATGAAGCAGGCTCCAGGCTCTGAGCTGTCAGCACAGAGCCCGAAGCAGGGCTCAAACTCACAAACTGCGAGATCATAACCTGATTCAAAGTTGGATGCTTAACCAACTGAGCCACCCAGATACCCCTCATCTTGTCTTAGTTTTAACGTGAACACCTATGTCATACCTTTGAGTAGCTATGCCTTTCTTCAGTTAGCAGTGATAAGGTGACATTCTGGCTCAACTTTACCTAATCTACACCAGGAGATACTGAATTTACCACTGCTAACTTCTGTGATTTGACTTTGCCTCAGGCACTGACGAACTATAGTTTAGTGTATATGAACAAATAAAATGACCTATCACTAGATTAACTTAGGCGACTGGTGGGTACTGCAATGAACAACTAGGTCCTCTATGTCTTCCTTTTAAAACCTTGTATTTGCTGGGCGCCTGGGTGGCTCAGTCAGTTGAGTGCCCAACTTCGGCTCAGGTCATGATCTCACGTTTCGTGAGTTCAAGCCCCACGTCGGGCTCTGTGCTGACAGCTCAGAGCCTGGAGCCTGTTTCAGATTCTGTGTCTCCCTCTCTCTCTGCCCCTCCCCCACTGGCACTCTTATCTTTTTCTCTCAGAAATAAATAAAACAATTAAAAAAAATCTTGTATTTGCAAAACTGACAAAAGCAACAGGGAAGATCCATTCAGATTAGATTGTTTACAGAAAAGCAAACACTGTTCACTGGAGATGAGAAAGCACTAATGGGAAGGATTTTGCTTTGGGATGAGGAAGCTGACCCAATACAGGGGAGTATACCACATAATCAGTGGGTCCCTGAGGGATGGACAGAGTAAGCTTTAATATTTGAAGACTTCAGAACCCTTTCTAAAAAAATTTTTAATGTTTATTTTTGAGAATGTGAGTGGGGGAGGAGCAGAGAGAGAGGGAGACATAATTGGAAGCTGGCTCTGGACTCCAAGCTGTCCGCACAGAGCCAGACATGCAAGATCATGACCTGAGCTGAAGTCGGACATTTAACCAACTGAGCCACCCAGGGGCCCCCAGAACCCTTCCTCTTACTTTTAGGTGACAGTGGCCAGGAGTTATTTTGATCTTAAACAACAGGAGTCCTTTTATTTAAAACCCTAAAGTGAGTATTTTTGAGGTTAAGCATTTGTTAGTGATTATTGTAATGATTTATGTTATCCTTGTGAGTGGCTACTTTGGGATTGGAGGAGAAAAATAGTAGTACCATGTTCATTTTCTAAATTTACCTGTTTGTAAAAGTCACATGGGCTGTTTCAATACAGAGGTGGCCCCAGCCCAGGCTGAATCAGTCCACAGGTAATCTTGATCTGGTAGGACTGGGAAACTACCAGTTGTAAAATATTCAAAGACATGTTTATGATGGTTGATTTCCACACTGGTTATAAAAAAATATCTCACAGTTTAAATAGATATTCACTACTGCATGCCTGTTTTAACACCAGCTTCCCACCAGGAGCCATTTAAAACCTTCTAGGGAAGGTGTGAATTGGGAGTAGAGCAAGATTAAACTGAAAAACTCCTGTTAAAGCCTAGCACTTTGCACTGACATGAAAATTATTCAAATAAAGCAGAACTAAAAGGAAAAAATAGGATGGATACCCATCTAAAATCGAGTGTGTATTGTATGGCTTCCTTGTTTTAAAATAGTGGGACTTAACAAATTGGAGCTTGTATATTACAGTGTGTATGTAAAATACAGGTTCCGAAGCACCATTAAGGATTTTGTGATCCTGGATAACACTCTACTAGGCTTGTGACATCATCTGTAATCTGACTCCTTGGGAGGCTTGTTAAACTGAATTATGCCCCCATTCCCTCTACCAATACCGGATTGGTCTCTGAGGTAGAGCCAAGAAATCCAGAGTTTTTACTCCACTGCAAACATAACCTGTCTGTGAATACATGACAATCACTATTCAAAGGGTTATTCAAACTCAAAATATAGTCGTCTCCCATTATCCGTGGTCTCACTTTCTGAGCTATTAATCACCACCTATGGTCAACCATGGTCAGGAAGCAGATGATCCTTCTGACAATGTGACCTCCATCACAATCCCCTTGTCATGGACTTCACTTCCTCTCATCAGGTTGGCATTTTATCCTCTCAGATCATCACAAGAGGAAAGGTGAGCACAGTACAATATATTTTGAGAGAAGCCACATTTGTAGAACTTATTACAGTATATTGTTAAAATTGTTCTATTGTTAATCTCTTACTGTGCCTAATTTATAAATTTTATCTTTTGTATATATAGGAAAAAAACATACTACATATAGGGTTTGGTACTATCCCAGTTACAAGCATTGACTGGGGTCTTGGATGTATTCCCTGCAGATAAGGGGGGGAGTGGCTACTGGAATGTATGGTTATAGTATGTTACCACCTGGTACAAACAGGTGTTTCTCATAAGAGGCTCACAGAAAAGTAGGAACAAGAGAAAAGGATTAATAAGATTTCCACCTGTTTAAAAACAGTGATCCTTAAAAGGAATAATACAACAGATAAACTTTTAAGGAGAGGAAAAGTCTTCCAGGAAAAAGTTTCTAAAAGATCACTAAACTTTAAAGACTCAATGCTGAGTGTCATATACTAGGTATGTGACTTTGGGAAGTATGTGACTTAACATCTTTTAGAGAGAGTGCGAGCAGAGAGGGAGAGAGAATCACAGGCAGGCTCCACACTGTCAGCGCGGTCAGATGGAGGGCTCAATCTCAGGAACCACGAGATCCTGACCTGAGCCTAAATCAAGAGTCAGACGCTTAACTGACTGAGTCACCCAAATGCCCCTGTGACTTAACCTTCGTTTTCTCAAGTATAAATTATAAACACAAGTTCTATCTCAAATGGTTCTTGTTAAAACATAGTGAAATACATGGCTTAAAAATCTGTTAAGTATTATGTAAATGTATGGAATAACTATGCTTTTTTTTCATTAATCCCTCACAATCCTTCACAATTTACGCTGTTTACTCTAAATGAAAGAATGTCCAGAATGCTTTCAAAGTTCTTGAAATCCTTCCTGGTCTTGATATGCCTTTATAACAAATTAGGGCAAGAAATCTGTTTATCAAATGTTATCATCTTGACCTTTTGCTTTTCATAGGCAAAGGAATAGACACTTTACTTTCAAAAATTGTCAACCTGTGTTCCTCCTACCATGGAACAAAAGGAAGAAAAGGTAAATGGCACATTGAATATAAGCTCAATGATAAAGTAAAGAAAGAAAAAATAAAACCTCCATTTTCCCCCCAGCCAGACAAGGTAGCTTTCGAGAAGAATACTGTAAGAATGTTCACTAATAGGTATTGACTACTTTCCAAACCTAATTTTCCTTCTCCTGTCTTGTCTTAGCCTATTTCACACTATTGCTATAATAGCATTAGTCCAACTTTTAGAGTCCTAAGATTATGACAAATATGATTTATATACCAAATCATCTCGTTTTAATCCTCTTCTGTGGATTTGCCCCAAAGATAATGAACAAGTCATCTCTTGTCCCTGGATTTAAAGCAAAGTACAAAGACCAATTCCATCTAATAATTTAGGAAACCTATCCAGAACAAAGCCCAGCTTTGAAAAAGGAGGTATTTATGTTCCTGAGGAATGGCCAGAGGCTTTCAGGGTCTGGTGCAGTTGGAGAGACCCCACTTGGTGTGCCTCTGGGTCGGGAGGTTGGCTTTGGCTGTTCCCCAGAATCTCACTCCCCTTCCATAACTGTGGAGTTACCATGGAGTGAGCTGTCAGCATCTGGCCACTGACCTTCTCAGATGACCAACACTGCCTGTAGCCCTCCCAGAGAATCCTGGGCAAAGTGGAGGCGTGAGTGTGAACATGATTCCCTTAGTGGTCTCCTTCCCTAGCTAAGCCATGTCCCTTCCCTACAGGTTCCAAGCCAACTGGAGAGTGCTCAGACGCATTTCTACAACCTGCTGATATGCCAAGAGGAATCAGAAGCTTTTCAGTCCTTTTGCTGAGTAAACCTTAGGTCCTGGGTTAAAGAAGGCTCCTTAGAAAACAAATTTCAAAGATTGAGAGGAGGCAGTATTTTCAAGGACTTGAGTAATAAGGAGTAAAACAGTTGAGTGGCCCCTGTTGAAGTTTACAGTGAAGAAAGAATATTTTTTAACAGAATATCATCTGGGACTCATGATACCAGGAAAGTGCCAGTAGATGGCATGAGTATGCCAGAAGTTCAGCCCTTAACTGCTAGTCTGACCTGTCTTTTGGAAAAGAACATCCAAAGCAGTCTTACAGTCAGCTCACCTGAACGCAAGAGGACTTTACTCCAACAGGGCAGAGTTGTTGTGGGGGTCAAAGGAAATCAGGTGTGAGAACATGCTTGGAAACTACAAGGATCATAAAAATAGTCTGGTTTCCAGTTTGGGCGTAAGTGATTTTTTTCTGTTATGTTTGTTTTAGTATCTAAAGTTTTAGCTTATGCAGCTTCAAGCAATATTTTTTCAACTATTTTTTAATATTAGCTTTTATTTTGAAAATGGCAACGTGAATCATAGAAAACTGAATGCCACAGTGTGACTTTGAGGTCAGTTAACCTCCTGAAGTCTCGCTTCCTCAACGTTAAAATACAGAAAAAAAATACTGTATGGAGACTGTGTGTGAAAATTCTTTATAAGCCATAAAGTAGTCTAAAAATAAAGTACATTGCTATAAATTGAGTGAGATTCCGTGAGTTATTTAGCATAGGCTCCTGTCGCTAGAAAGTATTTCACTCATTCCTTTATCCATTCAGCAACGTTTGAGTGCCCATTCCCCGTGTAAGACAATATGCAGCACCTGGTGCCCACTTACCAGCACCCAGATGAAGGACACTTGCAAAGCCCAGTAAAAATGCTCCGAACTACTCTGTCAATACTGACTGTATCCCTGCTGTGGGAAATGAAAGGCATCCAACATAGGGCTGCGAAGGCTTACGATGCACCTTCATTCTTCCAGGGATTGATTCGTTCCTAAGTTTGAAAAGAAGGGAACCTTCCAGATTAAATGAAAATAACAGAAACCATCTCTGCAAGTGCAACGGATTCTGAAATTGGATTGGCCTTCCATGCTAAAACAAGCTTCATCTGTCTCCCTTCCAGGAGCACCCATAAATCAGTATTTCCAGGGCACATGGCCATAAAGAAAGAACACAGCTCACATCTGACAGCCATGCCAAATAGAGGATGTCCTTGGCAGCCAAGCCTCAGGTCCTTCTTTCCACAAGAAACATCCCAGGTAAAGTGCTCTTTAAGTTGGAGGAGCGGGGGCTGGGGCGAGTTGTAAATTCACAGGCCTTCAGATTTAGACATTTTTCTGATGAGGGATCTCAAACTCAAGTGCTTTTGGATGCTGGACAGTTCATTAAGGTGAGGCCTGTGGGCCTGTGTAAGACCACGGAAGGTGGGGCGGCAGAGTGGAGTGACAGAACATACACCACTTCAAGACCATCACTTTCAACTCAGATCAAGAGAGCTGGCCAAACACAGCTTATTTTTTGAGGCCTTGGGGCTCCGGCTTACATCCCTAATCTGGCCCAGCTGCACATTTTAAACATTTGGAAATGAAGGCCAGGAGAGGTGAAAGGACTAAGCCAAGGTCTCATTGTAAGTAGCAGGGAGAAGAGTATGTTCAGGGTGAGGCATTTTAACACAACAGAGAACCCAACAGGGGTATGTTAAAGCCTGGACACTAACATTTTCACGGCAGCCTTGGGAGGCAGACTGGTGAAAAGCATGGACCCTGTAGCCAGAGTCCATGTGCCTGAATCCCAGCTCTAACACATAATAACTGTGTGCCGTTAGGCAAGTTACTTAAGCTTTCTGTGCCTTGACTCCCTCATCTCTAAAATGGTGCTGATCATAGCACTAACTGTTGTGAGGATAAAATGAGTTAATACGTGGAAACTGCTTAGACCAATGACTGGCCTGTAAGCATTACCACTTCCACGTACAAACACATGCATGCTTAGAGGTCAAGGTCATACAGCTTTACTTAGAGGTCAAAAATCTGTGCATGCACGCATGCACAAATGCACACGCAGCTGGTATGGCACTCCCTCTCACACATACTGATTTCCTGGCCTCCTCAGCCTCACATCCTCAGTGACCAACTTGGGAAGAATTGTAAAGGGAGGGGCTGGAACAGAGGCCAGAGCTGGTTGGCTTGGAGAGGCCGGGGTGGGAGTGGAGGATTCTACTTTTCAGGAGTAGGGTAGGCTTTCAGAAAAGCAAGCCCAGGAAGCAGTTTACGCACACCAGTGTTTCTCCAACTTTAGCGTGCATTAGAATCAGCTGGAGGGTGTGCTCTACCACAGAATGCTGGCTGCACTCCCATACTTTCTGAGTCAGTAGGTCTTGGGTAAAGCCTGAGAATTCGCATTTCTAACATTCCCAGGTGACGGTGACACTGAAGCTGCTGTTCCAGGGGGTGGGGGGGCTACACGATAAAAACCACTGATACACATTTTTTGTTCCAATCCTCCAAATAATCTTATGAGTTTGGCATTTTCTCCATGTTCTAGTGGAGAAAACCAAGTCCAGAGAATGTGGCTGACTTCCTCAGCATCACACCATTTGTAAGGAGTGGAACAGGGTCTTGAATCAACTTGGCCTGACTCAGAAGCCTGTGGTGTTTCTACCTCCCCATGTGGCATGAGGCATGAGCATTTACTCTCCACCAGCCACCTCGCCATGGGCCGGAGGCACAAAGACAGGGTGTCTATGATGGGCTGGAGTGTGCAGGTGGAGAAGACAGAAGGGAGACCTCTCTGAAGAAGGAAAGGCCTTCCTACTGGTTCCTATGTCTCCCTTCCCCATTCACCAACTGCCCTATCTTCTGGGTGTTCACAGCCACTAAGTCTGACCAGGTCACATCCCTGGCACCCCCTTTGTTGATTCTCCATTCCCTGCCCTCTCCAAGGCCGCGTCTGACTCTGCAAGCTCATGACCCTCAAAGCTGTAGTCATACTGAGTTTTCATCTGCCTCTGAAAGTGACCTGCTCTCTCTGGCTCACTGTGCTATGCTCAGTTTTCCCTCTGACTAGGGTACCCACCCCCTTCTTTGCCTGGAACACCCCTCCTTGTCCTAGAAGGCCCAGCAGCTCTGGCCACCCACCCCTCAATCCCACCAGTGCGAGCTGTGGTACTTCTTCTACCTTCCTGAGAGCACCATGGCTTACCTCTGTCATAACACTTGTGTACGTTGTTGGGTAATTACATATTTGTTGATCTATTTCTCCTGGACTAAATATCTAGTCTAAACCAACTTTTACCTCTAAGTCCTCAGGGGCAATTACAGTATTTGGTATAGGGTGGGGCAGGGGTCCTGAAACTTATCTGCCCATTACAATCACCTGGGCATTGGGCCCCTGGGTGGCTCAGTCAGTTAAGCGTCCGACTTTGGCTAGGTAATGATCTCACAGCTTGTGAGTTTGAGCCCCATGTCTGGGACTGTGCTGACAGCTCTGAGCCTGGAGCCTGCTTTGGATTCTGCATCTCCCTCTCTCTCTGCCCCTCCCTGCTTGTGCTCTGTATGTCTCTCTCAAAAAATAAACATTAAAAAAATGTTTTACAAAGAATCACCTGGCCATCTTTGAAAACTTCAAGCCCAGGTCACACTCCATATGAATTAAGTCACAGTCTCTGAAGGTGGGACACAGGGCATTAGTATGTTTTTCAAATATCCCCAGGTGAGCCAATGTACAGACAAGCTTGGGAGACATTGACGTCGAGTTTCAGGATGCAGGATGGTTGGATGGTTGGAAGGATGGTTGGAAGGATGGTTGGATAATCAGGTTGAGGTCTGAAAAGGAGTATACCATGCAGAGAGAAGGAGAAGACTTTTTAATAAAAAGTGGCAGCATGAACAAAAGCCCAGAGGTAACAAAGGACACAGGGGCTGATCCATGATAAAAAGGTAGCAAACAGGCAGACTAGAAGGGCCCAACTTGGTGTGCTCAGGAATTTAAACTTTGAGCTATTAGTGATTGGAAAGCATGGAAGAGTATAAGCAGAAGGGTGAGATAAACATTTTTTGGAAAACCAGTTGGCAACCGTGAGATCTTATTGGAGTGGGGAGAGGCTGGAGGCAGGAAAAAAGTGGTTTTTCTGATTCGCTCTCCTGCCAGAAACTGGCCTCTGGGGGGCTGCTGAACTTTTAGGAGAGGCTGCCCCAGTGAAGCTTGATTGTGGAAGCACTTGAGGCTACTGGGGTGAGGGCTCCCTCATCTACAGCTGCTGCTAAAACTAGGACTCAAAGCCATGACTTTCTGCCTCCAAGTGTCATAACCTTCGTACTTCAAATGATCAGCAACTCTGGGTGGGTTCTGACTCCATGTCTGGCGTGAAAGTCGTACTTGACAAATTCAAACGCAAAGACAAGTAGACCTTAAGGGACCAGTGGCCACTAACAAAACTGAACCCGCCAATTAAACAATTAGTTTTGGGGATCAAACTACAGAGAGAAACACAATAGTGAAGCCACCAGTTTTACCTTCCAGTTTTATCTCTAGTGAATCTGTCAATCAGCTTTCTGATGCTGTAGCCATTGTCATCTGGATTGGGTCCCCCTGGCTCTCCGGGGAAGCTGCTCACCCAGGAGCCACCCCATTTTACATGAAACTAGGTTTTCCTCTGGCCAGCTACCTGCTGGAGTGTCCTGTTTACGCCCTGTTCCTTCAACTAGTGATGGAGGTGGGGAAGGAGATGAGGAGGAGCTTGTGAACTGGAGTCCAAGGATCCCCATGCACTTGACCTTCTGCTTCCCCAGCTGGCCATGCTGGAGCCACTGGTAGAAAATGTCCCAAGCACCTGCAAAGGAGGACTAATCAGACCCCATGTACTTGGTCTGGTTTTCTTTTGTCATTTCTTTTCCCATCTTGCTTCATCTCGTAATTTCTCTCCCTCCCTCTCCCCTTCTCTTTCCTCTGTTTTTTCTTGTTTTTTTCTAGCTCCTGCAACCACCCTCCTCCACTCTAGCCACATCTCTCTCATTTGTCTGTTACCTTCCTGCCCCAGGGTGGCCACACTCAGATTTTTCCCTGACCAGGAGGAAAGTAGGGACAGAGCTTGCCAAACCCAGAAGCCTCTGCAGAGCTATAGCCGCCCAGAAGGGAGCATCATTTCCGATAGGCACGGAGGCACTGGGGGGACTGGCTCCCCTGGCCTTCATATTCTTCTCTCCTTTCTGTGTTTCTCTCCCTCATTACAGAGCAATGCCATGGGATGGACAGAGCATGGGCTCTGGAATCAGGCCTCTATTCCAACCCTGGCTCTGCCATTTATTGATTTGGTAACCTTGACCATGTTGTTTGCCCTCTGAGTTTCAGTTTCCTCATCTGTGCCCACGTCTTTGGTTGTTAGTTCTAAATGCTTATGGAGGCATTCCAGCACGGGGAACACACACCAAAGTCTTAAATGCTCAATCAACCACTTACAGATTGTGTGACCTAGGTACCCAACCTCCCCAAGCCCTAATTTCCTCATCTCTCCAATATGTCATAGAAGAATCAAATTTGTCAGGTTGCTGTGAGGATAAATGAGCTAACTCAGGGAAAGTACTTAACATGAAATAATTGCCAACTGTATGCTCTGGCTGTTGTTGTTATATAGTATTTATATGCTACTTAGCACATGGTAGATGCTTCCTGTAGCCAGCCTCCACAATGTCCCCAGGGAGCCTCACCTTCTGGAATTCGTACTCTCGTGTGGTCTCCTCCGGCACCGAATCACAGCCAGTGTGAATGAGTGTGAATAGGTAGAAACGCGTGGCTTGCAAGACCAAGTCAGAAAAGCCACTGCCGCTCCCAGCTTCAGCTTCTTGAATCATTTGCTCTGGGGGGGAGTCAGCCTCCCTGTATCGAGATTGTGCAAACAGCCTGTGGAAAGGCCCCCTGGGAGGGATGCTGAGGCCTCCTGCCAACAGCTAGCTCCAACTTGCCAAACACAAGTCTACCACCTGGGAAGTGGATCTCCCAGCACCTGTCAAACCGTGAGACGGCTGCAGGCCTGGCTAACATCTGATGGCAGCCTTGTGGGAGACCCAGAGCCAGAGCTGCCCAGCCAAACCAAATTCCTGGCCCGTAGAAACAGCGGGAGATAGAATAAATTATTTGTCTTAAGCCACTCATTTGTTACACAGCAACAGTTAACTAACATAGTGCTTTAAAAAAAAAAAAAAGTCTCTTCCAAGTGAGAAACAACAGATTGACATTTCCATTGCAAATTCATGCAGTCTAGCATGCGAACAGCAGGGGGCGCCATTGGACCGTTTTCTGGTCAGGCCATGCCAATCTTTTTCTCCCTCAAGCAGGGGGCGCATCCGGGTTGGGTCAAAGGAAATGCCAGACTGGACGGGAAACAAGCCAGCCCCCTCAGGCCCCTGCTCCTCGTGGGCAGAGCTGATGGTGGTCCCAGTGGAATAACCCAAGAATCAGCTCAGAGCAGGCCCCTTGCCTCTGGAACCAGGAAGCCCAGGAAGTGTGGCTCAGAGTCCTGCTTTACTGCTTTGTTATTTTTTTAATGTTTTTTTTTTTTAATAACATTTTTTAAAGTTTTTTAAAACATTTATTTATTTGAGAGAGAGTATTCCAAGCAGGTTCCACACTGTCAGTGCAGAGCCCAATGCGGGGCTCGAATTCACAAACTGTGAGATCATGAGCCAAAATCAAGACTCCAATGCCTAACCAACTGAGCCACCCAGGCGCCCCATGCCTCACTGCTTTAAAGCACATTTCCAGGCAGGCATGGGTACAACTCCTCAGTGGCTCTCCTGTTCTTGGGCTTAAAGCAGAGACCCTGGTCAGGGGGCTGTGGTTGTGAGGCACCATGTGGGAAGGGTTTTATGTCTCTTCCAAATGACCTATTTGCCACTGAGAAGATGGCTTGCTCTATCTGCTGTCTTGGTGACCTCAGCCCACCCTGTCAGCAAGCACCCTTGTGATTGCCTCCAGGTCAGCAGGTGAGGGTCTTGCTGCAGGAGGGCCACTGACATTTCCCATCTCATGCCTGAGGCTTTAGGACCCCTCAGCACATACCTATAGACCCAGGTCCAGCCTCCAGAAATGAGAACCTATCAACTGGGTCTGCCCCAACTGCAGAAGAGCTGTGGAAGCAGGGAGCGTACCTAAGGACCAGATAGCCAGCCCTAATGAGGGCCACACAGCATGCTGGAGACAGCTGGCGTCAGAGTGCAGGGCCATAGTTCCTGCTGGGAGGTGAGCAGAGTGGCTAAGCATACCTCCCTGCTCTCCTTCAGTGTTCTCCAGAAAGAATGGAGAGCCTTGGTGGCCCCATCTCCTCTGAGCCAGAGACTCAAGGTTATCAAAGGCCTTCTGAGTCCTGTTATCTCTTCCTGGCCCAGGAAAAGCCAGGCTTTCAGGGGAGAGAGAAAAGGGATAGAACACATTCTGAACACTTTATGCCATTCCTTGTTGGGGTATGAGGCCTGGGTAAGGGCTGTGGGGAGAGGTCCTCCGACGGGGTGAGAAGGTAAAGCTCAATGCATTGCGAGTTGGCTGACCCCCGGCCCCAAGAAGGATCCTTGATACTTGCTTCCTTTGCCAAGTAGAATTGGTGAGGAGGCAGGACCACACTCTAGCGGTTTGGAGAAATGTAGGGAAGGCATATTTTCTCTCTGATGTGGTGTTCTTCAGCACCACATCCACCAGCGCCTTGATCTTGGACTTCCCAGCCTCCAGAACTCTGAGGAATAAGCCCCCCAGTCTATGGTATTGTTATAACAGCCTGAATGGATGAAGACACAAGCTTATGGCTTGTTTGACAAGTCTGATTCTATAGTTACCATCATAAAGTATCCACAGCTGATCTTCTCCATCCTGGCTGTTGCACTGAGACTCTCACTTTTCCCAGATTCTGGTCCTCACAGAGAAGTCAACTCTAGTCCCTGGGAGGATCTATTGTTGGATGACCACACCTGCACTTGCCTGCCGAGTGGGTCACTTTCCCTTTGCAGACCCACTATGTTGTTGCTGTATATGTTAGTATTTGATAGGGTTAATGGTGTTCATTCCTTTTGTTTTTGAAACTTTCCTGTCACGTGGCAGGCACTCGATAAATATGTCTGTAAACAAATGCTTCAAGGAGACTTTGGTCTACATGGCATGATAAAACTACACTGATGAAAGAAATGGTGTCATAGGAATATATTCATTCAACAACTAATGATTCAGCACCTAGTGCATGTAAGGCTCTGGGCGCAGGTTGTAGACAATTCTAAAGTAAAAGAGGGGCACTTGGGTGGCTCAGTTGGTTAAACGTCAGCCTTTGGCTCGGGTCATGATCTCACCATTTGTGAGTTCAAGCCCTGCCTAGGGCTCGCTGCTGTCAGCATGGAGCCCACTTCAGATCCTCTGTCCCACTCTCTCTGCTCATCCCTTACTCGCGCTCTCTCAAAAAAGAATAAACTTTAAAAATAAAAATTTAGGGGTGCCTGGGTGGCTCAGTCAGTTAAGCGTCCGACTTCAGCTCAGGTCATGATGTCACGGTTTGTGTGTTTGAGCCCTGCGTCAGGGTCTGTGCTACCAGTGCAGAGCCTGGAGCCTGCTTCAGATTCTGTGTCTCCCTCTCTATCTGCCTCTCCCCTGCTCATGCTCTGTCTCTCTCTGTCCCTCAAAAATGAATAAACATTAAAAAAAATTTTTTTAAGTAAAGTAAAGGAGGGAGGGCCCCCTGGGTGGTGGCTCAGTGGATTGAGCGACCAACTTCAGCTCAAGTTATGATCTTACCATTCTTGGGTTCAAGCCCTGCATCGGGCTCTGCCCTGGCAGTGTGGAGCCTGCTTGGGATTCTCTCTCCTTCTCTCTCTCTGCACCTCCCCTACTCACACTCTCTTACTCTCGAAATAAATACATAAACTTAAAAAAAAATAAAGTAAAAGAGGGACCATCTCCATAGGCTACCACAAGCACAAGTACTTTAGAAAACAACCCTCATTGTTGTCCCCCACTTTCAAGGCACACAGAAGGAAGTGGAGGCCTGGGTCTACCAGCTGGATGAGGTGTGTCGAAACTGTGAAGTTCAATACATTTCTAAGTTGTTGGTTAGGTAGAAATATTCTACCTAAGTAGTGCACTGAAACCAATGAGAAGTTGGGGTGGTCCCATGTGGCCTAGGTGAGAAATTGGAGAGCTGTAAAGATCAAAGGGGGCCTTGAGGAGAAGCTCGGTGCTGATACATTAAAAAAAAAAATCCAAAAAGGAATTCTCTGGAAGATCTAGGTGAGATGGATGAATGTCTCCACCCCAGCGACACTCACCTTTCCAATCTATAGCCTAGTGGGTGTGTTCTCACCTGCAGGAGGTAAGAACTAATAAAATCAGCAGAGACTGTAAGTCCATGGTGAAGAGAATGCCCAAAGAGAAATGTGTAGAAAACCATATGGCCCCCTCTGCATGAAAGGTCTCTGCCAGAAATGTCTTCACTCCTTACAAAGAAACACACTGCTCCCAACAGGTCGGAATAGCTCTATCCATTTCTCAGCAGTCAGGAAATTGATTTTCTGTTCTCTCTTGACTTCCTCTGGACAGTGGAACTCAGTTATCAAGCTTCACTTCCTGTTCTCCTGGTAACCCTATTTGGTGAAATTAGAATTAGGACTTTAATTCAATGTAGTGCAAAACCCAATGAGATTAGCTTTATGGTTTCAAGACCTCTGCTAGGAAACAGAATCTCGCGTTCTCTATTCCTCTTCCAAAAATTGACAGGCATCTAAGGCGGGGGGCACCCCAGCCTGGGGGTTGGTGTCACTCTTGCGGGTTCTGTGCCCCATTTTGCCTAGACTGTTGTGACTTTGAACTCTTTCAGTGCTTGATATCTACCAACCTATTCTGTGAATCTCGGCTGGTACCCATCTTCAAAACAAAAGTGACTATTAGATTTCTTTTCCATGCTGCATAAAAATAAGGTGGCAAGCAGCCAAAACACAAGTAGCTGACATTCTTCAGGCAACTCCCAAGTGGGACTGGGACACAGTTTACATGTAGCACTTCATGTGATCCTTACCTGTGGCTGGCTTTGTGGGTGAATGACCAACTCATGCAGTCCAGAGATCCCCACTCTCAGAAGGGCCCCCACACTTGATTTACTGCCCTGTTGTTGTTGTCTTGAAAGTTTTAACAACTTTGGAGTGAGGGACCCTGCATTTTCATTTTGCACTGTATCCTGAAAATTTTACCCAGTTCTACCCTCACTAGAACTCCACTGTGTGGTTGGTATTGTTGATCCCACTTTTAGAATGGGAAACAAATGTTCTGAGTGGGTTCAGTAACTCACCCCAGGTCATACAGATAGAAAATGGCAGATCTGGGATTTGAAGCGAGGACCCAGCTACCAACCCCACATCCACGTTCTGTTGACTCTGTGATGGCTTATTCCTATCTATTTCATGTCAGTCCACCCCTCCGAATTAGGATATTAATTCTGGACACTGTAGAGGCCACTTTGAGGTAAACAGGCTTGAGCAATTAATGTAGAAAGGGCCCTGAATACAGATAGGCACATCAGGTGACCCACTTCAAAATATCCGTAGGTCCTAACTGACCAGTGAGTTACTTACAACAAGGCACAGTTACCAAAAAAGGGAAGATTCCATACTTGGCCATAACTCCTTATCTTCCCCTTTTAAAAACAGCCCCCCCCCCCCAGCCTCTCCTTTGTAGTCCTGCCCCCTGCTCTCTTGGGGTGTATTCAATAAACTTCTATCTCCTTTGTTCTGCCTCTGGTGAATTCTCCAGCTCCTACGTACCCCTACATATGGAGGCCCCCATCCGATTGAGAGACACCCCATTTAGACACCACAGACACTACAGGTTAGAGTGCATTAGTAGGAGGGTTTTTTCCCTTTATCATCACAACTGCTTTAGATCTCCAAATAATTCTCTATTGTAGTATTTATTTTCTGACAAAATGGTTTCCAGCAAAATGCAACAAATTTTGTCTTTGAAGCCTAAGCAATCTTTTCAGCCTGATACACTTTTAAAATGGCATTACAGACGCTGACATGAAGAACATTTACCCTATAACAAAATTACATTTCTTTCTAAGATGTAGTGATTTAATAATTAAAGCAATATCCATGAAATATAAATACAAGGTATTCATAAATAAATTAAATTAGATTGTGGCTGCTAAGAGCCAATTATCACGTAAGATATCTTTGATGACTGAAATAAGAGGGCCAAATATTAATTCTGACATTCTTTATAGGCCATGATTATAAATTTAGCTAAAACGGTTTAATACGTTATGGAATTTTATTGAGATTTCAGACAGCCTTTAAAATATTCATTGTGTGTTAGAAATTAGTTGTCTTGATTGATTTTAGTTATAATTCTGTTATATGTTTACAAGATGAGAACAGAAGGGGGGCTATAGAACTGAAAAGAAAAGTCTACTCTCCTTATGAAATAATAATGGTGATTAGGATGGTGGCACCGTGATTGAGAGGTTCATACAGACCTAGATTTGAATCCTAGTTTCACCACATCCTGGCTGTGTGACCTTGAGCAATTTACTCCTCAAATGTCCTCATTGTCAGAGAAGGCTTGGGATGAGGAATCAATTAGATAATGCATAAAGCCCATAGCAGAGGGGTGCCTGGGTAGCGCAGGCATGATGTCATGGTTCATGAGTTCGAGCCCCGCATCAGGCTCTGTGCTGACAGCATGGAGCCCACTTGGGATTCTCTCTCTCCCCCTCTCTCTGCCCCTCCCCTGCTCACACTCTCTCTCAAAATAAATAAACATAAAAAAATTAATAAAGCCCATAGCACAAAGCCTGGCACTTAGCAAGCACAAAATAAATATTCGTTCTTAGGATTTCTGCCACAAAGGGGGAACTTGACCGATTTGGAAAGACAGATTTCCTACCTCAGTTATTATGTTTTAACTTCTGTCTCAAGGGGCATAATGTTTTCTTTAGCACCAACCTGAAAAATGATGGGGATAGTCTCAGTGGTGTGTCAGTAAAGGTTGAACTACCAGCTTTGGGGGGCAAGGAGAATAGGGGCACCTGGAATTTGTTGATTTCCAGGGTGTAAATACTTTCACCATGACTGGTTCCAGTGATGTGGAGTCTGGAGGAGATGCACACACTCACCTCTAGAGAGCTGCAGCTTCCCTACAGCGCTCACTCCGGGGAAACCCTGGCTTCTCCTGGCTCAGCTGTCCCTTAGGCAAGCCCTACTTTCCCTGGGCCTCAGCTTCATCTGTAAAATGAGATAGTAGTACCTATCTGGCATGCCTCATAGGGTTGATGTGACAAATAAACAGAGGACATGAAAAACCATCAAAAACAGTGAAACACAATGGGAATTGACTGGGCAGTAGTGTTGATACACAGACAACTATAGTTACAGAGGTGGCTTTGTCTGATTTAAAGGTCCCAGGACTTGCAATTCCTTTGTCTTTTGATCTGCTCTTCAGCTGGGCTCTGGAGCTCCAGGGTTTATTTACCCTAATCTTTTTTCTTCCATCCGACCATTTAGCTCAAAATGATTATCTGCACAATTAACATCATAAAGCAAGTCCGTTAGTCCCTTTCAGGCCCTAGGAAACAAAGACCGGCTGCTATTACTTGAGGCCCAAAGCAGCTATGGGGATTGAGCTCTGAAAACCCTCAATGTTAGGTCCCACCCACCCCTGGAGCACAGAACAAGGGCTCCTTGTCCTTCGGGGACCAGTGCTGTCCTGGTGACCTGGTCCTCTTGTTTTCCCCTCCCGAGTGGGTGCCCCTAGTTTCTGACTCTAGTCCCATGGACAGTCACAAAACTCTCTGTTTCTCTATCTACTTTTGGCCCCTCCCCGCTGCTTCTGCTCCCACTACCTGGAAAGCAGCTAGTGTCAGGGTAGGAACAGCAGTCAGACTGCAGGAGGGTTCAGATCTTAGGGCCACCAGGTGCTTACTTTGTGCTGTTATGTACATTCCTGTGTTTCCCTCTCATCTGTAGGATGGGGACACGGCGCTTGCCTCAGAGGGCTGCTATGAGGTGATTAGAATGAGAGCAGGTGAAGTGTTCAGAAGAGTGTCTGGCACATAGCAGTCATTGCTGACAGCTGTCCGGCTTCCATGCCTTCTTTCTGTGGTCTCTCCCTCCAGTCTGGGCTCTGATTACATCTCTTTGTCACTGTCCAGCACAGTGTCCCCCACTCCCACCCCATGGACGGACAGTTCCCATAGGCCTCTGGCTTCTCTCGTGGCTGCCTTTGGCTCCGAGGCACTGTAACATGACACAAAGGAGGGCACCTTATGGTGAGGAGCCGACCTTCATCTGAGGAGGTCTATGGCTGTGCAGATCCTGGGTCACTTCGCTCCCCTCCTATGTCTCAAGCAGTCCTTTCTGAACCTCAAAGAGGAGGCGACATCAGCCACACACATCTCCAGGAAGATATATTCCACGGCTGGGTAAAGAAGGGTTCTGAGGATTATGATCAGAAGAAAATACAAGGAAGTTTGGTTAGTTTTCCCATTAGTGGATGTTTTAGAAAGTTTGCCCCGTACTCTCCCCTATTTACAAATTCATTCCTTAGAGGCTGTGCTGCTTGTCAGCTCTTTCCCACCCCAGCACCCTTGAGTGGCCCACTTCCCATCAGTAACAACCTCTGAGGATGCCAGGGAACCTTAGGTTGGGGTGTAATTATCTCCAAGGGCATGGTTAGCTTGATAAGGAAGAGCTTCTTCATTTTCCTCAGAGGGAAAGCGTTTGAGTGTGTTTCCAAGGTTCAGCTGTTCGTCTAATAACAATAATAATTACCTTAATGTTCTTCAGTAGGGGATTAGTTAAACAAATTATGGTACATCCATGGTACATGATGCAGCCATTAAATTAAATGAAGTAGAACAATACACTGTACCTGATTCCCCCGCTATCCGCAAGTAGAGCTTTCCTAGGGAACCTGAAACGACCACATTCAGTGAAGAAGCAATTACTATTCATTTGTACGGAAACTATTTTTGAGCATTCCCAGACCCCCCAAAATAACCTTTTTAAGGCTATTTCTGATACCTTGGGACACATCTTGCTCACGAATGCACAGCATAGACGAAAGCCACAGAGACTTGAGACTGAGACACCGCGTGTAGTTCCCAGAGATGGCGCTTGGTGGCGCCACTCACGGCTGGGGTCGCGCTACCTCTAGGACGGCTGCGCAAACAAACCCTCTTGGCTCTTTTCGCTCCTCTCCTTTTTTCCTTAAAAGCGAAAAACCTCTCCGGATTTCTTTTGGTTAGAGAAAACAGGCGGTAGTGTAGGTCTTTCGTGAAAGTAAAGTGGCAGAAGGCAAACTTTCAACAAGTGGGGGTACCTGTCTTTCATTAATTATTATGTCGCTCTAAACCTGTACGATGCGGGTGGTTTTGTGAGTGATCCAGCTTGGGGCGGGAGGGGGGGGCGGTGCTGTTCTGGATTCTGGAACCGAAGGGCAGTGCCCAGTTGCATCTTGACTTAAAATCATGCCCCTGGATGTGGGCCAAAAGTGCGTTTTCATACTGGCCACTTCCCTCTGGGGAGAGAGAAAGGCCCGGCCGGAGCACGTTTCCTGCAACACCATTGTAAAGCCAAAGGGGTATCCTAGACATGAGGCTGAGGCTGGAATTACAATTTCTGGGAGACGGCACGGTTCGGAACTGGATGTTCCAAGTGGAGAACGATTATGTGAGTCACTAAATTGAGGAAGTCTCTGAGACTCCCTTGCGGAATCAGAGTAGGCTGATTCAGGGCCAGCAAGCTGCTGGCCCACCGGCGCTGCCTTGGGGACTGAACATCTGGGAAACACCGGAACAGACTACTTTCCCCTGGAAGAATTTGCAGGGAGCTCTGCACCGGGGGGCAGAGAAAAGGCGAGGGAAGGGGGTTCGAACATGCCACAGAGACCCACAGGGGGGAGTAGGGAGATACATCTGGGTGAGAATTTTCAAGGCCCCAAAGGGGAGTTTGCAGGAGGGCATTTCTGGGCAGGTTGCCCTCACTGCTCTGAAATGAGCATATGGCAGGGCAGAGAGCAACGAGGCTGGACATGCTGAATTTGTAACCTTACAGCAGGGACTTGGGGAATGTTGACATCTCCCAAAATTATTGCATTGTGCTTTCTGCCTGCGACCCAAAGAACAAGGCGTGGCGATCCATGCATGCTCTCACTGAGTTCCTGCTGCAATGACATGCAGCTAAAATTATAAACCACAGGGTATTAAGCCTTATCATTACTCTGAGTTACCATCTAATGTGAGTGTCAGTGGGTTGAGGAAGAAAAGGAAGCAATTCTAGCAGCCAGCAAGAAGCAGGACTGATCCACAGAGCTCCTGTCTGAGATGTGCTTTCTGCAGGCCTCAGTCAACTGGGTAGGGGTGGCTCTGCCCTTTGAGGACAGATCTCTGACATTCCAGATCTCTGTGCAGACAAGCAGGTCAATAAATGATGACACTGTATTCTCATCATTCACCCTCTGAGATTTTGCAGTGTGAATGAGATAACCCTGAAAATTGAGGGGGTTGGAAATTGCTTTGTATCAGCTGTCCATGGCTAAGTAACAAATTAGCCCAGTAACTATCTTAAGACAATAATAATTTATTATCCCTCACTGTTTCTGTGGCTCAGAAATTCAGACTAAGCACCGTGGGGGTGGCTTCCGTCTGCTCCACTATGTCTGGGGCCTTAGCTGGAAATCAGAAGCCTCATCCCCTCATGTGGCTAACTCTTGATACTAACTGTAGGCTGAAGGCCTAGCTGGGCTGTTGGACAGAAAATTGAGACATGGCCTCTTCATGTGGCCTGGGCTTCCTCAGACTATGGTGGCTAGTTCCAAGGACAAGGGTCCTAATAGAGAAAGCCAAGCAGACACTGTATCCTTTTCATGTCCTACCTTCGGAAATCACAGTGTCATTTCACCATACTGCATCTGTTAGAAGTGAGTCGCTAAGTCCAACCCATATTTAAAGGAAAGATTAGGCTCCATTTTTCTGTGGATCTATTTTAAAAATACCGTGGGCCTCCTAGTTACATGGATAGAAACAAATAGAAACATTTAAAAGCTGTTGCTCCCTACCTTCCCTTTTCCTCACTGTAACTATGATGTGGAAACTCAAAGGTGGTGGAGGATTGAAAGATATTGAGTTTTGCTGTCATGAAGCCATTCCATTCCCAGCCTAGTAAGTGAGAAGGAGATAATAAGGACTCATTGGGGCCCTAGTGTGTACTGCCCACAGAATTCCTGGAGAGGAATTAAATATGGTCCTAAGGATATTATGATGTAAGGAAGGGAAGTTCTAGTCTGTAAATCGGGACACTTCATTGAAGGCAGCATTAGACATTGGACATCCCTTTGAGAAGGTTCCCAAAAGTCAACAGAGGGAAAGGGGGACTGGACAAAACCATTAGCATTGGACCCTGGCCTCTGGCATAAGCTAGCTATTTAAATTGCTAGTGCTTTAACGTAGCTACTTGGCTTGTTTGAATTTTAGTTTCCTCATACTTAAAATGTGGATGAAGGCAACACTTATCTGGGAGGGTTTACATGAAAATTAACTTAGATAATACATGTAATACACAGCGCTTGGCACTCGGCACAAGTGAAAAAGGAAGAGAAACCAAGACTAACGCTAAAAGAGTTTTTGTAGAGAATTTTGAAGAACAAAATGCCGAATAGCTCAGGTATGTGAGCTAAGTGGATGGGAGAGAAGAGTGAGATTTTCTAAGATAAATTCTTTATCTGGTAATAATGCAATTATGAACTTGAGTTTATTTTCAACTTTTGGTTGAGAATTTTTTTGGTCAGGACACTGTTCAGAGTGTGGACCAGGTGGAGACAGTCTTACAGGTGTTACATATTTTATATATGTTACTTTTTTTAAACTAAAACTAAGGCTGTTGGTATAGCATTCTTATATCCGTGCATGTTTTTATTCTGGAAGAAATACGAGCAACCATTAACAGTAGCTTTCTCTGGGCTGAGAGAGAGACTAGTTTTCATTTTATATCCTTTGGCCCTATTGAATTTTTTTTTCAACCTGGGTATATACCACTTTCTCAACCTACTTAACATAATTAGGTGGTTTATGTTTTAAATAGTCATGTATTAAATAGCCATTAAATATCGTGTTAGGAATTTTATATGCATTGTATTTGATCTTTCCAACAACTTTTCAAGATTGGTTTCATTATATCCTATTTTATAGAAAAGCAAACTCTATATAGATAGATTTTAAGAGAGAACGATATTTTAGGGAATTGGCTTATGTGATTGTGGAAACTAGCAAATCCAAAATCCATATAGCAGGTCAGCAGGTTGGAAATTGGGGTAAGAGCTGATGTTGCAGTCTTGAGTCTGAATTCAGCATGGCAGCAGGTTGGAAACTCAGTCAGGGTTTCTATAATGCAGTCCTGAGGAGAATTTCTTCTGGAAACCTCAGTCTTTCTTCTTAAGGCCATCAACTGATTGGATGATGCCCATCCACGTTATGGAGTACAATCTGCTTTACTCAAAGTCTACTAATTTTAAGTGTTAATCACATCTAAAAGACATCTTACAAAAACATCTAGAAGAGCGTTGACCAAACAACTGGACATCATAGCCTCCCCAAGTTGATACAAAATTAACCATCCCAGTGAGTTGGCCAAAATTTCACAGCTAATAAATGATAAGCCAGGAAGCTATATATTTCTGGGGCCAAAGGCCAGAAATGGGTGAGCAAACCATAGACAGAGAGTACACAGATGGCTGGCTGTCTTGGATGGGGGTGGGCCAATGAGAGGGTAAAGTAGCACACCATAGAGATACTCTCTGTATGAGATTGAACTCTTCTAAGCTTCTAGATTGTTCTGATCCCAACTCACTGGGGGATATTAGGCAAGTCACACCTCTTTGGGTCTTTTTTGTTTATTATTTCTCTTTTTGAAAGGAAGGATTGGAGTAGATAGTCTTTTAGGTTCTTTCAAGCCATACATGCTAATATTCAATGCCCCTATGAGGAAACACAGATTTATACTATAATAGTGTATCACCACATACCCACCAGAATGGCTAAACTTAACAAGACTGAAAATACCAGGTGTTGGAGAGGATGTGAAACAACTGGAATTCTCATATATCAGCAATAGGAGTGTACATTGATACAACTACTTGGACATTCATCTAGATGTACTACACGAGCTAAATATATTCCTACTCTATTACTCAGCAATTACATTCCTAGATACAGCAGACTCAAAAGAAACAAGTACATTAGTCCCCAGAAGACATGCATAAGAATGTGAATAGAAAATAAAAAAAATAAATAAATAAAAGCAAAAGCGTCTGGGTAGGGGTGCCTGGGTGGCTCAGTCAGTTAAGTGTCTGACTTCAGACTTCAGCTCAGGTCATGATCTCGTGGTTCATGAGTTCAAGCCCTGAGTCAGGCTCTGTGCTGACAGCACAGAGCCTGGAGCCTGCTTCAGATTCTGTGTCTCCCTCTCTCTCTCTGCCCCTCCCCTGTTCATGCTCTTTCTCTGTCTCTCAAAAATGAATAAATGTTAAAAAAAATTTTTTTAAGTGGCGGGGTGGTGGGAAGTAATTAAGATTAAATGAAGTCACAAGGGTGGACCCTAATTCAAGAGGACTACTGTTCTTATAAAAAGAAGAGACAGCACACACACAGAGGAAAGGCCATGTGAGGACTTAGTGAAAAGGCAACCAACTGGCTGCAAACCACAAAGAGAACCTTCACCAGAAACCAAACCTTGATCTTGAACTTCTAGCCTCCAGAACTGTGAGAAAATAAATATATTATTTAAACTAAAAAAGGATAAAGAAGAAGAAGAAGAAGAACAACAACAACAACAACAGCAACAACAACAACAGGAGGTGAAGGAGGAGGAGGAGGAAGAAGAAGAAGAAGAGAGAGAAGAGGAAGAAGGGGGAGGAGGAGGAGAGGAAGAGGAATACGCATAGAAGCTTTTACTCATATTTATTTATAATATCTAAAAACTGGAAACAACCCAATGTTTATCAATAGAATGGATAAATATTGGGGGATATATTTATACAATGAAATATTGCACCACAATAAAAAAGAATCAATTACTGTTACATGTAACAACATGAATGAATCGCAGGTATTATTAAGTGTGGGGGGGAAAAAACCAGACTCCAAATATAAGCTTCCATTTATGCTAAGTTTAAAAATAGGCAAAACTTACCTGGGGTGATAGAGATCAGAACAGTGGTTACCCTTGGGGATTGGCTGAGAATTGGCACAAAAGAGTTTGCTGGGGTGCTGGAAATGTTCTCTATCTTGAGTTGGGTAATGATTACACAGGTTTATTCATATGCAAAAATCCAGCAAGAATTATGCAGTTTACCATATGTATTTTATAACTCGGTAAGAAAGGGTTAAAAAAATTTTAAAAAACATATTATTGAGCAAAAGGTGATTCTTCTTCTTCTTCTTCTTCTTCTTCTTCTTCTTCTTCTTCTTCTTCTTCTTCTTCTTTTCTTCTTCTCCTTCTTTTAATGCAAGGAGGTGATTCTCATGAGTCAGGATACTGCTGCCTCTGGGGAGGAGGGAAGGGGTTGCATTCAGGGAAGGGCAGGAAGAGGCTCCTGGAATGCAAGTAATATTCTTTTTCTTGACCTGGAAGTAGACACACAAGTGATCACTTACAGTAATTTATTAAGCTCATTATAACATTTATGTTTTATACACTTTTATGTATATGGCTATGTTTTACAATTAAAAAAAGAGTTTTCAACAATCAGACAAGCTACTTGATTGTTACTCTCTCGATGCACTGAAGATTGGAGGCTCTGGGTAGGACCCGGAGAAGGAGTGGCTTCAGCTCAGAAGGCTAGCTCCCAGGTCAGGTTCTGCTGCCCTTTCCTTATGTCAGGGCGCCTGATCGACAGGAGGTGTGTTTATTGTAGACAGCTCGTTCCATTTCCCTCAAGAAAAAACATTTTCTTCTCTTGTCTGATGTGTTGATTAAATTTCAGGCAGGATTAGTGGGGTTGATGCCATTAAGTATAAAGTCTTCTCTTTTGGAAACAGCCCAGAAAGTCTGGATTCCATTTTTAAAAGCCTCAGATCCCATTAAGATGAAATAGTGAGAGCCATGTGGATTCAGATTCAATGGGAGAAGACAGAACTCCAAGTACCGGCCAGCTTATGTGGACACCTGGGGGGTGGGAGGAGGAAGGTGGTAAATGAGGACAATATAATTTGGCAATAAGATCAGAGAATTCTCAGCAACTCTCTTTCTCAAGAACAAGTGATCAGCAAATCAAATACTGTCCATCTGGCATGGAATGGCTAAATAAATTGCAGTATACCTATACCACGAAACTATGTGCATCCACTGAAAGGTACTAATTAGATTTACACCAATGAACTTGGATGGGTTTCTACCATCTATTATTATTAAGTGACAAAAGCAAGATTCTTTAGCTTTTTAAGTATCTAAAATACGATGCTATCATATAAAACAATGACAAACAACCTCGCCATTTATGTACATGAGTACCTATGTGCATGTACGTGTCCTGTATATGAGTCTACATGTATGGACAAGAATACGGAAAGAAACATACCAAGTTGATAATATAGTTGCCCCCAGAAGGATTTTGGGTGATAGCGTGTACTGAAGAGAGTGGAGAAGAAAGGAAACCTCAGCAAAAAACAGCCAATGAGTATGATGTGATCACGTTTATGTGTTTATGTAAAAATGAGTAAGGAGGCAGGGAATTAAACCATGTATTGCATCTCTGTAGTCACTAGCCCTGATCCCAGCACTGCAAAGAACAGAGGAAGACTCTCCCCACCAGAAGCTTATACTCCTCTGAGGGAAACAAGGCAGAAACCTACATAGCCCTTGGTAAGTATGTCAACCTAATTCACCATTCTAATTCTGTCTCCTGCATTCCTAACACTCTATTATTCCTAACACTGTTTATTTAACAAGCATTTCCTGAGCCCACACTAGGTTCTAGGCTCAATCGATGCTCAAAGGAACATTTCTAGTTGTGGAAAATCAGTATAATTAGGGATGGGTGCATAGGGATTCTAAGTAAATACTTATTGAATTGGGTTAAAATAGCTCTGATTTGGACACAGAGAGGTGTTATGTAAGATTTTGTCATTGTTGTCTTTGTAGCCTATCACATTAGGCTCTAAGGAGACCTTACTACTTATCAAGTCTAACTTCCATCTTCTACACATGTCAAGGCTGGGGCCCAGGGTATATGGTAGAGTTTCGATCCCAACCCACAGCTCTAGAACCAGTCTTCTTTCTTTCCACCATATTGTGAAGTCCTCAAGCAGATCTGACAGCAAATAATGCCTGAGTGTAAAGAATTTGCCATTTTAGTCATCTTTCACATGAGGCAGCTGATATAATGGGGGAAAACATGGTGCTATGGGTTGAGTTGTGTTCCCCAAAAAGATATGTCCAAGTCTTAGCTTCTGGAACCTGTGAATGTAACCTTAATTAGAAGGTCTTTGTAAATGTAATTAAGTTAAGATGAGGTTATCCAGGATGAGGGTGGTCTCTAAATCCATATGACTGATGTCCTTATAAGAAGAGGGAAGTTTGGAAACACAGACACAGGAGAAGTCCAAATGAAGATGGAGGCAATGGGCTGACATATCTGTAAACCAAGGAGCACCAAAGGTTGTTGGCAGCTACCAGAATCTAGAAGAGGCAAGGAAGGATTCACCCCTAGAGCCCTGGAGGGAGATAGCCCTGCTGACACCTTGATTTTGAACTTAACCTTTGAGAAGTGCAGAAGAATATATTCCTATTTTTGTAAGTGACCCAGTAGGTGGTACTTTGTTATTGCAGCCACAGGAAAGTAACACACATGGGTTGGAATTTGTTAGATCTGGAGTAAAATCTGGTTTTTGTTATTTACAAGTCGATTACCTTGGGCAAGTCAACAGACTAGATCCTTGGATTTCTTTATCTGTAAAATGGATAATGCAGCATCTCACCTGCTGTGAGGATTTTAAACCAGATGATTCAGGTATTGCACCCAACTTCTAATCCTTTGGCTGAACTCTGAGAAAGGGAGCAGACCAGGCTGGGCTGAGAGCACATCGTCCCTCTTTGCCTGACAGTACCATGTGCAGTGAGGCTGGCCAATCCTGCATCCTTTCAGCTGCAGTTAACCTACAGTAGTGACTGGCATGCTGTAGAATAATGATCCTGTTGGCTGATATTTGTCCCTCTCTGACATCAGTAACAAATTCACTCTCTGCCTGAAGAGCAATTGCTCCAGAAAGATTGGGCTCAAGCTGATGAGAGAGGAGATTGGTTTGGGACTGAAGACCTTGGTTCTATTCCTGGCTTGTGGACTTCCTCTGTGACTTTGGAATTTACATCCCAGTGGAAAAACAATACCACCTTCTGCCTAGCAAGGCACTAATAAAAATGGATACGTTTTTAAAAAGCTCTTTGAAGAATGGGGCAGAGTTCATAAAACACAAATGGATTTAGCTATAGATACAGATGGAAATTTGAATTCAGCTTCTAGAATAGAAGAAAGACAGAATTCCCTCCTTTCTGTATGCATCTGTGAAATGATTTTTGAATAATGGCTAGGATCCAAGGACACAAAGATGAATAAGACACAGTTCCCTATGCTCAAGTCCTTACAATCTGGTGTGGAAGACAGAATGTTGTAAGTTCATGGGCTAATGAGAGCTTCCATAAGCTGTGATCCTGCTGCAAAAGAGCTGGAGGTTTCTGGAACTGAAGATAGCAGGAAAGAAGTTCAGGGAAAACCTTTTAGAGGAGGAAATCCTATGTCATCTTTCCATCACTGGTTGTAAAAAGCCATTCAGGTCTCAAGGTTTCAAAAAAAAGGTATCACAGGTTATGAAATCACCTCCAATTCACTCACAATACATGAAAACCCCTTTATCTCCCTCTACCTTATACCTTCTTAAAAATGAGGTGCCTAGGAAACTTATGGTCACAGAAAAACCTGCACATGGATGTGTGAGATAATAGAAAATATACATTGGTCTCTATCTCTCCTCCTGCATTTCTGACATAGGGCTCCTGAAGTTCTTAAATTCTCTGGATGATAAGGACACTAGGAGCATCTTTTGTTCAATCTAACATTTGGTCTTTTATCCTGGTTCCTGACACAGGGCTTCTGAAAACGTGGCAAATTCCTGGTTGATAGGAGTGTTCTTGTTCTAATGAGACTCCCTGGATGGCTCCTGGAGAGGGCTGGTCACAGAAAGACCAAGCCATGATTAGAGGCTTGGAATTTGCATCCCTGCCCCCCACTCCCATTCTCTTGAGAAGGGAGAAGGGCTAAAAATGGAGTTATTGATTGATCATGTCTACATAAGATCCAGTATGTTTTAGGGTTTGAGGAACTTCCAGGTTGGTGAACACATTCCCACTGGGAGGGTGACTCACCCCAGCTCCATAAGGACAGAGGCTCCTGTGCTTGGGACTCACCCGGACCTTTCCCTATGTGTCTTTTCATCTGGCTGTTCGTCTGTATCTTTTAACTTATCTTTTGATAAACTAGTAAATATTAAGTGTTTCCCTGGGTTCTGTAGCTGCTCTAGCAAATTAATTAAACCCGAGGAAGGAATTCTGCAAATCTCTGATTTGTTGCCAAGTTGGACAGAAGTTGTGAGTAACCTGGGGACCTACTGTCTGTGATTAGCATTTGAAGTGGCATGGAGGCAGTCTTGTGGGACTGAGACCTCAGCCTGTGGGATTTGACACTATCTCCAGGTAGATAGTGTTAGAAATAAGCTAAATTGTAGAACACCACCTGGTATCATGGATAATTGCTTCATATGGGGAAAAACCTCCACACATTTGGTGACCTGAAGTGTCAGAAGTGAAGTGTTTTCTGTGAAGGTAAAAAACACACACAAGATAAAGACACAGCAAGGGGTTGGGAGAAAAAAGTTGAGTTTTTTGTATTACATTACAGGATGTGTATAGCAGCTTTGACCATAATTGCCAAAATGATGTCCTTCAGTAGGTGAATGCATCAGTAAACTGTGGTCCATCCAGACAAGGGGATATTTTTCAGTGCTCAAAAGAAATGGTTTATCAAGCCATGAAAAGGCATGGAGGAAACTTAAATGCATATTCCTAAGTGAAAGAAGCCAATCTGAAAAGTCCATATACTGTATATGATTCCAACTGCATGACATTCTGGAAAAGGCAAAATTACAGAGACAGTAAAAAGATCCGAGATTGTCAAGGACTGTAGGGGAGCAGGGGGGATGAATAGGCAGAGCACAGAGGATTTTTAGGATCGTGAAAATATTCTCTGTGATGCCATAATGCTGAAACATGTCATTACACATTTGTCCAAACCCACAGAATATTCAACACCAAGAGTGAACCCTAATGTAAACTATGATGTCTCAAGTAGCCTCACTGATTTTAACCAATGTACCACTCTGGAGGGGGGTGTTAATATGGGAAAAGTTGTTTGTGAGTGGAGGTAGGAATACATGGCAACTCCCTGTACTTTCTGCTCAATTTTGCTGCAAACCTAAAACTGCAAACTTACAGTCTATTTTATTTTTTCTCTTTTTCTTATTTTTTAAAAATAATTTATTATCAAGTTAGCTAACATACAGTGTATACAGTGTAGTCTTGGCTTCAGGAGTAGATTCCTGTGACTTATCTCTTACATACAACACCCGGGACTCATTCCAACAAGGGCCCTCCTCGATGCCCAACACCCATTTTCCCTGACCTCCCAGCCACTCATTCCTATCAACCCTTAGTTTGTTCTCTGTATTTAAGAGTCTCTTATGGTTTGCCTCCCTCTCTGTTTGTAACTTATTTTTCTTTCCCTTCCCCTATGGCCTTCTGCTAAGTTTCTCAAATTCCACATATGAGTGAAAACATATGATATCTGTCTTTTTCTGACTGACTTATTTCACTTAGCATAATACCCTCCAGTTCTATCCACAATGTTGCAAATGCCAAGATTTCATTCTTTTTCATCATCAAGTAGTATTCCGTTGTATAGATAAACCACATCTTCTTTATCCTTTCATCAGTTGATGGACATTTGAGCTCTTTCCATGATTTGGCTATTGTTGAAAGTGCTGCTATAAACATTGGGGTACATGTGCCCCTACAAATCAGCATTTCTGTATCCTTTGGATAAATTCCTAGTGCTATTCATCGGGTAATTCTATTTTTAATTTTTTGACGAACCTCCACACTGTTTTTCAGAGTGGCTGTATTAGTTTGCATTCCCACCAACAGTGCAAGAGGGTACCCATTTCTCCACATCCTCGCCGACATCTGTTGTTTCCTGAGTTGTTAATTTTAGCCACTCTGACCAGTGTGAGGAGGCATCTCAATGTGTTTTGATTTGTATTTCCCTGATGATAAGTGATGTTGAGCATCTTTTCATGTGTCTGTTAGCCATCTGGATGGATGTCTTCTTTGGAAAAGCATCTATTCATATCTTCACTGGACATCTGCCCATCATCGCCCATTTCTTCACTGGATTATTTTTTTTTTCGGTGTTGAGTTTGGTTAAGTTCTTTATAGATTTTTGATACTAACCCTTTATCTGATAAGTCATTTGCCAATATCTTCTCCCATTCAGTTGGTCGCCTTTTAGTTTTGTTGATTGTTTTCTTGGTTGTGCAGAAGCTTTTTATCTTGATGAGGTCCAATAGTTCATTTTTCCTTTTCTTTCTGTTGCTTTCAGAGACGTGTCAAGTAAGAAGTTGTTGTGGCTGAGGTCAAAGAGGTTGTTGTTTGTTTTCTCCTCTAGGATTTTGATGGTTTCCTGTCTCACATTTAGGTCTTTCATTCATTTTGAATTTATTTTTGTGTATGGTACAAGAAAGTGGTCAAGTGTCATTCTTCTGCATGTTGCTGTTCAGTTATCCCAGCACCATTTGCTAAAGAGACTGTCTTTCTTCCATTGGATTCTCGAATATTAATTGGCCATACATTCATAGATCCATTTCTGGGTTTTCTGCTCTATTCCATTAGTCTATGTGTCTGTTTTTATGTCAATACCATACTGTCTTGATGATAACAACTTTGTAATACAGCTTGAAGTCTGGAATTGTGATTCTTCTAGCTTTGGTTTTCTTTTTCAATACTACTTTGGGTATTTGGGGTCTTTTCTTGTTCCATACAAATTTTAGGATTGTTCTAGCTTTGAGAAGAAAGCCAGTGCTATTTTGATAGAAACTGCATTAAATGTGTAGATTGCTTTGGGTAGTATTGACATTTTAACAATATTTGTTCTTCCAATCCAGGATCATGGAATGTATTTCCATTTTTGTGTGTCTTCTTTAATTTCTTTCATAAACTTTCTATAGTTTTCAGTGTATAGATTTTTTACCTCTTTGGTTAGGTTTATTCCTAGGTATTTTATGATTCTTGGTGCAATCATAAACGGGATCAATTCCTTGCTATATCTTTCTGTTGCTTTCTTATTGGTGTATAGAAATGCAACTGATTTCTGTACATTGACTTTATATCCTGCGACTTTGCTGAATTCATGTATCAGTTCTAGCAGGTTTTTTTTGGTGGAATCTTTTGGGTTTTCCATGTAGGGTATCATGTCACCTGCAAAAAGTGAGTTTGACTTCTTCTTTGCCAATTTGGATGCTTTCTATTTCATTTTGTTGTCTGATTGCTGACGCTAGGATTTCCAACCCTATATTAAATAACAGTGGTGAGAGTGGACATCCCTGGTGTGTTCCTGACCTTAGAGAGAAAGCTCTTAGAGTCTATTTTTAAAAATGAGATGCCATAGTTCATCTTTTGACCAATTGAAGAATGCCTTTCCCAGCTCTCCCTTCTCTGGTCACCAAACTGTCTCCTGTGAACAGTGGCCATTGGGTGGGATTACCCTGAGTGCCAGGTGTAGGGAGAAAGAAGTTAATATGAAAAGGAAGAAGAAATGGTGACAGCAATCCAGAGCTTGTTAGCTTGAAAACACAGAGGCTCTTCATGAATCTTGTTTGAGGAGGCATCAGCAGGGGGCGCCCTCTGCCCCAGCACCTACCACTGTATGCTTCCACTGAAATAGGGGCAGACTTATTTTTAGCAGATCTGTTTGTCAGTATCACCCTGGAATGAAAGTGCCTGGATAGTGGCAGAACACCCTGCTGAGGTAAAAAGGTCAGTAATTCCCGGGCTGTGGGCTGGAAGGCAAAGAGTGACCCAGAGATGAGGAGGGGAGAGTGTCACAGTGGCCCCAAACAAATCTTTGTGTCTTGAAGGGCATGAAACCAGAGAGAGGGATGGAGGTAGCTGTGGTGCAGAGTGGGGGGGGGGTCACCTCTATTTCTCCCATCTTCCCCACTTTGTTATCATTCATGGAGCTGTGCCAGGTACTTCACATGCGTTTCTTAATGTTTGCCTCAGAGTCTGAAGATGAACCCACTCTTATGAGCTGTGGGACCCTGAACCTGTCCGTTCTCATACATGAGATGGGACATTAGCACCTGCCCCAGACCACCTTCCTTCCTTCCTTTTCCATTCGATTTCATTATTTTATTTTATATTCCATAGAAAGCAGAAAAATAGTGTATTCCAAAGAATGGCAGAGATAAGAAATTTAACCTGAAAAAATTAGTTTGGTTTAATTCTGTTGGGATAGACCTTCCCTCTGAACATCCCCTCCACTCCCCTCCTGTTGACTGCCCCCCCCCCCCGGAGTCCTATTGTCTTGTGACAGTTTTTAAAGACTTTGCTGATGTTGGAAGTAGTCAGGAGCCACTGTCAAATCCACAGATTTCAAGGCGAGAGTAATGTTATTTCTCAGAAGAATAGCACCTTCTATCTGGGGAGACTACATTTGCTTTTTATGGAGTTGGCAGTGTTTAAGTTACAAAAGCACATCATTCATCAAAGCGTTAAAAGGTGACTGAGAAAAAATGCCACACTGTGGACTAAGGTATTCAAATGTGGCTTGAGTGTTCAAGGCAACTGCTGGTCAAAATTTAAGGCAAGTCACAGAAGGATGGCCAAGTGCAGGCAGCTTAGCTCTGAGTGGGGCAGCTGGGTGTGACTCCTGACACTTGTACTTACCTGTTTCCTTTGTTCCCTCCAGGTAGCAATGGACGATCATACTTCTTGCCTGGGGTTTGGGGGAGAATTTAAAGAACTTCATGAGAACTTAAAGACCCACCATTTGAACGTCTGCTCTGGGCCAGCCATTACACTAAAGCTCTAATACACCATCTCATTTAACACACAACGCCTGAAGACTACATATGAGAGATTAAATCCTCCCATATCACAGATGAGGAAACTGAGGATCAGAGAGGTTAGGTCCCAGAACTAGGACTCAAAGCCAGACCATGGGTGCACTTTTAGGATAAGTGGCCACAGTATAACAGGCACTCAAGACTGCTGGTCCCCTACCCCTCAGGGCTGGTGTAAGAACCAATGACTGGGCATTTCTAAACAAAATGAAAACAGTACTTTGTCAATATAGGAAGCTTAATATGAAAAGTACTTCTATTTTTTAATTTGATGTTTAAAACTAGGAAAATGTTGCAAGTTTTATATTCATCTGTATAGTCTTATTCAGACTAGGATTTCAAAAAATGTTCACCTACCAAAAATATTGTTACAGCTCCCCAAAATCGTATACTTACAAGCATCCTCAAATTTGTTTTTATGGTCTTGAGGTAGTTTTGAATGTCAAATGACAGTCTGCAAAAAATCAAAATAGAGTTTTGTTGGGAAAAAAAAACCAAGAGTAATAGGACATCATTTCACTTGTGTGAAAGGTATTCAATAGAAAATACAAAAAAACACTTTTTTTTTTTTCTTGGTGCCTATCACCTATAGCCTATTTCCTCTGTCTTCTCAGTGTTGCCTCCGCTGTGCACATCTGACCTGGTTTCTGGCTGCGTTTCTTCAGTTCCTTCTTCAGTGGGCGTTGACACTGTTAAGCTTCCAGAAGCTGGAGATGAAGATCCTTTAGAATGGAGGAGAGGGCTGCAGGTGAGGTCCCCTGGGCAGGGCCAGCTCCATGCACATGTGACCAGTGTAGTTACACAGGACTCTGTGGCTTCTAAGGGGGCCCTTGCTCTGGGATTTATTGCTCTGTAGTTGCTATCTTGAAATTCTTAATAACTTTGTCTTTCATAAGTGACGTCTCACAGGACGGTGGAGCTCTGTCTCATTCCTGGTTTCTCTCCTTGCCACCCTGGGGCACCTTCTTTTCTGAGCCCCATGAGTCTACTCCCTACATGGCCTGCCCCTCCCCACCCCTGTCCTGCAACCATTGCTGTCCTTTGCCCAAGGTGGCTATTAGGTCACTTGGAGACAGACTCAGAGTTCTAAGTACAGGCACGGAGAGGGTCAGGATGGGAACCACATCTCATGACATCTTGGGATGGGCGTCAGCAGCTGTCTGCCTTCGGGGCTGGCCTTGGCAGCTTTGCCAGAACCTCCTGCCCACTTTTGCTGGAGGTGCAAGTGCTTTCTGGGGCAGAGACCATGATCCCTCGGGTCATCCGGCCTCTGACTTGAGGTGGGAGCCAGCAGACCGTGGGAAGGGGAGCATGGTCTCTCTGACCCAACAGAACCTGCAGTTTTATTTTGCATGGAGCCCATAGATTATGTAACAAGCCCTTCCCCTGGCTTCTCTCTTCCCGTCATTCAGTGAGCACCAGGGTCCCAGGTTTCGGGTCATTCTTTCCCCGCCTCCTGGACGCCTCCTCCCCACTATCTTCCTTCACCACCTCCTGTCTTGTCAGAGCTCTATTTAGATGCCACCTGCCCTCGCTGGTTTTCCCTTCCTTTCTCTGCCTTCAGCACTTAATGCGGCTGTGCCACCACCTCTCATTTTTGAGCTTATATTCTTGACCTCCTTGGGCCTCCGTTTCCTCTTTATAATGGGGGCAGAAGGGGTCAGCAAGCTCTTAGAGGGTCCTTCCGGCTCCGCCTTCCAGTCTGTGGTTGCACATGTGTGGGTCACCTCCTGAGGGTGTGAGCAACTTGGAAGCTGGGGCCTGAACTTCTGCTCATCGGGCTGCCACTCCTACCCCGTGCTCAGCACATCGCAAGCATTTGATGAAGGTGTATGGAATTGGATTGTGGAAGTCTGCAAAACCCTCACTTCCTTAGCCCTTTCAGGCCTTCCTGCAGAGGGATCCCTTCAGGTGTGTGGCCCTGTGCAGCTTCAGGCTTCCACATTCATCATGTGTCTCCCAGTTCTTCCCACTGTTCCCAGTGGACTGAGCCCATCACTGTGGAAAGCCTGGCTCACCCCAGAGGTGGCCTTTCCTGGCTGTGTGTCTAGTGGAGGCCATTGCTGCCCCAACATGGGGGCCCTTTGTCATCTCCCCATGCACTGCCAATGTAGGGACCCGTGTAGCACCAGGCAAGCCGAGCCTCCTTCCTGGCTGGAGAGACTGTGGATGTGGGAGTCAAGCAGGTCTGCAAGATACTGGGAAAGACTCTTCAGTGTGGAGCTGACTCTCTGTAGGGTCAGTTTTCTTCAAAGAAAACAGATTCCAGCCCTAGCTCTAAAGATTCCAAGTGTTGTGACAGTGCTAGTCAGGGGTTTCAGTTGCAAATGCAGTTGACCCTTGACAGTCTGAATGACAATCATCCACTTACACACGGCTTGTTCTCAATAAATGCAGTACCAGACTGTAAAATGTATTTTTTCTTCCTTGTGATCTTCTTAATAACATTTTATTTTCTCTAGCTTACTTTCCTGTAAGAATACAGTATATCATATACAAAATGTGTGTAAATCGACTATGTTATTGGTAAGGCTTCTGGTCAACGTAGGCTATTAGTTAAGTTTTTAAGGACTCCAAAGTTATCTGTGGATTTTCAACCGTGCAGGAAGTCAGCACCCCTAACCCCATGTTGTTCAAGGGTTCACTGTAATTGAAAGAGTTCTTGGTTTTCTGAAACAGGGTAAGAATTTATTGGAGGGCATGGTCAGACAAATAATGATACTTGGAAGATGTCCAGGTCCTAATTCCTGGACCCTGTGAATATGTCAATTCACATGGCAAAATAGCTTTGCAGATATGTGTAAATGAAGGATCCTGAGATGGGGAGATTATCATGGATTATCTGGGTGGGTCCTTATAGGAGGACACAGGAAGGTCAGAGTCAGAGAAAGAGATGTGACATTGGGAGGAGAGGTCAGAAGCAGATTTGAAGGTGTTCTGCTGCTGGCTTTGAAGATAGACAAAGGGGCCATGAGTCAAGGAATGCAGGAAAAGGCCATGCCTAGGAGCTGGAAAAGACAAGAGAATGGATTCTCCCCAGAGCCTCCAGGAGGAATCAGTCCTGCTGATACCCTGACTTTATTCCTGTTGGATCTGCTTCAGCCTTCTGACCTCTAGAGTTGTAAGATAGTAAGTTTGTGTTGTTTTAAGTCACTACATTTGTGGTAACTTGTTACAGCAGCAATAGGAAATGAATACAAGTAAGGGGCGCCTGGGTGGCTCAGTCGGTTGAGCATCTGACTTCAGCTCAGGTCACGATCTCAGTTTGTGGGCTCAAGCCCTGCATCAGGCTCTGTGCTGACAGGCTCTGTGCTGACACTGCCCCTCCCCTGCTCTATCTCTCTCTCTCAAAAATAAAAACTGGAAAAAAAAAAAAAAGGAAACTAATACAGCAAGTAAGAAGGCAGCTCAGGGAACTAAAGGGGAGCCTGGAGAACCTGGCCCCGGTGGGCGAGGCACAGGTGAAACCTTGCCCCAGGAATGGCCTGCTTAGGACGCTGCCCCTACTGGACACTTGTTGCTAGCTTTGTGGGCACCACTGCTGGGGACACATGCTGCTGATGCCCCCTCCAGCCTCGTCTCACACCTTCATCTTATCCCCTAGGATTTAGGTGGCAGCACTGACCTGGAAGGAGTGACCTCCCAGGGCTCATGAGCCCATTCCCCACATGCCAGGGCTGAAGTACGGAGCACCCGACCTCCCTCAGCTTCCAGTTTCCAAGGTGCAGGGATCCCTGCCCTGTAGCTATCTCAGGAATCCCCACCCCCGGAAAGTATTCAGATTACAGCTGGCCAAAATGACAAATTCCCAACAGAGCGACTTTGGGCAGGTCAGCACACTTCTCTGGGCCTTAGTTTTTTACACCTATAAGATGGAGAGTTACCATTTTTTCTAAGTTTGCTTCCAGCCCTTGCATTCAATAAATATTTGTTAATTGGTGAGGCAGGGCATGGCCAGGGGTGGAATGGAACCTTCTGTTTATTGTCCTGAGATTCTGCAGAAAGAGCCCCTCAGAGTCCTGGTAAAGGGTACCCACCTTATTGCACTGGCCCTAACCACAGTGGGCATAGGATGCATAGGCTCTTGGTCTGCAGAAACCTGGGTCTTTATCCATGTAAACCCAAACAAAGTTGAATTTGTATGTTAAGACTTGGAGCGGCTGCCCCTGGGATGGAGGAAATGGAGGCTGCTGCTCTCTGTGGACCCCAAAAAGTCTTGGACACTAGTCCCCTCCAGCTCAGCTGGGAGCAGCACATTCTCCTTTGACCTGTGAGCTTTGTGAGACATTTGGGAAGAGGGCGAATGAGCAACCACTGGGGGACCGCCAATCCTGAGCACTGAGAGTTGAGCTCAGCTCCCCATTCTGTTCTCAGGCAGGGAATCAACTGGACTTATGCCCAAACCCCACCGTGTAGCAGAGAGAACAAGGCTGATTTAGACATATCCAAACAATAGAGTGAACAGTAGAAAGAACCTCCATTATCCATCACCTGAATTCAACAACCATGTGAAATCTTCCGCACTTGCTTCATTTATCCCTTTTTCCTTTGCCAAAATATTTTAATACAAATCACCAGGACTGTGTCATTTCAGAACATATCTCAAAAGGGAGAAATTTTCCTGCAGAGCTCCAATGTCATTGTCACACCTACCAAAATAAGCTATAATTCCTTGATATCCACCATCTAGCATCTAACCATATTTAGACTTATCTAATAAAATGTCTCTTTAAAGATGGTTTATCCTCATTGGGATCTAGCCACACCTCACATTGGATATTCTGTCTCTCACTTCTCTTAGAACTTAGCAGTTCACTCTCCCCGTCTTCACTGCTATTTTTATTCCATGCTATTGACTTGCTGCAGAAATTGGCCAATTGTCCCACAGAACTGATTACCCTGGGTATCAATGATTAAAAGAAGGGCGACATGCTATTATAGATGAAGTTTGGCCTTTGTAGTGTGTCTTGGGATCAGAGCCTGGCTCTGGGGTATTTGTATGTCTGGGCTCCTCCCTGAATCCATTGGGTTTGATCAGAGAGGCAGCACCTCTATGAGTGATATAAAATAAAGACACTTGGGGGGATTAGATCTCATGCAATTGTGGGTGCTGGTTGAGCAGTCTACATAATGTGGCTCTTCCTACATCCAGTGTTGGGCCTGAAGTCCCTAGGATGGACACTGGAAGGGAGGATGGACATGGAGTAGCAAAGAAAAGGACAAACCAGGGCCCACAAAGACAGGTGGGCACCCGGGAGAGAAACTGGAGCTTAGGTTTGTCAAGCTTCCTTTCCATGATGCAGGTGACATGCAGGATTGGCTGGTGGCCTGCAGAGCCGCACACACAGCTGGCTTGGATTTGTAGAAGCAGAAGACTGTTTGGTGGGAGCAGGAGGGCGGTGGACTCAGCTGCTGCCCCACAACGAGGAGGTGAGCCAGGCCCCAGATGGCCCACACAGTGGGGACTGATTGCACAGGGAATAAAGAGGGCCCTTTATATAAATTTCCCATCCCTAGAATACATTTTTTAATTCTGACAAGAAAACATGAAAAGATTAAATAAGGAAACAAGTGGGGTGCCCGGGTGGCTCAGTCGGTTAAGCATCCGACTTTGGCTCAGGTCATGATCTCACAGTTTGTGGGTTCGAGCCCCGTGTCGGGCTCTGTGCTGACAGCTAGCTCAGAGCTTGGAGCCTGTCTTCAGATTCTGTGTCTCCCTCTCTCTCTGACCTTCCCCAGCTCACACTGTCTCTCTCTCTCTCTCAAAAATAAGTTAAACATTTAAAAAAATAAATAAGGAAACAAGTAAACAAATAAGACCATACTTAAATAATCCACAGATATGTACTATTAATATTAAGGGTTTGGTCTTTTTTCTATTACATATTATATACACACACATATATACACATCTGTATTATATATAGTTTCACAATTACAATTCATTTTTATACAATTCTGAATTCCACTTTTTCTATTAACATGTCTCTTGTATATTCCCAATCATTAAAATTCTTGGAAAATATTACTTTTAATGAGTATCATTGTCTACCATAAAGCTATATAATAATTGATTTAGCCATTTCCTCGGTGTTGAACATTTATGATATTTTCATGGAACATTTATGCTACTCTGTTGAACATTATGCTATCTTAAGTGGCAATGTCATGAACATCTGTGGAGCCCTTTGTTCATATCCTTGAATATGTCCTCAGGAAGATGGAATTATTGGTTAAGAAGCATCAACATTTAAAGTTTTATCACCAAATAAACCATAACTCGAACATCTAGAAAAAAATATCAAAAGCAAGCAAGCAATTTTTTTTGCCACTCTCAACCCTCAAGCCACGAATGTACCCAGTATGTTTGTTTGGCTGGTACTGGGTCAGAAATGAATAGTTGCTCAGTAATACCCAGCACTGCTTCTTAAATAATTAAGGCACAAACCCAGGCAGCGATGAGCACCCAGCTCAGGGCCCCTCAGTGCTGAATTGCTCCCAGTCTCCTCTACCTTCTTGGAGAGGAGATCTGGGATGGAGAGGACACTCATGGCCCAGCATAGTGACTGTTCTAGAGCTGGCTTCCCAACACCCTCCCCACAGGAGCTCTCCGGGAGGAATTGATGTCCCTGAGGCCAGTGCCTCTGAGGCTTGCCCTTGGCCAGAATCCAGAGCAAGGAAAGGGAAGTTGCATCTGAGCCAAGGTGAACCTGTTTGAAGGTCCCTGGCTCTGTGAAAGTAGGCCTTGTAGAGCTGCAGGCCACGTGTGCTGGGGAAGGAGAACAATTCACAGCGCTTTGTCCCATAGAACAGATTAGTCTGACTGTCAAAGATGAAAGTGGGGGGACCACACCAGGAGAGTGTGGGGGGAGCCCTGATGGGATGCTCGTCTGGGTACGGATCACAGGGACTTCGGGGAGACCAGGTCTCTGGAACTAATCCCCTTACTCCCCCATATTTGTCCCCAGCCAGAGTGCTGGCTGCTCTGTTACTCTGTAACACTCTGACTTTTCTTTCAGAGAAACAACTTGACAAGAACTCCAGAAAGACAGAAAGAAGGCCTGAGACTATACTTCACTTTCTAGATAGAGCTGGTCCCCAGACAGAGGAAGGACAAGCATTCACTCAGAGCTGGGGATGAGGAGAGGAGGTAAGTGGACTGTTACCTGTACAGAGTGTCCTATATCAGGGAATATTTCACCCTACTCCTTCTTGAAGTTCTCCAGTGAGCAGAAGAGCTGCTGGTGACCCACCTGCTGGTGCCTGCGCCTTGGCAGATCTGCCTCAAGATTCCCCAGGAGTTTGGCTAAGCATTCCCACTGCCCCACTATGGGCAGCCCTGGGGTTCCCTTTAACGGTTCTAGATGGAGCCCAGCCACCTCAGATGGGATCACAGAGGACCAGCCAAGCACCCGAGAGCTACTTCCCAGCCCGCCTGGGAAATATTTCATTTTCTATTTGCAGAATCACAGATGTTGACTTTTGATCTCCTCCTCTCTCCCTCTGGGCCTCAGATCAGTGATGACAGCTATTTCATTTCTTTTTTCTTTTCCCTATAAAGAGAAAAAAAAATCAGGAGGGGTCAGAAAGGTTGTTCAAATATTGGAAGAGTTACATACTGGCTACTGGGGTGAATATGAAAAGATCAAGCCTCTCCACCTGAGGCCAGGGGCAATCTTCAGAAGGAGTTGAGCGGGGCACCCTTCAAGGCAGTGTTTCTTAACCTTTCATGTGTTTGTAAATCAATCACCCAGGAATCTTGTTAGGATTCAGATTCAGATCAGTAGTTCTAGGGAATGAGCAGATGAGGTCCATGCTGCTTGTTCAGGACCACACTTAGAGAAACAGGTGTCAAGGTACTTCCTGTCCCTACCCTGCTCAAGTCCTGAAGTGCTGAGATCAGTAGATCGTCTCTGCCATCTTCCTGCAGCTGGGTCTGTGCAGGCAAGGTGCTGGCCACGTAAGTTCCTCTTAACAGACACTTTAACTAAAACCGACACTTAGGTTTGTATCCCTTCTACTGCATTTAAACATAGGGACATTCAAATATACACAGATTTTGAAGAAGGTGTCTGTGGCCAGCATCTGCCCCAACAGGTCACACAAAGACTCTTACTGAAGTGTGGGGCCTTCTTTCTCTCACTCTATTCCATCCCTTTGGCTTATTTGTCTTCTTTTTTAAAAAAATGAAATTCAGGGGCTCCTGGGCGGCTCAGTCAGTTGAGTGTCCAACTCTTGATATCGGCTCAGGTCATGATCCTAGGGTTGTGGGATTGAGCCCTGAGTTGGGGTCCACATTGAGTGTAGAGCCTGCTTAGGATTCTCTTGCGTATGCACACACAGGTGCACTTGTTCTCTCTCTCTCTCTCTCTCTCTCTCTCTCTCTCTCTGTCTCTCAAATGAAAATGAAAAAAATTTTAAATGAAATTCAGTTCAAGCATTATGATGTTATGCTGAATCTTTTGCCATGTGGTGAAAGGTCAAGTCTCTGAATATCCAGTGAAAATTACCTTTTCCCCTTATATGTTTCCTAGTTCCTTTTTAAAAATTTCAAGTTCTATATATTTTGTACACACAGACTCAACTTTAAGAAAATACATACAAGATAACTCAAACATAACACAAGAGATAATTATTGTGCATTAGAAAGTGATTCTCAGTTTTATAAAAGGATTCACTGTATCATGCCTTCAGGTAGTGAGCTCTTTCTGGGCATTTAAACTATGAAAATCTTGCCATCAAGATTCTGATTTAATTGGTCAGAGTTAGGGTTTAGGGCACTAATATATTTTTTTAAAGTTCGCAGGATAACTCTAATGCACATCCAGGTTTGAGAACTACTAGACTAAATGATGTCAAGTTTCCAAGTTTAAACTACTCAGATGACTTACCAGCCATTTAAACTCAACAGGCATTTTTGTGCACCTGCTGTATTCCAGACACTCTGTGAGGCTCCAGAGACATGAGTAAATCAGTCCCAATCTTACCTTGAAGGCATCCACTATCTAGAGGGAGATAAAATATGCAGAATTAATTTTATCTAGAGGCCCCACAAGTAGTGAAACAGGGAAATGTGGCTATAACCTACAAATAAAAGGAGAGGCAGGGATGGAGGAACCTGGTCCTCTATGGTCATTCCTTTCCTTCCCCCTTTCTCCCAGAAGGTACATAACTAAGGTTCAATAAGAACACAAGGATCTATGTAGCCTTCCAGACTGGGTGATTTCTTTAAAGTTTATTTATTTATTTTGAGAGAAAGAGAGGCAGAGAGAGGGAGATATAGAGAATCTCAAGCAGGCTCCACACTGTCAGTGCAGAGCCCGACACGGGGCTCAAACTCGTGAGCCATGAGATCATGACCTGAGCCAAAACCCAGAGTTGGACACTTATCCAACCTAACCACCCAGCACCCCGGACTGGATGATTTCTTAATGGTTCCCACGAGTGGCCAAGGCTGAATATGAGATGATTTTCAGCAGCTCCTCTGCCAAACTGTCAACTAAGTGTAACCACCTTCTCCACCACTCTCTTACTCCTTTTCTGAACACTTCTCCAACCTCCAGCTTTGGGAGCCCTTCTTCTCAGATGGCCTCAACTGGTCCCCCCTTTGCTGTACCTCCCTCACCCCATCCAGGTTTGCCTGTCCCCAGGTTACCTCTCAGCGAAGGCAGTCCTGACTCCTGTGCTGCAGACATCAAGGTAGGGACTCCATACTGAGCTACGAATGGCCAAGAGACCCATGCAAGAACTCTTACTTTGTAAGACAGGAGTCTATTACTCCAAAAGCCACTCCACAGAGGGGAAATTCATGAGTGAGATATTTTAATAAAGGCAAAACCAGGTGGCCCCCAACTTAAATTAAGCCACAAAAGAGTAAAGCAAATGGATGGTTCCAAGCCTGCCCTTTGACCTCACTTCTGGGCCTCATCAAGTGTGGTCAAGTAGAGTTCGTATTACCCACAAAGGAGAGAGCACCTGCTCCCAGGCACAGCTGGCCACAGAGGGAATGGACTGCTTCTTGAGATGGTAACTTTTGCTCTGTAAACTTTTCCTGGTGGGTATGAGGTAAGGTTTTGGGACAGGAGTAGTTGAGCAATGCTTAGGATGCTAACTACTCTTAAGGAGGCTTACAAGGAACTTTTGAAAGCCACCTTTGGCCTGCCTTTCACTGCCTTCCAATTCTCAATTCTTTGAAATATTTGAATTGAGTTCAGGAGCTGTCCTGCAAGTTCAGGGCCAGTGACAATCCTGCAAAGCAATGAATATGAGCAAATAATAACTGGAACTTCCCTTGAGCCTTGTTCTGTGACACAGATATGTCCCATGGCTCAACCCTCCCAATCCCTCCAAGATGTAGGTAGTATTCCCACTTTACAAGTAATGAAACTGAGGCTCAAAGATTTGCCCAGTATCCCACAATAGACAAGTGGTTTGGGTCCAGGTTTCCTGACTTTTCATCTGAGGCTCATAGTATGATATCCTGACTTGTGTTCTGTTCCGACACAGCCCAAACTGAAACATTCCCTAGAGTATGTATCTTCAAGAAAGAAAATGATCTCAAAGAAGACGAAAAGGTATTTGGTGGAATTCGGCAATGGGTTAGCAATACTTGCAAGTCACCAGGAGGTGGAAGAAGCCTGCCATCCTCCATGCTTACATCCTTTAAAATGTAAGGTGGGCCTGGGAGTCCCTACAGTCAGACCTTTTCACTAAGAGGGAGCCCAAAGAAAGAGCAGGAATTCACCAGTGTGGACTGCAGGAAAGGCCCGTCTCAGGAGCATGCATCGGAGAGCCAGAGGCATAGGAAGAAGAGCCCTCCCACCTGGCAAGAGGATGCCCCCAGGAGATGTGCAGCGGCACAAGACCCTAGAACATGCACAGGATTTGAAGATGAACAATCCAAACCTCAGGTCATTAGCCTGCCGTTTTCTAGCTTGAGTCATCTTTCCTCTCTGTGCCTGCTTCCGCATCCACAACAAGGAGATCATAACAACTGCCTCATAGGACAAGGGGAATAATCAGGGCAACAGCACTTTGCAAACTATAAAGTGCACTTGCAGGTTGCCCATAGGTTGGTTCACCTGAGTTCACAGGCGGCTCCCCTGACATCGTCTCTCGCTGGCACATCATGAGCTGCTGACCAGGTGGCCATGTGCACACTGGTGCTGGAGGGCTGGGAGAGGGGCGCTGGTTGGCCTTGAGGTGATAGGCAGAGGGAGAAGGGGATGCCCCTGCCCCCATTCTCTGGCAAGAGTTGCCCTGACCTCAGGACACTCCATCCCAGTGTTGTGTGTTGCAAATGGGCTGTCAGTCCCCTGGGGTCTAATGTCCCCAGAGGAAATCCCAGAGCCTCCCCAGGCAGCAGCTGAGAAGAATTGAGGGTCAGCCATGTGACCCAGCTCCTTCTGCCCCAGGGACCATGGGCAGAGTCCCCTTCAGGCTGGATAGCTCAGAACTGAAACATCAGAGAAAGACCACACACCCCAAAGCCCTCTGACTGCTCACAACCCTTTACGCTTCTGCCAGAAGCCGAGGGGCACCACCTCAGGTCACATTCATGATTTTATTCATCAGGCCAACAATCCTTGGAGGCAGGTAGGACAGATATACCTTTAACCCCATTTTTTTGAGATGAAGAAATGTCTCAAGCTTAACTGATTTGCCCAAAGTCATACAATGGTTAAAAAACAAACTCAGGACCTGGTCTTATGGTCCTAAAGACACCACCTTCCACTAATGTTACCGCCAACAGAGATCTTCCATCCTTCTCCATCTGATCTTTCTCTCTTTTAAAAATTTCTGCTGTAGAAATCTAAGCCCATCATTCTCAATTTATCAACATTATCAAGCTGTGCAAAGACCCTCTTTTGTTTGCTTTAATTTCATTGTATTTCATCTTCATTGTATTCCAATCCTCCACACCCCTTCTTGGCCCCCCACTGGCACTCCCTCCAATTTGGTTGGTTGGATGCCTAGTTCATTTGTTCATTCATTCATTCATTCATTCATTTGGAGGCTTGAGCCAGGTACATTTCTGACCACCACTGTGTTTGTGATGCTTTTAACAAGTGTTTCTTTTTTGGTATTATTTTCAGCTCATGGGCCCTAACCTCTGGTCCTTCCTCTGCTATATTCCTGGTGATTTCTCATCTTATACTGATAATCTTTCCTCATTCCCCACTTTTGCCATCCCCAAATATATAACTTGATACTTGTACCTATTTCATTTGTTTTATTCTTATTGGCTTCTTATTTGTTTTATATTACTCTGGACTTGAATTCTCAGCTTGGAGGTGTTTCCCTGCTCATTTTGTATTATTTGCTTATTTACTGGTGCTTTAGATTCCTGCATCCAAGGCCATGAAAGTGATGTTCAGAATCAGTCACTTTAGGTAGGTCCTCAACCATCACCTAAAGGTCTGGTTAACTCCTTGTAAGGCTGACAGTAAATCACTGATACTCTTGCCTTGATCTTGATCCTCTGTACAAGTTTTGCATATTCTCATAGTTGAATGAAAGAGCAGTGGTGTCCAATGGAACATTCCATGATAGTGGAAATGTTCTATATTTTTGTGCTGTTCAATATGGTAGCCACTAGTGACATGTGGCTGTCAAGCAGTTGCAATGTGGCTTATGTGGCGGAGGAGCTAAATTTTAGTTTTAATTAATTTTAATGAAAACGTAAATAGCCTCATCTGGCTAGTGGTTGCCTAGTGGACAGTGTAGATCTGCTGTATTGCTACCTGAAATGTGGTCCCCAGACCAACAGGATTGCCATCCTCTGGGAGCATGTTAGAAGTACAGAATATCAGGCACATCTAGTCCTACTGAATTAGATCTGCATTTTAATAAGATCTCCAGGTGATTTTTATGCACACTCAAGATTTTTCCCCCGGATATATTGAGATATATTTGATATAATAACGTTGTATAAGTTTAAGGTGTACAGGGCTGTTGATTTATATACTTATATATTGTAAAGTGATTACCACCGTAGGGTTAGCTAACAGCTCCATCACATCACATAATTACCATCTCTTTTTGTGGCAAAAACATTTCAGTTTTCCTCTCTTAGCAACTTTAAAGTATATAATGCAGTATTATTAACTATAATCACCATGCTGTACATTATACCCCCTAGAAATTACTCACCTTGTAACTGGAACTTTATATTCTTTGACCAATATTTACCCATTTCCCCCACCCTCCAGCCCCCAGTAAACACCATTCTAGTCTATTTTCATGAGTTCAGCTTTTTTAGATTTCACATATAAGTGATATCATACAGTGTTTGTTCTCTCTCTGACTTGTTTCACTCAGCATAATGTGCTTAAGGTCCATCCATGTTGTGACAATGGCAGAATATCCTTTCTCATGGCTGAATAATATTCATGTGTGTGTGTGTGTGTACACACACACATATATATATATATATATACCACATCTTCTTTATCTGTTGATGGATATTTAGTTTGTTTCCAATTTTGGCTATGGTGAATAACGCTGCAGTGAGCATGGGAATGTAGATTTCTTTTTGAGATCCTCTTTTCATTTATTTTAGGTATATACCCAGAAGTGAGATTTCAGGGTCCTATGGTAATTCTTTTTTTTAAAGTTTATTTATTTATTTTTGAGAGCAAGAGAGAAAGAGAGCACGCATGAGCAGGGGAGGGGCAGAGCGAGAGGGAAAGAGAATCTTAAGCAGGCTCCATGCCGTCAGCACCAAGCCCAACCTGAGGCTCGAGCTCACAAACTCAGCCGACATCAAGAGTTGGGACACTTAACTGACTGAGCCACCCAGGCATCCCTACATTCAGTTTTCAATGTGGTCGGTCATATTTCTCTCTCCTTCCTATAGCTCTTGTGTGTGTTCTGATTGTATTGTTTGGCCAAGCCTCTAGTACTCTGCTCATGCACAGGAGGGATAGCAGATACCTGTGCTGGAAGGGACACATCTAACCTTTCTCCATGTACTATATTTGCTGTAGGTAGTCAATAAATAGCTTTAATCAAGTTGAGAAAATATACATTTAAAAATTCCAAGGCATTTATCACATGCTTTAAATGTATGAAACGCATGAAATTTTTCTTTTCTTTTTTTAATTTTTTTTGTTTTATTTATTTTTGAGACGGAGAAACAGAACACAAGTGGGGGAGGGGCAGAGAGAGAGGGAGACATAGAATCTGAAATAGGCTACAGGCTCTGAGCTATCAGTGCAAACCCCGATGCGGAGCTCGAATCCACGAACCAGGAGATCATGACCTGAGCCGAAGTTGGACGCTTAACCGACTGAGGCACCTAGGTGCCCCTGAAATTTTTCTTTAATGGTAAAAATTACCTTAATAGTTTCTCTTCTTCACATTAAAGTTTCTTATAGTCTAGAATAAACCTTGCTTGGTCATAACTCTCTAATTATATTGTGGAATACAGTTAGCTAATATTTTATTTATAACTTTTATATCTATATTCAAATATGGAATAGCCTGATAGCTTTTTGTTTTTACAATCCTTATCTGACTTTGTAATAAAGCTTACACCAGTCTTATAACAAAGGAGAAACCAATTTCTAGTTTCTGGAACAATTTTTGTATCTTATGTGATTATCTCCCCTGTATAGGCAGGTGGAACTTTTCTGTAAAATCATCTAAGCCTAGGGCTTTTCAGGAAGAGGAAGGTCTTTGATTGTATTTTAATTCTTAATTGAGTACTTATAACTCAGTGCACTATTTATTCTTACTCTAATTTTGGAATTTCACATTTTACCTAAATTATATCAATTTTATTGTCTCCTAATTACAAGTCTTCCTAATATTGTTAGTCTAAAACTTTTTGCTGTGTTTGTGGTTTCTTTCATTATTGATTACAGATTTATATCTTCTCTTTCTTTCCCCCATTAGTTTTGTCATGTATTTTTATATTTTATAATCTTTTCACAACACCAACTTGTTTAATGTCTTATTGTTGCTACATTCTATTTCTCTGATTTTTGACCTTAGGTATATGTTTTCTTTTTTTCCTCCTTCCCTCCTTCCCTCTCTTTATCCCTCCCTTCCTCCTTTCCTTCCCTCCTTCCTTCCATCCTCTCCTCCTCCTCCTCCTCCTTCTTTTCCTCTCCTCTTCTTCCTCCTCTTCCTCCTCCTCCTCCTTCTTCTTCAGGATTATTCTGGAGGTTTTTTTCTAGCTTCCTTTCTGCACTAAAAAATTAGCTCCAAGAATGTTTCAAAAAGGGGTTTGGGGATAAGCTACCTGAAGCCTTATATACTTGATATTATTTTTTTATTTTACCTATATTTAAATGGTATTTTAGCTGGATAGAAAATTCTAGATTTGAATTCTTTTTCCATCAACGTTTTAAAATATTACTTCATTGTCTTGTGTCCAGTTCTATTATTGAGGGTTCATGTCATTCTTTTTCCTTTTTAGTTTATTTTTTCTTTCTAGATGTTTTGAGAATTTTCTCTCCATCATTAATGTTCTTAAATTACACTACAATATATCTAGGTGTGAGTTCCTTTTTTATCTATCTTGTTTAACACTATGTCCTTTCAATCTGAAGTTATCTATTTTCATTATTTCTAAGAAATTCTTGGTCATGATACCTTTAAATATATCCTCTCTCCATAGCTTATTTTCTCATTCTGGCTCCAAATCCTAATCACTACATGATCCTCCTTCTCTGAAAAGAGAGTCAACATTTTGTTGCCCTTGTCTGTTTAGGTACTGCCCTGCTCCACCACACTGTGAAAGGCAGTGATAGGGTCTGATTTTCCATCTGTATTCCTAGTGCATCAGTGCCCACTGTGTGTTGAATGAATGAATGAATGAATGAACAAATGAATGAATGAAGTTAAGAGAATGGAGGAGTATGAGAGGCCACAGGGCTGGAACAGGAAGCACTATGGTGTCAGGGCAGCAACCAAGCTTCATGCACCCATAACCTCTAATAGGGTGGCAGCCCCTTTAGCAGATCTTTTCCTGTGGGAGTGAGCACTTGGGGCAGCCAGCCTAGCCCAGTCACGCTCTGAGATAATGACTGCCATATCTCAATCAATTCTTGCCTCAAGCTCTACTCTGACAGTAGTGGGGATCCTGGGGTGAAGCTGATCTGACTTTTTCTTATCCAGCTGTGGGACCTATGGCAAGTTGTTCTGCTTTTTGACTCTCAGTTTCCTTTTCTATAATGTGAGGATAATGACACTGCCTTGTCCAGTTTGTAAGGATAAAAAGAGCAGCCAAAGAGATGTTTAAGTGCTTTGTAAGTGTGAAGAGCTGCACGTAACAAGGTGCTGCTATCATCAGGGACATACCACAATGCACGTAAGAGCTTCTAGCCCTCAGGTCTGAGTTCTGAAGATAGATTCCCCATGGTAATGTGGAGTCCTGGATTTAATCATGCTTCCTTAGAGAGGGTCAAGACCCCCCCACAGGTCTGTGACTTTCCAGATCATTGGGAAGAAACTTCTGGAAGTCAGAGCCAGCTTCCATCCAGCTGGAGCAGCAACTCCAGGCTGGTGATTATTCCTGCTCTTCACTCTCCCCTCCTACATGCTCAACCCCAACATTCTGCTGTATTTCCCTACCCCACGCCCCACCCCTCAACCTCCTCTCCTCTGGTCTCATTGAGTCCCCAGTCTGGCCTCTGCTGGTTGTAAGAGGGCCCCACACCGAGCATTTCCCTTCCCCTCTGCCCAGCAGAACTTCCTTCACTATATCTACATCTTATGGCCCTGCTCTCAGAGAGGCCTGCACTGAAGAATTCAACCTAAGGGTCTCCTAGATGATCTAGGTTTACTCCTCATGAGTTATTTATAGAGACACCCCAAGTCCGAATCCAAAGAGGGCACCAATGGTGCAAATGTCAGGTCCCTTGACAGCCTGGTGGTCAGGAGGGGGAAGGACATATTCCAAACCCCTCAAATAGCCCACATATGTAGTAAGGTAGAATCTTGACAAATACTCCCTTGATTTCCAACATACAGACATTTTTCTGGATAAGACTCCTGGACCTAGGCGATCAGCTCTTAGAAACACTTTCTCATTTTGGCTTCTTAATGGCCACTCCCAGCAACCTTTGAAACTTTATCGAGTCATGCAATTTCCTACCATCTCCTTTTTATTTTTTAAATAAGTTTGATGTCCTTTCAATATTTGTGCCTTTCTGATCTTCTTTCATAACAGTCTTCCTTTTGTATAGCTTTATTTTAAGAGGCTTTAAGCATGGGTGGGAAATTGGATTGGATTATCTCAGGTACCATCTGACTCTGAACTCATTGATTCTGTGAAATTTACAACATAGTTAACACTAAACTAGCACCACTGAGGATCACTAATGATCAAACCTTCAATTATCTGGATGGTGCCCTTCTGCTTACTAAGAAGATACAGTGCTAACCAGCAACTACTTTGCTCAGTGTTATGCTTAGTGAGTTACTCTTACATTGTCTAGTTTGAAAATTCAAACTAGCCATATTCCCAATGTGCTTTGGAAAGCCTATCTTAGTAATGACAATAATAGATAACACACAATATACCAGGCATTATCCCAAGTACTTTAAATATGTTAGCTTGTTTATTTCTTATAATAATATTGGGAGATAATTAATATTTTTACTCCTACATTACAGAAGGGAGAACTAAGGCACAGAGATACTAAGTAATTTGCCCAAGATCAGAGTCAGTAAATGATAGAGCTGGGATTCAAACTTAGCAGTCTGGCCTCTTAACTACTACCCATGCTACCTCACAAAGCTCAGAAAAGATTATTGTACACTTGCTCATATGTAATTATGCTGTCATATCTCCTCCCAGGAGACTATGAGAACTCTCTCCTTTACCCCCTTATCATTATAATGTGTCTGGGATTTACCTGTTACACACTGAAAAAAGAATTAGGAAACCTTTGAAAGAGGTGAGTACTAGAAATAAAGATACTGAAGCTACAGTAAGAAACAGGAAGTAAGCAATGTTTGAGTCAAAGTCAGAAGGGTTGGAGGGGGGAGCGGAGGAGGAAATGAGGGTCTTCTCAAGGGCTGTGAAATCGTAAATGGGTGTCGTACAGAAGATGAATAGGAACACTCAAAATCATAAAGTTGTCAAATTCATCAGTAGAATTTTATTTGAAGTCTAACAGGGTGTTTTGTTTTGTTTTGTTTGGAACTAGGCAATCTGATTTGGAAAAAATTGATTTCTCAAAATGGATCTGGGAGAGCAAAAGGGCCAAGAATAACTGAGAAGCAATTCTGAAAAAGTAGAACATGGAAAAACTTGCATTACCAGGTATCAAGATTTATTATCAAAATATTTCGTAATGAAGACAACAGAGTTTGGGCAAAAGGATAAACCAATGGAACAGAACAGAAAGCCTAGCCGCTGGCCCACCCATGTCTGGAAACAATACCAGTTAGAGATGGTGTTACAAACTCATGTGGAAAGGGTGGTCTATTTAATAAATGAATCCTAGGAACTTTTGTCCATATGGAAAATGCAAAATTAGATTTCCCCCTTAAATCAACCCTATGTAGATTAAAGAACTAAAGCAAAAAGCAAAATTTCAAAGCATAAGATAAAAATATAGAAAAATTCTTTATGACCTTAAGATAAGGAACAATTTATCTTCAAAAAATAGAAAACATAAAAATTTGATAATTTTGACTACATGAAAATTAACTTCTGCATAACAAAAGGCCACTATAACAAAGTCAAAAACAATCCATAGCTTGGGAGAAGGTACTTGCAATGAGTGTAACATATAAAGAAACCTCTCAAATTAATTAGAAAAAGATAAATAGCCTTGGGAAGAAATGGGAAAAGAATATAAACTATTGATTTGTATAAGAGGAACCCCAGAAGGTCAATAGAAATACAAAAAGATTCTTGCTTCCACTATTAAGCAAAGAAATACAGATCAAAACAACGATAAAATACCATTTACACCTTCCAGATCAGTGAAAATTTATGTCAGCCAATGCCAAATGTTGGCAGAGCTTTTAAATCACAGAAACTCATTCCCTGCTAGTGGCATTGTAAGTTGATACAAGTGCTTTGGAGAGTAATTTGGCAATAACTAGTAAAGTTGTAGGTGGTCATATCCAGAAATTCTGCTCCTAAGCATCTATAGTCCTATATGTGAACGCAAAGAGACATGTATTAAGATGTTTGCTATAGCATGGAAACAACCTAAATGTCCATCAACAAAATGATGGATAACCAAATCATATTACAGTTATACAATACAATATAGTCCAGCATGTGTCGGCATAGATAAAAATCTCACAATTGGAATGCTAAGGGAGAAATGAACACTGCAGAAGATTATATTATATATACACACATGCGTAGTTTAAAAGCTGGCAGGGCATAACAATATAATGTTTGTGGATACATAAAAATGCAATAAAAATAGTAAAAGAAACATAAAAACACACATGAGGATGATGAGCACTGAATTCAAAACAGTTCTTAGGGGCACCTGGGTGGCTCAGTCCAGCTGGGCATCTTACTCAGGTCATTACTGCATGATCTTGAGATCAAGCCCCACATTGGGATTTTCTTTCTCCTAAAGGAGGAGAGGGGAGGGGAGCTTGTCCCTCCCCTGCTCGCACAAGCCCTCTCCTGCTCTCTCTCAAAATAAACAAACTTAAAAAACAAAACAGTGCTTAGCTCTGGGAAATGAGGGAGGGGATGGGCTGGGGAGAAGTCCAGAGGGGAACTCCATTGTATCTCTAATATTTGCTGTCTTTGAAGTAGAAAGACCTAAAGCAAATAAGGCAATATGCTAATATTTGCTAAAGCTCATGTGGCCATCATTAGCTCTCCCCATGGAATATTTCTGGCTCTCTGCCTTCCAGGCCTATGGTAGGGTTGCATTTCCCATCCACTCCTGAAGACTTATTTTGGCCAATCAGCTGGAGTGGAAGTGACTTACGTTTCTGGCCTCAGGAGCTGGTGCACAAAAGTTTTGGCCAACACAGGAGCACGGAGTCAAAGCTTCTCTCTTCCCCAGTCCCTGAGCAGACATGATATCCTCAGGCAACCCATGGAGGACAGGTGGATGAGTAAGAAATGAACCTTTCTTGCTCTTAGCCACTGAGACTTGGGGATGTTTGTTAGGACAGCATAACCAAGTCTGTCCTGATACAGCCAGGAAGTTTGTCCACAGGGGTTCACTGTATTGGTCTCTGCTTCTATCTGCATGTTGAAAAATTACAAATAAAAATTTTAAAGTTTTCAAATTGGGCTGGGTTAATCATAGTTCTCAGCCGATAGCACACTATGTTTACTGGTCTGTGCAAGGCCCCTCTCTTATTTTCCAGACTCTGGCTGGAAGCAATGTGGACCTACAGGAGACGTTGATAAGGGGGAAGAGTGATGGGCTCGCCCTCCCAGCCTGAATCCAGGTTCCCTCCAGTGCTGGGTGCTAGCCTGCGGCATCTCTCAGCAGCTAGTAGGAACCAGAAACCCGATGAGACAATCTTTGCTCTTCTCCAAAGAAGTGTAAACAAGAATGGTGATGAATGCAGTGGCCCCCAACTGGTGCTGACTCTTCATATGGCTTTTGGAAAAAAATTGTTTTGCTCTTGATTCCCAGTTCTCTGATGTGTCTGAAGGGAGTAGCCTTGCCCCCAGGTAGTCATCTTTCCTGCCCCTTCGAGCCAGCACCTGCCCTGCATCCCCACAAACCAGCCACTGTGTCCTCAGATACAGGTCACCTTGGCAAGAAATGCTAGGAAAACTTTCTCACCCACCTCTTGGCTTTCAGGTTCCTTTTGAGGGCTGCCTGCAAAGCCCAAAGGGAGTGAAAACCCCAGAAAGAGGTGGGGAGGAGGGGGAAGAGAAACTCATGCTCCTGGCCAGTTCTGTTCCGTACTATGCAACGAAACACAAGCGGCCTGGAAGTCACCGTGAAATGCAATGCCTTTGAGAAGTTCCGTGGAAAGAATGATATCATGGCCAACCACTCCCTGCACACCCCCCCAACCTTTTTTCCAGCGGGAGTGAGAAATAAATAGACTGACACATTTTCCAGTCAGGGAGCCGTTCTGGAGAGCAAGTTTACCTTGGCACAGGCGCTCAGGTGGGGCTGTGAGAAACCTTATCTGTGCTTTGCCCAGAATACGAGGAGCCCTCATCTCCCTGGAGCCTTGGCCACCGCGCAGGTGACCGCAGGAGGGAGGTGAGCACGGTGAGCAGCAGGCTGGCCAGAGAACCCGAAGAGTCAGACTGGCCCGGGAGTGGGCTGCGTTAGGTAAATATTGCCCGCATTTGATTGACAGGCTCATTACTGACTCTCTGCTGGTTGCCAAGAGAAATGCCATCAAATCCGCCCCTTCAACGGTAAAAGTGACGTCCCTTAACTCGATGCTTCTCAAACTGTAATGTGCATGTGGTCACCTGGGGACCTCGTTAAATGGCAGCTTCTGATTCAGCAGGTTGGGGCAGGGCTGAGGAATCACGTTGCTAACAAGCTGCTGGGCCGGTCTACAGACCTCACTGAGAGCTCACAGAGTCTTAGGGTTCAGATGACTATGTGCATGTTACCCAGGCAAAGTAGCTACCATTTAAGGAGCTCTGTCTTGACTCTGTGACAGATGCTGGACCAGGTGGTTTCTGGCATCTAGCCCTTTCCCCTTTACGCCAGCTCTTCGAGGGAGGTGTTATTATCCCCGCCCCTCCTTGACAGGCGAGGAAATAGAGGCTAAGAGAGGTTAATTCAAGCTATATACGTGTCATTTCCAAGAGATTTCATTACTACCTTCCTCCCCCTCCCAGTGATCTGAAATAACCCAAAGACAAAGGATAATAAACACCCTGTAGTCGAGCTGGGTGATTCTGCCTGTGGTGATTTGCCCCCTTGATACCCGAGAATGAGTAATTCCTTTTGTACAGGATTGTGAGGGCCAAGAACAGAAGTTCAGGAACCCGAGAATTAATATCTGGCCTCGTAAGTTCTGGCCTCAACAGAGACAGCAAGTCAGGAAGGTGGACAAGCCTTGTTTTAAATCCCTCTGGTGTTCACCCCTACAACATGCCTTTTGAGATTCTTAATACCTGGAGCAGATACTTTGATGCCATTCAGGATTGAGAGAGGAAAAAAATACCCCAGCCTGTGGGAGAACCAAAGGGGAGGCAACGATAGCTGGACTGACTGACTGACCTGGAGATCTTTAAATATCTCAAAGAACTGTGATGTGCTCTTTCAAAACCCAGGCAGCCTCCGGGTATGAACTTGTATCATGCCCAGATCCTAAGGAGAAAGGCAGCCCTACTGGCTGGGTCTGGCCAGGCACTACACATAGCAAAGCGGGGACAATGAGAGATGCCCCTGCAGACCGTTGGAAGACCTGATTTTGGGTGGCCACTCAACAGGTCGGACGCCCCCAGGACACCACTTAGCAGTTGAACCTCACTCACAGCAGTCTGGAGATGTGACCATGATTTGCACTGCAGGGTGGGAAGGCTAAGTTCGGGCCCTCCTGGAGTTTGATCACAACCCCATCCTGGGAAGTTGTTACACAGAGAAAATACTCAGAAAATGCATTGGAAGCCTCCAAAGAAGTCAGCTAGACTATTGTTGTTTACATATTACATCATTCTAGAGAGCATTTGAGGGCATTTACAGACACCGTGGAAAATAGAGCAAAGTTAAAAAAAAAATAAGACTATGGGGGTAAATAGAGGTAAAAGGGGATAAAGCCTGATGTAGTTAATACCTCCTCAAATACTGTGAGGTCCCATATACTTGGACTAAGGCTTCTTCACATCAAGCTCTGACTCTGTAACCTAAAGAGTGAAAGTGCAAAGAAAAGCACACATGGCACTCACTGCCCCCACGACGTACAAAAAAGAAGCAGGACCTTCAGAGAGGTGTATCCATTCCTGCGCTAGGGGTCCCCGGGGGGAGAATCGGAAGACACAGTGGAATGCCATGAAGTGTGGCCTCAACACGAGCTCTGTGGGAAACCCCACAGTTGTTTCGTGGGGATGTTTCCTAGAACACCCCAGTGCAGGGCTTGTCCACAAAGAGCAATTATGGAAGAATCCAGAACTGCCGCTGCTCAGCTGGCTTAAGTCCAGGATAAAAACCTGAAGGGCTGACTTCTACGGCCCCCTGGGCCCTTCCCCTCTGGAAATCTAAAGGCAGTCTTTTCTCCAGGTCTGGTGTCGCCTTCACTCAGAGCTTGGAGAATGAGACCCTCGAGCTGCAGACATTGATGGGCAAGTTGAGGGGCACCACAGCCCAGTCCCCAGGCTGGGAACAGTGGTCTCCCTGCCATGAGCTGCTGGGCACAGAGCAGTTTCCTTTCTGAGGACAAGCACAGACCAACGAGCCAGAGGCCCAGACCAAGTGCTGGTCCTGAGTTCACCACTCACTGACCCCTCTCTCTGGGCCTTAGTTCTGTCGCCTGCAAACTGCAGATGGACTAGCATTTCATCTGTCCCTCCCTGAGGATTCCCGAGCTGCAGGCCTCTGCGATGCATGGCAAACTGAAGTGAGGCCATAAAGTGGAGTTGCAAGCTTTGGGCTCTGTGGTAGAAATAGAAGTGCACCACCCAGATCCCTACTCAGAGTAAGGCCCAGGGCCCAGCTGTGGTGAGAGGGGCCAGCAGACGGCCTCCAGCTCTCAGCTCCTTTGAGGTTGGCACCAGCCAAAGACAGCCACCTCTCTCAGGACCATGTCCTTCCCCAGGACAGCCCACACTGTGGACAGAGCCAGGCAGGGGAAGAAGGCAGTGGAATTTTGTCCCAATGCAGGACATTCTGACAGGTAATATTTGCTCCAAAGCTCCCTGCAGGATTGGCCGAGATCTGCTGAGTCTGCATCTCCGATAGACTTCCTTCTGGGCCTGAGCCTACGTCTTCCCCTGCCTTTCCTGGGTGTTGTCCCAAACCCTGTCTCCACATCTGCCTCTGGAGAACCCATCCACAATAGTGTCCAAGCACCCACGGCCCCCAGACTGGCCAGGTGCCCGGCCTAGGCTGCCATGGACCCAAGAGTGAGAGAAACAACCAGTGTAGACAGTGTGGTAGCATGTGCAGCCATAGCTACAGCCCAGGGGTGGTCGTCACGTGGGACTCCCCCCACCCCACCTACAAGGCCAGACCCCCTTCTCCCCAGACCAGTCCCTTCCACACTTGGCTTTTTCAGCAGGTGCCGCCAGTTTTGCAATGGCTCATGTTCAAGAAACCCCAGTCTTCTCCAATTCCCTTTCTCTTCCGCTCCCACATCCAAACAAGCACTGAAGCCTCCGCCTTTGCCTTGCCTCCGCCATCACCTGCCCCTCCCGTGAGGGCCACCTCCCCCTGGGACCATCGCAGCAGCCCCCTGCAACCCCCCCCTCTCCAGCTCACCCCTCCTTTCTGTCCGGTGGCTATTCCCCATGCAGGCTCCTATCACTGTGAGGCCTCCTCTGCTCCTCGGCGGGGCGGCCTCGCTCTGTAGGAGGAAGAGAGTGTTGGTTGTGTTGGAATCGCACCAGTCCCTCACACCTGTTTCCCCTGAAGTCACTGGGAAGCGTTCATTGCTGTTTGCAACAAATACCCACAAACAAACAAAGCCGGTAAAACAAGGTGGATGAGACGTCTGTGTTTCTGTTTGGATTCAGGTCAGCGTGATTTCCCTACCTCGGACCCAGAAGACAGAGCTCTTGTCAGCTGCTGAGGTGTCGCTGGCACACAAGTGCATGTGCTTGTGTGGACATGTGGAGACCCGACAACAAAAGGGGGAGCTAGGTGATTCGCTGGCACTTGATACCAGGGTAGTGAGAAATACTCTGTAATACAATGGCTTTAAAATGCCCACATCCTCGCGTGCAGACGGGCAGGCCATGCGTGTGGGAGACCGTATAACTGCTGGCGAGGGCTAGTCTAGCCTCCTTGGACTCACAGGGGCTCACACACCTGTGTGCTTGTAGCCAGGGTGTCGGCAAGTACAGGAACCAGTGCAAAGACTCCAAGAAAGTGCTGGAAAGAGAAAGTGATGGGATATCAACCATTAGACTTGGCATCCTTCTCTTCTAAGAGAACTGGCTTGGCCTCACTTTCTCAGAAACCCAGAGAGGCTCGCTGCTCTTGTTCTCCTGCGAACGAGCAACAAAATGAAATAATTAATGTGAGTTTCACTTTCCCTTCTTTGTACTCTTCATTTTTGAGCAGATCCAATGGAGGATAATTTACTATCACACTTTCTGCCGAGGAAGCTGAGTGCTTCTCACTAGTACCTACTTACTGCGCAGCGAGCTGAGGGCGGGGAATGTCAGGCCCATTTTACAGAGAGTAGACTGAGGCCAAAGTGACAAGACCCATTCATTCTCTTGTTGAGAATGTCAGACGACATCATGATCTGGAGTCATTCATGAGTCTTTATAGGTTCTTCTTTTTAAATTGAGGAGTCACTAAGCATTGTGGAAGGTGTGGGTCCTGCAGATGAAGGTGATAAAATGAGAATGACCCTCATATGTATGTAGGGGACCCTCTAGGGTGGAACTGGACTGGTGAAGCAAGGCTCTCATTGGTGCACTCTCCAAGCACTCTGCAAGTCAAAAGAGCAGGTGGCGAGGAGCCAGGAACGCCCCGCCCCTGACCTCCAGAGAGACTCCAGCACACATAATGCTCTAGCTGTTTTCAATAGTAACATTAGGAGCATTAAAGCAAGCATCTACCTAGGAAACAGTCTTGGGGGAGAATCTCCTCCCGACTTTCTTATTTTTGCTTCCCAAGAGAAGACCTGGATGAAAAGGAACGAGATAGAGGGCAGGTGGGGAGTGCAAGGCTAGTTTGCTGCAGTGGTTCAGGCTTCAGAGGTCGGGGTGGGGGCTGCCCAGCTGCCCCACTGTCCCCAGGAGCTGACGGTGCTCCTGCCTGAACCCTATATTTTACCAGTCCCCATCTGCTCACGAGGCTTAGAAGCCCTGTGTGTGAGCCTCTGCTGCCCTGAGGGCCTCATTAAGCATGTGAAAAGGCATATGGCCTTTCTCACTGTCATGACTTGTCATCGGCTTTGCTCAGGCCGGTGCAGGACTTCTCTCCTGGTGCACACCTGGGCTGCTTGGCCTGACCTGGACCTGGGCAGGTGCACTGGATGCCTGGGGCCCGCTCAGAGGAGTCCTCGTCTGTCTGAAGCTTCTTAGTAAAAATGGAGGAGGAAAAGAATCTTCGGAGACCCTTTCCCCCCTTGCATTGATCCCTGGGTTTAAGCCACGAGAGTGCTGTTGCCAGATTACAGCTGGGGGCAAGGATTCCAGTCAGATCCCTCCAGAAGGAAAGCCCACTGGCTGCACCCACCCCAGCCCTTTGAGAGGTTCACTTCTTGCTCTGTCTTACCATGGCATGGTTTCCCCTCAGACTTCTGCCATCAACCATCATAGTCTCTGTGACCACAGAGCTCTTTCCTCTCACCCATTTACCCTGCCCGAAATGCCATTGTTCCACGGAGGTCCTGGAGGCATTGCGGGCATGTCTCTCTCACCATAGTGTGAATTTATATGTCAGGTCAAGTGTGCTTGCTTTGCAGCTGCCTGGGATTAGGGAGTTGAAAGACAGATACTTGCGTGGGAAAGAAAAGCACGGGTTTTGGAACTTGCAAGGTTGTTATGAAGGGAGCATGGGTTTCTGGAGATCAGTGGGTGCCCTGGGCAGGTCAGAGAGAGGTGCAAAACGAGAGGGAGTGGAAAGGGGAAGTCTCAGAAGACACGGTTCACATAAACTCAATTTGACCTACTTAACACTTCTGCCTGGGCACCACCTAACTGGAAAAAAAGTGCTGATATTAACTTAACGTAGAGCTGAGGGAAACTGGATGGGTTTGGCCAATAGCAGTGACAGACATTTTCTTGCTAGAAATTCTGTACACAGTCCATTCTGCAGAGTGCAAGGACCTTTGGTAGCCAATAGGTTTTCCATTCAGCGAGCACACTTGGAGTGGTGGGGGGCTCCAGTGCCCCCTCCCAAGATTAAGATTCTTCTGCTCACTCCTAGCTCCCAGCATACCCCTGGCACGTTTTTACCCCTGAGCCTTTGTTTTTGCTCTTCTTGTAGATAGGATTGCCCTTCTCTGGCTTCTACCCATCCTTTGAGGCCAGCTCAATGGCATCCTTTCTCTTTAGCTTTTCCTGATTCCATTCATTCATTCATTCATTCATTCAACAGACATGTCTTGAATACCTACTATGCGCAAGGCACTCTTCCAGGTGATAAAGTCCAGCAGTTAATGAAACAAACTCAATCCTTACCCTTAAAGAGCTCATATTCTGGTGGTGAGCACCCCTCTTCACAAGACGAGAGGAATCACACCCCCCAGCATGGTCACTTGTCTCTACTGCAGTGGTTATCTTACAGTCTTAGAGGGGGCTGGTGTCCGGTCCTCCTAGTCTCCCCAGTGATGGAGCCCATGCCAAACACCAGATGTGGCCCTTGATTTCTTTATATTATGTAAGAAACTCAAGAGCAACAAATCTGATAGTATAGGCAGAGATGAGGGGGGCTTATATGCACACTCATATGCAAAACTTACATGCATGTATGCCGTTTTTACTCAGCCTTATGATTGTGTAGGGGATTACTAAAGCAATTTAGGGAATTGGTCCTAAAGCTGTGTTGGCCTGGGGAGATACACTGACTGTTATCACTTAGAGTCTGTTTATTTGGGATGGCTTTGAGGGGTGATGGATTTAGGAGAGCCAGCCACCAGCTGGCACATAGTAGGTACCTAAGACCCGGTTGAATTGCTGCTGAAAAGGCAGGGAAGTATAATATGGACCCAGCTATCTGATCCCGAGCCTAGCCTGAGCACCATGTGGGTGTGAAGCACACCTGGGGCTCCAGCGAGCTGGTGTGAGCTCCGGTTACAGCCAGCAGAGGCGGTCTGAAGGAGTTGTTCCCTGGTGCATAATTCACTGCTGGCTCCTCCACAGAGGAGCCGGGTGTGAAGCCTGGAGGGACGTCTCTGGCCCCTGGAGGAAGCAAGGCGACATCCTGTACACTTGAAAAGAAAACCGAAAGTCCTTTTCTTCACGAGAAACTATTGTGTTTTCCTAACCCACAGGTATGCCAGAGTCTCTCTGGTCCAGAGCTGTGGGTGACAGAGGGGGTGCTGGGGGGAGGGGCATATGGAGGGGCCCGAAGGGAGTTTGGATTGTTCCATGGTCTGTGCTCTTTGTCTAATTCAGGGAGGTAGCAGCCTGCTGGAGCCCACCCTGAGGAGCCCTGTGCTATATGATACATGTCCTGGTGACAGGAACCTCTTTTCTGGCTGTTAAAGTACATTCCTGTGTAGATGTGGAAAGAGAGAAAGCACGCTAGAGCCAGAGCTAGGATAGGAATGTGAGCATTTCCTTAATTGGACACGAGTGCCTTGAACTGGTTCCAGTTTTAGTGTTTTCTTTCAAGAGCCTGGACCCTAAAGATTCCATAGAGTTTTCTTTCTCTAAAAATCCCCTTGGTTCAAAGGCCCCTTGATAGAAATAAAGAAAAAGCCAGGGCCGAATCTCTTTGATATGTAGGAAGGCAAGAGTTTGTGGGCTGGCAGATCCCAGGCTTCTTTGGTTGGGGGGGGTGGCAGAGGGTTCTGGGTGGAAAGAAGAAGGCCCTTCCTAAGAAGGCTCAGTGCAAGAGTACCCACACACTTTACATCAGGCCCCAGAGCCCTGATGCTAGGATGCAAAGCTCTTTCCCCTTGAGCATTTATAGGAGCAATTTCTCTTAGCCTTATTAGTGTCCTGAGAGCTAAAAAGATTCCTGTTGCCTGCTTTATTACTTTAGGAGTCTGGGACTCCTAACAGAGCAGTCAGGCAACGTGCCTGAGAATGTATGGTAAAGTGAGTCAAAGGCTAGAGGATTTTATCTGGTGGGCTTGGGTTGTTTGTGCGTGGACTGATTCCCTGGTGCATCCAGAACCCAGCTGGACTTTTGCTGCGAAGCACAGAAAACTGGAGGAACTCACAGAGGCCGAGGGGGGACGTGGGGCCACCGGGGCCACCGCAGCACCCGCCGCCCAGAGCTTCACTACTTGCCTCTACTGTCTATCCCACCCAGAGCTGGAAACTTCACTCAAGGGAGTCCAGGGGAAAATGGGGCGGTCCGTGGTTGAACTGAGTGAAAAACCAAAGCAGATGCAATCAACTTTGCTGAACCCCATCTTTCCCCCCAAACACCTTAAAAACAAGCCTTGTGTCTGCTCAGTGCTTTCCAGCTTATCGAGTGTTTTCATAACACTATCTCATTTCATCCTCACATCAACCCACACACATTCTTGCCTTTCAGATTTCTTACGTACTCAAACGAGTTTCACTGAAAAAATTGGCTAGAAACTCCCTTTCTCCTACTCAGGTTTTTTTTTTTAACCCTAAGCCTTTGACTGATATCTTTAAGAAGCTCTCAGATTCTCAGGGTGGGAAATGTATTTATTCTGCCAGCCCTATCCCACTGGATGGACTCCAGTAGTCCTGATCTTTGCTATTGGAACCAACTTTTTTATATTCAGTTTGTAGTTTCTCTGTTAAAACAAATAAACGAAGAAGCCACAAGGGCCAGGATAAGTGTAATATTGTGGGGGAAAACATAGGCTTTAGAATCAACAAGGCCCAGAGTCAAATTTTGGTGCACCCATTTGAGAGCTGTGTGGCCATGGCCCAATTAATCTCTCAGAGCCTCTCTTCCTTCAACTGACAAATGGGACAATAGTGCCTATGTCTTAAAGTCATTGCGAGGAACAAATTGTGCTAGCAGATACGAGTGTACCTTAGCAAACAGCTGCTTCGTGAACTCCCTTACGGCTAAACAGAGGCACCACTGCTAGGCAAATTACATACAATACCGTCTTTTTGCAAGGCAGAGGGGAGAGAAAGCATCAAAATAGCTTGCTAAATGAATTCAGATGGAGACTTTTTAATTTAATGAATAATTATCTACGTGGCCTGCATACCGGGCACAGTGGTGCCAGAGGGAACTCTAATAAGATATAAAGTAATTCTTATTTTAGGTGTGAGAGAGAAGGAGCTGGGAACCTGGATGTATGCGACGTTGGAAAGCAAGGCAGTTGTGATTACACTTGGATTTTTATTGAAGCAGAATTGCAATGGGACCCTTGAGTTCCCGGGGACAAAGGTGGAAGGAGGGAGTGCAAGAGGGCTGTTTAGTTCACTGGGCTGCACATAACAGAAGCTCAGTAAATGTCAGTGGTGGGCTGATGTGGTTTGGAGTTTAGGTCCTGCGTTTCACTTCTGCTGCTGACTTCTTGGCAGAGGCAGCGCAAGGCATAGGGTGGTCATGGAAAAAACATCGGCCCAGTGGTCTGCAGGCCTGCATTCAGGTTCCGTCTAGACCATTTAATAGCCTGGTGACCTTGGACATGACATTTAATCTCTTAGGTGTCTTCTCACCTGTAAAATGAGGAGACTGGGCTCGGTGATTTGGAAGGTCTCTTAGCTCTAAGGTTCTGGGGCTCTATTAACTTCATTCACTGGTGTTTCTGTTTATTTATTCGAAGGCAGTAGGGATGGTAGGAAGATATCCTATCTCATAGGATATTGGGAAGCATGTTCAAATACCCTGTGTCTTTACAGAGATGATCCCTAGCAACGTAGCAGAGTAGCTGTGTGATCTTTGGCCAGTGCCCTAATTTATTCCAGTCTCCGTTTGCACACTGTCAGCTAGGGACTATATGTTGTGCTGTGGTAATCTTATTACATTCTTCTGAAAGCCGAGATCATGAAAATGCTTTGAAAAACTGCAAGGCACTACATAAAGTATTACGATCGAGGAATGGCATAGTTGTTAGACCTAAGTTGAGCCCCTGTGTCCCATATTTTCATGTGAGTGAATGCATCGTTGTGGTTCCAGTGGGGAAACAGAAAGTGTAGATTTGGGGTTCTAACCCAAGGCTTGCTTTCCACTCCAACTTACTGACAAGAGATAACTTTTAGTTAAAATGGCATTAATACAAAGTTTCCTCAAGAGCAGGGATCAGGTAGTTAGTTACCTCAAGGTTCTCCAATGTAGGAAATTTGCAGGAGACCAGACATCTGCTGGCGGAGGCCTTACTTCCCAACCTCTTCAAAATGAGGCCATTTTGACACTCTAAGGGTATGTGTGTGTCGCAGGGGGGTCTGGGGTAGCTTTCTGAGTAAAGAAAACTTCACAAGCAAAAATCACAAATAGGTAACGCGGGTCTGTTGGTATGTAAAAGTGGTGAGTCAGTCTTTCATCCCAGGTCTTGCCAGGGATTGCTTCTGGGGAGAAATGGCAGAGGGGATCAGTTCTGCTCTCCCAGGGCTTACCTCAGGCCAGTTCCAAGCTGGAAACCAGCTCTCCAAGCATTGGCTTCTCCTTTGGCTGCGTAGATGACAACATGTCACACCCAGCCTTTGAGAAGCTTCTCCACCTAATGGAAAAGGTACAAACCCCCCACTCTGTGAGCAGTAACCCCATACTGGAGCACCTCCCCTTAGCACCTGTCCATAGAAGCATCGACCTCCATCAGGACACTGCCTGGAAAGGAGCATCCGGAAGGTGGTACTTGGCAGCATAAATCAATTTCTGATTTATCTTATGGGGTGGAGTGGGGGGTGGGGAGAAGCTCCTGAATTTCTCTGGTTGAAAGGAACAATTTGGGGGGAGGGACTTGAAGCTGGGTCTTCATAGGAAGAACACTGTGTATAACTTAGGTTGTATATACGAATGACTAAAATAGCAAGTTATTTTTAATTGTTAGGTTATTTTTATTTGGGTTAGCTGGGGAGGCCTGATGAAAATTATGAGGGCTTCCTCAAGGTCCTACCACTGTTAAACCCTCACCATTAATCCTATCATCCTTTACCTGAGATAAGCTTATGTATTTTCACTTTTAAGCGCATATCTATGGATTTCATACATTCACTACCTTTCAAAGAGTGTTTTGAATTTTGCCAAGTGTTTGATAGCTCCCCCTTCCTCCCCTGCACACACACACTTCCTCAATCCCCTGTATACATATAGATCAGGGTTATAAAGCCATTTTACAGGAGTTTTTGAAGCAGAGGTGTGAAACGACGTGCTCCTGCCACAGAGGGGCAGACTCCTATCCTGGCTGAGGGGGAAGCGAAGCCTGACCACCTGGACAGACCCCTCGAGTTATAATTCCTGCGCAATGTGGGAGGGGTTTGGCTGAAGCCCTTTGTTTCTTCAACTTGCAGGGGATCCTGGAGCCAAGGATGGTGGGGGTGGGCTTGCGCGGTGCCCACCTACACCCTATGCCCCGTGCCACGGTGTGTGTAGGTGTCCAGCGGAAAAACCCTACGACGACACCACATCCTTTCTCACACAAATAAAATCCTCCACGGATCTGCAGGCTGCAAATCAGCCCCTCCTCGCAAGCTAACGTCTCTTCAGCTTTGCGTCCCCTCCCACCTTCCCACCATCTCTTTTATAGCGGTGCTCTCATTTCCACGCAGCTTGCCAGAGATGGAAGGGACGCGCCTCCCGCGCAGGGAACGAGGTGTCGCGGGCGAGGCCTAGTTTGGGGGCTGAATGCTGAAGAGGAGTCCCGAGTTATGGGGACGAAGAGAGGGTGCAAAGGAGGGCGCTGGAGCCAGGCATCCAGGGTCGAAGGATGGCGCCCTCCTACCGCGCAGCGCGGCCGCCGAGCGGTCACGTCCGGAACGGGCCCAGCGCCCTCCTCTAGCCCATAGTCTTCCGCCCAGAGCGCCCAGGGGATCGTGCAAGGAGTGGGGCGCGGAGGGGACGCGGACGCCGGCGGGTTTGTCGGCGCGAAGCGGCGTTGACATTGAACTCCTACCCTGGTGCGTGCGTGTGTGCGCGCGCGCGCGTGTCCACGCGCGTGTCTGCGTGTGTGAGTCGTGGGGAGGGAGGCCGGCTAGAAGCAAGCCACGGCCTTCAGGGAGCTAAGCCTGAGCGCGCCCCCGAGCCGTCGCCCGCGGGAGCTGCGAGCACTGAAGCCATTCATGATTTTGGTGACGTTATTCCAGGAGTGGGTGAGAGGGGGCGGGGCCTCCCGGGGCCTAGCCCCGCCCCCCGCCCCTATAAATACGGCTTCCCGGGCTCTTTGTGGGGCCGCGAGCTCGGTGGAGAACCGAGAGCTCCGTGCGCTCTGCGGACGTCGCTGGCAGCGGGGCTGTCTCCGGAAGGCGGACCCGCGAACGCCTAGTGCTTGCACTCGGCCGCCGGCCGCGCCTGTCTGCGCCCCTGACATCCTTACTCGGGACGCAGTGGCCGTTTTTAAGTCACAAGGGCGTGGGTCAGCCTCCCCTAGGACTTCATGTCTGTATATTTCCCCATTCACTGGTGAGTATCCTGCGCCCTCGGCGGGCATCCGTCTCGCGGCCATGGCTGCGGGGCCCGGACGCCTGCTCCTGCGGGCTCGGGTGCGAGGGCAGCAGGCGGCGCGGGCGCCCGCACTCGCCCGCAGCCCAACCCGCGCAGGAGTCAACGTCAAGGTTGCAAAGGTGGGGGTGGGGGGAGGTGGTGTCGAGAGCATCCAGACAAAGGGAGTGAACTCGAAGCCGTCACTTAAGTGACGGCTGGGAGGGTGTGTATGTGGTGGGGGTGGGTGGGTGGGGAACCAGGAATCCAGCTTGAACCCCGCTAAGAAAACCCCAATGCGGAGGGCTGCGGGAGGCACGCGCCGGGGCTGGCGCAGGGGGCTCCAGCTCTTCCCGGGCCCCTCCCCTTTTTCTTTTTGTTTGCATGCAAGTCTCGACGTCGAGGCCGGCGGCCGCGGGGCCGAGCTGGTGCAGCGCGGCGGCTTTTGCAGAGCTTCGAGGGGAGGGGAAAAATGCTCTCCCCACACGGAACCCGATTAAAGCCACAAGCAGCAGTACAAGTACACGCTGCACGCTCTCGATCTCATTCCTCCCCATAACCCGTAAAACCCGATGCGCCTTTGTGGGAGCCCGGACTGGGGCTAGGGGAGCCACCCTCGCCGGACCGGCTGGAAGAATCCGGGGCCGGGCGGGGGGCTGAGGAGATTCGCAAGGACCGGGGATCTGGGCCGGGAGGGATGCGCCGCGGGCGCCGCGCTGGTTGCGGAGCGAGGCCCCCGGCCGCGCCGGCTGCCGCTTCCTTCCTGCCTCGGGGAAGAGGAGGAGCGGCCAGGGGTCGAGCACTGGCGGCGCCGGAGCGCGCCTTCAGGTGCCGGCGCCCAAGGCCGGCTCCGCGGGCTCCGTATCCGCGCGGTCCAGCTCAGCCCAGAAACCGGAAAGTTCATGCTTCTCGCTTCAACTTTTCGGGCCCGCGCCACAGCCCGGAGCGAGTAACGAGCGCCCCTACACCAGGCGAGGAGCCGGGTGGGCGCTCTTCTGGCCCGTTTCTTTGGGGGTCAACGGCAGCCTTTCCACCACCCCGGATGAATCTGCCTTTGGAGTCCCCACTCCTGACCCTAACCCTTGCCCGGAAGCCCAGCATCTTCTGTCTCTCCTCCCCCACCCTGGCTCTGTTTAGAGAAATGAACTCTCCAAACAAAGTAAAAATTCCCCTCCCGTAAGCCTTGCGTACCCCCTTCCTTATGGGCGCCCCTTCCCTCCCACCCCCGTGGTCTGTGAGCCGCCAGGTGCCATGTGGGTGAGACTTGGAAGGCAATGGGAGGCTTTGTGCCCCTGCCATTCAAAACTTGCGAAGGTGGGTGTTAGGGCTCATCAGAGTTATTATCCCCTGAGAAATGAAGGGAAATAAAATAACTGGGAATTATTTTATAGTGGATTAGCACTTCATAGCTTGCAATGGTTTTTCTGCCCCCAGAGATTAGCCATTTAGCATAACTGTGGGATATGCATTATTAGCATCATGTTAAGAAACAGAGCACCTGTGGCTCAGAGAGGTTATATTACTTGTTGGAGATCACACAGCACTTGAGTGACAGAGCTTGGACCAGACCTCCTGCTTATGTTCACAAATCCAGTGCTATTTCTACTCTATGTGGTAATCATAAAATGAAGAAGAATCTAAGGAAACCCCTGTTTCCTTAGATGCAGTCGGTCTAAAGCCTTGCCTGCTTTCTTTTTTTTTCTAACTATGTGTAAAGACATGATGGTGAAAATATTGGGTGTTGTGTGGGGAGTACACTGACTTTGGTATGTACTATTTGGCACTGTGCATTCGGGACCCTGTGTGTGCCCGTGGCTTGTGTGAGGATAATGGAACATTTGTATCCTGCTTACAGAGTACAAAGCACTTTCACATGTCAGCCATTGGTGGGCCAGCTTGGCCCCTCTGGAAATTTCCTTTGCAATCAGAGTCCGGGCATCCTTAAGGCTTTTAATCCAGGGGATGTTTTTCAAGCTGTGAGCTTGCAGCTGCTGTGGCTGGGCTAGAGAAGGGAGTTGGATGGCAGATGTGATGCTTGCAGAAAGCTGACCCCTTGGGGCTTTAAGTGGGACATTTTGCAGAAAGGAACACCAGAGAGAGAGAGAGAGAGAGAGAGAGAGCACGCAATATAGGAAGGCAGCATTAGTGGACTCGGTTTCCTTGAAGTTGACCGGTTATCATTATGTAATAATAATATGCAATTCCCCTAGACACGGGTTGAATTGGTTTTAATAGAGACAGATGGACTCAGATACCTACTGGTATGTTTTTTTCTGTTCTGTCACTTAAAAGAAAATCCAGAATTGCTCTACGCCAGTGGGGACCCGTACAGGGGAGGAGGAAAGAGAGGTTTGCCAGAGAGGTTTCCAGGCAGTTTCGGGGCTTTGCTGGTTGAACTGAGAGCCGTGCTGCCCTGGGCTTGTAGGGCACTTCCTCAGGGTGTGAGCTTGTTTTTCTGTGAGATCTGTTTTGAACACCTCTCATCCTGCCTCCAGACAGTCCCCTGATCTAACAGCAGAACACACCAACGATGGGAACGTGAATGCGGGTGTCTTTGTTGACTTTTGGTCTGGGTTTCTTGGCAGCCCTGACTATCTGAGATCTGCCGAGATGACTGAGGTGATGATGAACACCCCATCCATGGAGGAGATTGGCCTCAGCCCCCGAAAGGATGGCCTTTCCTATCAGGTGAGTTCAGTACTGGGTTCATGCTCTCCAGAGCCTGGTGACTTTTGCTGGGGCTGCAGAAGACTTGTTTTGGTATCCCAGTGCCACTTGGAACCACTGTGTGACTTTGGGAAAGTCCCTTAATGCCAGCAAGCCTCAGTTTCTTCATCCGTAAAATGGGACAACAATAGTCCTTACTGTGGAGAACTGTGGTAAAGATTCAACTTGATGAGTTGGTCTGGAGAAGGCATTCATAGTGCCTGGGACACAGTAAGGGTTCAGGGAGCATGAACTGATGTCATTAGTTAGTCATGCCGGCTGCTGTGGACCCTCCCATTCACAGCAGCAAAGGGGAGACGTGATTTGTGCAGTCGGTTCAGACCAGAACTTCCCTTCCCAGCCATGCCTTTGGCAGTAGAAACATCACCATGAAGGGGAGCTTATGGGGAAAGGGGAGCTGCTGGAGAAATATCTGTGTCAAATGCTGCTTTCTTCCTTAGGTTGATGGGTGACCCATTGATGCTAAGAGTTAATGTTCAAAGTACTTAGTATTGAGGAGAACTTTCCCCAGAGGCAAACCATCTCAGGGATGTGATTGCTGGCATCTAGATTAGAGATCATCTCATGTGATGGATCCAAAATATATAAGGACTCAGAACGTGGCCTCAGTAACACCTTCAGATTCTTAACACAGTTCTCTTCCTCGCCTGCGCTTGCCCACTGTCCCTGGCCAGCCACACAGCATCTTCAGATACCTCTGGGACAGCAGACTGTTTCCATACTTCCCAGGAGAGTTCCTAGGTTATTACATGTGGAGAGAGGAAGGAGTCTGTTTTTAAGGGAAGACCTTGGAGCCGGGAACATTGGCGTGGGGCAGATGAATGAGGTGTGATGGGCCCGTTCAGCAAGTATTAACAATGTCTGCTGTGAGCCGTGCACTTTACAAGTGTTACTCCTTTACTCTTGGCCATAGATCTGAGGTGGGAGTTCTTTGTTTAACAGATGAAGAGATGGGCTCAGACTGAGTAGACCAAACTCCAAAGCCTTGCTCTTCTGACGTATCATGTATCTGTACCTGGAGCTGGTCTTGGTTAGAATCTGGACTCTCTCTGGCTAGTCATTCCATAGAACAATTCTGGGGCATATGTTTTGTAAAGGAAGAAACAAATAGAAAGCTGGGGGCATGTGATGGTGGTGGGCTGGGGGGAGGGTTGTTGAGCGAAGAGCTGAGATGAAAGCTAAGTTTGGGCAAGGGAACTTGGTAGGTGACAGCAGAGTCCCTTCCCTTCAGACACATTGGGAGGTTCAAGAAGACCCCTTTGTTGTGTGTCCATCTGGTCAAGCCCCTTTTGTTGGCTGGAAACAAGTATTCATGCGGCCTGAGGAGATGAGGGAAGTGAGGGGGAATACCCTTTCCTGGTTGGTTTTATACACCCTCCACCTCCAGAGTGGGTCTGAAAGAGACAATCAAAGGCCCCACAGCCTGTGGGAGGGTAGAAGTTTCCTGGCCCACCAGCCAGGGTGTTTTTGGATACCAGTTTCCAAGCCACTGAATCAGACTGAATCTCTCTGTGGTTACAGGTGAGACTTTCTTTTAGTTCAGGGTTTTAGATTTCCATCACAGAATGTTTCCAAACACAGTCAGGATGTCTCGTGTGTGCCTTTTATATTCTCCTTCTGAACATGTCCCACGGTAAAGGGCCACATCCTAGAGGGCTGTCGTCTCCACCTTCAGGCCATTCTGCTGGATCAGGGGGACAGGTAAAGATGGCAGAACGGGCTGAGCGCCGGGTGAGGAAGGCTGAGCTGGGATTGCAATGGCCGGTGGGGGGAAATAACAAAATTGCCTCTGGGCTCCCGCAATGTCAGGATGCTGCCTGAGAAAAGGGCCCGAGATCTTGTCTTGTGGTACTGGCCTGAGGGCCCAGTTCTCATGGGTGCTCAGGAAATCTGTTCCTGCTACCTGGGTGGGGGCTACTGTCCCATTCCAAAATATCTTACCTGGAACTTCAAAGCACTCTTCTTACAAGATTTCAGAAAGGTCCTCTGGTTGCCTGATGAAGAGAAAGGGGAGACGGTATAATCTTTAACCAAGCAACATTTACAGGGCATTTGCTGTGTGCGATGTGCTATGGGTGGGCTCTGTGCAGAGGGCCCCGGGCTATATGGGAAACCAGCAGGTGCACAATAACTGGAACATAGGCAGTCTGGTGAAGCAATGCAAAGCCATGGTCAGTCCAGGCGTGGATGGCAATGAGAAGGCTTGGAAGGTCAGACTGGGGCTGGACCTTGAAAGAAAATTAGGACTGGAAGAGAGCACTCCCACCTCTAACCTAATTTTGTTGCGTGTCCGGATACCCCCTTGGCTTGTCCCTGTTTATGCCAGGTGTGGGGCTCTGCAGCAAGCTGATCTGACGATTGTCATATGACCAATATCCTCTGGGCCCACTCAAAGCCAGTGTCATCCAATGAAACACATTCCCACCAGAGCTCTGGGGATTGGCTGGGACTACACTGGCCCGAGAGCTCATCCTCTGTGCATGCTCAGGCTGGGCTCAGATCTGGGGCGGGACATCTCAGAACTCTGTTCTTGGCATTCTTCCTGAGGGTAATAATAGTACATGGCTTTTACCAAGACCTGCTTTTCCAAGGAACTGAAAGTGGGAAGAAGACATCAATCTCAACTTGGCAGATGAAATAGAATCTCAGGCTTGTGATTCGACCTTGAAACAAGGTCAGAAAATAAATAGGCACACTGGACTTTGTCCCTAGTCATTCCCCCACCTTCCAAACCTACCCAGAATGAAGCTTTCCTAATCTCTCTGCCCCAGATGGGACCTCTTTCTTCTTTCAACACCTCTGGCCTGTGTGCTCTGAAATGATGCTTCCCTGGGCTTTGAGGATACAGGTCCTGCCTGACCTTCTCCCCCCCCCCAGGTCTCTGAGGACAGGGGATGCCTTATTTCCCTCTCTGTGCCTATCAGCCATCACCTCCCCAACCCAAGGTGCCTGTTGGCTCCAGGCTTTCAAAGAGCAGGCATGAAGTGGCTGGTGGTGGTTCTGGTGAAGTTGAGTCTCCTGATCCTAAAGCTGGCCATCTTCACCTCTACTTAAGGTTTATAAAGGGCCGCCTCAGATCATGCCTATCAAGGCTTCGGATAAATGCCTTTTTATCCCATGAAAAGTTCAGGTAAAGCCCTACCTCTCGTGCTTAGGATGGATGTTCATGTCTCCTTTTGTGAGCCTGTATACAAATGAGCAGAGCCAGTGCCTTGGTGCATCCTAACATTTATTTAGAGAGTCAGGTCCACATGTGAAATCCATGTCTGCGTACCCACTTGGCATGAATTAGGACACCTGGCTGGGTGGGGGAGTAAATGGTTACTCGAAAGTCTGAGTACGTGTTGGGCAGGCTGCGGGTAGCAGCCGGTTCACCGGGGCTGAGCAGGAGGGTCCCTGTGAGGACATTTAGGTCCCCAATTGCTGCAGCTCCCTCCCCACACTGCGTCTGTGGGCCCCCTGTTCTCTAACCCACCGTGGGACAGTAATGTCTGCCGCCTACACCTTCTTACTTTCCCCAATTCAAGGAAGCAAGTCAGCGGCTGCCCGGCCGGGCCCTCCCTGGGCTCTAGGGGCTCTAAGTATGTAGCATGTTGGAATGCCTCTCTGACTGGGCCTTCTTTCCTGCTGCACCTGAATCGGCCTGGGTCCTGTGTGGGGAAGGGTCCTGAGAGTTTGCCTATAAACACTGCCACTGGCACGACCCAAGGGCTGTGGGCATTCTGGCCATGCTGCCTGACTTGCCCCCAGCACAGTGCTGGGGCTTGCCCTCACTAAGTCCTAGACAGAGGTATGGCTCCTTGGTTTTCTTTTAAAACTGCCCCTTCTAAAGCATCTGGACCAAGATCTGATAACTCTGTCCTTCCCTAAGCTCTTTAAATTCCTCTGTGATCAGCATGCGTGTCTCTCACTGGCTGTCCTTTGTATCCCTGTTGCTGTTCCTGGTCACGTACTCCTACCATTTGACATCCATCCACCAGTCCGACAGGCAGCGGGCTCTCCTCAGGGAAGCCGGGGAGGATGCGCCGTAAATCAGAAGGAGCTAGCTCTTCACACAGCACAGTGTTCCGTGTCCTGTGCTTTCCCTTTGATCCCCAGAGCTCAGGGCTTCCCTGTGTCTTCCCCTTTGCTTCCTAAGACAGGAGGGAGGGATATCCTGGGTTTTGTACCATAGAGAGGAGGGAGAGTGGGGGGCTGACCTCTTGCCACACTTCTGTCATTTGCTCCTTGCAGTCTGAGAGGCTGAGAGCCTGAGTTTTAGCTCTGCATTAAGGTTGGGGTGGAACACTCCGCTGGCTGAGAGTTTGCCTCTCCCTGGACCCAGATCTCTCCCGTCTCTTCTATCTGCAAGGCCCAACAACAGCCAACTCCCCCTGCCCGGCGCCCCCCCTCACCCCCACTGCTCCCCTTTATCAGAAGCAGCAGTTCCTGTCTCAGCCAACAGGCTTGGTTTAATCTCTAAAGTCAGGCAGCAGCTCAGAAATGCCTTCTGTGCAGAGCCTTTCTTTATGAAGACCCCCCGAGCCTGGCTCTCCCTGTGTGTCCCCACCTGTGCAAACATACCCGCTGAAATAAGTGACCAGTTGAGCTTCCTGCCCAGGTTCAGCCTTCAGAGAGGTTGGAGCTCTGAGTTTCTGCCTCTGTTTCCCACAAGCCCCTGCTCAGGAGGCCATGCCAGGGGACTCCATCACCAGCTCTGTCCCTTCCTCCTCACGCCCTTGTATCACTTCCCAGTGGTGGTACCCCACCATGTTCTCAAGGGTTTTGGAAGCCCTGCTGAGTGGCCTCACGGAAGTCCCATGGTCACTAGGAAATCATCATCTTAAAAAGTCCTCGATTGTCTCTGGAGAGAAATAAAGCTAAAATTGCAAAGCATTTGGCAGGAGATATCCAGCCATGGACACAACATGTTACTGGAATCACAGAAAGTTTTCCTTCTCCTATCCCTACCCCCTCCACTTCGCTCCCTCCTTGGTACAAATCCTAATAATGTGATGCAAAACAGCCAGTTAGGGCCACAGGGAGTAGCAGGAAGGCTTCGTTTCTGAGTGGGTTTGTGTCTGCACACGCCGCCTCTTTTCGAGTCAGCGCCCGGACCCTGTTCAGATCAATTCTAGGTTGTATGAGGGATCCAGCACCTTCCTTTTTATGCCCAAAGCCTTGACACACACGTTGTGTTCATGGTTTGGAATGTCCCCCCCGGTTGGGGCCTGCAGAAGGCTGGAATTGGCCCACTGGGGGATTCCCCCGCCCCCCACCTCCCCAACACACACGATGTGGTCACAACAGTGAGTTGTAGCACGGCCAGGGAGAGAACAAGCTTCCTTCGCTTTCCTGGCCAACGTGTTGCATGCTAGAACCAAGCAACCCAGGCTTCTCTCAAAGGGCCTGTGTCAGGCCTGACGCCTCTCAGGTGGTGGTGTGTTCATTGCTGTGCAGGGTGGGGGGGGGCTGTGTCTTAGGCTGCTTTGTTCCTGCGGTGCCGGCCACACGTCCTGCAAATAGTTGCATAGTGAGTGCTGAAGGATCGATTGGACCCTTCCTCTCTCCCTTTCCCTCTACCTTGGCTGTCCCGCAGCATAGATTTTTATAGGATCAGCACCTTCCTGACATGGGCCCAGTCTTCCAAGTTGAATAGAAAGGAGGATTGTACCCTTAGGGAAAGGGGTGAGTTTGGGTGGCGAATCTTGTCACTGGAGCCAAGAGCTATTCCTGGGTGTCTAGTGAATGTCCTGAAATGATCTTTCAGGCCCGAGTCCTGAAATAATCCTCAGAGGATATGAAAACAGGCCCTCATTCACATGGGGCTCGGAGTTGTCAGGGTCTTACTTCTTTCCAGTCTCCTAGACCCTGGACCCCCTCTGCTACTTCTTACCTCCCCACTTGCCCTTCCCTTGTCCCTGAGCCCACCCTGGGAGGAGTCTTTATCGGCAAATCAAATCCTGCCTCTGCTGCTTCACTCCTTGGCTGGGGGAGGGCTCCTTCCTGTGCAGACCTGGGGTAGAAAAAAATTAAAAGTTGCCGGAAGTTTCTCCAGACTGTTGTTCAGCTAGCATTTTGAATGTAGGGGAAGTTTGGGGCTCCTTTGGCCCCCCGCCCACTAGAATGAGTTGTCTTGCCGGCACTGTCGGAAGCTCCTTTCTTAGGTGAACCGTAGAGAAGAGACACCCGAGCATTTAGACGGAGCAGCACTGACTGCTTGCTTCTCAGCCACGAATTTTATTGGAGCCAATGGGAAGGAAGGTTCTGGATCTCTCACCCAGAGTAGAAATGGCCTGAGCAAGGAGGGCATTCACAAATCTCAGTTCAGAGGTGGTGGATTTCTAGGTCTGACTTTATCCTAACTTGAATCTGAAGGTGGTTCCCAGACAGAATTAATAGTATACCTTGAATTCACCTTCTGCCTTTACTTTGTAGAACACTCATTCACCCTGGATTTGAGAGATGTCCTTGCTTTCCCGAATTCCTAAATGTTTTCTCTGGACACAGCCCTGTGTACAAGCTCTAATTTAATAGGTCACCATTAGCCCAAGGTGTGTGGGCAGCAGTGAGCTCAGCCACTGATCTCTGTGGACAGACCCCAAGGTGCCTGCTGCAACTCATGTATTCGTACGTGCGCACGCGCGCGCACACACGCGCACACACACATGTGCGTGTGTGTGCTCACTCACACGCGCTCCCTCATGACCAAAAGGCAGACGATGGAATGTTAATAGTGGTTGTTTTTAGGTTGGAGTGTTGAGATTATAGGAACATTTTCTCTTTCTTTTCCCCCTTCCCAGTTATTTTATATTTTCACCGATAAAGTATGTATTTTATTGTTCTTAGGCTTACTCCTCACATTTTAAAAGTCACCTCTGCCCATGATGGAACTTTAATTTTCGTTAACCTTTTTGTTTTCTAAATCTCCATAATCTCACTGTGCCTAAGTCACAACCGTTCACATTGTAGCATCTTTTCCTTTCTTTTCCAGCCCGCTTATATTTTCATGCAGCCAAAATCACAGTTGTGTTGTGCCTTTTTTACTGGTGTGTAAGTTATCAGCATCATATCATTACAACTTATCTTAAAATAGGCTTCAAAGCCAGCAGTTTTAATAACCAGACAATGTCATGTCCCACAGTTACGACATGATTCTTTTCACCATTCTGCAGTTGTTGAGAACTTTTAGATTGTGTATGTTTTTCCTCTTATAAATAATGTGATAATTTATATATAACTTTATATATAAACCTTTGTCCATAGAAGATACTATTTTCCTCCGAGTCTTAGGACAGAGTTTCAAAGTCAAAAGGTGTTTGTGTGTGTGAGAACGCTGCTCTGAACATTATTTTACATAAATCGCTGCACAGGCCTGATTTCTTTCCTTGGAATAATTCTTGGAAGTACAACTATTGATTCAAAGAGATTCAACATCATTAAGCCTCTTGATAATATACGACCTTAAAACCAAAACAAATAGAAGTGTTTATCAAAATATAATCTTCTGATCCGGAAAGCTCTAGCACACAGAATTTCAGGGGTGTAAAATCTGTAGAGATAGGTCGATGAAAGGGTTTGTGAATAGAGTCAGAAAGGTGTTTGGTTATTTCAGAGCGTTCAGGAGATGTATGTCTTCCTGTAGTTCGTTAATTGCTTATTTTGAGCAGAGATGATAACAATTAATGATGCTTAGGCTGTATTTAGCCAGCATTGCAAAATAGCTGGTGATCGTATTTTTGTCCCATTGTGGGTAGATTGACACACTCTGGATTATAGATGTAAGTGGGTCAGCGATTGCTCTCCTTGTCTCCTTTATTCTATTAATGACACTGGAGTACCACATGACCTTGAGGAAGACCAGTGAAGTCGCCTCTGCCTGGAGACCCATGAAATTTGGATGGACATTGAGGTGGTCCCCTAGGCAATTTTGGTTTCCTGGGGCTCCAGGTCTGGCTCATAGAACGATCATGGTTTAGAAATACTGTTTCCCTGGAATGCAGAATAAACTGTGCTCTTAGAAATAGATCTGAACATAAAGGAAGTTTTGGGTGCAGTGCTCAGGGGCTTTTTACCCAACAAGTGTGCAAGCCTCAGCTTCTTGGCAACAAGTAAACAGCCTAAGTCAATGTTCCAGTAGGATTCACAAACTCCTGATGGTTTACAAAGTCAATTTAGGTGTTACCCAGACAATTTTCGCAAATGTTAGTGTATTTTTATGGTTACTACCTATGACAGGCAATACTAGTTTCCCATCTGTGTGGTGATACAGAGTTTCATTTTTTTAAAAAATATGTTTTAAACATAGGAGTAAAGAAAAAATGTAATTGAGCCATAATGTGTATGTGAACAGGGAGGGATAATTCGAGTGGTGTCCAACTTCCCGAGGCTGGCATCACTATGGTTATCATGAAGGAATTTCTTTTCTTCAACTCTTGTATCCCCTTAGATGAAAGCATTCTTAAAGATCAGCTAATACTCCATTATGATTTCCGTATTTCTTTGGTCATTTGCCCCCTCAGATGTGACAGTTGGAGCATTAGGATCCTTCCTGGCTGTTTTCCTTGGCACCCTAATATTAGAGGTTTTCATGCCAAATTACTTCTTAATAATGTTCTATGTATATACTACTTGATGTTTTAACAAAGTGTTAAAACCAGAGGACAGCTGCTCCTGGGGTTCACAGGAACTTTCCAAGGGATGTGACAGCAGAGAGCATTTTAGGGAAACCTATTTCCACATCTTCAGCTTCCTTCTGTTGCTTTTCTAAAATTGCATTTCCTGAAGACGGGCTTCGCCAGTTTTCTTTCCCTACCTTTCCTGTCAAGATTGCCTTCCTCCCCTTTTATTTTTTTTTAATTATTTTTTTAATGTTTATTTATTTTTGAGAGAGAGAGAACACAAGCAGGGGAGAGGCAGCAAAAGAGGGAGACACAGAATCCGAAGCAGGCTCTAGGCTCTGAGCTGTCAACACAGAGCCCGACATGGGGCTTGAACTCACAAACTGAGAGATCGTGACCCTAGCTGAAGTCTGACTAACCGACTGAGCCACCCAGGTACCCCTTTCCTCCCCTTTAATAAGAGAAAGACCTGTGTGTTGCCCTCCTGAGTCTTTTAAGGTGACTTTCCCCAGGGTGTTGAAGCCTCAGGCTCATCAAATGGGCCATTCAAAATGTTGCTGATTAGGAAGCTCTATAAATCCCGCCTATCACATTAAGAAACCAATAAAAAAGATTATTTTTTGTATATAACAATTATTTGTGGCATTTTATTGATCAGTTATATACTAATACTACAATGAGACAAGCCAGATTTTTTTTTTTTTTTTTTGCTAACAGGCTTTAGGGTCATTTGATATAAAAACATTAACTATCAGTTTATATCCATAAATATATCTCTTCACTGCAGAGAAGTATGAGAAAACCTCATGACTAAAAACTTCTGTTAAGTTAAAATTCTATAGAACAGTAGAATGGAGAAACAGTTTTCTACTGTAATGGAGAAGCAGAGAAAAGGATAAGATTTAATAGCTTATTTATGAGGGTTTTAATGGGCGATGGTTGACACCAAGTTGTTTTGGTCTTTCTAAGGCATTGGGTACATTTAAAAGATGGTATAAACGCTTTATTTTAAGACGTTGATGTTTATGATATAGCAGAAGTTTTAGGTGTCGATTTAAAAATGCAAGGAAGGGGGCGCCTGGGTGGCTCAGTCGGTTGAGTGTCCGGCTTCGGCTCAGGCCATGATCTCACTGTTCGTGGGTTTGAGCCCCGCATCGGGCTCTGTGCTGACAGATCAGAGCCTGGAGCCTGTCTTCAGATTCTGTGTCTCCCTCTCTCTCTGACCCTCCCCTGCTCACACTCTCTCTCTGTCTCTCTCTCTCTCACTCTCAAAAATAAATAAAACATTAAAAAAAATTTTAAAAAATGTGAGGAAGGACAGATAATTTTTCACAATTCTTTTAGAGAGTATACAAACAAAAAGTGGAATCAAACCGTGGCCTCCTGGCGTCTCAGACGTGGGAGCGCACGTGACAGCGGCAGGGCATCGGGTCCCTCGGGCGCTTTTTGGACACAGCCAGTGACGCAGATTTCAGAACGTCCCAGCACAGTGGGATTATGGACTACAGATCTGGATAACTGGTTTCTAATCTTGGCTTTGCTTCTGTCTGTTTCACCTAAGGAAACTCACATCACCTCTTTTGGCCTTGATTTCCCCACCTCTGAGGGAGAGGGCCGATTCTATCACGTTGTGTTAGACTGTTGTATAATGAGCTGAGGTCCTCCATCCTGATCCTAGATAGATCCACCCGCCCACTGGAATGAAAAACTTTGCTCTCTCTTCTTGTCTGCCTTCCAGCTGTTTGAAGGCAACTTTATGATCCTCTCAAATCTTTTCAGTCTTAAAACATACTGTCCTTTAACCTTGACTTATGTGGTCATCTTCCTCAGGGTGCTTTTTCTCTAGGTCAACAGTTCTCAAATGTTTTGATCTCAACCTCTTTTCCATTCTTAACAATTATTTAGGAATGCTGGAGGTATTTGTTTATGTGGATTATATTTTTTGATATTAAAACAGAGCATTTAAAACTTTTGTGTACTAACTCCTTTATAATAACAGGGAAACCGAGGTGCCTGGGTGCTCAGTTCGTTGGCTGTCAGACTCTTGGTTATGGTTCAGGTCATGATCTCATGGTTCATGAGTTCAAGCCCTGTGTCAGGCTCTATGCTGGCAGTGCAGATCCTGCTTGGGATTCTCTCTCTCCTCTCTCTACCCCTCCCCTGCTTGCTTTTGCACGCACATGCTCTGTCTCTAAATAATAAATAAATTAAATTCTTTTAAATAAAACCAGAGTGCCTGGGTGGCTCAGTCGGCTCAGGTCATCATCTCACTGTTTGTGTGTTTGAGCCCGGCACTGGGTTCTGTGCTGACAGCTCAGAGCCTGGAGCCTGGTTCAGATTCTGTGTCTCTCTCTGCCCCTCCCCCACTCAAGCACTATCTCTCTCTCTCTGTCTGTCTGTCTCTCTCTCAACTATAAATTAAAAAACCATCGTAAAATAACAGTAAAATCGTTACATGTTAATATAAATAACAGTTCTGAATAAAGACAAATATGTTTTCAAAACCAAACCAACAGGGGCACCTGGGTGGCTCAGTTGGTTAAGCGTCCGACTTCGGCTCAGGTCATGATCTCACAGTTCATGGGTCCGAGCCCCGCATCAGGCTCTGTGCTGACAGATAGCTCAGAGCCTGGAGCCTGTCTTTGGATTCTTTGTCTTCCTCTCTCTCTGACCCTCCCCTGCTTGCGCTGTCTCTCTCTGTCTCTCAAAAATAAATAAAAAAAATTCTTAAAAAATTAAAAAAAAAACCAAACCAACATAAAAAAGGTTTAGTGAGAAGAAAGGCACTGTTTTTACATTTTTGCAAACCTGTTTAATATCTGGCTTAACAGAAAATGGCTAGATTCTCCTATCTGCTTCTGCATTTAATTTGTTAAAATAAGTGTTGGTTGAAGTAAATGAAGAAAATCGGGCCTATGCAGATATGTTAGGAAAAGTTAAGAAAAGGAAGAAATATCTTAATAGCCTTATTCAGATATTTTTCTTTGCTATTTCACCAAAACTCGGCAAGTGGTGGTTTCTTAAAGGTTGGTAGCAACGTGGAATCTGAAATCTCACCAATGAAGTTGTACTCTTATATTAGAATCCAGTAGTCTGTCTTACACTTTGAATGAGTCTTTTACCCATGTTTGGTTTTGTGATGTGGTGCGTCGATCATTTGGAAAGCACACATTCGCTGAACAAGACAGGTCTTCCAAATCTGGACACATTTCATTATAAAATATCAGAAAGTCACATTTGTTTATGTCTTTACCAGTCTCATCAGAAAGTCTTCAAGTATTAGGAAGCTGACAAGGTTATGGTGACTGATACGATTTATGCTTGAAAGTTTGATTTTTATCATTGGCAACAAATATTAATCATTTTCCGTGAAGTGACATGCTTGTTTTGTTCACTTTTGAGGACATGTCCCCCAAATACCCAAGTCAAAATAACTGTGGTTTGTTGGCCGGTCATTTTTTTCAAGTACAAATGGTGTTCCATGAAATAAGTGGCTAGTTCAGCTGGCAACTCCTTCACACGCGTGCTCTTCCTCGAGATGTGCTCTGAGATGCAGCAGCAGCGTGCTGTCTGCTGGTTTTCCATTCCATCACATAGAATACTAAAGCAACATGTACTTAAGAGTCAATATTTAAAGGCATGTGGGTGGCTCAGTCAGCTGACTGACAGACTTCAGCTCAGGTCATGATCTTGAGGATCATTAGTTCAAGCCTCATATCAGGCTTTGCGCTATTAATGTGGAGCCTGCTTTGGATCCTCTGTCTCCCTCTCTCTCTCTGTTCCCTCCCCCACTCTCTCTCTCCCTCTCTCAAAAATGAATAAACATTAAAAAAATTAAGTCAATATTTAATAAAAGTTACGTTTTACTGCTTTGTCAAGGATATTAAGTCTTTTTTTAATTGTGTGAGGTGGTAAAGAATATAATACCTATAAGTACAGTTTGCTGCTACATCATTAATTCTTGCCAAGATGCCAACAATTTCACCCACCAGCGCTCCTTATATCATTAGTGCAAGTGGCAACACAGAAAGAAAGGCAAATAACATCTTAGTATTCTTAAGAAAATATTTTAACCCCATGGACACTCCTTCCATGAAAGGACCTTGGGATTTGAGCTTTGAGAATGGCTTCTCTAGACTGAACAGAAAGAATATGTCTGATCAGAGGACAGCAGGGCCATCACCTTCCTGTTAGTATAGACAGCCTCTAGGAATGCAGCCCTGTTTGTGTCCATATTGTGGCATGGACACAATACTGCAGTTCTGATCAACTAAAATCTCCAGGCCCCTTTTATGGGACCTGCTATCAAGGAAGACTTCCTGTTTGGGAAGAAAAAAAATGTTTTTAATTCAAAGAAAGCTGGGTATATTAGCTGATGAGCCCACTTTGGGACAAGTTGAGTTGGAGACGATGGGTGGAGATGTTTCACAGAAGGTGGGAAAGTGGAAACGCAGCTGTGGATTGGGGAATCTTCTACCTCTGATGTACAGGAGAAGCCAGGAAGCTGAGTCTGAAGAAAAGCCTAGGATGACGCCTAGAGCAGCGGCATAAGAATCAGGAGACACTGTGAAGCCTGAAGCCAAATGGCTTGGTAGTTTGCTGCAGAGGTGGTGGTTTTGCATGAAGGCCGAGCTAAGGCCATGGGGCAGGGCTTAAGGGAACCCTCAGAGACTTGAGAGACTTGTTTCCATGCCGGGATGTGTTTGGAAGCCATGTGGTAGGGGTTAGGAAGGGGACTCCACACAAGGGTGGGAAGGCTGTGGGACTAGGCCAAATATTCAAGATTTTTGTCTCCAAAATGGAGAATGAGGGAATGGTTGGTGGCATCTGTCTGGGCTTTTTAAGAGAGAGGAGGTGTGGCTCTGGGACATTTGGCTAGTACCAATGGAGGGGAATGAAGAAAAGGATCTGTCATCCCTAGAGGCCCAGAGGTGACCTGGAGGCAAGTCTTCTTTCTAAAGGGCAATGCTAATATAGTCCATAGGATGGTAGGATGTGGGATTTGAAATCATCTATGCCAGATAACTGCAGTCTCTCACTGCCCTGAAGAACTTTGGGAAATGTTCTTTAACATTCCAAAAGCCCTGTCAGCTCACTGGGCCCAGAGTTATCAGCAGCAATTAGTGCTAATTAATTGGAATTCAGAACTCTTGACCTGCTGCATGTGTGTGTGTTTGAGAGATGTTTATGAGGGATGGTGTTTATCTGGAGGATTTCCTTTTCTTTTAAGTTTCAGGGCTGGAGGCTTAAGCATCTTTAATCCAAAGGAAGGAGATCCAACAGTTGTTACAAAGCCTTAAATCTCTCCTCAAGTCTCCCATAGGATTAGAGACACCCGAGAAGGGTAGGAGAGGGTGAGGTGGATATTCCGTAGCCCCAGGCCAGGGGATTTGAGCCTAGTGAGAGTGTCAAGGATGGAGAAGGAGGTGACTAGCATCCCAGTGGAGATGAGACTGTTCTTCCTCCTTGAATCCAGTTAGGAACCACTCTGCCCCTTTGCTAGAATTCTTTCTGTTCTTACCAGGTACATTTCACTTTTAAAATGCAAATAACTATGATGATGGTGATGATGATGATGATGGTGGTGGTGGTTGGTGGTGGTGGTGGTGGTGGTGGTACAAGAGCAGGAGGCAAGTGTTTCAAAGAACATATATATTTCTTGCCTTTGCATATTGTTAGGGGTCAAAAAGGCAGGGTAACTTTTCATTTGGATTAGCTGCTGCTCATTCGTTCAGCCCTTGGCAGAGCAGGATGCTGGTAGAGATCTGCCCATTGTTACAAACCAGCCCCTCCTAGGAAGGAATAAACACACAAGGCCAATCCATTGTTGTTCTCCAGGAAGAAGAAGAAACCCAGACTTAGGGAAGCTGAGAGGCAGCAGGCCCCTAGAATGGGCTGTGGGGGTGGGGTGGTGCATGACGGGAAGATCACTAACTATGGGGGAGCCACTGAAGACCAGGTCCTGGACAAGGCAGTGGCATTTCATTCATTCATTTGGCCTAACCCAAACCCTGGGAAAACAGAGGCACCGGGAGGGAAGTGATAAAATCCAAATCCTTTCTCCAAAGAACAGGGCTTAGAATTGTGAGTGCACGCCCAGAAGTGCTTCTCACTTGTGCCCATCCCAAGCAATTGGGACTATTGACCTTTCAATCCCTCACTCTAAGAGCTCCTTGAAGATCGCAGTAGAACCATCATTAGGAATTCAAAATTTACAGAACATGTTCACACATACTGGTACTTGATTCTCTCCAAAGCCCCATAAGATGGGAATGAACATCAATCCCAATCTATAGATAAAGAGAAGAGTTCGGAAATCTCGGAAATCGGCCACCACAGCTTTGAGCCCCTTGGGTACCATACTGGTATTCAACATGGAGCAGCATGTAATCATTCCAATGATACTATAAAACAGAAATTCCTTCCTCATTTTACTCCAGCAACTGAAGCTCAGAGAAGTTAAAAATGACTTGAACAGGGTCACAGAGGTAATGAGACATGGGGGACAGAGTAAAAGCCAAGTCTTTCAGACTCCTGGTCTACCACCTATGGGAATGGCGATTTTCCATTGCAGGTTTGAGGTTGATCATCCCCGCTCTGGAACCAGAGAGGGGAGAGGCTCACTGGTTTTGTGTGCAGAGGCAGATCCCTCCCAGCGCCTTGGGGACTACCTGGTTATTCACCTCAGGGCCTCTGCCCTACCTCCCCTCTCCACCCCACCCCAGCACACCTCATCCCTCTGTTACAGCCCAGTAAAGAGGATCAGGATGCCCAGGCCCCCAAGGTCTCAGCTTGCAGAGCTGGTAATTAGCCCTTTGTGTCTAGTTAACCACCTTTCATCTCCTGCATTGGCTGGTGTCCGCTTTCCCTATTAGCATCTCTCAGCTCTTTGCCGAGCAGTCTGCCCTCTTTGTGGCCGGCTTGAGTGAGTCGTTTGTCAGGAATGATGGCTGAGGGACGCATGCACTCAGGGGAGGGGCCGTTCCCATCAGAATTGCTCACATTTTCCATCCCAGGTGCCAAACATCTCTCTTCTCTCCCCACTGCAGAGGCAGCCAGGTTTAGGTCACCTGGCTTAGAGGCAGACAGTTGATAGCTAGGCCCCCAAATTTCAGGCCTTTGGAAATCTGATATTACCTTTCAGTTCCCCTCCATGGGTGAAATGGGAGCTGACTGGCCAGCAACTCTTACACTCAAGCAAAAAGCCTTTTAATTCCTCACCCCAAACCCCAGAGTTCTCTGCTGTGATGCTGCCCATATTGTTCCATCAACCAAAGACGGTTTTTCTGGACAAGTCTGTTTTCATGGTCCTCATATTTAACTATTTATGTTTGCATTGTCCAGTGCAGTGGCCACTAACCACATGCAGCTATTTAAATTTATATTATATTTACATAGATCAGATAAGTTTGTATTGATAAAAGTTAAAGAAAATTTAACAATTTAGTCTCATGTCAAGTGCTCAATAGCCAATGTGGCTACTGGCTACTGTTAGTGCAGGGAGGGAATATTTCCATTATCACAGAAAGTCCTAATGGACAGCTCTAATCCGTACAACCAGAAATTCCAGTATATTGGCATCCAAACTACATCTCACAGCCCATGTTTTCCTCATAGAGGATCCTAAAGCTCCCTTGACCTTTCAAGTGAACCCATCTGAGTTCCCCAAATGTCAGGGCTTATTAGGATCAGAGGCCACCTGGCGGAGGGTGCCTCTAGAAAAGTGTCCTCTATATAAGTCACTCGTGCCAAGTTTGCATGCCTGCTGTCCCCACACTGTGGGACACGCAGAATCCGGCTGGGATGGTGTGTGCGCGCTTCGACTCTTCACTCCATTTGCAGGGGAAGGAACTTGGTGTCTGTTAGTTTCATCCAAGCCATCAGGTCCGGCAGCCAAGTGTGACAGCGGGATGGCTGGATGTGGAGTCCAAAGTTGGCAGAGGGAGGGAGGGACAGGGCTGAGAGACTCACAGCTGGGGATGGATACTTCTAGATCTGCCCTGCCCTATGCAGGGGGGTTATGGTGGGAAATGCTTCTCAGAGCCTCCCATCTTCCTTTCTGGACCTCTTGGAGATGAGTCTTTGCAGAGGGAAGAGGAAAGGATTTTTGTTGTTGTTGTTTTCCTTCCCTGGTCCAGAGAAAAGGGGCACATTGGGGTAAGAGGTTGAACCAGAAGCAGTTTCTTTTTGGAACAGGGGCAGTTCTTTATTCCCTGCCAGTTCCTGCCAGCAAACAGCATGCCAGGCTGGCCTGCCGCCCCGGCCTTACCTGTCATGTGCTTGGCAAGTCTGACTTGAGTCCTTTTTTCCACTGCCTTCCCTACCCCGTCAAATTGCAGTTGCAACCTCTCATTTTTCTGCTGCCTAGATGATTAAAAAGCATGACTTAGTGGAAAAATCTCGACCTCCTTAGGGTCAGCCTCTTAAGCAGCTGTAGGAGATAAGATTGTGCTGGCAAAATACTCAGCAACACTTTGCAAGGCTTTCTGTCTGCATGCGAGGAAATGAGAAACTGGTTCTGGGCGCATGTTGTCTTTGGAGAACTACAATTTTCAGAGGCATAAATTGGCATTATTTGATAATAAAATAAAACCTTTGATGGAAAGGTGCGATTATTATAGTGATTTTTTTAATGCAATTAACAGGCTTCGTGAAGGAAAAAAAAAGTTTTTTAATGGCGCCTGCTTTGAGCAATTCAGGGAGCAAAGTTCTCTGGCAACTGAGCAGTATCAGAAGTTCAATGCTCAGACTTCCCCCCAAGAACTTAAAAGACTTATTTGTGCAGCTCTTGGTATAAAAGGCATTGTTTGGAGTTATTTTAATTACCATGTGAGTATTGCTACCTCTTGCTTGGAGATTGAATACTTACTGTAGTCTTGTTGAAATGGCTCCAAAGAGGACATTCCAGTTTGAATTCAGCATATGTCCTCAAAGCATTTTATCATCTGTGTGTTTGCCAAGAACTTGTACCCATCTAGTGAGACACAAAGGTCGCTTCGCTTCTCAGAAGGAGAAACTGAGTTACAGGCAGTTGAGAGGACCTAACTGGGGTTATAGAAGTAATGTCATGGACATAGGGAGAATCTGGGGTCTGTGGCTCCACATGATGTGTTATCAAATCTGAAGTCCTATAGGTCTGAGTTCAGGTCCCCATTCAGCCACTTCCTAGCTGTGTGGCCTTGAGTAAGTTGCTTACCTTCCTGGACTTCAGTTTCCTCATCTATATAATAGGGATCACTATACACTTCATAGGATAATTGTAACGGTTGAGGTTCTGCCCAGCAAATGTGCCTGGCTTATCTCCTATTACTATCACCATCATTTACACATTCTTTCCCCCTAATTTTAAAGACCTATTCCCATCCTGAAATGAAAGGACATGCTCTCCATTCTCACTGTCCTTCTCCTCCTTCAGCTGGCCTTGCTGCGTCTTGTCCCTTTCACTCTTCCTTGGCTTGGGTGATCATAATTAGAATGCAGTTGCTGGGACATCACAGTTGGGCCCAGCCCTGGGCTTGAGGTCAGAGGGAAGAGGCAGGAGCCCGGGTCTGTGCTGAGCCACGTGTCCATCTCCTTTTGATATGTCATAGCTCTGTCTCAGGTCCTGAAGATTTAGACCAACTGTGCAGACGGGGAAGCTCATCTTCTAGACCTCGCTGTCCAGAGGTCATCCCGGCACCTAAACTGGGGTGTCTAGCAGCAGAATGGGCAGTTAAGGCCCGGAGTCCTGCCCACTGTCCCTGGTCAGTCTTCTATCTGTGAAACGGGCATCCATTCACTTTTCAAAAGGCACAGGCACTGAAACCAGCAGATCTCGGTTTGAATCCTGACCCCTCCATGGGTCCTGAAGAACCTGGGGTTTCCCTGCACCTCAATGATGGGATGTCTAAAAGAGCTTTGACAACTAGCGTGCGTTCTACTTGCCGGGCTTCCCCTTGCTCACTCCCAAAGGTCGTGCATGGAAGGCACCTGTGCATCACCCCCATGGACAGGCTCCAGCTCCATGCAAGGAGAAGTGAGGAGGGGCCCAGCTAGGCCCCATGACTCTCTCCCTGATCAGCATGTCAGGTCTGTGCGCACAGCATAGCCCCAGGGCGGAACTGCAGGGCTGGCCCCAACAGGGAGAGAAAGCCTAGAGTGAGGGTCCACTGTCCCCATGCCTCCTTTCACCCCAACTAGCCTAACCCTGCCTCTGGCTTGTTTTCCTCCTGGCTGCCATTACAATACTTTTTATGAGCCTGTTAAGTCTTTAATGATGCCCGGTTGTGCAGCTGGCTTAAGGCTTAATCCCCAGCAATAGGGCTTTATTGGATAAATGGTTAATAATCACTTGTCTGCAGGGATTGGGGAGGTTTTGTTGAGGCCCGTGATTCTCCAAAGCCCCACGTGGCCTGTGACATGGCCTGTGACGTGGTCTGTGACTGAGGCGGCACTGCTCGGGGCTGGGGTGCTCTACGATTGGGCACCACAGAAGCTAGGAAGGCCTGAGTTTGTAGGAGAGCATTTCTGCTACATCCTGAGAAGAGAGGACCCTTGTTGGGTGCTCTAGGCCTATCTTGATCTGCGCCTGGCTCGGGCGATCTCCAGGCTCTCTTCAAATGTGTGTCTCCACCCACTCCAGTTTTGCTTTCCTGTCTCTTGCCATTAACAAGCTGTGTGACCTTGAGCAAGTCTCCGGACCCCTCTGAGCCTTGGTTTCCTCATCTACCAAATGGAGAGATTAGAAGAGATGGCTTTGAAGGTGCCATGTGGCTCTCCATGTCTGTGTTCTGTAAGCCTCAGTGTCCCAGACAGAGGCTCCTCTCTCTGGCTGTCGGGTGTGTCACCGAAGGCTGTGCATGGCCAGGGACCAGCAGCCTGTCGGATTAAGTACTTAAGCTGCTAGGCAGAGAATTGGGTCAGCTGTAGTCACAGGGCAGTGAGTACAGAGGGAATATGCAGAGCCCCTTGTGGCCCTTGTTTTTATCCCCAGAGTTTGGGATTTCTCCCAGCTCTGGGCAGGACACACAGGAGGCATTTGAAAAAGAAGCGTCATTGGTGGGACTCCGAAAAGACTCTTCCAGGTGTAGAACCATCAAGGAGCCAGGAGTTACTCACAGGTGAAAACAGTGAGAACAGAATTCTTCCTGGTTTGCCTGTGGCTGGAGCTGTGCCCTGGACCCTGATTTGGCCTTGACTTGATAGACTTCAGTGAGATCAGGACCCATCTGTTTGAGGGGCAGGGTGTTATTGGGGCCTGGGCACGTGGGTCAGACAGACCTGGGCTGGGGTCTCATTCCACGACCACTCACTTCCAGGCTGTATGGTTGGGGCAACCTCCTTCTTCAAACCTGAGATTCTTTAAGGTAGCGTCAGAAACACCTCTTTATCAGCACAACTGTGTTGGTTCCAAACTGTAAAGCACCTGGGCGCGGGCTTCTACTAGGCGCTGATCGTTACTCTGGGAGGAATTCACTGTCAAGGTACCTGTGACATGCTTTAGACTTTCAGGCATAACATGCTGACTGCAGGCGGGTGAGGCTTACTACAGGTGACAGAATTTTGAATTATTTTATCTGAAAATAAAAGACAAGAAAAGGCACGAACAGAGGGGCACCACAGATTTGGTGGCACTGCCCTGCACACTTGCAGCTTCAGGATTAACATCTGCTGAGACACAGTTTTCTGTGTTGCCCCAGACTTCGCTCCCTGACGTCTTCCTTTGGGCTCCCTCCCAGGATCCTGAGAGCCTGGCATGGTGGCAGGCACTTAGCAGGGCTCAGCTCCCCACGCGTACAGGATATGAAGGAATGGGATTTGTCTTTTCCGGTACTGTGCATAACTGGACACTCGCTCTGCTTTTCTTCCAGATCTTCCCTGACCCGTCGGACTTTGACCGCTCCTGCAAAGTGAAGGACCGCCTGCCCTCCATCGTGGTGGAGCCCACGGAGGGCGAGGTGGAGAGTGGGGAGCTCCGGTGGCCGCCCGAGGAGTTCGTGGTCCAAGAGGACGAGCAGGACAACTGTGAAGACACAGAGAAAGACAACAAGGAGCAATAGAGTCCCCGCCGACTCCCTCGGGGCCATACCAGACGGCATCTGTCCCTGAACTGTGTGTTCTTTCCCGTTGTGATGAAGAAGGGAGTGAGCCACAGTAGTTCTGAAAATGTCAAATGATGGCTTCCGTTTTGCACCTGCAAATCACCGAGTTGGTTTTCTTTTCTTTCCTTTCCTTTTTTTTTTTTGAGATGCTGGGCAGTGGAGCCCTCTGCGACAATGTGCAAGGCCTTCTGAGAAAGGAAGCTGCTTAGAGCAGGGGTGGGGGGTGCGGGGAAGTGGTGCATCTTCGAGAGATCGGAATCTGAACCTGAGCAGGCTAGAGGCAGCAGTGGGATTCCAGTGAGCTGGGTGGGGTGGGGGGAGGGGGCTGTGGGGGGGATGGGATATGTGCACCGGGAGCGAGGAACATTTGAGGTAAGAGAACAAACAGGAGACGGAAGAGAAAATACACACGTTTGAAAGGAAGCGTCGAGCAGAGGAGTGCAGCCAGGAAGTTCCCGTCAGCAGCTGCCGGGGCATCAGGAAAACAACGTGTTCATCTCTCTCTCTCTCTCTCTCTCTCTCTCTCTGTCTCTCTCTCTCTCTCTCTAGTTCTGCTCACCACCAGCCTTTGCTTTTATTTTGGCTGTGTTGGTCTGTTAATGGGAGGCAGAAAAGAAGAGCAGTAGAAACCGGCTGCCTGCAAAGCCGGCTGGAGGTGAGGCGTGGGCGGGAGGGCCTCCCTGCCCCTCCTCCACCCTCACTCCAGCCTTGGCGTGGCCCGTTCACATACCCGCTCTAATCTGGAAGTTTCTTAAGAGGCAGCGCTCTCGAGCTTTTCTCTCCTGATTTATCCTTTTGCGCACCGACGCCCCCCGCCCCGCCCTTACCGCCAGCCCAGCCCTTTGGGAGTAGCGGGAGCACGTCCCACCCTTGTGGAAGGACCAGGGTGGGCTCTTGGACGTGAGATCCCTGTCTCCTGCTCCCCCAAGCTTGCTCTGTTCCGAGGGGAGGCACGACCAGACCGGCCCTCCTTCTCCTCGGCACCCACCCTTCCGCAGGCCCTGGGTGTAGCAGTCAGGCAGAGGTCGCTCCCAACCCTGCTGTGGGTCCCCGCCAGCCTGACCGGCTGAGGTACCCATTCCCATGTGCGCCCCTGGCCTGGTTTTATTTTTGGTGGGAGCTGACTGGAGGAGGCTCTTTGTGTTTCTTGTTGGGGAGGTGAGCTTCAATGGAGATCCCAAATCCGAGACTTAGCAGATGGGGGTAACAGGGCTCTCATGCAGCAGTTTGAAGCTGAAGGTGTCATGTGATCCCTGGCTTCTCCTTGTGATGTTCTGGATGCAGGTGGGTGGATGGCGTGGTGATGATGATGAGGGAGCGATACGCACCAGCCCTCATCTCTCCCACCTCTCCCCTGACCCCTGCAAGGGCACGGTTGCACGAGAAAGCTAGCCTTGGACTTAGAGCTTCTTACAGTTAAGACCCCCCTGGAGCAGCAGGTTTCAGGGCGCACTCTTCAAACCTCCTGCAGCTCACAGCATGAATGTGCAGCCGAGAGGTGAACTCGAGACCCTCCTTGGGCTGAACCGGGCCAACAGAGGTACCCTGCAGCTCTCCGGTGGGTCTGGGTTGACCCCAGTTTGGGACTTGTGTACAGAGCTGTATTTAATACCTCAAGGCTAGTGTGGTTCCCAGGAGCTGGGGCGGGGGGATGAGGTGTGCGGTTGACACCTCCTGCAAGATTTGGTTCTGGGAAGCCGACGCCCAGCCCCCAGCACCCTCCCCCCCGGTGCACCCTTCTCCCCCCCCCCCCCCCCCCGTGTTGTCTGCTTGTGTTACACACACTGATGGCAATAACTTCTTCCAGCTCCTCGGGAATGGGCGAGGCCTGCAGCCCGCAGCCTCTCATGCTCCCGCTGGTCCTGCTCTGGCTGCAGAGAGTCCTCCCTCCTTCCTCATCCCGCACCTGCCTCCCTTTGTGGATGGGGCCTTGCCTTTTAAAATCCCGTGTTTCTGTGTCCCTCTTATCCGCTCCTTTCTCTCATCTGTCCTGGTCTTGCCGTGTGATAGGAACGTGCTTGTAAACTGCATAACAAATCTACTTTGTGTATATGTGTGTTTATGGGGGTGTCTCATTATTTTGCTGATTGCTAGACACCTTTGTACGGCCGTTTGGAGTGTGAGCAGGCCGGGGGCTGACAACTAAAGTCAGGACCTGCAGCCTCGAGCCTGTTGGAGGGACCCAGCCACTCTTAGACAAGTGGCTGAGCTCCTTTCTGGCCTCCTGTTGTTTTGTTTTTTGTTTTTTGTGTGTTTTTTTTTAAAGTAACTTGTGTGTATTTCTAACTGATCGTATTAAAAATAAAAACCCTAGTATTTCAGTAAAAAATGCCTGTTGTAAGATGAACCTCCTGTAACTTCTATCTGTTCTTTTTTGAGGCTCAGGGAGAAACTAGCATTTTTTTTTCCAAACTACTTTTTGTCACTGTGACAGTTGTAAATAAAGTTTGAAAATGCTTTCCACTCTGGTCTGATTTCCTTCTTTCTTCTGTCGGCACTGGCAGAGCACGAGCACCAAGATGGAACTCTCATGGGAGCCTAAGTTAGGAGTAGCTCCAAGTGAGGGTCCTTCCGTATCTTGCCTGCTGGCCCTTCCAGGGTGAGCCCATCCATGGTTCTTGTCATCTGGGTGAATGAAAGCAGCCTTTCCTTCTGTGCCAGTGATCCTCAACTCCGGACGCACATCAGAATCACCAGGAAAACTTTTTAAAAGTACAGCTACCTGGGTTCTGCCCCCAGAGACTTGAATTTCAGTGGGCTAGGATGAGGTCAGAGCATTAGTTTTGCTTAGAATCATGGGGAGCTTTTAACACACAGTCCCAGTTTTTTGCCATCTTTCTAAGGGAAGAGAAACACCCAAGATCTCTTGTAAGGTCATTCACAAAGACTGGGGGTGAGGGATGGGTGTATAGGCAGCTAAAAGCTCTGGTAGTCCTTCAAAACATCTATTGAGTGCCTATGATTGATCAGGTGTCATTAAGAGATTGGGGGAAACAAAAGGGCAGTGCTCCCAAGCCCTCACTACACTGCTTTAGTGTAAAATGAGAAGTGTGGTGAGTTCAAGGCAGGGAAAACAGGATGCCCTGAGAGTATCTGTTGGGAGGGCCAAGATGGACATCTGAAGAAGAGGGTGAGGTGCATGGAGAGAGTGCTTTCAGCAGAGAGAAGGCTGGGAATGAGCTTAACTAGTGGGGGCGGGGAAGCAGTGCCAGGAAGGCTGCTAATGCCTGGGTAAAGAGGTTGGATTTTCTTCTAGGTGCAGGGCATAGAGTGGTATCATTTACATTTTTACACACTCTGGCTCTATGGAGATGGGATTCGAGGGGACAGGATGCAAGGCCCAGAGATCGGGAAGGAGCCTTCGTGGAGGTGGGAGTGAGAGGAGGTGGTGCTTTGTGGAAAAGGTTTTCTGACACTTTTCCAACATAAAGCTGAATATTTTTGCCTTCACTCAGCCCACATCTGGGCTTATAACCATGGGGTGTATAGATAATCAAGTGATCTATGCTGAGAGTGTCCCTCAGGATTGATAGAATATGAATCATTTTAACATTAGCCTAAATAAAACGATTTAGATTTAGGGATCTGCTGCCCTGAGAATAACTTGCGGCCCTCTGTCATCTTCATCTTGGATTGCACCTCTATTTCCTTCCAATAGCCTGAGGATAGAATTTATTAGAACACAGCCTCCTTGAAGATAGCCCTTCATAAAATGGTTTAATTCACAGATAACATCATTTACATAGAAAGATCTTATTAAATCTACCCCCTCCCCCCAAAAAACTACTAGAACTGACACGTGAGGTCATCATCATTGCAGGATCTAAGATCAATCTACAAAACTCAACTGTATTTCTGTATACTAGCCAGGAATAATTAGAAATTGAAATTGAAAGCACACTTACATTAGCATAAAAATATAAAGTAAAGGAATACATTTGACAAAAGATGTGCAAAAGCTATTCAAAGAAAACTACAAAACACTGCTGAGAAATTAAATTAGACCTACATCAACAGAGCCGTATACCACGTTCCACGGATCTGAAGATTCGATGTTAAGATAGCAGTTTCCTCCAAATTGTTCTATAAATTCAACACCGTCAAAATACAGCAAGCTTTTCTGCAGAAATCCACAATCCGATTCTGAAATTCATACGGAAATACAAAGGATCTAAAATAGCCAAAACAACTTTGAAAAAGAATGAAGTGAGATGATCCAAATCTCAACTTCAAACCTTACTACAAAGCTATAGTAATCCAAACAGTGTAGTATTAGCATCAAGATAGACAATCAGATCCATAGAGCAGACTAGGGAGTCCAGAAACAGACACAAGTATAGTCCTTTAGTTTTTGACAAAGATGCCAAGACAACTCAGTGGAGAAGGGAGTTTTTTCTACATGTGGTGCTAAAACAGTTGCGTATCCATATGCAAATGTCCCCTAGGGACAGAAACAAAGTCTTCATTTCTGTTTCCCATTGTCTCCATGTGAGTTTCTAAATAGAATAATTATTCAGAAAAAATTTTTTTTTCTATGGTTGGCCAATTGCTTCAACATTGTCCCCACTTTATCCCAGTTCACCTCCTCTCTCCCTAAAGGAAGAGCAACTTCCCTGTGTTATTCAGACGGGCTTACATTCAAGTCCTACTCAGCCCCTCCATATGTAACTTGGGGCCAATTTCTTAATATCCAGTACCCACATTGTTCTTTTCCAGTATATCTTGCACAGGGATGTGAAGACTGAGTACTCAGTAGGCGCCCATTAAGTCAGGATTTTTTTTCTCTCTTTCCCTTAAAGATCTGGCAGTTAAGAAACTAGCCCCTGACTTCTGTCCTCTGCTTTTTGCTCTGGGTCATTTGTACACAGCAGAGTCAAGGGGAATCTCAAGGTGAAGACACCTCCCTACCTACAAATACAACTCCCTTAGTCTGCCCGTTTTGTTCACCACCATGAAGGGGAAAAGAAGAGAATTTTAATGTTTTCTTTACCAAAATATTGGAGGAAAGGGGGACATACATCCCACCAAGGTGGGCCTGATACCTGGCTCCTTTTTGATCCTTGATCAGAGACCTGTTTGAAGTGATGCTTAAGTTTTGTGTAGACTGGGAAGATTCCAGGTGGAATGCCAGCAAATGCAAAGGCCCTGTGGTAGAAATTGACTTGATTTTTCTTTTCTTTTTTTTAGGAATGTCTGTGAAGCTACAATGGCTGAAGTGGAGAGAAAGAGAAGTGGCTGAGGTCAGATATCACAGAGCAGAGTTTAGAATTGCCCATTGTGAGAAGCCCACTGGGTAAGGAAGCAGACTTATCAGACATCTTAGCCCCTGGAAATCCACTGGTCAGCCCATCCAGAGTTGTTCGACCAGTGGCAAAGTACAGTCAGTATCAATTGACCTGAGGCACTATCATATCCCATAAAGGCACCTGTATCACTAATGAGGATTAAATTAAGTAGAATTTGATTTGTACATCTGTCCTTCAGTTACTAAAAGGTGGTTATAGCTTAAAAAAAATGGGCTCTGAGACCAGACTCCTGAATCTGTAGCTCAGCCCTGCCTCTTACTAGCTGTGTGACCTTGGGCAATTTACTTTCCCTCTCTGTGCCTCACTTTCCTCATCTATAAAATGGATACCTTCTTAGAGTTACGGCAAGATTTAAATGCATTTTTACAAGAAACGTGCTTAGAACTATACCAGGTACATAGTAAGTGCTCAAAATGTGAACCACTGTGGTGGGCGGAAGAAAGATGATCACGTCCTAATCTCAGGGACCTGTGAATATGCTAGGTTCCGTGGGAAAAGTGGCAAGTAGGGTTGTAGGTGGAATTGAGGTTGCTAATCAGCTGACTGGCTGGGAGACCCTGGATTACCCAGGTGAGCCCAATCTAATCACAAGAGTTCTTATATCAAAACCGGGAAGCAGAGGAGTGAGTGCTGGAGTCAGAGAGAAGTTCGTAGGTGAAATCTTCCTGGCTCTGAGGATGGAGGAAGGGTCTACTAACCAAGAAATGCAGGTGCCCCTAGAAAATGGAAAAGGTCGGGAAACAATTCTCCCTGAAGCCTCCAGGAGAGACATGGCCCTGTCAGCATCTTGATTTTAGCCCAGCGACACCTATCTCAGACTTTCGACTTCTAGGTAAGATAATCCATTTGTGTCAAGTCATATAATTTGTGGTAATTTGTGACAGCCACAATGGGAAACTAATAGAGCTGTTATTATGATAAATATGATGAGGATGATGATACAGACTCCTGAGTGGCCTGGAGAGTGGGGTGGCCACGGATGGGAGAGGGTTCCAGGCAGGTTAAGGCCTCTGGCTGGCACTTGAGCCCACATAGTCCTAGGCTGAGTCTGCATGTCACCAGGCAGAGGCATCTGTCAGATGGAGGGGGCACCACTGCACTGGGCTGAATAAATTTGGGGCTGTAAGCCTCAATTCTAGAATTTTGAAAATTAGTGATTAACGTATGATATGCATGTTGCTATAGTCTATGAATCAGAATATTTATTAAGATACTCCCTTCTAGCTGCATAGAAGATCCTACTTTGAAATACAATTCATTTGCAATATTTCCTTTGCTATTTCCAATTAGAAAAACGTGGATTCCCTCTTTTCGAACATTGGGGGCTATTTACAGAGCCCTGGGCCACAGATTTACCTTCATTTCTTCTAATTCTCAACAGTTTTGCAAAGCGTGGGTTTTTATAGAGAGAATTTCTTTTCTGTACAAACTCCATTTAGCAGTGATGGAAATTACACAAGACAGTGGAGTTTGGGACCTCACTTCAAATGCCTCACAGAGGCAAGTAATTATTTGCATTTTTGCTTCCTTCCAGTCATCGTTCCTCTTACCAGAATGTACTCAGGGAATATAATTTTTCCCATGAAGTGGGCATTTTTAATGTTATTTACAGATGAGGAAGCTGACAGGTCAGAAGGCTTTGAGATATACCAACTTTGGAGCCAGAAAGAACAGGGCTGGAATCAAAGGGGCATGGGTAAATGTGTAAGAGCTGGCTTTCTGAGGGGTGGGAGGAAGTCCTGATTTGTAACATTTGCCATCTTCCCCCGTGGCTGATTCGTGGACAATCTACTCAGGCTGGTGGGGTCTTGGCTTCCTTTTCTACAAAATGAATAGAACTCCACACCAGGGCAGTGCCTAGCTCAGAAGACCTCTTTACACTCCAGGGCCCTCCCTTCATTCAGAAAAGAGCACTAGTTCCAGAAAGAGGGATCTGGTACACTATTTTTCAGGCTGAATCATGAATCCTTATTGAGTTGTGAAATTGATTTCTTTGTGGGTTGCCACTAGAATCCTAACTAGGAAAAACTAGAACCCAACAAGGGAGGAAAAAAATCAGAGTACAGCAGGCTTGGGAAGGCTGTTATTCCTTGAAACCTTTCATTCCTCCGTAGCTATGGATGTGTGTACCAGGTCATGAAAAAATCTTTTTCTTGCTGTAGGCCACAGTTAAAACATTCTGAGACCCACTGACTTAGTGAACCTGGCTTGTTAGAAAGCAGCGCTTTTATCTTACAGAGTTTTGGAGTGTGAGAGAGGCAACTGAAGAAACAGCCTTGCCCTCTTCTCTTCAGAGGCAGTGGGCCTGGGGGGGCGGCGAGCCAGGGCAGGCCACAGTGCCCTTGGTGGCCTCCAAGGCCAGGGGTAGCCTCCAGGAGCCCTCAGGTTGCCCCAGAGCTTTGGTGGAGGGAGGGAACCTCACACAAGAGGGAGGAGGAGGAAGCAGCACAGGAAACTCTTGCTGCAAGCTCACGGCCACTGGAACACACCACAGCAGCTACTCAACGACCAACAATAGCACCATTAGATAAAAATAACCCATGGGGTCTGCAGCCCCGCCGTGCAGGGCAAGGGCATGCTGTCTACAGGGTGGAAATGTCACCAGGCTGTGACTGGGGTCATTCTGCTTGGCGCCATGCTTTGCCTTGATTTCCTGGTTGCTAATTAGAAGGCAGTTTTCCAGCTGGAGGTCACTTGGGCTGGTGCCAGGAGTGGGGCTGCTGGCCCCCTGGGTCTCTGGTACCCTGCACTCTTGCACACGGTGATTAATCACTCCTGCTAAGACCTGGAGGTCTGAATATACCACCTCTCCAAGGTGGACTTTCGCCTTAGGAGAGAAGGGCTTACCTGAAGCTTGTCTTCTTCAGGGGGGTGTTCAGGGAACTGTAAGGGATGGACAAGGCCTTCCCAGTAGCCCTCAAGGCCTCTGTCTGGGCCAGGCGGTGGTCTGAAACTGGGGCGACCCCAAAGCACCTCTCGATGTTCCCCTAAGGTCTCTGCCCAGGCTTCAGAGACAGGCTCTCCAGCTCCCCTCAGGGCCCATCTCTGCCAGCCCCGTGTCCTTGTCCTCCCACACCCTGGGAAATGGGGGAAGGTGGCCAGGGTCTCGCCAAAATTTATTTTACCACCACAAGGCTTACTGAGACCTGGTGGCCAGCTGTGAGCTGCAGAGACTAGGCTCCCCTGTTTGCTTTTGGCCTCAAAGTTTACCAGCTAATAAACTGGATTTAGCCTGTTTCTCCACCTCCCCTGCCCATCCCAGAAGCACCCACATCCCTCCAGGACTAACAATATTCACGGGGCACTGCACTCTACAGTTTACATCTGACTTGCCTTCACTCACCCAGTACTTTTTAACCTGAAGTCTATGGGTAGAATTCAGGGGCACATTTGGATTTGGATGGGACACAAATGTACCCCTATATTGTCATTAACTACTAAGTGAAACCAGGATTCCCGCTAGTAGGAACGTAGGCAGCAACCGGCAGCAGGGCCAGCGGTACCAGTGGAAATCCCACATCCTCTCCTCTCCAGGGCCCAGTGGTGGCAGGGGTCCCGCATCACCATCTGTAGTCATGGCTACTCAGCATCACACCTGCTGCTGGGTTTTGTTAGAGCATTACTGAAGGAGGATGGTTATGACTTGATCACAAACGCACTAGAGGAAATCTGTTGATAGCAGTATCTCCGCATAATAGATTGCTTTGTGACCCTCCCCATCTTATTTTATGCGTTGGAAGCATTCTTCTGCAAAGAGGATTAAAACTTCTTCAGAGCTGTGGGAAGGATCTGTGGCACAGAAAGATTAAGCACCCCAGAGGCACGGGTGCAGGGCGCCCTGAGCAGAGCTCGAATACTGCGTGCAAAGGCAAGGAAACCTCACCCGTAGCCCCCAGGGGCTCAAAGCCAAGAAAAATACCAATAAGCAAATAAACAACTGCAAAGTAGCCTGGTGGGACCTGTGAGGGCGGAGACCGTTGGCACAGAAGGCAGGTGGGGGATCTCAGGACGGCCTCGAAGGAGGTGGCCGCTGTCTCCGCTCAGACGCGGTGCATAGAGAGCCCATCTACCTAAGCCATCACGGGCTCCTGCTGAAGGACTCGGGGGGGCTCTGGGTGCAGGGGGCTTCTCCCTGGGCCTGCTCCATTCCCCTGCCAGCCCAGAGCCAGGCCTGTCCTCCCTGCCTTGGCCTGAGACGTTTCCCAGAATACAGAACTTCCGGTGCTAAAACCAGGAGTCCTGAGCAAACCGGTCACCCTATGTAGAAGCCAAACCCCACCCTTTTCTCCTAGGATGAGTTCGGCTGCCTGGAATTTGGGTCAGCTTATTCCCAGAAGCACGTTCTCTGTTTGTCCACCTCTATCCGGGTCTCTGGCTCTCATTCTCTCCCCCACTCCCCAATTTCTGCTTTAGCTCTCAAGCTAGCCGATATCTTCAGCTCCTGGCGGTCAAGTGATTTGAACTTTTGATTCCCCTGGGGCCTGCTGTGAGCACTGCTTGCATTTGGTTTTTAATTGGGGTATAATTTACATAAAGTGCTCAATTCCCAGGTGAGTAGCTCAGTGAAGGTTTATACACCCATTAAACCACCAGCCGGGTCTAGATCTAGAATGCTATCACACCCCAGAAGGCTTCTGAGTGCCCCCTTCAGTGCCCATTACTCCTCCGAACTCCTGCCGCCTTCACGTCAATGGAATCACGCACTCTGTACCTTAAGGGGCACACACACCTGCCCTATCGAAGTTGCTTATGGTACCAGTGCTGCCAGCCGGCTGGGAGAGGTCCCCTTCAGCAGACCTCATGGCTAGAGGAAATGGGTAGCCTCATTTTCCAGTAAGGACACCAGGAATCAAGAGGGGCAGGTTCGTTTAGTCCTACATTTGACTGGCAGTAACTGGGCTCAGGAACACAGCCTGCAGAGGGGAGGCAGAATTGGGGTTAGAACCCAGAATCCCAGGGCAACTTGCTTTTTCTAAGCCATGTGGCCTCCTCCGGGGAAAACCCAGGACAGACTCACCATGGCTGGGAGGTTTTGCCTGGGAAAGGCTGAGTGTGCGTCCTCTGTTTCTCTCCTGCTTCCCCCCCCCCCCCCCCGCGCAGGTGTCTTTCCCAACTGAATATGCCTCCGTGCTTGCTGTACATTAGAATCGCCAGGGGAGCTTAAAAACAAACTCTCAATGCCCAGGCCTCACCCCAGACCAGTGAAATCAGGGTCACTGGTAATGAGACCCAGGCACTAGTAGTTTTAGAAATTCCTCAGGCAATTCTAATATCCTTAGCCAAGTTTGTGAGTGTGAGGAGGAAGCTCTTGTCAAACTTCACAGTATGTATGAATTTTCTGGGGCTCTTGTTAAAATACAGATTCTGATTCAGGAGGTCTGGGGTGGCCTGAGATTCGGCATTTCTTTCTTTTTTTTTGTTTTTTTTTTTTTTGAGAGAGAGAGAGACAGAGTGCAAGTGGGGGAAGGGGCAGGGAGAGAGAGGGAGACTCTCTCAGGGAATCCGAAGCAGACTCTGAGCTGTCCGCACAGAAACTGACGCGGTGCTCAAATTCACAAACCATGAGATCATGACCTGAGCTGAAGTCAAATGCTTAACTGACTGAGCCACTCAGGCGCCCCGAGATTCTGCATTTCTAACAAGCTGCTGAGTGAGGTCAATGCTACCAGTCTGGGAAAACCGCCTTGAGTAGCAAAGATATAGAGGACCGTTCAGCATCCCCATTCTTCTTCATATAAACATATTTTGCAATGATTCATTTTTCTTTTTTTTTTCCCTCCAGTTTGTCTTCTAAATAGAAGGCTCACCCACCTGCCCAAATAATTATGTTTACCCACCTTTACCGGGAAAGGGTGTAATGATTCATCATGTGCTTTCTACGAGCCAAACCTTGTCCTGAACAACTTTGCGGATGAAGAGGTGAAAAAGTATGCAAACACTGGGTAGAGACAGAGCAGAGCTGGACTATCTGGTATATATCCAGTTGGGGCTTCAGAAGCATATGAGAAAAAATGAAAGCGTTCAATATCCAAGGAAATGGACGAGAATTTGTCATAAATGATTAACTACAACATCCCACAAATTTGAGCAGGTTGCTGGACCTCCCCTCCATCCCCCACCCAAAAGTTGAAGAGAAATACACACCTATATACAACAAATTAAAATATAGAACGAATGATGGGGCGCCTGGGTGGCTTAGTCGGTTGAGCGTCCAACTCTTGATTTTGGCTCAGGTCATGATCCCAGTTGTGGATTTGAGCCCCGTGTCTGGTTCCCTGCTGGATATGGAGCCTGCTTGAGATTCTCTCCCTCTCTCTCTCTCTCTCTTTCTCTCTCTGCCCCTCTCCTCTGCTCCTGCTCTCTCTAAAATAAAAATAAGATACAATAAATAAAATATAGAACAACTGAGACCAAAAGAAAATCCTAGCAGCAGTCAGAAAGAAAAAGACCATTTACTCCAGTGGATTTAATATTGAAGCGACTCCTAAACTACCACCCCCCCACACCCACTTTGAGGAGTGCTGGCCTCAATTTAATGATGAGAATGTAGCTCAGAGGCCCACGGTATTAGTGGCAGTTTTAACTTCAAGGCACCAAGGCTTTTTGGGGTAAAGCGCCTATCCCTCCCTCTCTACCTCTTTTTAAAATTGCGAATATTAAATTTTGGGGTCTAAATAAAACTTACCCTGGGGAGTGCAAACCTCACCCAGTCTTTAGTACAAACTGAACTCGAAAAAAGTCCATTTTATTATTTTATTTTTTTAATGTTTATTTTTGAGAGAAAGAGCATGAGCGGGAGGAACAGAGGATCTGAAGTGGGTTCTGCGCTGACAGCACAGAGCCTGACACGGGGCTCGAACTCACGAACCCTGAGAGCATGACCTGAGCCAAAGTCAGATGCTTAATTGACTAAGCAACCCAGGTGCCCCAAAAGGGCCATTTAAAATATCTGTGCCTCCTATCTCTTGTTCGCATCCGAGTCCTCTGATTCCTTTCCCTGCCCAGTCAGACCTTCAGTGGAACTTCCTTCCCAAATAGCCCTTCCATCTCTCACTGCTGTTACTACCCCACCCCAGGCTGGCTGTACTACCACAGCCCGGGACTATGGTTTGGCTTCGCACCAGAAGTGAGAAGTGCAGGCCAGTGGCTTGCTTCTCCATCCTTTACCCAATGCCACCAGCTAGGTTTAGGCTCTGGGGTCCTGGTCGGCGGGTGGGGGGTGTCCCCCAACAGTCCTGCCACCTCACCCAGAGGTAAGGGCTATGCCCCTGGAGGATCAGTGCCGCACTGAGGGTCCATCCTCCCATCCCCTCATCTGGAGGAAGACAGACTGTCCAGCAGACTCAATGACACCCGGCAGGACTCCCCAGTTCCTCTTGCCCATTGTCATTCCCTAGCAGTTCATTAGGAACCAGTTGGCGAGTACAGCACGTTCTCTTTGGAAGCCTATGTCTCTTTGGAAAGAGAAAACCATGAGCCGCTACATTGTGTGAAATCCCTGGAAGACTCACTTCCATTGCCACAGTGGGACATGTGGGTCGTCGTGGGCCAGCAAGGCCAGCTCCTGATGGGAGGCAGCCTTGAGCGGTGGCAAAAGGATGGATTTCAGAGTTAGACCTGGTTCGAGACCCTTACTCTCCTGCTACTCACTCACTGACCCTGTGACTTAATTCTCCGTGCTTCCATTTGCTCATCGGTAAACTGGAAGGAGACCATGACCAGTTGGGGTAATTGCTGTGAAGGTCAGGTGTGTTTAACATCTGGCATTTGGTGTGCATCAGGTTCAAATACTCCTCTACTGTCATCAGGATTACGTGAAATGTCACACACGGAGGGAAGGGGACAGCTAGTCAGCTCTTGGCCCACAGAAGGTGCTCACCAAATGTTGTATGTCTTTCCCTTTCTTGATGACCTCCTCTCTGATGCCCAACAAGCCAATTGTCTGCTCTTCCTTCATGCCAGATAACAGAGGAGTGGGGGTGGGACAGGCAGTGATCGGGGCTGAGCTCACAAACTTGCAGCCCCTCCATGGAACCACTCTTTTCAGACGACCTCCTGTGACCACTTGCAGCCTGCAAACATTGTTACAATTCCTGGGACCATGATCCCTCTGACCTTAGCCTTCGGTGGTTATCTTCAGTGCTGGGGGCGGGAAAGAGAAAAATGTTGGCATGTGGAGTTGTTCACGATGGCCCCAGCTCACAGGCTGCCACAGATAATCGCCGTTTATCAACTCATTGGAAAAAGTGACTGCAATTGCATTTCACACATCAACAAAGAGGAAAAAGAAAAGCCCCATTGGAATGTCTGAGTCACTCTTCAGAGCCTTTAAATTACCCATTTGTTATGACCCTTCTCGTTTCTGCCTCCCGTGCAGGGACAGGCAGGGCCACACGAGCTGGCATTTGCCTGATGTTTGCCAGCCTGGCCCAAAGTCCCTACAGATGGCCTAGGACTCTGTTTGGGGCTTAAAATAGACTGGGATCAGTGGGGCTTGGGGGGACATTCTTTAACAGCTCAGTGCTCTCGGCTGACTGGTGACTTGGGCGTGTCATTTACACACAAACAGAAGCTAGGAGGAAGGAGGAGGAGATCGTGGTCAACAAGGAGACGTGCTGTCACTTGGGGGCCAGCATTGGTGCACCAATGTAAAGTTTGCTTGTTTAAAAACCAATCGTTTCACTTAAGAGAAGAAGGTAGGAAGATTAAGCATCGTCTCTCTCCTGCCTGATGTGTGCAGCCCAGCCCCCCATTTGAAGCAATCCATATACCCTGAACACTGGGTCTTGGTCCAATACTGGTCTCTAAGAACAGTTCCTAAATTCACAGGAACAGTGGTTTTAAAAGTACTTTTTGGGTCATGGACTCTCTGGGAATCTGATGAGACCTATAGGCTTTTCCCCCACAAATACCAACAAATTGCTTGCGAATTCCAGAGAATTCACAGGCTCCCCTGAGAGTGTCCCTGGAACCAAAATTGCATTGGATAGATGTGTTATCTGAAGAAACTCTGTGGTGAATTTGTCTGTGAAGTGACCTTCCATCCCGGGACTCCCCCATCCCACCTCACCCCTTCAGGTGTATTTTGTAAGATTCATCTTGGCAAATAGGGTTTCTGCTCATGGGAGGAGTAGCTCCCACGCTGAGGACTGTGGGCCCCCATCCCAGGTCTCAATGCCCCCAGAGCCCTCCTTTCTGCTCAGTCAGATACCAAGACCTCCTTCCCAAACCAGGAAGCCAGATCAGGCCAAGTTCAACACAAAATGCCCACAGTCAGTGCCTGGTGGGTCACCTGACCTCTCACAGGTCACCCCTCATGCCACCAACACCAAGGCTGTCTTAGATCTCTCAGCCAAATATCCCTGGTCCCTCAAAGGAAATGCTATCGGAGGGCAGGGAATGGCAGGTCTCCCAGGTGAAAGAGCACGCTCTGAGATACCCAGGGCTTCTAGAATCTTGGCCTCCATCCATGCATTCTTGGACTCGGTCATTAAATCAGCGGCTACGGTGGGTGGTGAGCAACAGGTCCAGGCTGGAGAAGGCTGTGTTTACAAAGCAGTTTTACGCCCGCCTGTCTGTCTGTGAACTTTGGAACCCTCATCTACCCCAGAAATACAGCAACTATCAGTAATGATAACAATGATTTCTTACTTTTGTACGACATTTTGCCCTTTGCAAAGTGCTTATGCATACGTTCTTTTATTGTGGTAAAAGCAGATGTAAAATGTACCATTTTAACTATTTGAAGTGTCTGATTCAGTGGCACTAGGTACATTCACTGTATTGTGCAATCACAATCACCACTGTCCGTTTCCAGATCTTTTTCATCACCCACAACAGAAACTATAAACTATTTTCTGTCTCTACAAATGTGTCTCTTCTAGGCACTTCATATAAGTGGACTCCTACAATATTTGTCCTTTTGTGTCTGGTTTATTTCACTTAACATAATGTTTTCAGGTTCATCCGTGTTGCCTGTTTCAGAATTTCCCTCCATTCTACCGCTGAATAATATTCCATGCTATGGATTTATTGCATTTTGTCTATCCATCAGTCAGTGGACATTAGCATTGTTTACACCTCTTGACTATTGTGAACAATGACGCTAGGAACACGGGTGTGCGAGTATCTGTTTGAGTCCCTGCTTTCACCTAGGAGTGGAATTGCTGGATTACGTGGAGATTTTATTATATTCTCCTATTTATATCGCAATAAACAACTCTCACTTGATTGTAACTGTTTTAAACATGTGGATACCGAAAGCTCAGAGAAGGGAAGGAAATAAAATCAGTCAACAGAGGTTTCATTGTAGGGATTGTGAATATTCCTGTGCCCAGGGCTGGGACTAGGGGGAGGCAAGTGAGGCTTCTCAGGTGCAGAATTCAGGAGGGCTCGCCTCGGGTTTGTACAACCCCTTGCCATGGGCAGCTTTGCCACTGAGCACAAGGCCTAGGGCCCAGGACAATTTTAGGGGCCATTAAAATGCTTTATTTTAAAATCAGAGGAAAATATGAATATAATCCAGCTTGGATTATATTCATCTTTTTATTAACACAGTTTGAAAATACAATTTTTAATATATGTATTTTTAAGAAGGAAGCGGCCCACAAGGCAAAGGTGCCCAGGGCCCTGAAATCTATCACAGCTCCTGTCCTGAGAGCGAGCATCCTATCAAGAGCACAGGATTGAAGGAGGCTCTCATCTTTAGGTTCCTGCAAGCACAACCCTGCACTGCCACTAACCCCAGAGTGTTGCCTCCTTAAATTTTGTGCCCTAAGCACCTGGGTTGCCTCACTGGGGCCTTGCCCTCCCTGGGGCTTGACCAGGCTAGGTGGCTCCTCCTGGCACTCTGGGCAACAAGGTCTCGGGCCAAGGGCTCCTCACTTGGTAGCACACTTTGTGTTACTAAGGGCAACGGTCAGGCCAAGGGAAGCCAGATTTCTAGTGACCCATAGGGCATCACTAGAAGGGTCGTGATGAACCCTGCACCGAGGCAGCCTTCACTAATAACATTTACAACATTTACTCCATTTCACATCTGTAATTATTTTTTAAATTCATTTATTTTGAGAGAGGGAGAGAGAGCAAGCAGGGGAGGGGAAGAGAGAGGGGAAGAGAGAGAGAATCCCAAGTAGGCTCCACACTCTCAGTGCAGGGCTCAAACTCACAAACCACAAGATCATGACCTGAGCCAAAATGAAGAGTTGGGTGTTTAACCAACTGAGGCACCCAGGCGCCCCTCTGGTTATTTTACCTAGAAAGTCTCTATGTGTATTCATTCCCAAACCCGTAGCTCTTCCTACCAACCCATAAAGACCAGAGAAGGAAAGATTTCTTTTCTAACAGTCTACCTCTGGGTTCATAATCTTTCTTATTTTCTCACCCATTCAAGAGAGCCCACTCACCCCCCACTTCACGAGATTTGTTCATATTTACTGCTGCGGGCAGAGGGCATTTGAGATAACAAGATACATCTCACTTACGAATGAGTTCATTTGGCAAATCTTTATCAAGCATCCACTCTATGCTTAAGTGCTGGAGTTACAAAAGTGAACAAGACAGTAAAAATTCCCCACTTTTGCGGAGCTTACATTGTAGAAGGAGGACATGGACAACAAAAAATAAATACCAAAGCTATGGTGGGCCTTATGGTGATATGTAATGGGAAAAAATGAAGCAGGGAGTAAGGAATGTGGGAGGGGACCGAGAGTGCAGTTTTAGATGGGGTGGTCAGGAGAGGTCTCCTGGAGAAGTTCCATTTTAGCAAAGACCTGGGCAGCAAAAGCCAAATGGAATCTGGAATGCATTCCAGGGAGAGGAAACTGCAAGTGCAAAGGCCCTGAGGCCAGAGCATGCCTGGCTGAGGGCAGTCCCTGCTGTGTCCCTAGGGGTTGTTCCTTCTGGACAGCATCAAATGAAAGTCCCTTCTGAGGACTCCAGTTCTCAGGTCCCAGCTCATAGTGACCCTCTTTTCTAAGAGTCACAGGCCTGGCTGTTTCAGATCCTATGTTCCAGGAGGTTTTATCAGTAGTCTGGTCTGTTCCCAGGGGAGCTGTGACATGGCCTCAGGAGCCATGGGGTGAACCCATTTGCACCCTCCTACCTTGGCACCACACGCACTCCCAGAAGCAGAGAAAACAGCTGGGGACAAGATGGCGAAGCAGATGTGTGGGTAGGAGGAAGTAGGTAAAGCCCAGAGATGGGTCCATACAGGCAGAGGGAGAGACCAGTGAGATGGCCACAAAGATGGAAAGTGGGAAGCTGGAGATTGGGAGAGAGGAAGAGACACCACCTTTAGGGTTCCTGACAGCTGCCTGTTCCTGATTCCCCATCCCTTCCTGGAGAGGCCCCCCTGGGCTCCACCATCAGAATCCACCTAGATCTCCATAATTACTCCCACTTGTCCCTTCCTTTCTCCTAAGTGGGAATTCTTAGGGGAGTCTTCCTGCAGGTCCTTTGCTCTGCCTTTGGCCATCTGCATCCTTGAAGGAGCAGGACCTTCCGTGCAGGCACCCTGATGACTTTAGGGAGCACAGCAAGGCAGAGAGCCCTGGGCCTGGACTCAGCACCCTGGGTTCACCCTCCAGCCCGGCCACGTAATAGCTGCATAACTTTGAACAAATCATCCCAAAGTCCCAAGCCTCTCTCTCTTCACGTGTAACCTGGACACTATCATCCCCACCCTGCCTGCCTCTCCACGCTGTTGTGAAACGACAGGGGAACCTATGTGGAAATGTCCTGCTGGCTGTCAAACACATGTACATGCATGTGGTTATGACCCTGCCTGAGCTGGGGCTGCCTCAGCCACAAGTCGTGACTTAGCCGGCTTCCTTGGCCCGTTGCCTTGTCACTCAGCTCTGTGGCTGAGCCCCCACCTCAGTCCGCCCAACCTGGGTTCCACCCAGCAGCTCTCCTTCCTGTTTCCTCCTTCTCTCACCCTGTAAGTTTTCCTATTGAGTTGGTTACTCTGAATCAGCCCACCCTCCATTGGCTTCTCAAAAATCTGCATTTTTCCTAAAGCTCCTTTGCTCTATGAAAGTCCCCACCTTCCCTCAACAACTTGGCTCATCTACAGCCCCACCTCCCTTTTTGGAGGCTACCCCAGCCCTGTGCATGCTGTTGAAAACAGCCACCACCCCATGTTGGGGAGATTCCACACTGCCCTTCCTCCCAATGTTGAAAGACCCCAGCTTGACTCCTCATCAGGGGTGACCTCTTGGGCCACAACCAATTGGCCTGGCTGAAAACCATGTAATATTGCTGAGCTGCCCTTTGAATCCATTTTTTTTTCTCCTCCCCATAACCATTCTCAGTCTCCAACTTAAGTCCCCATGCTCGCAGGAGATTATTGCCAATGTCTCCTGGCTCTTCTTCCTAAACCTCTTCTATTTCCCTAACCAAACCATCACACCCCTGTCCTCAGAGTAAGCCTTTGAAAAACTTATCTAACACCCTTTTGAGGTGGCCCCAGTCATCTCAATCTCCTGATATTTGCAGACTTGTGTGGATCTCCTCCTCTGGAGAGTTGCTGGCCACAGTGATTTGCTTCTCCCACAAGAGTAAGGCAGAAACAATGGGATACCAATTCTGAGATTAAATCATAAGAGACTATGGCTTCCATCCTGCACACTCCCCTCCCTCTCACTTGCCCTAAGAGAGGCTAACTGCCATGTTGTGAGGAGCTCTGCAGAGAAGCCCACAGGTTGGGAAGTGAAGGAGGCTGCAGGCCAAGTGCCAGTGAGAAGCTGAGGGCCCTCTGCCCAACAGCCCATGAGAAATTAAATCCCACCAACAGCTATGCAAGTGAACTTGAAAGCAAATCTTTCCCTAGTGGAGCCTTAACAGGAGCCCCCAGCCCTGGGCTGCCCTCTGACTGCAGCCATGTGAGAGGCTTCAAAGCAGAGTCACCCAGCCAAGCTGTACTCAAATTCCTAACCCAAAACTGAGGCAATAAATGTTGGTTGTTTTAAGAAGTTTTGAGATAATTTGTTAAACAGCAATAAATAATTAATGCAAATAATTTCTTGCTAAGTCTCATAAACCCACTGCAGAACTTAATACTACTATAAATTCAATTTTTAATTATTTATTGTTTATTGTTTATTTTTTATTGTGAGAGAGTGAGGGAATGCATGCACATGAGCAGGGGAGGGACAGAGAGAGAGAGAGAGAGTGTCCCAAGTAGGCCCCATGCCCAGCACAGAGTCCAATGTAGGGCCTGATCCCACAAACCATGAGATCATGACGTGAGCTGAAATCAAGAGTCAAACACTTAACCAACAGATGCCCTAATACCACTATAAATTCTTGACCAGCATTTTCCACAGTTCTGTCCTACAGCCTCACGTTTTACTGTTTCTCTGACCACCTTAGCCATCATCTCTCCACAATAAATACTGCTAATCATCCCAACTATCTTCAGATTTCTAGGCCTCTTACCACTGACCTTTGAAGACTCCTTCCAAGTACGCACACTCCTTGTTCACAGTAGATGGTCTCATGGAGAATATGAAAGCTATCAGATGGGAAGTCTCTTACCTTCCCACCCTAAAGGGACAAACTTATCCACTTCAGCACCCAACCATTCATTCCACTATCTTCTTACAATAGAGGGTGACTTCTTACAATGGATCCCAATCCCTCTTCCAGGGGTCTGGATGCCATCCTATGCCCCTACATCTACAGTTATCCCATCTTTCTCTTGTATCTGCAATCCCTCCCTCTCCTTCTCAGTAACATTTCAGGTCACTCAGTTCTCTCCCATCTTAACAAACATATCCTTGATCCCCCAACCCACTCCAGCGACCACCACACTCTCCCTCTTCCTTCTACAACCAAACTCTTGTCATGTCCTCCACATTTCCTTCCTTCCCATTCACTCTAGTCTGGCTTTTGTCCTAACCACTCCACAAAATCTCTCTCTTCAGAATCATCAGTGACCTAGACGTTGCTACATCCAATCAACATTTTTCAGACCTCATTGTTTTTGGCCTTCGGGAACATTGAAATGTTGACTTCTCTGGGCTTCAAGACTCTCTCCAGCTTCTTATTTATATATTCTGTTGCCAATTCTCAATCTCTAACTGAGGAGTGCCTCAGCCTTGGTCCCAGGTCCTCCCCTCTCCTCCCACCCTACACAATTTCCTGTTCCCAGGCAATCCCAGCCACATCTTGAATACTATCTCTGCATCTATGACTCTCAAATTTACACCCCAGCCCAGATGCCTCTGAGCCCCAGGTCTATGTACCCAACTGCCTGCCATCCACAGGCAGGCTCACAGGCACCTTACATTCAACATGTCCAAATTTGAATTCATGTCATGAACCCCACAATTGGCACTTCTTCAGTGTTTTACTTCTCAGTGAATTGCCCAAACCAAAAATCTGGTAAAACTTCTTGGTTACTGCTCTCTATTCTGCCTCCTAAAAGTACCCATCATTTGCTTTCAGTCACCTTGAGGCCAAGCCACCATCTTCTGTCACCTGTGGTGGAGCGATAGCCTCCTTCTCCTCTTCTTCAAAGCAATACCCTCCTACTCCAGGGTTCTGCAGGCCTAGATGTGCCTGCAGTACTTTAAAAATTCACTAATACCAAAATCTCATCCCAGACAAAGTTTTTAAAAAAAATCTCTGGTAATGGGCTCAAACCAAACCATCTTTATTAAAAATTTCCCAGTTAATCCTGACCTACAGCTATGATTGAGACTCACTGGTCTAACTGGTCTCCCCACATCCACCACTGCTCCACTCCATTTTCCACCAGGCCATCAGGAGCAGACAATTCTATTCTCATTTTGTCACCCTCCCCCATTGCTCTTAGGATAAAGAGCGAAGCCTTCTGGTCCTGTGCCATCTCACTCTGTCTGCACCCTGTAAACCAGAGTGCTCTACTGTGAAGTCTCCCACTGGGCACTACTTTCAGATATGCTGGACCCTATGCTTTTTCTACTTCAGAACTATCATGCACACTGTTCCCTCTTCCTGGAATGTTCTACCTGACTAATCAGTTCATCCACATATTCTGCAGGGAAGCCTTTCCTGATTCCCAGATCAAGTGGGCCCCTGTCACCTCATTCATGCCCCCATAGCTCTTCTTCCCCTTCACAGACTTAGCACAGTTGTTTGGTTATTTGTGGGAAGTTTGTTTGTTTAATTAATGTTTTTCACCAGAAGGAGAGAAGTATCATTTCTGCCTTGTTACTTTCTGCATTCCTGACACCAAACCCAATAACCTGGAACCTAGTAAGTTTTAAGGAAAATTTCACAGAATGATAAATACATGTTCCTTCATACACCCATAGTTTGGTATATCTTTGTCTCTCTGGTATGCACCAGTCCTGTCCAGCTTCCTCATTTTTCCTCCTGGCAGACTCTTCTACTTTTCCTTCCTGACCCAGTTTAAAAAAGCCTTCTCAACAATTCCTTCCTGGTTCCCTAAGGAAGAGTGAGTTTCCCCTTCTCTGTGAGCTAAATAGACTTTTCCCTTGTCATAATTTAGTTAACTTGCTTATGGACCTTCTTCCTGCTGCAGCTGGACTTCATGACCGTGTCCCTTCCTCTCAGGTTAATAACTCATTTGCTGGATGAATAAACAAATCAGCTAATGAGATCACATCACTTCATTGTAACTTTAAGGTGAGGAATGTACATATGAATCGCCTCTCACCATTTGTGCTAAGTTCTTGGGTCACATGTAAGGTTCTTGTGCTGCATCCCTCTGCAGAGCTTTCTGGATTTTCTTCTTGTGCCTCTCCAGCCAGGTCCAGAGCAGTTCTCTGATGCAGGCTACTGGGTGGGTTTCTATAATGGGGAAGGGCATGGGATTCTGCTTCTGGGGATAGAGAGGGGGAAATTCAGTTCCAGCTCTATCCCCTTTTCCCATTCCTGACGAACTGTTTTCCTCGGGGAGCCTAGCCTGACTCTGCTTTTTGGTGCCACTTGGAACTACCCAATTGTTTAAAGTCAGCAAGCCAGGCCTTAGTTCCAGGCTAAGAATGTTAAGTAGAGGGCTGCCTGGGTGGTTCAGTTGGTTAAACATCCAACTTCAGCTGAGGTCATGATCATACGGTTTGTGGGTTCGATCCCTACATCAGGCTCTGTGCTGACAGCTTGGAGTCTGCTTCGGATTCTGTGTCTCCCTCTCCCTCTCTCTCTGCCCCTCCCCTGCTTGTGCTCTGTCTCTCTCCATCTCTCAAAAATAAATAAACGTTATTTTAAAAAAATGATAAGTAGAAACCAAGGCCAAAATGGAGTGAAGAGAGGGTCTGCATCAAGGTGAGGAAATTAGGGAGAGATGCTTCATGGCCAGGATCCAACTGACTTAAAACAGTATTATGGTATTTTCCTTCAGCTGCTCCCTCTTTCCCAAGGCACTCAGCCTGGGAAAGAGCCTCTGCATCCTTAACACTGCACCAGTACATCTGTGGTAGGAGGCCTGCTGTGTTGGTTCATGTCTGCTGACCAAGTGGAGAGAAGCAGAAGCAGGGCTGGGTAGGGCCAGGGGAAGTCATCTGGGGAAATGCAGCTGAGGGCCCTCTCCCAGCACAGCCCCACCCTGCCTGACCTCAGGCCCACTTTCTCTTCTCTTGACCAGCTCCTCCGCCTGAGTTACATACGTGATGTGGGGGAATGGCCTTCAGAGGAGGACCACCTGCCTTGTGTTAGGAACAGGGGAGTGGGCAAGAAACACCTTTTCCAGGCCAGAGAGATGGAGCAGGGTTCATATTATGGATAATGATAGTAATAATAGTAACTAATATTTACTGAAGATTTCCAAAGTACCAGGCCAATCAAGCACTTTACACAAATTATTATAGTTGTTATATTTAAGTACCTACTCCTCTTCAAATGTTCTCTGAGAACCCTCTGAATGTGGTGGCCACAGGACTAGTGTGTATGTGAGACACCCTTCTAAACCACCTTGACCATCTTCGCCTCACCATTTCTGGGGCTCCCAGCTACTGCTTGTGCTCCAGTTGCTTCTATGCAAACTTCTCAGCATCACCTCCATCCAACTTCCAGGGGTACCATCTTGGAAGCCTCTTACTTCATCCCTTCACTGTGCACCTCTCCTTCCTATCTCGGGGCTTTAATGATGTCTCTGGGGTATGAGGTGCCACTAATGAGCCTCATACACACAACCCCAAAGCATGAGGTTGGGCAGATCTTTGACTGATGGAGACAGTGGACACATTCCTCCCCATTCCTCCCCACTGGATGGGCGGCCCTGAGACTCAGAGTTTCATATAGCCTCTTGGAAGATGGCCCCATGATATCAAACAATTGGTTTATTTAATGTAAATGAGGGCCATCTCAGTAGCACACTGCGTGTTGGCTCTCCTGGCTGCCTGCCTCACCTCCTCTTCATTTGTTCTTGTTTTCCAAGAACTGCACACCCTAATAAAGCAGTAGTATATCTGCTTATGCCTCGAGCTCTACTTTCTGAGGGTACCCAGGCTAAGGCAAGTGAGTGGGAAAACAGATATGATTGTACAACACTTATGCTAAGGAAGAAATAAAGATTGCTAGAGAATTCCAGGCTGGAAGATGTGGAGTTTGTTCTATGATAAGAGGAAGCTGTGATTTGCAGGAAGATAACTCTCACAGCTGGGTGGAGGGGGAAATTGAAAAAAACGAAGGCTCAGACATAGTCTGGGTGGTGGCTGAGGCATAGGTCTGGGGGAGATGCTTGGCTGAACTCAGGCAACTTTTGTGTGCTTACTTATCTGGTGGTCTGTGGGTGACCATTCTTTCTTTGGAAGAAACAGTGGGCAAGGGAAAGAGATGAGGCCTCTGCTATGGAGCCTCACTTATCCTTTCAGAGAGTGTCTTTGATTCTCTTGAGGCCCATTATCAGTTGCCTGCATGGAGATTTCCATGCTTTTTCAAGTGCCCAGTGTTATAGACAGGTGTCTCTGAGTTTTGACCCTGAAATCCAATTCTGGAAAAACCATTGCCTAAAGTGCCTTACACATCAGAAATGCTGCTCTGAGACCTGAGCTCTTTGCCCCCAGGACAGAATATTCTTTGCCCTTCATTCCTCCCCAGAGGAAGGACGTTCCCCCGGGACCACTATTAGTCTGAGACTGGTAGAGCTTCCTTGGTTCAACCCTGTACCATTGACATTGACTTCATCCCTCAGGTATTTGGCTGTCCTGCTTTCCCATCTGTCTGACTCTACTCAAGTGCTCCTCAAGCTCCCCTCATAATCATGGTGGTTTCTACTGACATGAAGATAATCACCAGTAAGCTTTGGCAGGAAGTTCCAGGGAGCTAGATGTGGGCTTTGTATAACCAAAGTTGTGTTGGAGGAAGGGCTAACTCAGTTTGAATGAAGTAGGCAGAATTGCACTCCACTGGGGCTGAGCTCACACCAGGACCTGAGGATGCCCCAGCACTCCTAACTTGCTAGCATCCTTCACCCAACAGTATAAAAAATTTTTGATAAATAAAAAATAATACCACACCCTAGTCACTTGGGGGGGGGGGCCTGTACTCAGCTCCCACGCCTCTCCCTGGCTTGGGAGCCATGATGACCAGGAACCTTTTCCAGTCACTCCACCCACAGCTCTTCCTGTGGGCACTTTCCTAGCAGCCAGTCCTGCCTGGACACGAAGACAAAAGCAGTCTCTTACCCAGATGTCTTCTCTCCTCCACTTTCCCCATTGTCTGCCCTCCCAAGTCTGGGTCACAGTGACCACTCGGGACTACTAAAGCACACTTGACTGCATTTCGTAGAGGAGGAGATTCAGCTTCCCCAACAAGGGAAGATGTGGGAGGAACACAGCTGACGTCTTTCTCTGTTCATCCCCTTCCCAACCCTCAGGATTCTTGCCCCCATGGTTAGAGGAGAGGTTTTTCTGATTAATGTGACCACAACATGTCTTTTTGTATCCTTTTCCTTTTAATCTATGTGTGTCTTCACATTTCAATTTGTTTTCTGATAAACAAAATGTGATTAGAACTTACCTTTTTAAAATCTAGCCTTACAACCTCTGCCTTTTAAGTGGAACTGCATATATAATTTACATTTAATGTCATTATTGCTATGATTAGTTTTAAATTTATACCATCTTTCCCTTTGTTTGCCATCTGTCCCATCTGTTTTTTGTTCCCTACCTTCTCTGTTTTCATTTTTAGATTGGATCATTATTAATAGTTCTATTTCATTTCTCATATTGGCTTATTATTGATACCCTTTTGGTTTGGTTTGGTTTTGATGGTTTCCTTAGGACTTATAATATATATCTTTAATTTATCACAGTTCACCTCCAAGTAATATTATGCCAATTCATATATAACTTAAGAACCTTACAGTAAGTTCCATTTTCATCCCTCTCCCCAAATTTTTGTGTTACTCTAGTCAAATATTTTACTGTACATATAGATACCACAATACACTTAATATTTTTACTTTCAACAGTCAACTATCTTTTAAAGATGTCTTAAATATCTTAAAGTCAAAATCTTAAATATCTTAACTTCAAAAATTTTATATATATATGTATATGTATATGTGTGTATATACATATATATGTATATACACACCCACATATTTACCACTTACCAACTCTTCATTCCTTTGTGTGGAATCAGATTTCTATTTGATTTCATTTTCTTTCTGCACAAAGGTCCTCCTTTAACTTTCTTGTAGGATTGAATGTCCGAAATAATTTTTATTTCACTTCAGTTTTGTAAGATATTTTTGCTATGGATAGCGTTCTAGGTTCACAGTGTTTTCAGCTCTTAAAATAAGTTGCTCAAGGGTGCCTGGGTGGTTCAGTTGGTTGAGCATACAACTTCGGCTGATCTCACGGTTTGTGAGTTCAAGACCCGCATTGGGCTTGTTGCTATCAGCACAGAGCTTGCTTCAGATCCTCTGTTCCCCTCGCTCTCTGCCCCTCCCCCACTTGTTCTCTGTGTGTGTGTGTGTGTGTGTGTGTCTCAAAAAATAAAATTAACAAATAAAAGTTGCTCAACTGTCCTTTGGGTCACATTGTCTCCAATAATAGGTCTGCTGTCATTCTTCTGTTTGTTTTTCATGGCTGCTTTGAAAATTTTCCTCTTTATCATTTTTTAAGTAATTTTATTACGAGTATTGGTGTCATTTTCTTGATGTTTCTCGTGCATAGGTCCATTGAGCTTCCTTGTTCCTTTTACCAAATTAGGAAAAAGTTTCAGCTATTTCTTCTCTTTATTTCTTTAAAAACATTTTTTTATATATGTATTTTTTTATTTATTTTTTGAGAGACAGAGAGAGACAGTGCGAGCAGGGGAGGGTCAGAGAGAGAGGGAGACACAGAATCCGAAGCAGGCTCCAGGCTCTGAGCTAGCTGTCAGCACAGAGCCTGATGCGGGGCTTGAACCCACGAACCATGAGATCATGACCTGAGCTGAAGCCGGACACTTTACTGACTGAGCCACCCAGGAGCCCCTCTTCTCTTTATTTCTTTACTCTCCATTTGGGGCTCCAATTATTCCTATATTACATTGCTTGAAGTTGTCCTACAGCTCACTGATGCTCTGTTTCTATCCTTCAGTCACAGTGTCTAATCTATGTTTATTCCTATCCAGTATGTTTTTCCTTTTTAAAAAGTTGATTTATTTTGAGAGTAAGAGAAAGAGAAAGAGTACAAGTTGAGGAGGGGGTGCAGAGAGATGGAGAGAGAAAATCCCAGGCAGACTCCACACTGTCATTGAGGAGCCCGATGTGGAGGGTCCAACCCATGAACCAAGCAATCATGATCCGAACCAAAGTCAGGCACTTAACTGACTGAGCCATCCAGGTGCCCCCACTATGTTTTTCATCTTAGACATTTATTTTTGTATCCCTAGAAATTTGCCTTGGGTCTTTTTTTAAAATATCTTTCATATTTCTCCTAACATGCTCACACTTTCCTCTATCTTCTTGAACATGTGGAATATATTTATAAGAACTTTTTAAAGAATGTTCTTGTCTATTTCTATCATCTGTGTCATTTCTGTATCTGTTTCTATCAATTGATCTTTTCCCATTATGGATTCTATTTTTCTGGTTCTTTGATGCCTGAAAATTTTTAATTGAATGCCAGGTAATGTGAATTTTACATTGCTGAATGCTGGATTTTTTTTTACTTAAATATTTTTGAGCTTTATTCTGAGACTCCATTACCTAACCTGAAAGCAGTTTGATCTTTTGAGACTTGCTTTCAAGCTTTTTAGTTGCGACCAAAATGACCTTTAGTTAAGGGCCAACTTTTCCTTTTACTGGTGTAGGCAGCGATTTGTAAGTAAGAGAGGATCACAGTAGGGTTTGCAATTAAGGTAACCACTCTGGCAGCATGATGAAGATAGAAGGGAAAGGATGGGAGGGCAGAGAGAGACCAAGCACGGAGCCTATTGCTTATCCAGACAAGGGAATGAAGAAGATAGTTGTTCAGGCAGCAGCCAATGCAGGGGTTGGATATAGGGTTAGAATCAGTGATGCTACATGTGGGCAGAGGAAGAGGGAGAACGGTGAGTCTGAAATGATCCAAGGTTCTCATCTGGGCTTCTGATAGATTGAGAGGAAATGAGATCCATGTGAAGCCATTAGTGGGGTTTCCAGAGACTTAGAATTTCCAGTCACTCTTTCTTGAATTTCTTTGTCACAACCGGAGAGCCAATTCCAAAAAGGAGGCAGTCAGAACCCAAACAACCTAGCACCTTCTCTGGGTATCTGCTGGGGTTTTTCCTCTGGTGGCTCAAAAGAACATCAGTATCTAAATCAGGATCCTAAGCATCCACAACTTCTTTGCCTATAACATCATAGACTTTCTCCTGTTTAAAGAAAAGATTTCTCTGTGAGTATGTACCATCTGGTGCCCAGTAGAGTTTGGCAAATTAGAAGCTTTTATAGCACTGCATTTTTATAATGCGATATTAACATTATGTTAATATCTCTGGTGCTGCAATTATATTAGTCTAGGATTAAGTCTGCCTCTCTCTAATGAAAAAATGTTAATGAATAATTTCATTCATAAAATGTTGAAATGGCCTCCCTGGTTCTCACTGGGCTATTCAGAGACATTTCCTCGAGGACCAGAATCTATGTTTTGTCCCAATCTGTGATACATCCTCTATCCCTATTTTCAGAAAAATGTTCCTCCATGAGCTACATACCACACATATAATTTCCCCCTTTCTTTGATGCAGCAACAGGTTTTCTGGCAGGACAAATAAGAACATTAATACCGTGGCTTGGAGGTTAAAATGTACTTTGTCCACATCAGGGTAAAGAAAGGGTTAAGTTTTTTGGGTTTTTTTTTTTTTTAAGTTAAGAAGTGAGACCCATTCACTTCCTCTCTCCCCTTCCTCCCCTGGCTGTAAATTTGACTGAGAGTAAAAGAAATGTCTCTAATTAGCTTGCCCAAGTAACAAAGTACCTCCCACCCTGCTAGGGGCCTAGGAAAGCCATGAACTTGGGCCGCCTGTAAAGGCTCTTGTTTCCCCCAGGATAATCATTGTTTGGGGCCCAAACCTGACAGCTAAAGAAAACGGAAATTATAAATGTAAGCATCACAGTTCATACACTTTGCAAATTGTTGGGGCATTCTCTCATTTCCTCTATCTCTTGTGTTTCACACATATGTGCACACCCAAATAAGCCAGCTAAATATGTTGGCAAAGTCACGTCAAGGTTTGTCGTAGTTCTTAATTAAAGCCATTGAAAAAACAAAAAACAACCCCCAAAATGTTAACTAAAGCCATTAAAGAAACAAAAGCAAACATCAAATGAAGGTAGCAGAAGTCACCCTCAACACAAAACCCCTTCTATTGTAAAGTGAAAAAAAAATCTGAAAGAATGGGTTAAATTATTTGCATAGTTAATGTCATACAAATTATCTGAAAAGGTGCAGGCCCCAACTCTGCCTTCCAAAGCTAGGAAAATGCTAACTATGGTCTGTCTCCTGGCACCAAATAGGCAGCTCTGAAATGATCCCAAATACCAAAACATGCCCAGGCTGCATTTCTAAAGCACTGAAGTTGAAATTTCCAACATAACAAAACCCCAAAACATTTGGTTTCCAGCAGTGCCTGGATATGTTCAAGCCTGATTCTGCACATCCCGGGTAAAACAACAGAAGAATCTAGAAGGAGGAACACATGAGGTGGTGGGAGAAGGGGGGGGTGAGAGGGTAATTGGTGAGGATAGGAGAGCCCTGAAGTGAAACCAAATTCAAATAATAAGCTAAAATAGAAGGTCTCCTAAAATGTTAGGAAGAGACAATGTATTATTCAAATATAATTTTCTCAAAAAGATAAAATCATGACTTGTGCACAGATACAAAAACGTACACATTCAAGAATTTATTTTCCTCATGATATGAGGGAACCAGGCAGATACTCACAGGACAAATCAGAAACACAAAAATGTAGATCAAATAAAGAATGTTGAAATGAATTGGAGAAAAATGGAGATAAATGGGGTTTAGAGGGGCACCTGGGTGGCTCAGTTGGTTAAGTGTATGACTTGGGCTCAGGTCATTATCTCGCAGTTCCTGAGTTCGAGCCCTGTGCTAGGCTCTGTACTAACAGCTTGATGCCTGGAGCCTGCCTCAGATTCTATGTCTCCCTCTTTCTCTGCCCCTCCCCTGCTCCTGCTCTGTATTGCTCTCTCTCTCTCTCTCTCTCAAAGATAAACATTTTTAAAAATTTAAAAAAAAAACCTGGGTTTAGAAAGTCAATTAAATCTCTATCAGGCATAATTTATGTATCTATCAGATTCTTACAATTTACACGGCATTACAAAATAGCTCAAAGACAGAAGAACAGTAGAATCTGATACCAGGAAGGGTGTGTTATAGATATGCATAGTTTTCCACTGAAACAAAAAATTGTTTCTACAATATTCATAAAAACTTGTTAAGGGGAAGTTGGGTTCTTTGGTGGGGAGGACCCGTTCCCAGAGAGGACCCTGTCACGGAGCGGTTAGACCCATAAAGAGGAGGGGCAGGGTGTTGGTGAGACTTCTTAAACAAGGGTTGAGTCAGAAAACAATAGACACAGACTAATAATTTTATTACTTATTAAAATTGGGCACTTCACGTGTGCGTGTGCGCGCGAGCACACACACACACACACACACACAGACACAACCAGCACTAGTGTGGAATCAGAAAATAAAGGCTAGCCTAGATAACAACAAGATCAAGAAGGTGGATCTTGTTATCTAGGCTCCACATTTCATAGATGAGAAACCTGAGACCCTAGGCTGGGATTTGTTCCAAGGTCATGCAGCTTCTTAGTGGCCATGACCCTAAGTTTGTGAGCCTAGTGACCCTGACTAGGTGGCTGTGGGGGATCCAAAACTTGCCCCCCACCCCCACCATGTATGCATATTTTATATGCATCATTAAGTGCATCTTTCTGGGGATGAGTCTCGAATGTTCATCCCTGGCTTTAGATTAGGCCCAGCAATATACCAAATAGACATCTAAATCTAGTTATAATAAAAATAATTGAAATGTGGCTACCTTCATAGAACTTTCCAAAGGCTTTTTATTTTGGAGGAAACATTTTAATAGTCCACTCTCTTAAATTAAAAAAAAAAAGTAAGAAATGTGAACAATGCATTCCTTTTCCCTGTAATAAGTGGAAACATTCCAAATCACTCCGTTGTTCTTTCTAAAGTTAACTGTTTCAGCATCTGAGAGTTGCAAGGCTGACAGTCCTTAGCTGTGAGTCCACAGCTGTCTCCTTCGCTGTGAGAATGTGAAGAGCAGGAGATGGCTTAACTCCTCAGTTTCTTGTGTGCTTTCTCTTTCTATCTCCTTCCCACTCTCCCAGCAGAAACAGCACTGGGGGGCCTTTATGGTAGGAGGAAGGAGAAGGCGGGGCATGAGAAGAAAGCTCCCCTTCCCCTTAGCACACTAGGAAGGGACTTCAACACGATCAAATGGACACCAGACTGAAGGCTGTTGTTTAGAATTCCAGATGTCCCCAGTCCCCTCTGCCTCCTCATTTTTTGTTTCCTCCTGAATCCAGGGCTGGTGATGGAGACCCTGCTGTTGAAACTAAGTCCATGAGTAGAAGAAATTGACAAGGGTCAAAATGAGAATAAATTGCAGGCACTGTGGTCAAGAAGAACTTGTAATATAAGCTAATGTATCTCTTTTGCATCTCAGATCATCCCAAAACTTGTGTGAGATGATTCCTCTAGCTTGCCATTTAAGATAAGGGTTAATCTAGAACCCACACGCAGCTCCCCTCAGAAAGAGGGAGGTCAGGACCCATCTGAGTGGGGAGTGGACATTCCTGGGGCAAGTAAGGCAAGGCAGCTGCCAAGGATGTCCCCAGAGCTCTTCTTCTGAGTGTCCCCCACGTTAGGGCCACTAGCAGCTTTCAGAGTGAACTCTGCACGCTGGGTTCTCTCTGAGCCTCTGGCTTGTGTGCTTGGTGGATGCTATCACCAACTGAGACAATAGAGACAAGAGAAAGGGCAAACTTATGGGGAAAGAGGATATTGAGAGGAGGTTTGGATATGGTGACTCTGGGGAATATGGGAGACTCTCAAGTAGATACATCTCCTAGCCCAGGGAACACTAAAGTCTGGAATTCCCAGGAACAATCAGGCTGCCAATTTGAAATGGGAGTCATCCATTTATAAACCCATTGAGTGCCAGGCATGGGTCAAAGTTTCCTTTCCAGCAAATGAGTAGTTGGGCTGACTCTATACCCTGCTTCCACTGTTGTTCATAAGTATTTAATGTGGGACAAGTGGCTGCAATTAGGACTGGGGGATACAAAGTCCCACTCCTGCTCACCACAGAAGGGCTTGCTGCTGTTGATCCTTACTTCATGTGGAATGTCGTGTTCGATGTGGGTGAGTGGGATGCTCTGATTCATCCTGTGAGTATTGCAGTGTGTGCTGATGCTGTAGTCCAGTAGCTGGATTTTCTGTCCATATTAGGCTGGGAGTAGGGGTGTCCTCTGGTGCCATGTACACCATCAGTGGGTGACCCATTTGCACCTGCCACATCATTCACTTATGACTTCAGTCAGTTACAGCAGCCAAGAGAAAAGAGGGAATGTGTGGGCAAGACATTGAGTCACCCCGTATATCTGCCCTCTGAAGACACAAAATGCCCACTCCAGGCATCCTGAGTAATTCCATGCCATATTCCCAGACAAACATCCTCCCAAAGCCTCCTGTTCCCTCTTCCTCTCTCTGGCACTCAGCCCCACCCACTCTCAGCTAATTATGTGTGCACTCAGCCTTAAGTGTCCAAGCATCCACTCCCAGGGGTTGGAGTTTAAAGAAAGGGGACCAGGCTCCAGGAAGCAGTGAGAGCTAATTTGTCACAAGCCCTAAACTATGAGCCAGAAAACCTGGGTTCAGATCCTCGCTTGGGTTGTGATGAGTTGCATGGTGTCCCTCATCTTTCTGACCCTGTGTTTCTCCATCTGTAAAATGAAAATGTTGGAAATGATGCTATTAACTTCTAAAGATCTTTTGACAACTAACTGAGAGGATGTATTTTAGAAGAGTCCAGCACGTACTGAGAGCTGGCATTTTTGAGTGTTTACATTTTATCAGGCAGTCTTCACACTTCAATCTTTACAAAACCCTACAACAATCCTAAGGTATGGTTCTCCTTATTTTATAGGTGAAGAACTGAGATACAGTTAACTGTTCAAAGTCCCAGGGCTAAAAGTGGTGAGACCAGGGGCCCCTGGGTGGCTCAGTCAGTTGAATGATCTCACGGTTCACCAGTTCAAGCCCTATGTTGGGCTCCGTGCTGACAGCTCAGGGCCTGGAGCCTGCTTCAGATTCTGTGTCTCCCTCTCCCTCTGTCCCTCCCCAACTCACATGTGTGCACTTTCTCTCTCTCTCTCTCAAAAATAAATAAAAACATTTAAAAAAATTTAAAAAAAGAAAGTGGTGAAACCAGAATTTCCCACCCCTCAAAAGTGTGTGGTTCAAGAGCCCACAAGCATCGTGTTTATAATACATGATTCTCAAAGTGTGATCCCCAGGCCAACAGCCCCAATAACATCTGGGAACTTGTTAGAAATGCAAATTCTCAGAACCCACCCCAGAGGGACAGACTCAAAAATTCCAGGGCAGTTGTGGGGGAAGCAGCAAACTGGTTTGACAAGCCTTCCAGGAGATTCTTTGATGCTCAGACAAGTTTGAGAACCACTAGTTGACACTATGTTTTCTACCAGGGCACAGGTTGTGGAATCCCAAAGAGAGGTTAGAAGCCTGGTTCCATAGTTTCCTAGCCGTGGGACTCAGGCAAGTCATATAATCTCCCTAGGATTCATTTCTGTCACTTCTACATAGGTGAGAAATATCTGCTTGATAAGAGTGTTGAAGATTCGAAGAATTACACATGAACAGTGACTAGAGTAGCACATGGCATGACTTACTGTTGCTTCCCCACCACTGCTCTTGCTCACACCTACTCTCTCTTGCTCTTCCATTATTCCTCCTCAACCTACCCCTATCCATATTTGGCTTGATTTTAATCATGAGAGGAAAGGGGCAAGCAGAAGTGGCGTAAACCAGAGAATGTGAACTATGCCAAGGTGAGGAGGGGTCTCTTTTCTCTGTTGGAAAAGTTTGGCCAAATGCTGTCCCTGGGGTGTATGGCCTGGGCCATCTGAGTACCAGGTACCTGGAAATGCTGCTTTTGTCAGGCTTCCTGCTGCCCGGTGCCGCATCCCAGGGCACAGGGGTCGCCCTCAGAGACCCATAGCGCTTGCCCCAGAAGAGGTGACTCTTCTCCAGGGAAAGCAGAATTGAGATGGAAGTTTACAGGTTCACAGGCAAGACCCTCTTCAGGGTTGCCTACTGGAATGAGGGCTCTCTGAGGTCAAGACTTTGCCTCGTGCCTGTACCTAGAACAGTGCCCACGGCAATGGCCCATAAAGATTTCTTAAATGATCTATTCTCAGTAGTGGGTCCACTACTGGGTTGTTAAGAGACTCAGATGAGTTAATGGGACAGAAATGCCTTGTCACTTTTGCTTTTTGTATTTTTTAACTAACTTTACATTTCATCAGGCAGCCTTCTACACACTTCAATCTTTACAACACCCTACAACAATCCTAAGGTACAGTTCTCCTTATTCTATAGGTGAAGAACTGAGATAGTTAACTATGCCTCTTTGAGGTACACAGTTGTCTGAGTTTTAACACATGCACATTCTTGTAACCATCACCACTGACAAGATAAAGAACAATCCCAACACTATAAAGAATTCCTTCCTGCTACCCCCTTTCACCCAGACCCTTCCTCCACCCCAAGTCCCTGGCAACCTCTGATTTATACTCTGTCCCTGTAGTTTTCCAGAATGTCATATAACGGAACTATACAGTATGTAATGAAGTGTATGCCACCCCAAAATATGCCTCTTTGGCATTGAGAATCATTTTGAGCTGATTATTTTAAGAAACAGCAGACACAGGAGAAGCTCTAAAAACAGAATAGAACTTACCCTTTTGTAAGGGATATTTACATTTATAAAAGAAGTCTCCATTTGTAAAGATGTCTCCTTCCCTGTTCCGGAAAAGGAAAGGAGACTCCAAAGCTCCAGAAACAATTATCAGTGGAGAAAGCACAGACTTAAATCTGCCTAACAAATCTTAATCGTGTTTATCATGCTTTTCCTGGTAATTTCCCATAGCCAGCTTCCCCTCATCCCCTAAACTTCTTTTTTTTGTCTTTAGCTGAAGATGGTATTTAAGGTGGTGGCTTGGACCACCTCAGAGTTACTCAGTTTTTCTGGGTATCTCCAATATATATATATATCATATATATATGATACATATATAAAGCATGCATTAATATACTTCTGTTCATTTTTTTTCTCATTAATCTGTCTTTTGTTACAGGTGGTCTCAGGCAAGAACTCAGAACAGTGGAGGGAAAATTATTTTTCCTCCCCACCAGTACCATTTGAGACTGGCTTCTTTCACCTAGCATCACGCATTTGAGATTCAGCAACTTGTATGTATTGGTGTTTGTTGTTCTTTATCACCGAGGAGTATCATATCCCATTGCACAGATGTACTACAGTCTGTTTCCATTCACCCAGTGAGGGACATTTGAGTTGTTTTTAGATTTTGGCAATTGTAAATAATGCACATTTGTGTAAGGTTTTTGTGTGAACATAAGTTTTCATTTCTCTAGTATAAATGCCTAGAAGTGGGATTGCTAGGTCACATGGTAAATATATGTTTAGTTTTATAGGAAATAGCCAAACTGTTTTCCAGAGTGGTTGTGCCATGTTGTCTTCCCATCAGCAACATGTGAGAGTTCCGGTCTTTTTATATCCTCGCCAGCATTTGGTGTTGTCAGTATTTTTTGTGATTCTAATAGGTATGTGATGGTATGCCACTCTGGTTTTAATTTGCATTACCTAATGACTAATGATGCTGGACATCTTTTCACGTATTTATCTGTCATCTGTCTGTCTTAGTTGGTGAAACATCTTTTCAAATCTTTGCCCACTCAAAAAACTTGGTTGTATCTTCTGGAATTTCAGTAGGTTTTTTTTTTTTTTTTTTGTATATTCTGGATATAAATCTGCTGTCTGGTGTGTGATTTGCAAATGTTTTCTCTCAATCTGCTAGGGTTTTTTCCCATTCTCTTTCTTTTTAAAAATTTTTTTAAAATTATTTTTATGTCTTTATTTTATTTTGAGAGAGAGAAAGAGAGACAGAGACTGAGCAGGGGAGGGGCAGAGAGAGAGGAAGACACAGAATCTGAAGCAGACTCCAGGTTCTGAGCTGTCAGCACAGAGCCCAACGCGGGGCTCGAACCCACAGACTGTGAGATCATGACCTGAGCCCAAGTCAGACACTTAACTGACTGAGCCACCCAGGTGCCCCTTTCCCATTCTCATTAAAATGTCTTTCACAAGTGTAAAAGTGTTTCATTTTGATCAACTCTAATTGATTTTTTTTGCCTCTACAGATCATACATTTGTTATTGTATCTAAGAACACTCTGCCTAGCCCAAGATCACAAAGATTTTCTCCGATGTTTTTGCCTAAGACTTTTATAGTTGTACATTTTTACATTTTGGTCTGTAATCTATTTTTTAGTTCATTTTGGCATTAGGTATGAGGTGTGTTGTCTAATTGTTCAGGCACTGTTTGTTGAAAGGACTCTCCTTTTTCCATTGAATTGCCTTTTCATCTTTTTTGGAAATCAAGTGCCCATACGTGTTTGGGCCTATTTCTGGGTTCTTCATTTTATGCATCCTCTTTCCAAAACCACACTGTCTTGATTACTGTTGCTTTTATAGTATGTCTTAATGCCAGGTGGTGTGAGACTCCAACTTTGTTCTTTTTCAAAATTGCTTTGGCTCACCTCCCATATAAATTTTATTTTATTTTATTTTTTAAAAATTTGTTAATGAATATTTATTTTTGAGAGAGAAAGAGAGAGAGAATTGCAGAGAGAGAAGGAGACACAGAATTCGAAGCAGGCTCCAGACTCTGAGCTGTCAGCACAGAACGTGACACAGGGCTTGAACTCACGGACCATGAGATCATGACCTGAGCTGAAGTTGGATGCTTAACCAACTGAGCCACCCAGGCACCCCCATATAAATTTTAGAATCCACTTGCTCATATCTCCAAAGACTCGTGCTGTGGTTTTGATTGGGAAGGTATAAAGTCTATAAGTAGACTTACAGAGACTTGTAGAGAATTGACATACTAACTATGGTGAGTATTCCAATCCATAGACATGCTCCAGTGGGAAGGCTGGAGGATGCTAAGGCCCAGCCTATATCTGAGAAGACTCCTGGCCCCTGACCCAGACAAGTCTGCCCATAATAGCTGAGTGATCTTGGGAAAGTCACTGCCCCTCTCTGGCCCTAAATCTCCTCAGCCATAAAATGGAAAGTTTGGATTACATAAACTGAAAAGTCCCCTTTTCAGCTCAGACGTTCTCTGATTCCCAGTGTAACCTTGAACTGACCTGGCAGGAACATAAGCACTGTGTTAAGGGGTCTCCCCTCAGGGCCTGTCTGATGAGACCATCCAACAGCCACTGTGCCCAAAAGAGCAGCTCCAAAGCCAAGAGTTCAATGTGGGAGACCTGCTGATTTAAGACTCAGCCCAGAGCTGAGTACCCTTCTCATTCCTAGAATGCCACAGGCCAGGTAAGAAGTCCCCCAATAACAGCCTGAACCCCTGGGCTGTGTGAGACAGAGCAGCAGACGTAGGGTGAAGAGTAGGCCTTTCCAGAATGCACAAGAGAAGAGGTTCCCACCCCCATGCTATCCCCTCCTCATGTCCAGGCGATGGGGAGAAAAGCCAGGTGACTTACAGCACTATTTATAGTGTTCAGACATTGGAGGCAACCCAATTGCCCAGCCATCAGGGAATGCTTAAAGTATGGGACGTCAGGACCCTGGAATCCAGTGTAGCCGTTAACAATGACAAGTATGTGGATTATGCACATTGAAGTGGACAATAGATAAAATAATGTCAAATGAAAAATGTTGAGAATCAGATAGCACTTGCATACCGCTACAATAATGCTAGCATGTTTAGAAATTACGCTGACAAGATTTGGAAAGAAATTACTACTAATGCAAACAGTCTGTGATTGATAACATGAGTATAATTGAACAGCTGTTCAGCTGAGGCACTGTGGTAAGTGCTTTGGGAGATTTGGAGAGGCCAGCCGCTCGAGGAGGCTTGCCCCAGGAGGACCTCACAGCATAGTTGGGAATTTATCACCAAACACAAGAGTATGTGAGTGAATTCTGACAGGAGGCGGCTTCTACAGTTATTCCACCTCAAGATTCCAAGTTGGAGTATTAAGGGTCTGGTATGGGAGGGCTTTTTACCAAACAGCTCTCCTGGGCATCCCATGAACCCTGGAGGTACATGAGGAAACAAAGCTGTGGGTTAGCTGGAACCCTACTGCGCTCAGGCCCCTGCCCAGATTCAATGGCCTTGAACCTCCAAGGCTCCTGGGGCTACGCCATAGGCCTCAAGACTAGGGACTGACCCCCCCCCCCACCAGCTGAACCCCTTTCAGGTATGCCTACCAGAGTTCCTCCAGTCTCCTGTGGGGGCTCTTTGACCTCTGGAGCTCCAGGCCCACCACCTTTGGAAGCTGGGGTAGACAGAGTAGAGACTCACATCCCTCAGGTGGGTCAGCTGCCCTGAGAGCTCCGGCCAGCCAGAGGCTCCCTCCTCAGCAAGCTGCCGAGGGCAAGACTGGCTGGGCGCAGGGCCCTGGATTATGACCCAAGTGCCACTTGCCTTCCTACCGGTCCCACGCAAGTGACTTAATGCCCTGGGGCCTCAGTTTGCCCATCCGAACAAAGAGGGGTTGCATAGTGCACTTTTACATTCACTAAAATAAAAGCTTCTGTTCTGTCTGGTTACTCATGAGGGACGGAAGCTTGGGGAGCCTGGGGACAAATCCTGGTCCACAGCAGTGGGCACTTCCTCAGAGCACACAGTGGTTGGTAACTAAGTGGTTTCTCCAGAGTCCACTGTTCACTATCAGGCCCAGCCCCAGCCTGGCCTCTGGAACCAAGGAAGGGAGTGGCCTTGGACTCTGGCTGGGTGACCAACGCTGGGGCCTGAGGACATGCTGTTTAACTCAGGCCACCCCCTCTTGATTCTCGAGGGCACAGGGGGTTCTCTGGGTGAGAAGCTGAGCAGCTCAGCTTTCTGTGTCATAACTGCATCACCCCTTGTTGATAGTTAATTAGTTAATTACTATGCAGAGGCAGAGCCAGCACAGAAATGCCAACTCTAGGTCGGAAACAGCACTTAAACCATGAGTAACTCTCATTAACTCTGATAACAGGCCTACTCAGCTGGGAACTGTGCGGGAGGGAACTGGGCTTCTAGGAGCCCTTTTGTTCAGGGCAACTGAGCACTGGTCAGTTACCAGGGTGAGGGGGCAGGAGAACAAGACTGAGTGTCCTCCCTCAGATCCAGCCACCACCCCCAAGAGCTGGAGACTGGGGATCGGGTAGTGCCTAACTAGGTTAGGTTGTCTTAGACACCTATTCTTCCCCAACCTGAGCTGAAGGAAGACTCTGCTTGCTTCCCGCTTCTCTCTCAAAGGAAGTGCTACTCTGTTCTCCTCTTCTGACCCGGGGGTGCCTCCTCACTGACTGGAGAGGCAAGCTAGTTCATCCTCAAACTTCCTTGGGTGATCAATTGCTGGTGGTCACAAAGAATCTGTAAGACTGAGAACTCAATCGTTTCTTTTGGTATTTGAAAAATAGTTAACTTAGGGGGCGCCTGGGTGGCTCAGTCAGTTAAGCGTCAGACTTCAGCTCGGGTCACGATCTCATGTTCATGGGTTCGAGCCCCGTGTCGGGCTCTGTGCTAACAGCTCAGAGCCTGGAGCCTGCTTCAGATTCTGTGTCTCCCTCTCTCTCTGCTCCTCCCCTGCTTATGCTCTCTTTGTCTCTCAAAAATAAATAAATGTTAAAATATTAAAAAAAAATAAATGTGAAAAAAAAAAGAAAAATAGTTACCTTAAAGGTGGAAATGTTCCCATTAATGCTTTGAGATGTGTCAGTCTGTGCCCACATTGCCCTGCATCATGTAAAGACATTGAATGTCTTCTCTCCCCACACCTTCCCAGTCACTGCCTCCTGCTGTGTTCTCACTGCCCTAAGGATAGGTCATTTATCATCCAACCCTGGCAGCTTTGAAGAGGGAAAGGAAATGGTGCTATTCATTACTCCCTGGAGGCAACAGGCATGAGCCTTGACTGCCCCTGGAAAGCTGGTCAGTTTCCTAAGGACAGAGTCCAAAGTGCTTTCCATGGTGCACGGGAATCCTTCATGACAGGCCCCTGCTGGCACTGCAGGCTCATCTCTGGACACATCAGCCCTTCCCTCCACTCTCCTGGCCCCATATTTCTTTTCTGCCCACTCTCTGCCTTCTACACCTTTGTATATACTGTTCCCTCTACAAGGAACCTCTCCAGCCCACTCCTTCACAGCTTATTCTGACTCATCCTCCAGCTGCCAGCTTCAACAGTACTTCTCCCCCAAGTGTCTTAGAGATGCCACCCCCAACCCCAAGTCTGGTTGAAATGCACCTGTTTACATCACTGCACTTACTCTATTGCTAGTTCCATATCTCAGGTCTTCACTGCACAGTGCTCTGTGAGCACAGGGCGTGTGCCTGTCTTTACCACCATTGTCTTCTCAGATAAAGTATCTCTTCCCAAAACAGAGTAAATGCTTTTTGAATGAATCACTTTATCAGAACTTGTGCCCAAGGTTATAAACTCATTCTCACTGAGGTAGAGAATTTTCATTCAACACATGACAAAACCCCATCCAGCTTAAGCTAAAGTGATAACATTCTGATTATAGATTTCAAATGGCAGTAGCCAACTGGAAACTCAAATCAACCTCATATAAGTGGTGGCAAATCTCACTTAAAAGTGACCCTGGTCTTGTTGAAGGTCCTGGCTAGAAAATCGCCCCAATATTTTTTGACATGGATGCATGTGAGTTCACTTGTTACTATATGAAAACTCTAGGGGCTCCTGGGTGGCTCAGTTGGTTAAGCATCCCACTTCAGTTCAGGTTATGATCTCATGGTTCATGGGTTTGACCCCCACATCAGACTCTGTGCTGATAGCTCAGAGCCTGGAGCCTGCTTTGGATTCTGTGTCTCCCTCTCTCTCTTCCCCTCCCTCCTCTCAAAAATAAATAAACCTTAAAAAAATAAAAATAAATAACTCTAGTCCTTGGGAATCCTAAGGGAACTAATATCATACTTGGAACATGTTACTTTTTAAAATATTGAACTTTGATCTCAAAAATCATAACCATAAGAGACTCTTAAATACAGAGAACAAACTGACAGTGCTATAGGGGAGGTAGGTGGGGGGAATGGGTTAAATGGGTGATGGGCATTAAGAAGGGCACTTTTGGGATGAGCAGTGGGTGTCATATGTAACGTTTGAATCACTGGGTTCTACTTCTGAAGCCAAGACTGCACTGTATGTTAACTAACTTGAATTAAAAATAAGTGGAGAGAAGGATGGCTTGAGGTGATGAAGGAACGATAGCAGTGAAACAGTAATGGTAGAATCTAGGTGTTAAGTATATGGGTATTTGCTGTAAAATTCTTGCAACTTTTATGTAGGCTTGAATTTTTTTTAATACAATGTTGAGAAAGAAAAAAAAATAACAATATTTTGGTGCTTTTTATAGTTTACAAATTTTTTCATGTATATTATCTGTCTCAAAACAACAAGAAAGAAAATAAAGCAAAAACCCTTTTGCAGATGAAGAGCCCCAAGACGCGGGAAGGCTAAGGCACTGGCCTGAGGCTTCAAAATCAGTCCATGGCTGAGTCTGGAACCCATCTGGGTGGGCTGAGTCCAAACCCAGAGCCCTCTCCACCACACATCCTTGTCAGCACAGATGATGGATACAGAAGCCACATTCTTCCCAACAGCAAAGGGTTGGCTGGCTGGATATTGACAATGACTTTTAGATAAATATTGCTGACTGATCACCATGTTTTATTTTCTGTGCTTGATTATAACTCCTTAAGGGTAGGGTACTCATTCTTTTCATGTTTATGTATTTCTTATCCTGATAGTTCCATATGCTGCTAGAATGTAAGCTGGAAGAGGTCAAGGACTTGCCTCTTTTTCACAGTCATGTTCTCTGCACCTGGTAAGTGTATTATAAATATTTATTGAAGTAAACTATTTTCATGCTTGGGGAGGCTACTACAGAGCTTTGGGCATAGCACATGCTCAGTAAATGCTTAAGAATCATACAGAGGTAAACACTGACTTCTTCTTTAGAAGGGTGATTCAGTGAGGCAGATGTCCTGGGAAGAAGGCTGGCTACTGAGACCAATTAAGGAGTCTAGACATTTAGGAGATAGCTGTACCCTTATCTATATGTCCTTTCTGTTGTGAGTGAAGGTATTTATAACAGCAAATGGCAGGAACACAAAGGAAGCAAAGCCCAGGGCTCAGGCTCAGAAGCATTTAAGAAGCCATCTTCGAGAGCAGGATAATTCATTTCACACCAAGATCCCAGCTCAAAATCCTCCTGTTATGAAAGTCTGCTATGGAAGGGATGGCAGGCCTTTTCATATTTGGAGTTGGGTATGAGAGGTCAAATCAAGACTGTGAGTCAGGGATAAAAGGCATGTGTGCCAACTTGAGAATCTGAAGGCAGGGGTGTCTGATCTGGGCCAGGCCCACTGCTAACTAAATTATCTGAGATACGATACTTCCCCTCTGTAAGTCTCAGTATTCTATGGTTATGTCATCTTGACTCCATCAGGAGAAGGTCCTGAGCTAGTGGGTTAGCATGGACACTAGTTTCCTACCTGTGCCTGTTTTGGAGAAGAAGGGAAGAAAGAACAACCAGAGCCACAAACACACCTGAACTGTTTTTATATAGAGAAGGTGCCCACAGCACCTATTCCTGGGGCACTACTTTTAAATAATAGACCCTGGGCCTAGCACAGAGAGAAAGCATATGTATAGTGGCAGCCAGCAAGTCTCCCTCCTGTGACTGTGATCATGTATTGGCAAGGAAGGAAGTCTTGGCCCTCATGAAGGGAAGCAGTCAGCTCACTCAAGTGGATCTGAGCCTGGGCCAGGAGCTGGGAATCCTGGATTTCCTGTGCTTCCACAGGTGACTCATGGCCAGATCTGTCATTTGGACCCCAGATGTAGGTGAATTAGACCTTGAAAGCCATTCAGGGTGAGAAGTCAGTGGATTACGACCCAGGATGGAACCAGGGGTCTGATCACACCTAGTGAAGGGGTTCTTGATAGAAAAGAGTGTCATGCCAGTGGAGTAAGGTGGGCCTACCAGGTGTTAACGCCTAGGATAGGGGGAAAAAAAAGAAGATAAGCTTCCTGGAAAGTTCAGGGCAATGCTACCACTCACCCCTTCCCCTCCTATCCTGACACCATGCTGGTGTCACCACCAGAAGGTTGGGCTTAGTTCATACAGTACCTAAAGTTAAATGAACCTCTAATACCATCTAATCCTACCCTTTCTTCTACAGAAGATAGAAAATGAGGTCCCCCAGCATTAAGTGACTTGTCCAAGGACTTGAGCAGGTGGAGAACTGACTCCCCATACTGGTCTCAGGCCCCTTCCTTTACCGACTCAGACCTGACAGGATGTTGGGTAGCCAGTGCTGAATGGAGCTGGAGGACAGCCAAGTCTAGAAGGACAAGAAAAAGCATGTCAGAGGGTATCAGATGAAGTCACAAACATAGACGTCAGCATCTTGGAGGATAACAAAGGATGTGGAAAGAGACAGGGATTAGGCAAGGAAGGACAAACTCTCAGGAGTTTGTTATGTATCAAGGGCAAGATGAATAACTTGCTCAGGCTGTTATTGTAGTACTTACAGAGATATAGTATGAATATTTGCTTATGTACCTGTTTCACTAGCCAGTGAATTCCTTGGGGGCACGAGTTATGTATTATTTATCTTTAGATGCCTGGTACAATCCCTGACTCCAGAAATGTCTGGTAAAGGAATGAATGAATGAATGAATGAATGTCAGCTGGGCATACAGGACCTTTGGAGTTCCATGCTCAGCTCTGCCACTTACCAGCTATAAAACTCAAGCAAGGAACTGAAAAACAGGAGTACTGACAGTACTCATTTCACAGGATTGTGTGAGGATTAAATGAGATCAGGCATCTGCAGTGCTCAATAAATATTAGCTATTTTTATGATGACTATTTTCAGGAAGCAGAACCAAGGGGGAAGTTAAATTCAATAAGCCTGTAGAGTGGCACACAGCTCAGTGAGAAGTTTAGGCTTTAATACATTGTGTGTCTCCCTTTCTCTCATCAGCCCCACTTTCCTCTCCCCTCACCACTGTAATTTCTGGGATCCACCTGCTCTTTATTTGAGAATATCTTGATTGGAATTCACCTGATTGTATTTAGGAAGATCTTTGTTTGAGGCTCAGGGCAACTTTGCCTCTCTCTAGCCTATGCAGTCATACAAATCCTTGCTTTAGGGGACAACATAGACAATAGGCACCCCTGCTTTTATGATCGTGCAAATGGTGGTATTTCAGTCTCCATGGCACCTGGAGGGAGCAGGTCATTTGGGACCTCGGCCTTGTTGAATCAAATCATACAATGATGGTGGGCAGCCATGCTGCGCACCTGTTCCTAAGGCCATCTTGTTGCTCACTTTGGTAGCACATATACTAAGGCCATCTTGAACAGGGTAACAGGATAGGACAGTGAAGTTCCCCCTTCTGACCACTTCTCCTCCTAAACTCTGGAGAACCCCAGCCAATTCACAGGGAAAGCATATATCCCCTTTTGGCCAGACTGAGTGATATGAAAGCAAATCACCAGGCAGAAAAGAAGAAACATACAGTAGAGCTAAATCCTGGAGGGCCTTATATGCCAGGCTATAGGCTTTTAGGCTTCCACCAGCATCTGATGGGGAGTTGTTGAACATTTCAGAGAAGGGATATAACCTGTTCAAAACTGTTTCTGAGAGGTGATCTGGCAGATGTGCTTACCTGTAGGGATAGCGACATGAAGTGATAGCAGTGGGAAGAAATTAAGAACAGCAAGAAGAGCCACTAGTGTCAGAGGACAACTGAGAAGAGGGAGGAAAATCATTTCATAAAATCTCCCCTGTATCCTATTGGCCAAAACCAGGTCACATGGCCATGCCTGGCTGCAAAGGAGGCTGGAAAAAGTAAGCAGCTAGATTTTCTGTCTCTGTCATGGTAAGGGGTTTTGCTGGCTGGAAGGGGGTACTGGGGAAGGGCCATAGACAAGGCAACCAACAGTGAGTACTGCTTGGTTACAAATAGACCAAGTACAGGCCTCCAAAGATGAAGACCAGGGCCATAGAGGGGAGGAGGGAAAAGAGGAAGAGAATGAAAGAGGCAATGTGGGGATAGAATGGCAGGACTTGGTAACTACTGAGATATAAGAGCTTAGGGAAAGGAAAGGGGTTGTAGATTGTCTGGGGGCTTTGATCTGGGGCCACTAGGAGAGTGTGATGCGTGAGCAGAAATAGGGAAGTCAAGGGAGAAACAGGTCATGGGACACAGAGGTGATGAACTCTGGGGTCATGTGGAGTTTGAGGCGTGTTTCAGATGGAGACTTCCAGGTTGGAAACATGGAGCTTGGAGAGGGTCAGGAAAAAGTCTCTATGTCACAATCTACTTGCTTAAGTGCTAAAGATCTCTAAAGACTGGGTGGGCCACATGACGGGGCTTCCTACAAGGGGTGAACTGAAAAGAGCTTTTAAAAAGGAAATGCCATGGAGAGAAACAAGGAAGGTGATGTGGAAGGGAAATGTATGTGCAAATCCCAGAGAGGGACGGAGGACAGACTTGTGGCTGCTGGGGAGAACTAACCCATTACAGAGATGAAGACAAACACTGATGAGGCTTGGCCAAGGTCAGGGCAGAAAAGATGCTGGTAAAGGGCTTTAGACATGGACCAAGGGGCTCGGATCACATAAATAAGAAAGAAAGAGCCAGTGACTTTTCTTGACCTGGAAAGGATGGCCACGTGATATCTGAGACAAACCAATCTTGTGAGCGCTTCCAGAACCTATTGTCTAATATAAGAAGTTCCTCACTTTGGAGAACTAGAATCTTCTTACATCATTTTAATCTTCAGAGTTAAAAAAAAATAAAACTTTCGCATCTCTGCTATGATCACCCTTTTGAGGAAGGTTAGGAAGATTCCTCCTCATTGTAGACAAGGAAACTGAGATCCAAAGAAGTTAAAAATAACCTCCTTGATGTATGAACAACCAAATAAGCACAAGAAAGGATGTTCAACATCATTATTCATTATGGAAATGCAGTAGATAACCACAATGAGCTACCACATCACCCCCCTAAAATGGCTAAAATTCCAAAGACTGGCAACACCAACTGCCGATGAGGATGTTCAGCAACTGGCACATTGTAATGGTGAAGTGTGAAATGGTACAATAACTTTTGAGGAGTTGGGCAGGCTTTTGTTCGGGTTTTGTTTTGTTTTGTTTTTTGTTTTTTGGTTTTTTGTAATATAAAGTTAAACAGACTCTTACCAAGTGAGTCAGGAATTCTACTCCTAGATATTTACCTACGAGAAACGAAAACACATGTCTATATAAAAACATATGCATATATTCATCACAGCTGTATTTACAATAGCCCTAAAGTAGAAAAAGAAACAAATGTCCATCATGGGGTGAGTAGATAAAAATTCTGTGGCACACCCACACAATGAGACACTACTCAGCAGTGAAAAGGAATGAACTACTGATATATGCAATGACATAGATAAATGTCAAAAGCATGCAGAGAGAAAGAAGCCAGACACTAAAAAGAACATGCTGTTTGACTCCTTTTATATGAAACTCTAGAACCAGTAAAACTGATTTATTTTGAGAGAAATCAGATCAGCAGTTTCCTGGGAGTTGGTAGGGGAAGGGACTTGGGGACTAGAAATGCTCTATTGAGGGGGTGGTATCTGCATGGGTGCATACACATTTGTGAAAACTCATTGAACTGAACACTTAAAATGGGTACATTTTTTTGGTATATAAATTCTATCACAATGAAATTGATTTAAAAAGAGAAGGAAATGTCGGGCCCCTGGGTGGCTCAGTCAGTTAAGCATCCGACTCTTGATTTTGACTCAGGTCATGATCTCACAGTTTGTGAGTTCGAGCCCTGTGTCGGGCTCTGTGCTGACAGTGCAGACCCTGCTTCGGATTCTCTCTCCTTCTCTTTCTCTGCCCCTCCCCTGTGCTCTTTCTCTCTCTCAAAATAAATAAATAAACATTTAAATAAAAATTAAAAACAAAAAGAGAAGGAAATGTGACTTGCTTGTAGTCACCCAAGTGGGAAGTGTAAGAGTCACGAGTAAAGTCCCACCGGCCCTGCTCCAGGTGGGCAGGATGGGCTTTGAAGAGGGGCATTTGAGGTGCATCAGTGCAGGTGGGCCGACTCGGGTGAGTAAGGGAAAAGATGAGTGAGCCCTAAGCAAGGATCTCAGGGACCCAGTTGCCACAGAAGAGCAGAAGTAGGAATCAAGTGGAGAGTACCAGCCCAAACAGGTGGCTGCAGAAAGGAGCATGGGAGAGAAGGAGATGGGAGGTTGTGGGACAAGTGGGTGATGAGTGGAGGCCTCTGCTAAAGAGCCCCACGGAGGGTTAGCCTTTGGGGGGGTACCCCAACTAAGGCAGTAGCTTGTATTTCCAGAGGCTGGATCCAAAATGCTGCCCAGTTTCCTCAAAGAGGGAAGACCAAAGTCCTTGTGAACTGAACTCTCCCTCAGCCCCTTGTGCTGATTTTCAGCATGATTTTCACCCATGGGTGTGGGGTGAGCCAGAGGTGCCCCCTTTCTGGCCTAGCTCATGCAGGCTTGCTTGATTTTCTTGAGTTCTACGTGGGGCAGCTGGTATTGTCTTCATATGTCCCCCTCTCCCCCCCAAAAAGGGACCTATACTGGAGGGCATCATCCTAAAAGCTAAACTGGTTCAGTTCTGTAAAAATAGTAAAATTATACAGCTTTACACTCCTTTGTGTTTCTCAGTGTCATAACCATTACAGAGAAATCAACGTGCCCTTCCTTAGGTAAAATACAGATTTTCTTGCCGCTGAAATGCACTTTAATAATCCCGACCTTGTTAACTTCTCTGCACGACTAGAGATGGATTCTAGGAATGGAAAGATGCCAGATACTCTTGTGCCCCCAGATTTTTCACACTGCCTCGAGTTAGCCAACTGTCCAAAACAAATTGGTTCCTTTGAGTTCTTCACTGATTTTTTTCACTTTGAATTTTTCACTGTGATTTTTCACAGGGAAGGAGAGAGAATCCCAAGAGGTCTGGGTTCATTGGAGTAGAATGCTAACAACCTAGAACTACAGACTTTATGTTGTTGGAGCCATAACAGAGAGAATATAGAAAAAAAATATATCTTATATATAATATAATATATATCTTATATATAATATAATATAATATAATATATATAGAATCATTTAACACAGTCTCTCACCGCATAGCCAAACTTCATAAAAAGCTACTTTAAATGTCTCTGTTCTTACCCCCACAGTCCTTGGCTTATTCTTGTTATGTCCCCAGAAATTCAACTCTGGCCCTCAGCTTACAAACCCAACTCAACCATGGAGTTAGCCAGCCCTGTACCTCTTTGCAAGCAGGTGAGCGATGAGACACCGTAGTCGGCGTGCCCTTGAAGTTTCACACCTACACATACCCACAAAGTATTCACCCCACAAAGCACGTTTCTTTCTAGGCAGGATGTGGCAAACATTGTTGGTGCCTATTTGTCCATCATTCCCCAGACTTCCTGGCCAAAAGAAATATCCCCAGGGCCCAGCAATGAACTGTAATTGGTCCAGGTCAGTGGTTCTTTTTTTTTTTTAAAGACTATATTTTTAGAGCAGTATTAGATTCAAAGAAACATGGAGTTAAAGATACAGAGATTTCCCCCTGTCCCCCTGCCCCCACACATGTATGATCTCCCCCCATTATCTAAATCCCCCACCAGAATGGCACATATGTTACCAAGGTTAAACCTGTACTGACACATCATTATCACCCAGAGTGATTGTCTACATCAGGGTTCCCTCTTGGTGTTGTACATTCTGCCGGTTTGGATGAACGTGTAATGACATGTTTGCAGCACTATAATACCACATATATCTTATAATACCACATATAATTTCCCTGCTCTAACAATCTCTGTGCTCTGACTATTCATCCCTCCCTCCTCCCTGACTGCTGACAACTGCTGATCTTTTCACTGTCTTAACAGTTTTACCTTTCCCAGAATGTCATACATTTGGAATCATACAGTGCGCAGCCTCTTCAGATTGGCTTCTTTCACTTCATAATATGCATTTAAGTTCCTCTAAGTCTTTTCATGGCTTGATGGCTCGTTTCTTTTTAACTCCAAATAAAAATCCCATTGTATGAATGCACCACGGTTTACCTGTCCATTCACCTGCTAAAGCACATCACTGCTTCCAAGTTTTGGCAATTATGAATAAAACTGCCATAAACATCCCTGTGTGAGCATTTGGGCTGATAAACCTTTTTTAAATTATTATTTTTATCACCCTACGGAAACGTTTTAACTTTTCCCCCTAATTGCCTCCCATGAAATTTTAATATCGTAGATATATTGCATATGTTTATATACTGTATGTATATCTGTGCTTTATACATAGAAAAAGATTTTTTTTTTGCCCTCAAAGATCAATTTTCACTCCCTTAAGGATAATATCACTCCCTTTGAAAATGCATGGTCTTAGTCAATGAAGAATTACTTTTGGTAATGACTGATCTGGGGTGGGCATGTGATTCCATTCTGGCCAGTGAACCATGATGGGATTCTGCTTGGGAAAGACTTTCCTCCTTGATTGAAGAGACACATAAAGAGAAATAGCCTTTAGCCATGAAATACGGTCTCTCATGTGAGGATTTGCCACTTGGAACTATGGCTGCCATCTTGTAACCATGAGAGTGATAGAGAGAAAGGACAGAAAACGCCCAAGCCCTGCTGAAATCATTGGGCCATTAAACAGTCATAACCCCTGCCTGCTTCCAGACATCTTATTAAATGCAATAGTAAATGTCTGTAGGCTTTAAGCCACTATCAGCAGGATATTCTGGGGCTTGCAGCCTAAAACTTCCTAATGGATAAATAGGGTTTCTGTTGCCAAAAAAGAGGCTATTTCTCTCACTAGCACATTTTATGGAGGCAGGCTTGGGCAAGAAGAGCAGAAGGGAGGTTAGTTTGGTGAGGTTGTGAGCATTTGGACATGAATAAGGGATGTGGCCCAGGCATCTGAGGAGAAGGGCGCCAGAGGAAGGCATGCTGAAAAGTCAGCCACTATAGCCACACGCAAGGTCTCCTTCAGGCCAATCGTCCACAGGAAAGTGCTAGAATTTGTCTGAACCCTTGTTTCATATAAAACAAACAAGGGACGATGAGGACTGTTTTCAATTTCAGAGTGTTCTTCTGAGAGTACTTTCCCCCAAATGAAAGTGCTTTCTTTCTCATTCTCTTCGTGTCTTACACAGTGAATCAGGCCCTGAGGCCTCTCATGGAGCTCCCCTGGCCCTGCTTCTCCCTGGCCTATCAGCTGTCCAGTGTGGGGAGGGGGCCACACCTCCCAGGAATGAGGATGAGGTGTGGTGACAGGCCATGCTGTGTGTCTCCCACCAAGAACCTGGTGCAACCCCAAAATTATGTAGCAGACATCCCAAGACCCACAGAACAGGAAGACAAAGCCAACCTAGAGAATGAGCACCAAGTTCCACCATATTTATAGAATGAGGAGACTGGGACCCAGAGAGATAAACACAGGGAGTTAGGGGCCCAGGCCAACCACATACTTCCCAAGAGGTCAAAGACTACTCAGGTAACAGCAAAGATGTTGGTAGTCCTGGGAGCAGAGCTCTCGTCTCTGTCTCCTCACCCTGACTCAGTGGGCTTTCCCAGCACCCTGGGCTGTAGTTTATTGCTCCTTACCTGGAATTAGGCTGGTCTGTCTTGAACTGTCATTTGCATCTGCTGTCATTGAACTATTCACCTGTTCATAGCATATCTTCCCAACTAAATTGCAAAGTTCTCAAAAGCTAGGATCCTGACTCACCTGTGTGTGGATCCCTTATGGCACACATAGCACCCTATGTTATGCCCACGAGACACCTAACAACCAGCCAACTTGATTTCTAAGCAGCTGAAGTGAAGAGACCAGAAAGAATGTCACGTGCTAGTGAGGTATTTGGGGAAATTTTACACTCTGTTCTGTATTCTTTTATGGAATGGTCAGTCAGGTGCAGCCACAAAAGGAGACAAGAGATAGGCTCAGGAAAAAATAAAAATGTATTATGCCCACAGGTGCTAAAGACAGAAGGCAGGGCACTCCACGCAGTCACATGGGAAAGACACCAGAGTGGTCAGGAGGCAAAAGACAGGAGCAAGGAGAAGGTTTAGACCACAGTCTTTATTGGGTTTCTGAGGGAAAGGCAAGACATAATAGGGTCAACAGCTCAGCCTTGATGAGTTTGAATAATTTCAGTGCACTTTGGCCTGTAGGGATGGTCTCTAGTGCCTGGTACCTGGCCCTGGGTAATGAAAGCAAAGAGATATTGCCTTCTCAAGTGGATAGGCCAGATAGAGGAGGTGTGGTTCTGGATTGGTTAGTTTATACAGAAAAGTCAGGCACTTGGCTGAGTCCTCTGCTATCCCTAATAATTGGCTAGCCCTGGGAGGAGTATTGTCTCTCTAGCCAGAAAGGTGTTTTAAGATGTCAAAACATAATAATATACATTAATATATATGTATATGTATGTGTGTGTATGTGTGTATACACACACATACACACACATACATCTCCTTCTGGAAAGGCTACTCCTAAATCACCCAGATCAATATATGAGAATGTTCATAGGACACCTGAGTGGCTCAGTTGGCTTAGTGTCTGACTTCAGCTCAGGTCATGATCTCACGGCTCATGAGTTCAAACCCCACATCAGGCTTTGCTGTCAGCATGGATTTCACTTTGGTTCCTCTGTCTCTTCTTTCTGCCCCTCCCCAGCTCATGCTTTCTCTCTGTCCCAGAAATAAATTAAAACATCTAAAAAATTTTTAAAAATTAAAAAAATGGGAATGTTCACAATACCCCCAGAACCTGGATTCCCTACCTCTTTTTCACTGTTCGGAAATGATACTGTGTATTTATACAAATAAGAATCAGAATCATTGATTCCAGAGCTAAAAAGTGCCGTATATATTTGACTTATTCAAATATCTTCTTGGAAATACCTCATCTGAAGCAATCTCCCATTTAGCCAAAGGAGACATTGAGGAAGAGGGAGCGTCCCAAGGTGTTGCCTTGAATCTGGGTCGGGATCGCAGTCGCACTGCTCTGGGACTGCCCCGTGCCACTCTTCCCCTGAAGTCTCTCTTCCCAGAAGCTCTTCCTTGGGCTTCTATCTGCGTGGCTGCTGTGATGGGCACTGAGCCAAGTGAGTAACACATATGGCTTCTGTTCCCCGGACATGAGCAAGACAAGACAGGCCCTGACGATGACATGGAGTTAAGGGACACATTTGTAAACAATGATAATATGAAATGCTTTTGTGCAGCATTTGGAGGGCTGAGGAGAGAGGAGGGTGTGGCCCAAGCAGTGGCAGTGTAGAGAAGGCACTAGACCCATATTCTGGCTCTGCCCCTAACTGGGAAACTTCAGGAAAGTCTCTTCCACTTTCATTTTCTCATTTTCAAATTATGTGATGGGATAAGGAGACCACGGGGTCTATTTTTTAGTTCCTGTATTCTACGACTATCTAAATTTGGGGGAAAGGAATGGAGCGCAATAAGGCAATAGCAATACTAGGAACGGTAACAATAATAATGGGCAACATATATTGAGTTCTGTGAACGTGGGCACTGTTCTATATGCTTTACATGTCCATGTCATCTCATAGTGACACTGAGGCATAGATAATGTTATCTATCCCCATTTTACAGATGAGGAAGCTGAGACCCAGAAAAAAGAAGCACTTAAAGTTATATATCTAGTAAGTGGTACAGCCAGAATTGGAGCCCAGACAGTCTGAATGTGCCATTGGGAAAGCCGGTGCTGTTGCCCTAGCCTCTGTGGAGGAGCTGGGGTGCTGTTCCATCTAGCAGTGTCCCTGAACAGTGGAGGCCCGGCTTCTGGGTTCCCAAGGCTGGGCAACAGTTCCAGTGCCAGCAACAGCAGAAAGAGGTAGGGAGAAGAAGGAGGGGGAGGAGGCTGGCTGGCTACTCTTGTGTTTGGGGCACACACATACCTTGCTGATTAGCAACGATGGGAAAGGAAACACACACTGAGGGCCCTTGACAGCTTAATGGGGTTTTAGAAAAATACACATCTATATTTTTAAACTTTTTTTTTTCCATTCGAACATTTTTAGCTTCAAGTTCTGGACTGAAATAGCAACTGTCTTAGATAACTCTTCATCCTTAGGCTCCCACATTTGGAAAAGGTCTTGGCCCAGATTGGGGAAAAGAGATAGAGATTAAAAAGGAGAGATTGAGAGAGGAGCAGGGGGAAAATAAGCTTAGCACAGCATCTACCACATAGATGGTAAATGCTTCACTGATACTGGATGGATGGATGGATGGATGGGAGAAAAAAGGGATTTGATGGGAAAAAGAAAGCATGTTTATCCATGAGATTCTCCTGAGAATCAAGGGGAGCCTGGGTGGTTCAGTCAGTTAAGCATCCAAATCTTGATCTCAGCTCAAGTCTTGATTCTTAGGGTTGTGAGTTCAAGCCCTGCATTGGGCTCCACACTGGGCATGAACCCTACTAAAAAAAAAAAAAGACCTTTTGGAAAGACATATTCACCTTCTTGCCAATGACCAAATCCAGGGTCACAACTAAAGAGCTGACAGTCCACCGAGGTCTTGCCACTTCCGAGTGGTTTAAACTAAGCCTGGAGAAAGAAGGGCACTCATAATTCAGCTTCATCCACCAGTCCCCTCTCTAAGCCACTTCTTCTGAGTAATCTGGGCCACTTACAGTTTTGCTAAATACACTGTGGCAGATTCCATACTTTGGCCTGATCAACATCCATTCCAATACCCTTCTGCCTTGCCTTCCTATTGTACAAGGGGTGGAAAGAGAAATACCCAAATCCCACCTTGTTGTGGAGGTAAGGCACTAGGTTGGTTATACCATTCTAGATGTTCCAAGATAGGCCAAAGTCTGGAGAATGGCTTCTTACCAACATAAATGAGCAAAGCTTTGTCCATCATTTCCCCCTTCTTCCTTCTTGGAACTCTGACACAATGTTTGGAGGTGCAGCAACCATTTTGTGAGGAACAGCATAAAAGCTTTGAGTTGAAGATGTCAGAGCAGTAGGACAGAAGAAGCTGGGTCCCCAGGGGCTTCACTAAATGGCCATACCAGCCATGGGCTGTCTCCCTCTGGTCTTCCAGTTATATGAGAAAGATGAACTGCTTACTTGTTTAAGCCACTAGTTTAGGTGTTCTGCTCCTCTCTGATGCTGAGCACAATCTTAACTGATACACACAGTTCCTGCATTTTATGTCTCCACATTTGTCCATTTGACTTCTCTTGCCTTAAATGCTCTTCTCTGTCTTTTCTTCTAGTGAACTCTTCCATTTGTCTCCAATTTCTGCAGACTTTCCTGAGCCCCTTCCTTCCCCTCTTTGTATGTCCACATTATCCATGGAGGCCATCCCTCTTAAATGCCACTCCCCACCCCACCACATCCCACCCAGAATCTTTCTTTTCTTCCAATCTTGGTGTTCCATACACTTTATCTAAATAGATGCTCAGATCTCCTCACTCTTGAATAAATTTTGGTTTGCTCTTGCTTCCCCTTTGAGCTACCAATCCTCCCTACCCTTGAACTCTGACCAATGGTACTTGATTTTACTCCTACAGGAAATATGATTAAAGGTAAGGGGGGGTCAAACAGGCTGGGATCACATCTGATGTCTACTATATACTACCTGTGGACCTTTGGGTACCTGTCTCTGAACTGCTGGACCTTCATCTGTAACATGAAAATAACTGAATAATTGAAGGTAGTGATGCATTCAAAGTACATGACACAGAGAAGGTGCTGGATATGTATTAGTTCCGTTGCCATTCTGATGTCCTGCCTCCCTCTCTCCCTCTTTCCTTAAGCACATTCTAGGCATGAGAATGATTTAAGAAACTCAAAGCTGGCGGAAGCATGATTTTTCCCTCCTTTCTTCACTCTCCAAGGTGACCTACCCCAGGCTTTTATCCTTACTCACGTTTTCACTTTCAATACTTTGTTTTTCAGAGATCTTGTCCACATTCACAACTTCAAGCTTCAGCTTATAGTGAATCATTCACTCCCAAATCTGCAAATCTAGGGTGGAGTTTTCTCCTAAACATCCATGCCCTCGCTCCAAGTCCCTGGAACCATCTCCCCCTGAGGGCCCTACAGCTGGTTGCACTGCTCTTTCTTCCAAAATATGTTGACAAACATAGTTATCTGTCTAATATCCCTGGAGGATAGTAAGGAACAGGTGTGATGTATAGCATCATGGTCATCAAATAATGACAGCTATTATGCCACAAGATGCTCTCTCTTTCTTAACAAAATTGACCTAAATTGGGAAGATGTTGGGTTGTGATGCTGAGCATGAACACACCAGTGCAATGGAGTCTCTTGTCAATATTGCAAACCTTGGCTCCAGCAAGAAGGAAGGTAGAAAATAGGAGCTGAGCCTATATTTGTGGCCTTAGCATCTATTCAAGGAATTCTGGGCTGCAAATTTTGGAGAGCTCCATCCTTGTGCACAGAGGGAATACATTTATCCCTTCCCTTAGGGGTGAGTCTTAAGCCTTGGCAGTCCCAAAAGCACCTCCCCCACATCTCCACTTGGATTTGTTTTCTAAATGCCTAGTTTTCTCCAATCAGTAGCAGTTCTCTGCAGCAGTAACCCTGAAGTCTCCACAAAGTACTTAGTAGAGGCTTTCTATGGAAGGCTCCACCCCATACCCATAGCCTTTCTTCTTGGATGACTGGACCTGGTGCCACCAGTCAGGCCCCTTGCTCAGCTCCTCCAGCTGACCCACCACAGAAGGGCAGAGGGCAAAGGGCAGAGGACAGAAAATAACTCATGAGAACCAAAAACAAAACCCCATTGGAACCACAAATGGAACTGGCTTAGGGAAAAAGCCTGGGATGCTTAGGCTATTAATAAAGCCATGTGTGCCTCAGCCTTCTTATCCCAGGAAGCAGGCCAGGCCAGCTCATGGCCAAGCATGTTCATTCTTGGGAAAGCCCCAACTTACCAGATAAAAAATACCCCAGACCCTATTCATTTTGCAACCTCTTCCTAACACACACACAGTTGCACGTGCACAACTTTTTTGTCTGTCAAGTCTTAGAGGCACTGTCTTATCTCTAACTCCTTGTTGGCCCCCAGAAGGGAAGAAGGCACAAGAACAGATGGTAATGTACATGGCCTTGGAGACTCCTGAGGACTGGTTGTGTTAACCAAATGTCTTTGCATTTATTCTCTGTGACCCTGCAGAGATTAAATCCCTAGGACATGTGCATAATCCCATCAGGGACAAAGATACACAAACTTGCTTACAGATTGGTGGGGAAAATCCCTAGAACCTTCAGTCTGAAGTCATCTGCTGTCTTCAGCCTGTATAGTTTTGGTAGCCCATGGATTTATCATTTCTACTCCTGTATTGAATTTTCCACCACTTCTCTCCTCTTCACTGCCCCTCCCCCATGTCCTGCCCCAGGATCATGGAGAGTCCTAGGGAATACTCTGGAATGGGCTGTGCCAAAAGAGCTAGTCCTTCCCAGATCACATCTTGGAAAACAGCATGTGAACCAATTAGCACCTCTCAGCCGTGAAGAAGCTCTGAGTCACAGTCTCATAATTGAGGCTCAGAGAATGAGATGGGACCACAGAGGGCCTTCCCACCCAGCCCCCTCCCTTCAGGCTAAGAAGGCGTCAAACTCATTGCATTGATGAGCCTACTAATAAAACAGAAGCCTCCATCTGGGGCAAAGCTAAGTTGGTCTGCACACCTGCTAGATCCACTTGCTTCCTGAGAGTGTCATAGCCTTGGGCTTTGTCCTGGCTCCTCACTTTCTGACATCCACTGAACCAGCCTAGTGAGGGGAAGAGAGACATAGCATCCTAACTATTCCAACAACATTTAGCTTGATCAGGTGCCCCAGAGTAGACTACTATCTATTTGATTCAGGAATAGCGTGTTTTTATTAGCATAGGCAAGAGATATCTTCCATCCAAACCACCCCATACAGTATAGAGAGGCAGTACAGGATAGCAGAAACAGTGTTCTACTGATCTGGGTGGAAATTTCTGCTCTGCTCCTTGAAAGTGGGATGGTTGACCTTGGGCCACACATACAACCTCTTGGAGCCTCAGTTTTCTAATCTATGTAATGGGAGTGATAATGGCTCCTCATAGGTGTGTTGTACCAATTTCTTGAAAACTCCTAAGTGCCACACAGGTATTATTGTTAAGCTCTGTATGCCTCTGACAGCCAAATGCCTTCAACAAAATCCCTTTGCATTTTAAAGCTGAAGATTTATCTTAGTGTTGATTGGGCTTCTGTGGCCTGGAGCATAAGAAGGTTTTAGCTTTGGCTCAGGGCTGGCTATTTAAATAAGCAACATCAAACTAGGCTGTTTGGTATAGAGTGAGTTCAAGCCACCTGTGACGTGGCACCACCATGCATCTACGTGGCAACTCTCACTCTCCATCATAGCAGGACATCAGAAGACAACAGAAACATCTTGGCCAGGTAAGCTGTGAGTCCCTGGTAGTGGGCAGGGCCATGATAGCAATGCATATTTAGTAGGTGCCAGGATCACTGAGTCCCTTGTCTTATTCCATGCACAGATTATTGGCTACACAGGGCCTACAACCCAGGCTCGTATTTTCAAAGTATGCTCTTTCCACCGCCCTCCTAGCCCTTGTCCATTCCCAATGTCTGTAGCTAGGTTGCCACCACTTACCATTCCCTCTGGCCCAAGGTCCTTCGCAAGGGAAGAAAAGTAATTCAGAAGGGACTGAAATTCAACATGGTCCAGAGCAGACCACCATTTCTGCTGGAGACAGAACAGATGATTCACTCATACCACAGGGACTTCTTGCAACATTAATAATTTAATAAATGGGTTGCTGTGGAGGATAGTAAAAACTCTCAATCTTGAGAGCATTAAAATTTTGATAGGTCCACATCCATTGGGGACAGCTAAGACCAAAGCTGAGGGGGATGAACTAGCTCCAGGGTCCTTCTTAACCTCATTAGACTCCATGGCCCCCTTTTGTAACAAATACAACACCCCCTATATCATTCTGAGAATGAAATTCATTAAAATGCAAACCACCCACACAGTTTCAAAAACTCAATTTATGCCTTAATAAGAACACAAAAGGAGAAGTAAAAGGACAGACAGACACATACATACATACATACATTCAATTACCTATTCAATATGTAAAGGCTCAATCACCATTACACTGAAAGACTTAATGAGAAATGTTTGATTCACCATGTAGATTTGCCATGACAGCTATAGCTACCCATGCAAACTGATACCCACCCATCTGTTGTCTTCTTGATGACTCTACTACCAAGAGCAGAGCTGCCGTCGGTGACATGATTTTCTAAAGCAGTGAACAACCTCTTGTGAAGTGCTGACTAAAATCAAATGCAATTTTCCCCTCAATGTTCAGAGAAGTCATAGGCCTGGAATGTTCGATAGATATTGAAACCACACAAAAATTCTTTGTAATATGGAGTTAGAGTTTCCAGGCTCAGAAAACTAGAACTAGGGTTTTCAATACATGAATGTATTGGAAGGACAAGTAGGACAGAGAACAATTCATTGTATAGGACTGTCCCATGCATTGCAGGACATCTAGCATCTGCAACACCCCCTGTACCCCAGTAAACAAAAGTGCTCCACAGTTTTTTGAAACACTTCTGGGAGGGGTGGTGTGTGGCATTACCCCTTTGATAACCAGTGGGTTAGATAATTTTCAGCTCCCCCAATTCCAGCCCCTGCATGTCAAACACCAGCTTTGAGCTGGGCAGTGGGACCATCGTTAGCTGAGAGGAGGGGGTTCAGAGAAAGATAAAACTCTGTCCCTGCCCTACAGTGTGGTGGCAGACAGGGAGGGGAGTAAAGCGAGAAAATGAAGCATGGAGGTCCCACCTAACTTTGAGCATTCATGGAGACTGGACCTGTGAGTTTTCCTCACCTTTTTAGCCCAGAACAGGCACTGGGAGGGGGCGGGGGGAGGGGGGAGTGTCATGTCCTTGTTGCCTGTTGAATGAAGGAAAGGCAGTAAAGTGGAGGGTACAAGGGCTACCGTCCTGTTTGTATCATGTCACCGACTGTAACGAAAGAACGGGTTCTTGGGGAAACATTCTCTCAGTGATAACTATTGACCAAGGACACACTACAGCCTCAGTGCCAGAAATTGCCTCAGTGACTGGAAGAGCCAGGGAATCAAGGAAACCAGGAAGGGCTCTAAGATCCTCCCCCAACACGCACGTGCGCACACACATATACACGCCCCCCCCCAAGCCTCCTTCATCCCCAGGGGACACACCCCTCAATTCATACAAAGTTGTCCTCCAGGCAGCCATCCTTCCTGCCACTTATAGGCAGGTCCTACTGGATTGGCAGCCATCTTCCTGCCATTTACAGACTAGAGTCAAAGTCAATCCCACTGCAGCCAAGAAGTACCTTCCATGACTCCCAAGGAGCAACAACCAATCCCAGGCTTGACCAACCTTGAACTTGTCAGGGAGAGACCCATTCTGGCCAGAGGGAGGAGAAAGCAACCCTTGGATTATCTGCGATGCTGAGCAACCCCTGCTTAGGGCGTCAGCCAAGCAAGGGGAAAAATGTGTTTGGAAAGATTATTTTTTTAAGCATTAAAGTAGTCATTAAGGGGGCGCCTGGGTGGCTCAGTTTGTTAAGTGTCCGACTTCAGCTCAGGTCATTATCTCACAGTTCATGGGTTTGAGCCCCACGTCGGGCTGTGTGCTGAGAGCTCAGAGCCTGGAGCCTACTTCAGATTCTGTCTCCCTTTCTCTCTGCCCCTCCCCCACTCATGCTCTGCCCCCCCAAAATAAAAAAAAAACATTAAAAAAATTAAAAAATAAAGTAGTCATTAGGGAAAACAATCAGAACTCTGCTGTACTTTCTCACATTCTTTTATGATTTAGTCCTAGTTTTATTTTGAACTACACACGTGAGTGGGGGTCGGGAGCACTACAAACCTTTCAGTGCTTAGAGCAAAATATCTTGTGGTGGTTAATGGTTCAGCCTTTGGGGACAGACTGGCTGCCTCTTATTAACTGTATGACCTTGGGCAAGGTGCCACTTGTTTGTAATTCAGTTTTCCCATCTGTAAAATGGAATGATGATTATAGTACTTACCTCTTAATAAGATTATTAAAAGGATTAAAAAGATTATTAAAAGGATTATGACAAAAAGCATATAGAACAGTACTAAGCATGTTGTAAGCACTACATAAGTACTCGCCAGTAGCAGTAGTAGTAGTAGTTCTATTGTCACTAAAGGTCTTACTCTGGCCCTAGGAGAGACAATGGGACAAAGTCATGGCTGTATGCTCCCACTTGTACAGGAGTCAACAGCTCTTGAGTTCCTGAATTCTGTGTTAGAAAGGTTGAAAACAAGAGGGTTTATGGGCAGGAGGAGTTTAAGAATGCTGCATTTTCCAGGTCCACTGTCTCTCTTCCAGGAGGGCTTGGATCTTGAAGGCTGAGGATATCGAAATGGGTTGTCGGCCAAGAAAAGTGACTGGAGGAACCCATGCCTGGGAAACTAGGTCAAAGGTGGCAAGGAGTTGCCAGAGATGGAAGGAAGGTGTGTGGAGCCAGTGGCTGGGCTGCCTGAGGCCCATCCTGTGTGTCTGTGTGTGCGTGCCTGTGCCTGTGTGTGTGTAAACCACTGGCCTGCCTAAGGGTTCCTGAGGTGGTGGAATTCAGCAACAGGAGCCGCTGAACAATCTCTTTGGGGTCTTTTTCCTTTTTTTTTTTTTTTTAAAGTAGTCTTCATGCCTAGCATGGAGCCCTTGAACTCACGACCCTGAGATCAAGACCTGAGCTGAGGTCAAGAGTCAGACGCCTAACAGACTGACCTACCCAGGTGCCCCTATCTCTTTGGTTTTAAGGAACAGACATTAATCTGGGGCCCTCCCAGACTATGATGATCTTGCTCTTTCTAACTTCCTGGTTCCATTCAGGAAATCTTTGGAGAACTGGATCATTTATTCAACCTCATGCCAGGTGCCACACAGAGGAACTAGGATCTTGGTATGTATTGAGATCTACTCTGTGCTGGGCCCCATTCTGAGCACACGGTATTTATAACTCAATCTTCACAGTAGTCTTTTAAAATTTTTTTATAATGTTTATTTTTGACAGAGAGAGACAGAGTGTGAGCGGGGGAGGAGCAGGGAGAGAGGGAGACACAGAATCAGAAGCAGGATCCAGACTCCGAGTTGTCAGTACAGAGCCCAAAGCGGGGCTCGAAACCACGAACCATGAGATCATGACCTGAGCAGAAGTCAGACGCTCAACCGACTGAGCCACCCAGATACCCCAATCTTCACAACAATATTATGAGGTAGCTCTCACTATTTTTATCATTCTAGGGGAGGAAACTGAGGCACAGTCATTTAATAACTTGTCCAGATATACACAGCTTGTGACAGAGCTGAAATTTGGACCCGGGAAATGTGGTTGCAGAGTCCAGAATTCATGGTCTCAACCCCCCAGTCTCTGCCATATGGCTTTGATCCTCCAGGCACCTGGGAAGTAGGGACGGAGCTGGAAGGGGAGGAGGGGTGAACAATTAACTAGGAAACTCCAAGAGGCACATCTGAGGTCCAACAGTGAGGCAAAAGGCCTCAAAATAAAGCAACTGGCTTCTCAGCCAGGTTTGTTCCCTGTACAGCTCCAAAAAACTCTCGTCTTCTTCCCCCTGCAGGTTCTGCTAGATTCCTGCCCTGTCTATGTTTTTACCTTTTGCCATTTCCTGCTAGAGGAAAAGGGGGAGGGCACAGTAATCACTCTGCTGCAAAGAGGACTCTCCCTGCCCACAGATTCCATGGCAACGACACTAGCCCCTCTTTCGCTGTGTCTTGGCTGATTGGGGAGGAAGGAAAGACCCAGGCATTGGTGTGGTTGCTTTTTTAAGTTCCAGCAAACTCTTGTTGTTTTCTAGAACTGGCCGTGGTAAGTGTGGCTTCACCTGTCCGTTTAACCCTATGTGGCAAAGAAAGGGGAAGTATGGGTGGTGTTACAATATTGACTTGTCCCATCTGCCACTACCTTTGTTCTCTGTGCCAGAGTTTAGAAAGAGGGAGAGCATGAGAAAAGAGTGCCAGAAACCAGCCTCAAAAAGCCAAGCCTCAAATATAAATGAGTCTGCCCCTGTAGGAAGGATTTCCCAGTCTTCAACAAGATCACTGGCAGAGTCACCATCAAGGAAAATTGCCTTGGTAGCCCCTGGGTCCTGTTGGCTTTTGATTCCAAACTGCCTTTTCCAAGTGCCCTGAGACTTTGAAGCATCCCACCTGCTTTCTAGTTTTCCATTCTGCCTAGATTCCCCATTTCAACTGTATTTTTTTAATGTTTATTTATTTATTTTGAGAGAGAGAGAGAGAGAGCGAGCAGGGGAGGGGCAAAGAGAGAGATCATTTCAAGCAGGCTCTGCACTGCCAGCATGGAGCCTGATATGGGGCTCAAACTCATGAACCACAAGATCATGACCTGAGGTAAAATCAAGAGGTGTACGCTTAACCGCTTAACCAACTGAACCACTCAGGCACCCCTGCCACTATAGCTATATTATTGAGGGTTTTGGTTGCAAGCAACAGAAACCAGCTCTGGTTAACTTAATAGGGAAAATCATTTGTTGGAAGGGTCCTGGGTCACTCACAGAATCAACAGGAAGGCTGAAGAACAGGGCAGAGGCAGTAACCAAGGATGGCAGAGGCTGAGCCAAGTCCATCTCAGGAACTGTGAGTCTAAGATGCTGCCAGCCTCCACCACCACTGGACCCACTGCTGTCCTGCTAGAGCCCATCACCCCTGGACACCTAGCAACCTCCCAGCTGTCAAGTGCATCACTGCTGCCTCAAATGATCCCTAATGAGTCCTTGAACCTCTGTATGGCCTCCCTAGATTCCAAGTCCCAGGAAGACTCCTGCAATTGACCCCCCTGAAGTCCCTCCAGATGTCACGGGTGAGAAAAGGCTCTTTCTCTCTCTCCCCCATTCAACTTCCATAGTTGGAAGGGCCTTGCTGCTCATCTGTTTTGTTATTTCCCCCCAAATAGAAAGGCGTTGGGGGGAGGCAAACGTATGGAAAAACCTGCCCTACTGCAGATTCCCTTGAAGGGGAGACATCTTTGTTGGATGGAGAAGGGTAGCCCAAGCCTTTCCCACGGTTTCTCTGTCATATAAACAAATAGATTTCCATTTTAGCTAAGCTACTTTGAGGGTAGTCTTTGCCGCTTGCAGCCAAAAGAATCTTGATTGTTACTTCTACTTCCCTCCCTGTGGTTCTCAACCAGGGGTGGCATAGCAACCCCTCCCCTGCCACCCCACCCAGGGGATGTCCGGAAATGTGTGGAGTGTTTGTTTGGCATTTAGTGAATGTGGACTAAGGACACTGAGCATCCTGAAAGGCATGCGCAGTTAAATGCGGGGAGGATTGCCCTTACCTGAATGGCAACAATGGCACTTGCATCAACCATGACCGACATCATGGATTGACTTCTGCAACTCAGTCTTCCCACTGCAGTTGGCTGTGCCTTCATTATCTTGACACAGTGCAGAGCCATGACCTGTTTATCACAGCTGGAATAACCACACATTTGCCATTCCCAATTGTGGAATAACTCCTTTTTTTATAGCTAGGGAAACTGAGACAAGGAGAGAAAGCATAATTTAGCCCAGGTCACACAGCTCAGTCTAGAATCTATTCTCTTGCCTGCGCTAAGGGTGCTTTCCATGATGCTCTGCTGCCCTTGCTCTTTTCACTGAGGCTGGCTTGGAAAGTCTGGACTTGCTTTGAAGTGTTTCCAGGAACCTCCCTGAGAGCTTCCTGGTGATGGCTAACCGGCTCGAGGTGGGGCCCTGGGTGCCAGGGTGCCACCTGCAGACATGAGTGAGACAGAGAGAAGGGCTGTCTGAGGAAGGGGCTGAACTTTGTGGGCAGAGCTGGCACCTAGCAAAAGAAATAAACACAGAGCTGAAGTCTCACCGGGGTGGGGAGGGCTGAGGATGATTTGCAGAGACTTGGAGCAGTTGCTTCAACCAGATAATCACACAGGAACTAATTAGCACCTTCCTTCCGAGCACAGCCCTCTAGGGGCAGGAGGATGCACAGTGGAGAAGAGAAACCCATTAATTATTTTATCAGGATACACTGATAAGCACCTAAAAAAGGTATTGCTCCAAGGCTCCCAGTTAATTAAAGAGGGCTGCAGGGTGAAGGAATGTGTGTCTTGCCCTGGAGAACAGAGCACTTGCTTTGATCCTGTGCCTGGGACCACAGCTCCAGGTCAAGAGCAAGTAGGGGCTTCTGGCCCCCGAGGGACACCCTGCCCTTGCAGCTCAGCAACCCCAAACCTGAGATCTTTGGGAATCGGAGAGTCTCTGGCTATAGTGCCAGCTCTGCCACCTGGTGGGGGGTGTGACAGGTCCTGAGGGAGGCGCTCTGGTCTATTTCCCAAGATCCCACACAAACAGCCCCACTCGGATCTGATGTGATATATGCATTTTCGCCCTGGGTTTGTTATCATGTCCATTTTGTGGAGGAGGGAAATGAGACTCAGAAAACATAAAGTGTCTAATCAGAGACCTCTTTAATAAAGAGAAGCAGAAGCCCAACTTGAACTCTGACCTCCAGCTGGAAATCCTGTGTTATCTGCACACTCATTTATTCTGAAGGATCTAGAGACACGGGCTCCCAGCCAGGAGGCCCTGGGTTCTGGACTTGGGACCCTTCCTTCTTTAGCTTTCACTGAGCTTTGGTTTCCTTGCCAGTGAAATGGGGCTACCACCCACTTCTGCAATGGTTATAAAGAGGAACTTCAGTCACAAGATGACATGTGTATATCACCTAAGACAGAGCCTGGTACCCATCATTTTGAGTCTCTAATGCACTGATATTCAAACTGGTTTTTAGCTGCAAACATTTTAGTTCAAATGCAATCTTACAAAGATGCCCAATGTGCCAATAGCTAAAAGCAAGACTTGTCTGGAGGGAGGTTCGTTGGTGGCTGGGCCTCTCTTCCACCAAAAGAGTCTCTGCAAAAGGTCCAAAATTCCTTAGACCATAGATGGACAACCTGGATCTGAGAGAAGCAAAACACCATGAGATGTCAGCAACCTCCAAATATATGTCCCACATTAGAATAAATGGTGTCCTTTCAGCCCACAGAGGGAGTTAATGACCCACCATCAATGGCCCGTGCATTGAAGCTTTTCTCCCAGAAGGACCAACAGATTTTTGACACAAGCCCCTCTTGCCTTGTTCTCAGATGGTCACCTGGATAGGAAACGGGGACGTGGGGGAGTGTAATATGCATAAAAGGGACCAAACCCATGACACTGGCATCCATTACTATACTCTAACCCTCCAGGTTAGGCAGCCAGGCATCCCTTTACTGGATAGTAATATTTTGCTTAGACACATTTATTTTAGACCTTCCAGGAAAGTAGAAAATCACATTAATAATAGCATTGTTCCACTGGAAACTCATAAAATGGCCTAGAGAGGGTGCAATGCCTTTCTTAAGGACAGATCCAAAGACAAGAGCAAGGTTGGAAAATACCAAAGCCTGGATCCCAGAAAGTCAAATGTGATGAGAACACAACCTGACTCCTCAGAAGACAAGCAAAGGAGACATCATCACCCTCACAATACCTGAATACAAAGCTTTGCTCTAGCAGGAGTTAAATGCTTGTGCATCTTTTGTTTGTTTGTTTAGTAAAGGTGGCCCAGAGTCACTAGTCATACCGGCCTTCTGGGAGATTCCAACTGAGGGGGTGGGAAAGGGGCACTGGTTGTAGATTCTTCCTTCTGAAAATTTATTTGTAGTTACTTTAGAGGTTGTTATAAGCCATGGATAGTTGAGTTCCTGCCCTGCCCTGCCCTCTCCTCTGCCAAGCTGGGCTGCTCAAAATTCGACTAGTGTCGATTGAACGCCCACAGGTCTATGGTGTGTCTGCCACTTGTTAAGCACACCTCGAGGGTTACTTCGTTTAATTCTCAAAACTGCTCAGCAATTCAGGGACTCTTGTCCCAATTTATGGATGTGAAACTGAGGCTCAAAGAGGTTTGGGGCCCTCACTGTGGCTTCAGCTAGTGGGTGGCCAGGATTCAGTTCCGGACCCATCTGAGGTTAAGTCCAGTGCTCTTTCAAGTCTTCTCCATGAAAGCTTTCTAGAGAAATCCTACGTGTGCCCAGCATTTCAAGATACTGCCCAGTAAAAAGCCTGGTGGCACCAGATAGCCTAGAAGATTCAGCCCAGAAGGACATATTGAGAGCATGGGGGGGACCTGAGTTCTAACTGGTTCTAATTTTAGCTAGCTCCCTTCTCTAGATCTCAGTGTTCTCGTTTGTGAAGTAGAGGGAGTGGCCCTCTGAGCCACTTCCTGCCCTGCCCCCTCCACCCCATGACTGCCTGTGCATATCTGAAGCCAGCTGTGCTTGGTTCTGGGTCTCAGTCTGATGTGTTGACAAGTCCACGGCTCTTCCTGCCTGTGCTCCACCTGTCCCCAAAAAAGTATCACAGGCCTGCTTCCTCCATGCCCCTGAACTGTTGTTGCTTGCCTGGATTCGCAGCACCGAGGAGCCCGTCCCACCTGCATGGAGCATTTCGGGCAGAATCAGGAGGATGGAAGGTGGCACAGCCCCCTGGTGGCTGCAGGGGAGGCAAACTCCAGTGCCTCAGCTGAGGACTCCCTCCAGCAGCCTTTCCAAGTAGGTGGCCCACGACAAAGTAACTCTCAGACTGTTTTAATAAAAAGGTAAATGCACGCTGCCCTGTGCTCATTTTTTACTTTCTGATGCGCATGGAACAGTGTGGAAATTGTAGAGTTGTTAAAAAAAGAAATCACACAGTGAGGTGGTATCGCAACTCCTCAGATGGGTGAGAATTGTCAGGAATTCCAACACCATTGCTCAGACTCAACACGCCACTGTTCTCTGGAAGCATCGTCCACCCCCAAGCTGTTCTCAGCAGTAGCAGAATCACTGGATTGCTGCAGACTAGGGCGGTGGTGACCAGGGTGGGAACCACTCCAAAGGGGCCATCTGCTCCAGTAGTTGATTAGCAAAAGTAGTCACTTGGAGGTGCTAGAGGTACAAGACAAACAAAATAGCTATGACCCTTGACCTCATAGAGCCTAGCATCATAAGTGGAGGAAAAGGACAATAAACAAGTAAAGTAATAAATAAATATGTGATCTCAAATTGAGAAAGAGCTAGAAAGGCAAAAAGCAGAGTGGAGTAATGGAGAATAAGGGGTGTGTGGTGGGGGTGGGGTTCAAGGAGAAGCTTCTATTAAAGCAAGGTTGACAAGGAAACTTTGAGTTAAAAGCCAAAGAACCAGTTTGAGAAAGAGCCTGGGCAAGGTCAAAGGCCTTAAAACAGGGGTCAGCACACTTTTTTCTGTAAAGTGTCAGATAGTAAACATGTCAGGCTTCATTGCCCATAAATCTCTGTATTGCTGATATTCCAATAAAACTTTATTTACAAAATAGAAGCAAGCATTGTTCTGCCAATTTGTGCCCTAAAACAATAAAGCACTTGGTGTGTGTCAGGAAAGAATGAGACTGGCTAACAAAGAGCAAGGAGGGAAGTGTCTCAGGTGAGGAAATGACAAGACAGGAGTCAAGTTATAGAGGGCTTGTAGTTTGGGTTGGATTCTAAACACACTGGGAAGCCCAGCAAGATTTTAAAGCAGCCAAGAGACATGATTTGATTTACATTTTTAACAGATTAATCTAGCTGCTGTGTGGAGAAAGAATTGGAGAGGGGAAAGAGAGGAAGCAGGAAGATCCACCTGCCATCTACTGCAATCATCAAGGGAGAGATGCTGGTGGCCTGGCCACGGGGTGGGGTGAGGAAACACGGATGACTTTGAGATGTGATTTGGAGGTAGAATCAGAAAGACTTACTGATGGAGGCATGTGGGACTGGGGAACTGGAAGACCTCAAGTATGGGGACCAGGTTTCAGGCTGGAGCAAGTGCGTAAATCTACTGAGCTGTAGAAGATGGGAAATGGAGGGTCTGGGGTTAGAGGCTCCATCCAGGGATGGAGATCAAGAGTTTAATCTCAAACATGCAAACTTGAGATGCCAGTGAGGCGTTCAAGGGGAGAAGGCTGATAGCAGGTATGTCGGGATCTCGGAGGATGGGTTTCCTGGGTCAAGACAACATGCCTCCCTCCCTGGCTCCACCTGGTCCCCTCGACCCTGGCTTTGGCTCTTGCCCTGACTCCAAGCTGGTCCACCCCCAATTGCCTCATCGAACACTGCTGGATGAGCCTCCAGGGATGAGGGTCAGGCTCCATCAAGACTTACTTCCATGACACATGCCATGTCAGGAGCCCTCAGTGGCTTTACAACCCCTGGAGTCTCTGACTTCCCCACTGCTGCCTGGAGGGGCCCAGCCACATAACCAGAGAGTGCCAAGGACTTCATACCACCAGGGGCAAACTTTGATGGATGTGAAACAGGAGGTGGGAAGGGAATGGCAGATACATGGTTTTACCTTCCCCCTCCCACCACATTTCCGATATATGGCCGGGTCCGCAATACAATATGCCACCTTGCACTTCCTTCTTTCCTTCCCCTGTCTCATTCCTCGTTCTCCTCCATCCAGCTTCCCTGGGATTATAGCCTCCAACAAAACATTAGCCCCTGAGCTTTGGCCTCAAATTCTGTTTTGTAGGAGACTGGGCTAATATAAGGGGTTTAGATGCTAAATATGATAAGCATCATTTACTTATTTCATGGACATTTACAAAGCACTTGTTCTATGCCAGGTACTGTTGCATGTATCTTACAGATATTAATTCACTGTGTCTTCATAACAATCCTGTAAGGAAGGTATTGTTATCTGGTCGTACAGATGAAACTACTGTGGCAGAGTTTAAATAACTGTATCGATTAGTGCTTTCCAGTAGAAACATAATGCAAGTCACATATGTCGTTCTAAATATTCTAGTAACTGCCTTAAAAAGGTAAGAAAAAACAGGTGAAATTAGCTTTAATAATATGTTTTATCAATTCATATAGTTTAATATTGCCGAAGTATTATCAGTTTTAACATGTAATCAATATTAAAAATTTTCATGGGATATTTTACATTCTTGTTTTCATATTAAGTCCAGTGTGTATTTTATACTCACGGCACATGTCAATCTGCTCTAGCCACAATTCAAGGGCTTAAGAGCCACTTGCGGTCAGTGACTATGCTCTTGGGCACTGTAGAAATAGATGATACATTGTCTTGGGAGCAAATAAAAGCATAAAGAAGAAAAGAGTGCCCTCCAGACTTGGCTGGCATTCCTCAAACTGAACAAAACATGAATAAAAACTATCTTTTCTCAGTAAGAGGACAGAACTAAGTAAGTGGTGATTATTTTCCTCATTTTTCTCAATTCTTTGAGAATTACCATGATATATCTGTCAATAAGAGCTGACATAAAATACAGTGAATACATAGCAAATAGGTGTTTCTACTTAGCTTGTATTTTGCACATACTTGCAAATGCTTAAGGGTTTTATACTGCACACAAATAAAATTTGGGTATTTACTACTATTAAAGTCGTTCCCCTACTTTGTGTGGTTGAAATCAACTTTCAGTTGAATTCAGTTTCAGTTTGGGTGATTGCCTGCTGGATCCATGCTGTGTGCCATGCTCATGCTGAGTGTTGGGACTACAGCAGTAAATGAGATGGATGAGTTCTCTACTGTGAGGGTCAGGTTGGAGAGCAAGACCAGTCATTAGGATGCAGTGACAAGGCAGTATGATGGTTGTGATGGAAGGAATGGGTGGGGCACTGGAGGAGCAGGTAAAGGGACACCTGACCTGGAATCGAAGTTTAGGGAAGGCAGCAAGGAAAGAGTGATGTCGACCTAGGACCCAAACCATGAATAAGAGTTAATTAAATGACAAGGGGGTGAGGGCGTACAATGGAGCCTCGGTGTGATACTGGCAGAAGTAAAGCCTATGTAAAGACCAGATAAAGAGGGTACAGCATGTTTCACTTACATGTGGTGTTGAAATAACGAAATGAACAAACAAAGCAGAAACAGACCCATAAACACAGAGAACAAACTGGTGGTTGCCAGAAAGGAGGGGGTGGGGAGATGGGCAAAATGAGTGAAGGGGAGGGGAAGTATAGGCTTCCAGATATGGAATGAATAAGTCACAGGACAAAAGGTACAGTATAGGGACTACAGTTAATGATACTGTAATAGTGCTGTGTGGTGACAGATGGTAGTTACACTTGAGGTGAGTGCGGCATAAGGTACAGAGCTGTCAAATCACTGTTGTACACCTGAAACTAACCTAACATTGTGTGTCAACTATACTTCAGTAAAAAAGAAAAACAGTAGCACATAATCTAAAGAGAGAGAGAGGTTGAGAGAGAGCAGGGCACGTTCAAAGATCCGAAATAAATTCAGAGCAACTGGATCAGAGTACAAGGTGGGGCACGGCGAGAAGTGAGGCCACAGAGGTAAAGAGACAGGAGAGGACAGAAAGTTTCACTGATTTAGATGGCATTTCTCAAAGTGTGGTTCCATTGAGTGCATCAAATGCACTGGAAATTCATCTTCAAAGTGAGAGTTTCTGGGCTCTTCCTAGGGCTGGGTGGGGTTTGGGAAGCACTATGCTATTTACTTCTGTATTTGAAAACTTCCATTATAAAATGTTTTTATTTAAATGAGTTTTCATGGAATTCATTCATTCATTTATTCATTCATTCATTTGACAACATTTGCCAAACATCTAGTATGTGACTGAAGAGGGTGTTTCATGCTGGGTAGGGATCTCCTCAGAGCAGAGCCACAGAGTCAAGGACAAAGGGTAGGGATCTCCTCAGAGCAGAGCCACAAAGTCAAGGACAAAGGCTTCTCTGGTGGTAATTTCTCCTCAGAGCAGAGCCACAAAGTCAAGGACAAAGGCTTCTCTGGTGGTAATTTACAGTCATCTGTCACAAAGGTCAATGTTAAAATCTCTTTTTAGTGGACTTTCTTTTATTTTCTTTTTTTTAAGGTTTTTTATTTTTTTTAAGGTTTATTTTGAGAAAGTGAGAGCATAAGTGGGGGAGGGGCAGAGCAAGAGGGAAAGAGAATCCCAAGCTGGTTCTGAGTCATCAGTACAGAGCCCAATGTGGGCTCAATTTCATGAATCATGAAATTACAACCTGAGCAGAACTCAAGAATCGGATGCTTAACTGACTGAGCCACCCAAGTGCCCCAAGGATTTTTATTTTTAAGTCATCTCTATATTCAACATGGGGCTCGAACTTACAACCCAGAGATCAAGAGTCACATGCTCCACTGACTGAGCCACCTAGAGGCCCTGTCTTTGTTTCTTTTAAATGATAAGGAATGCACAGTGATGTCTCCAAATCTGATGTGACAAATCAGTAGCTCCTCTGGACAATGATCTGTCAAACCAATCAAGGAAAATTGCAGGAAATGTTCACAAAGCTGTGGAGGGAAAAACAAACATCATATGAAGTTGAGTGTCTCACTGTTAGGACTGGCGGTTCTAGAGAAAATAGATCCACAAAACTTACAGGCTGATGAGCTCTGAGCTATAGTGAAAACCCAGGCACAGTGTCCAAGAAGCATCACATACACTGTTGCTGTAGAATTGGCTCCTATGGCCCATAAGGCCAGATCGGAATGTTACCGATGTGGTAAAGCAACCCAAAAGTAGCCAGGCTGAGAACAAGCTGGAAAGATGTAAGATGCCCCATATCTTTAATTCCAAGTGGCCATCAATTGTAAGACATACCATTAATTTAATAATAGATTTGGGGGGTAACCCTACCCCACCCCATCAAATGTACACCCTGATTATAATATACATCCTAATTTCATCTATGCTAAATGGTAAAAAAACAAAACAAAAACAAAAACAAAAACAAAAACAAAAACAGTGGCCCCTAAGAACCAACGGTATTTATTGAGACCCTACTTTGTAGCCTAATTTCTTTCAGCGTCATTTTAGTCTAACAGTTCTCTGGGGAAACACAGGCTTGATAACTAGCTTAGGGTTCCCTGACCCCAGTAAGTGGCAAAGCTGAGTTTCAGATTTGAATTTAGCTGTCCACTAACTGGGATACACTGGACATTCCAAAGGGTGATCAGACAAAAATAGTAATCAGGACACCAGTTTCCAGACCCTCGACTTCCATAGGCCCTCTTTCCTAAAATAGAGCTGCCTGTGAAGAAGAGAACTCGCACACTAGGACTATCCCCACTTTACAAAAGAAGGCGGACGAAACACAGGAAACAATTCCCTGAGGAGTCGACACCCACAGGGTCTGCTGCACTCCTGCACTGGTGGTGGGAGTGATAACAATGTTCCTTTAACAATTTTGTTCTTCTTTCTTCCTGCTTTCATCAAAGAATTCATACTCTTGAGTGAGAGTTGTATGGGAGCAATTAGAAAAATTATTTAGTGCTAACATGGCTTTCTCCACTTATTTCAATGTAATCAATAAAATACTTTGAAGCATTAAAAATAAATCGGGACAGAAATCTGTAGAGAAAGTAGGAATAGTAACACAAGCTCAAGGAGATAAAAGCATGTGGAGCTTTTCAATGTTAAATTAGATTTTTTTATACTTTTTAAAATGGATCATAGTGGGTATGAAATCACAGATGCTATAGTCACTGGATGTCATATTTCACTGGATAAATTTACAAGTGTGATGTAACAGTTTTAAATGTCAATATTTACAATATGCCAGAAATCACACCCTTTGCAGCTATTTAAACTTAGATAAACAATTTTTTGATTTCATTTTTAGGAAGTGCTGGAGGCAGGGAGAGGATGGTTGTAGGAAATTATAGTAGGGCTGCATAAACGAGCAAGCAAAGTTGTAGACTGCTCTCCCTGCCTGTCTGATGAAATTCTGTGCTGTTTTTCACTTCTCTAAACTAGACTCTAGGACCTTCTCAATACTTGACTAATAATTACATCAAAAGGCAATGAAAACTGGAGCCAGGCAGGGCGGGGGTGGGAGATGGAATGGGGAGGTGTTGGTAAAATTTTTAGTTACAAGTAAGTTTTGAGGATCTAATGTCCAGCATGGTGGCTATTGTTAATAATATGGTATTGCATACTTGAAATTTGCTAAAAGAGACCTTAAGTGTTCCTGAACAGTTAAGTAGGTAAGAACTAATCTATATTGATTAATATCTACCAAATGCCTGTACCTATTGAGGATTTGCACCTATCAGTCTTTACTGCTCATGGTGGGCATGATTATCATTTTACTGATGAGGAATTAGAGACTCAGAGTGGTAAAGGAGTTGCTAATACAGCTTACAGTTGCTTTATGCCTACCAGCTGCTGGTAAACCTAGAACCAGGATTCAGCTCTGTCTTCATTCAGTGTTCCTCCATTAGACCATGCTGCCTCCAGGAATCAGAAGAAGAATCTGGGTCCACATTGGTTGTTTCTTTTCTCTGCATAAAACAATACAGGCCACACAAGCCTGCCCAATTCTTTCCTCCATTCCTCATCCCATTTCCTGAGGCCGGGGGCGTGGCTGCCCTCTAGCATTGGGACAGAAGGCTGGAGTGGGAGCTGGCCAGCTTCCAAGAGAACTCAGCCAGCTCTTCCCCTCCCCCCACTCCCCTATCTGTCCAGGCACCCCAGTGAGCCCCAGACTTACTCCTCCAGAGCCACAGTGATCAAAAGAAGGGTAGAAAACAGTGGCAAGCCAGTTGCTGCTGAATGGGGATTTTGGTCGGATGTTGAGTTTACCTGGAATGCCCCGGTGCTATTTTGGGAAGGCAGACATCCTATGAAAACAATGAAGTGGAAAAGAAAACAGCAAAGGCAAAATTCAGAAGCCCAGTCGTTGCCAAAACAGCCCCACGCTGCCCTGGAAGGCCAAGTCAGTCACACAAAGGGCTGAGGCTCCAGGTGTCCAACTTAACAGCAGGAAGTGTGAGGTATAGGGAAGGGTCCCTTTGAAGTTCCTGACCCATCAGTGACAAGATGGAGAGATCCTGGGAACACCCTGCAGATAAGAGAAGAGCACAACCTAGCTGAGTTGGAGGTTCTGCTCCACCATTCGTCACCTGGGGGACCTTAGGCAAGTAGCCTCGTTCAGAAGATGGACAGACTCATAATGGTTGCCCCTGGGTTTCCATAAGAAGGCAAATGAAATGACAGAACCACAATATGTTGTATAATACACAACATTTTTGCATGATCTCTGAGAGGACTAGTTAGTACTGTGTAACCAGCGAGTGTCCTTAAAATCTCTTAAAGGCACAGGGAACACACCCATCTTTTGCATGTAGCTTCTCTAGCAGCCCAGAGAAGAAGCATGTTCTGTATCATTCTCTCTTCCACCAGGGTTGGGGGAAACTCCGTTCTGAAGTAGTCTGAGTCTGTGCATGGCTGGAGCACACAGGAATCACAGTCATATAAATGAAAGTTTAGACATGTTGACATTGATTTCAGGTGAAACATGTTCAACGACTGGCTTGTGTGACAATCCTTTTGTCAAAAGGCCAAAAAAGGAGGAGTACACAAGAGGAAAGCAACTTTTCAAGGAGATTGGGAGCTCAAATGGAAAAGCCAGACAGTAACAAGTGTTGATGAAGATGTGGAGATAATCAGAACTGTCCTACGCTGCCGGTAGGAATGTATACTGCTGCAGCCACTTTGGAAAAGAGTCTGGCAGGTTGTAGAAATGTGAAACACTGAGTTACCATGTGACCTGGCAATTCCACTCCTAGGCATCTACCCGCAAGAAATAAAGAAAGAATAACCACATAAAAACTTTTTCAGGCATGGGGATGCCTGGATGGCTCAGTCAGTTAAGCATCTGACTTCGGCTTATGTCATGATATCTCGGTTTGTGGGGCTCTGTGCTGACAGCTTAGAGCCTGGATCCTTCTTCAGATTCTGTCTCCCTCTCTCTCTGCTCCATCCCACTCATGCTCTCTCTCTCTCTCTCTCTCTCGTAAAATAAACATTAAAAAAAGTGTTTAAAAACTTTTCCACGCATGTCCATAGCAGTTTTATTCCTAATAGTTAATGAATGAGAACAACCCAAATGTCCATCAGCTGATGAATGGATAAACAAACGTGGTACATCCACACGGTGGAATATTATTCATTCAACAACAAAAAAGGAAGTACCAGTCCATGTTACAACATGGATGATTTGACTTCTGTCTAATGTCCCGAATAAGCAAATCCATAGAGACAGAAAGTAGGTTAGTGGTTTCTGGGGGCTCAGCAGACGGGAGATGGGGAGTGACTGCTAATGGGTACAGGCTTTCCTTTTGAGCCAATGAAAATGTTCTGGATTTATACAGTGGTGATGGTTGCACAATTCTAAATAGTCTGAAAAACCACTGAAATGTGCACTTTAAAAAGCTGAATTTTGTGGTAGGTAAATCATATCTCAATAAAGCTGTTGAGAGAGGAAGAGGGTAGCAGGAAATCTCAAGTCCAGGATGTGGAAAGTAATAGAATGTGCCTTAAAGAAACAGAAGAAATAAAAGATGACTTACTTGATGAGAATTCTAGATTGTAGGGAACAATCATCTGGGGAAAAGAAAACAAAATTTTCAAATTAAATCACTAGTGAGAATTTGTTTAGGGTAAAAGAAAAAAAAAGAAATTCCACAGAGCCAGGAGGGACTGAACAGAGGCCACAACCCTGTAAGGTCCCCAATGCATAGTTTGATTTTGCTTTGTAGCCTGGGAGCTCCCCATGCATATTACATAGTATTTTGGTTCTGAATGGACTCTGCAGGATGAGAATCGATTGTATGCTACACGCTTCCTAGCTCTGGGGGAGAGACGAACTGAGTCAAACCTGGGTCCCCAAGAACTGTCTCTTGTCTATCCCCAAGTCCTCAGGCTCACCTTTCCCTCCAAAGTCCAGAGCACCTGCCAACCTCTCCCATCCCATTGGCGGTCAGAATTCCAGACCCTCGTTCATCCCCCTTGCCCAATCCCTGAGAATTCTGCAGTTAAATTTCTCTCAATCCAGCTTGTTTCCAGTGAATTCTTCATCAACAGCCTCATAGGTCTGTCCCCTGTAGCCGTCATCTGCTCTCCATGTGGTTTCACCCCACACATGGCACATCTCTCTCCCTGCATTCCCCAAAGAAGCACGGACACACGACTGCTGGCATAACTAACTTTTACAGCTTGGAAGAAATCGGGGGCGGGGGTGATGGCAGAGGAGAAGGAAAAGCTGAAAATGGAGGAGAAGCCACCACTGTGCAGTTTTCTTGGCCCTGCCGGCTTCAGGACCCTCTCATCAGCCAGACATTCTGGTCCTCAGGGCTCCACCCACTGCTGCTGTTTTGCCAAAGAACTATCTCCTCCCTCTCATTTCTTCTCCCCTCTTCCAGACTCTCCAGAGGAACGGCCCAAACCTCTTTCCTTTGGAGTTTGCAAGGATCCTTCACATATATCTGTTACTGTATTATATGGAGCCATTTAGCCCACCTTTTTCCCAATCCTCTCACACCCAGCCAGGGTACAAGCTGTGCCTAGTTTGGGGGGTGAGGGAAGGTGGGAATGACATCTACTTTCCGAACAGACCAATGTTTCTCAGGGCAGCTCTGACTGTGGTCAGCTTTTTCAAGCACCAGTTTCCAGCCATTAATCACAGTACCTGTCCTCAAAGGTGCAGCAACCAGACGATAAATCCACCCAGGCAGCTGACTGTGGCTAACCCTGGCACCATGGTCAGACTCAAAGTCCCAGCTGGCACATCTCCATCCCGGAGGTTGGGCACTGCTCTGCAGGTCCCCCCCAGGGACCCAGATGATGACAGACAGTCTTGCCCTGGTGTGTTAGTTTCCTAGGGCAGCCATGACAAATTGCCAGGAACAGTCTGGCTTAAAAAGAACAAAAATGTATTCTCTCACAGCTCTAGAGGCTAGACGCTCAAAATCAAGGTGCTGTCCCTGGGCCATGTACCCTCTAAAGGCTCTAGATGAGAATCCTCCCTCACCTCTTCCAGCTCCTGCTGGCTCCTGGCATCTCTTGGATTGTGGTGGCACATCTCCGATTTCTCTGTCTCTGCCTTCATAGGTGTGACACATTCTCTTTCTTCCTCTCTCTGTGTCTCTGTGTCTCCAGTCTTCCTCTCTTCACATTCATAAGGACACCATCATTGGATTTAGGGCCCACCCCTGAAATCTGTAACTTCATTAATTCTACAAAGACCCTATTTCCAAATAAGGTCGCATTCATAGGTACCAGGACTTAGGATTTGCACATATCCTTGGGGTGGGGGTGGGGGGACTCAATTCAACCTACTACACTTGGCCTGGGGCTCCTTTAAAACTCTGGCTTGTCAGCTTTGTGGCTTCAAACATGCCAGAGAGGAAAGTCAAAGAGAAAGTAAGGGGGAAAGGTTGCAGACCCTGGGATCAGGGCAGTGGGGAAACAATGAAGAGCAGAAGGCAGGAAAGTCTTCTGTCCAGAGTTCCTTGCTCCCATCCTGCCCCATGCCTCACCCCTTCCCTCTTTGCAGCATCCCAGATTCTTATCTTCAGATGAAGACAGAATGAGCCATCTCTTTCCTAAAACATCCAGTGGAACTGACTAGAGAACATGTAAGAGCCTATAAGCCCAGGAGCTTAGCCACCCCATCTTGAAAATAGACATCTGTCTGGCCTCTGTCTACTGGGCCCCTGGACCTCACCCTCACTGAGGTGGAGAGAATATGGCACCTGGACCCCACACAGCCCTTCTATTATTCAGCAGCAGGTGCGTACAGGCTGCTGGGATGGAGAAGGTCAAAGTTATAAACCAGATGCTTGGTGTTTGAGGTATTTTCCTCATACATGTTTCCAGATCCACAGAACTGAGCACACGCCCAGTTCCAAGGATAGAGGAAGAGGTCATAGCGAAAGGGTAGGCTCCGGAAACTGATGGCCTAGGCTTGAATCCCAGCACTATCATCTCGCCACTGTGCAACCTCAGGCAGGAGAGGGGGGGGCTTACCCTCTCTGAGCCTTAGTCCCCTCCCCTGTAAAATGGGGGTAGCAAATGTATCTGCATCCCACAGCTGCAAGGCTTGACTGAGTCAATGCATTAAAGAAAAAACAAAAAGGTGTTGATTTAAAAAAACATTAAAAGCCCCCAGCTGCCTTGTTCAATGAGGCAGTCCCAGAAGCAAAGTTTTAAGAGTTTAAAAAGAAGTCGGTACCTTGAATCATCCCAGCTCTGCAGCCTACGGAAGCACCGACAAGGCACCAGACTCTCTCTCCTTCTTGGTTTGCAGGAGCACAGTCTTCTCCTGTCTGAGGGCTGGCTTTCCAGCCAAGAGATAAACAGAATGGACTCGGAGGAGAACATTGTTCTCCAACAGGCCTGGCCCCAGCCCAGGTGGGGTGAGCACTTCCTTCCCAGAGTTCCAAGAGGCAACAGTCCGAAAGATAATTAAAAATCAGCTGGCAGTGGTTACCGAGAAAAAGGTGCTGAGCTCCCTGAGTGCAGAGCAGACAGGGCATCCCAGGTTATTAATTAGGCATACTACATTTGCGCAGTGTAGATGACAATTGTCAACTTGGTAGCTGTCAGCTTTGAATAGTGTTTGTGCATCTCGATGACCTGTTGGCAATGGAGGTCAGAGAGGGTCTCCAAGTCAATTTTCAGGAGTCTGGAGAAACAGTTGACAAACAACTTGCACTTTATCTAGTTTACCCTGTAACTCCAGGGACATTCCAGAAAGTCTTGGTTTCAATGGTTTTTCACCTGGGCCCGGGACATGGGCTATAGGCTCACTCACCCTTCCATTCCTGGAAAAATTGAAGGGCAGAGAAATAAAGAATGAGACACAGTGTGGCAGAGATCTGGAGGTCCAGAAGCTCCCAGATGTGTGCAACTGTATGCGGTCAACCTGACACACCTCTGCACGTACCAGTCTCTGTGACCAGATGGAGGGATGACTTAGGTCTAAACGTGAGGTAGGCAATGAGGATGTGATTTATCCCACTCCTGGGACCCTCCAGGGAGATGAGACTGCCAGAGAAGACCAAGGCCACTGCAGGCAGAGTAGCTGGCTACCTGACCCATACCAGGGTTGGAAGATGACCCACATGGTGCCTGGATCTGCTCAAGGAGACGTTTCCCTTCTCATCTGCCTTTTAAATGCCATCCTTTCCAGTTACTGCCCCTAATAAGGGGGCATTTCATAGGCTGGCCCACTAGAGTGGATCTTCCCTGTCACCCTGTTCTAGGCATGAACTCACCTTCTTTCCTCTGCCCCAACTTCTGCCCACATGTTTGTATAGTACAACACGGTCACTATGGTTACATTGGTCCAGATATATAACTCGACTTAAGACAGGGATCAAATTGAGAGAGGATTTCTTTTCTTTCCAGGTGTTCCAATAATGGGTAAAACTTGGAAGCTTTAGGCAGTCATCCTCTGCCGTGAAGATTGGGAGCAGAAAAAGGCATAGTGGAAATGAAGTCAAATGATCCTGAACTCTAATCCCAGCTCCTCTACTTCCTAGGCTCCTCTATTTACTAGCTGTGTGTCTCTGGGCAAATTACTTAGCCTCTCTGAGCCTGATAAGAACACAACCATTCAGGGTTGCTGCGAAGCTTAAATGAGGATGTATATCAGGAGCTGAATACTGAAATGTGATCAAATATGGTGATCCTCCTTGCCTCTTCCTTCCTTAGTTTCCTGATGGGGCAAGATCTGGGCAGCCAGGGCAATGTAGTCTTAATCCATTGGCGACACAAAAGAAGAGAGCTTAATAGAGCCCAAACATAGGCCTTGCTGGTGCACTTGAACATATTTATAGGAAGGCTTTAATGTGATTCAGTTGCAAAAGCACTTACCAAGGGACACAGAGGTGAGTATGATGAGGGTTATACTCTCACAGTCTCTGCGTGTGACATACAAACTCCAGACAGTCAGCAGGGCCCATCCCCAGGATTTTGTGGTGGGATCACGCTCCATCCATCAATGAGGACCCCTTGTGACAGGGTCAGGGAAAATGTGGGTTGTGCTACCCCTACGGCTGCTGGCACAGTTTGTCTAGAATTACTGGAGGAGAACTATTGTCTCTCAGCTCCTCTGATGCCCTGGAAGCAGGAGAAGTTACTAAAATGTACTAGAAAAGAAAGGTCGGGTAAAGCTCCATAAAAAGAGATGGCAGTGCCATCATGTTGGGAGGAAAGAGGTCTGGGGGCAGCAAGCAGGCCTTGCAAGTGAACGTGGTAGCAGCCTACGAATGGGAGCAGGACAGATGCGTAGACTCTATGTAAGGAACGACGGCCAGTGTATAGTGTGCTCCTATCATGGGTTAGGTCTGGCATTACAGGTTTTATTTGAGTAGTCTTATTTAATCATCAAACAATCCTATGGAGCTGGTACTCTTTGATACTTCACAGATGAGAAAATGAATGCTCCATTTGGTAGAGAGATTTGTCCAATGTCACCTTGCCATCAAGTGGTGGGGCCAGGACCCTAACCTAAGTCTCGACAAGTCCAGGGTCCCTGAGTTTCCATTTCTGCACTGTTTCCAATATTGAAGCTGAAAACTCCTTGGGACTCTGCCCTCCAGGAATCACTAGGTAGGATATATCACCTGGGAGCTTGCTGGCTTCAAGCCCCACCAGACCTGCTGAGTTACAATCAGCAGATCATCAAGGTGTTTTGAATGAACTTTCAAGTTTGAGAAGCCCAGCTCTGGATTAAACCATCATTTCTCATGTGCTTTTCTCCAACCACGAGTGCTCTAGGATGTTAATAGGATTGAAAATTTTTATGGTCAAAAGAGTTTAGGAAAAAGTGAATTGAACAAAGCCAAAGTGGCCTCTTTGTTATTGGTTCTCTTGGCGCCTTTAACAGATTGATGTGTATATTACGATGTGCTAATTGGCGAGTGGAGTTTACAGTATACCTCAAACTTATTTGACCTTTGAGACTTTTTTTTGAGAAATAGCTTGCAAAACTAGCGTACCAACTAATTCACTTTGGGAATGACTGATTTAGACCAACTGTGTTATAGCACAGCTGTGTAAATGAGGTGGCGAGAAGCTGTTGATTTGACCAAGGTAGCAGTCAGCTGGGGACTGGGCCGGGCCTGCGGTCAGGCTTGCAGACTCTGTGTGCCATGCTATTTCCAAGGTCCTGGGCTGGGAGGCCCAGCGATTAAACTCCAGGCCTGACCCATTTGCCTCCTCAGCTCTTTTTCCCAGTCATGAGGAAGTCACCATGCTCCATGATCAAACACAACAGGAGGAGAACGGAGTGAAACAGGCTAACATGTGTTCAGACTCCTCCGAGAGGCATAACCACAAGCCTGAGATCACAAGCTGACAAGTGGTAAAGCAAAAGGAGGGAGAGCAGGTGTGTCTGGTTCCAGTGCCCAGGGCTCCCTCCCTCTCTCGAGGCAGAGATCCTTCCGCAACAGGCAAAGCTGAGTCCAGAGACTTTCTGAAGGGTGATTCCTGAAGAAGGAGCCAGGCCTCCCCCCAAGACAAACCTTGGAAAGCTCAACCACAGGGTCACAACAAACAGTGAGTCACAACCCAGCCCATGGGAGACAAAAGTGCAGTGTGTGGGGGGAGGGGGTGGCCAGGAGAGCTTTTCTGGGGGGCAGACATTGAGGAGGTGCTCACCACCATGATGAGGACTTCTTTGGATCTTGAAGACGCAACTCTTCTGCCAAAGGTTGAGTGGCCGGGTAGCCCATTTCCTGGTTACACAGCAGGCCCCCATGTCTGGGCGTCTCAGGGACAAGTAAGGTCACAGAGGCAACTCCCAGAGCAGCCAAAGAATGGTTCATCTCCCCCGGGTGCTTCTCCCTGCCTTCCCTCGGGATCTTATCCTCCTTCCCCTTTATTTGGACATTCAAGACTCATAGTGTGATCGTTTGAACTCAGACCTTATAGTTACAGAGAGAATGGAAGTCATTCCACTGAGCCGCAGTGCCAGGCCTGCCGAGCGGCACTTTGCATACATCATTTCATCCACCTTACCGTCCTGTGAGGCACGCACTATTTTCTTCCTCATTTTGCAGGCTAGTGGGCAAGGCACAGGGAAGGTAGTCTCCCTGACGTCACCAAGTGAGAGAACTGAGATGTGAACCCATGGCTTTTGGAGCCTAACACCCTTTTAGGAGCACTGAGTCTGGGGAACCAGACGTAGGGAAACGAAATAAAATGGGGGTTACAACACCCATACACCTACGAAGGGCAGTCCAGCCCTGGCCGGGCCCCACCAGGGCCACGAGGACCCATGGTGTTGCAGCAGAGCCACAGACGGCAACACATTCAGACCCCAGCCCACACGGATTTGGTTGGAATCCCCAGGCAGAGCCCTCACATCAGTCTGTTAAAGCCTCTGGGGTGCTTCTGATGCATGGTCACAGCTGAGCACCCACCTCCTTGCTTTACAGATGGGGACGCTTGGTCCAGGGAGGGGAAGCAGATTTCCCACGGCTGTGTGCCCCACAACACCAGTAAGGACCCCACGCAAGTTCTCCTGATTCTCCAACAGCCAGGACTGGCTTTCAGCGCCACCTCTCCAGCCAACTGGCTGCGTAACCGTGAGTCATTTACCCTCATGCCGAAAGACTTACATGCATTTAAACTCTTTACATGGCATGAGGGTTCAAGGAACTCCAGTGTTCTCCTGAGCCAGCTCTAATCTCCAATCCAGCCCACTTTCTACTAGAGAACAGTGGACAGAGACATTTATGAGCAAGGGTGGGGTTGAGAATCTGACCAGCCTTGAGGACAGGGCAGGACTTGGGGTGCCGTGGAGGGGTTGCCTGTCCCCCAAGGAGTCCTGGGGAAGGACCCAGATGCCATCCCAGGTGGCAGTGAGAGGTGCCCGGGGGACGAGGCGGGGATGAGATGGCTACAACTGAACTAGAAGGCAGCCCGAGCTGGGCTTCCTCCTCCCAGGAAATGCAGGTGGTGCCACCAGGTGGACAGAGGTGCTTTGTCTTCGAGAACCCTGGCAAGGTACTCTCCAGATAGGGAAGCTGAAAGGCAGCTTAAAACATGTGCTTCCCCTCCTGTGCGTGCCTTTGCTGTATAAGTAATTGGTTGACTAAAACTCTGGTACAAGTACCCTGAACTGTTAATGTTTACTTCCAGCGCAGCGGGTTTATGGGGGGCTTTCACTTTCTTGGTCATCTGTTCTTAGGCTGTTAGCTTTCTCAAAACAACCATTGCACTGCCTTTGTTATAAGAAATAATGAATTTTTTAAAGATTTTCTTTATTTATTTTGAGAGATAGAGAGTGAGTGCAAGCAGGGAGGGACAGAGAGAGAGAGAGAGAGGGACAGAAGATCCAAAGCAGACTCCGTGCTGACAGCAGAGAGCCCGATGCGGGGCTCGAACTCATGAACCCTGAGATCAGGACCACGGCTGATGTTGGATGCTTAACCGACTGAGCCCCCCAGGCACCCCAATAAATAATGAATTTGTAAATGCTGGTATAAAGATCCTCTGCTTTTTGAAAGTTCACGTTACGCCGCCTCACTTTTACGAAAGGCCTGTAAAAATTTTTCCTAACCTGTTTTTCCTAACTTGAAGAAAGTCGAAGAGGGTTTTTGCTTTGATGAAACTGTCATTGCTTCTTTGCTTTCCGCCAGGCTTAGCAAGATTTCATGGGAAGGCTCTACTTTTGGGGGAAACTTGGATCAGTATTTGCAAAACAATAGTTACCTACGTTGTCCAGTGGACTTTAGAGAATATCAGTCATTTGAAGAAAGACTTTTTAATCACTGCAGCCTAGACACGATTTGGTGTCCTCTCCCTTATTAAAGGACAGCTTCCTTAGCCCCAGGGTGCCCTTCGCGCTCTCAGAGGAAGCCTTTCGGGCCTAGTCAGCTTCTGGCCCTACTATTACTCCACCATCTAACGAAAGCACCGCCCCCCCCCCCGCCCTCCACCTCACACCCAGGTACGGGGGTGTAACTCTGTCAGCTACAGTCACACTGGACTCACACCTTTCACCCCTCATGCCTCAACAGGAAGAAGGCACCTGCCTATAGTGTGTAGGTGTCTTACCAAGTGATACCTCTCAGTGCAGGAGTGGTGGGTTGTGCTGGAGAAACCTCATTGTTCTGTACCAGAAAGTGGCCCCAAGCCTGGCTGTCTCCAGAGGTGGCATTGTGAGGAGACAGCAACAGGGAACTCCTCAAAATGAGCAACTTCCTGAAAAGCAAAGTGAAGGTGGCCTAGGTGCACAGGGGTCAAGGCTCTGGATGGCCTCCCCGATTCTCAATGTTGTTCACCCTGGGCCTGCTACTCTGCCCAATGAGACACATGCATGAAAGGCTTAGCAGAGCACTCTGGAATCACATCATGTTGATTTAGGGGCTGTCGTGGGGGCACTGGGCCAGCTGTCCATTTAGGGAGCATATGCCCTGGGCTCCAGAAGGCATGCATCTGCCTGAGTCATTTGTGAGCATGAGTCTAGTGCTCATAATACACACTTTTCACACTACATGCCCCTAAATATAAGCCAGCCACCTTGGTGCATACTCAGCCAAAGTCCCATCTGCTCCCATGTTGCCAACACTAAATGAGAGCCTGACAGATCTCCAACATACCTTCAGAAGGAGGCATCAAGGGGATCTTGACCATGCCCAGTCTTCCCTCGTGCACTGATGTTAGAGAGTAACCCTGTCTAAAATGAGATCCCCCCCTCCATAAGTGTAGGATCCCCAGCTCCTGCTTCATGTGTGCCAACATTCCTTGGTTCTCTTTCTGTCCAACTCCAGACCCTTGTCCCCAAGCTTTTGACTGTACCCCAGGCCTTTGTCTGGGATGGAAAACCAAGTGCTCCATCACAGATCACTCCTGGAGTATCTGGGTTGGATCAGAGGCCACCAGAATTTGGTGGGGGGATCCTTGTAATCCCGTAATGGCCAAAAGGAGTCGAGAGCCGGGTATTCATGGAAAAGGCATCACCTGTCTCATGGAAGTCAGCTGCCAGGAGTCCTGCTCATGGGTGCCAGCCCCTTCATAGTCACAGGAATCTGAACTATGAAGACACTGGACAGGGAACAGGCCCCAGGCTGGAAGACAGATAAAGTATTTCTCTGGAAGGGAATCTTGGCTCTGTGCAGGCCTGTGAAGTGCCAGAGCTTAGCTCCTGAGTGAGGATCGCAGGTGCTGACAGCTGGGAGTCGGGGTTCTGGGGCCATTCATTGAGCGGGAGCCAGCAGTCCTGGGGCAGGAGGAGCCCTTTTGGAGGTGGGGAGTCGGGTGAGGCTCTGGATTCTGCAGACACCCACAGGCTGGCCCCTCTGAGGGCTCCTGAGATGTCAGAGCCATTTCATAAGCACCTGCCACACTCAACAGCTCAGGCTGAGTGCTGGAGTGTGGAGAGAGGGCGGAGGGGGAGAAGCAGGCTTCCTCCCGGGCAGCTCTTTGGCCCAGAGGAAGCTGGAGAGTCACAGGACACTGCATTCACCCCACAGTTGTCTGCAGCCTGCTGGTTGAGAGCACACCCTTGGTGGGGTCAGAAGACAGAGGTTCCCATCCCACTGCTGCTGGGTGCTGGCTGAGTGTTGCAGACAAGCCACTGGGCTTCTCTGAGTCTCGGTCTTCTCACCTGCAAAAGAGAATAATAATACCATGCTCAGAAGGTTATTGCAAGGCTATAAGAAAAAAGGGACAAAAGGTACAAAGGTGTGTCATAGAGTGTGGCCTTCTGTGGTAGCCTGAGCCACATGGTGGCAGGGCAGGGAAAGACAGGTGAGGGTCCCAGACAGTGAAAAAGATCTCTGCATCCTCAACAATGTCTTCTGCTTGTTTTGCTTCAAATAAAGCACGTGAGGAAAGGAGAGGAGCTCCTTTTAAGGAGGAGGTTCTAGAACACAGGGTGGTAGTGGAGGGGAGGAGGTCCTGGGTGGTCATGAGGTCTGCCCACATATTTCTGATGTCCCACTTTTCAGGTAAAGACTCCTATTAACCAAAATAAATATAAAATTATTTATACAATGAAGGGATTGGATGGGCTGAACTTCAAACTCCAAGAACAACCTGGTATCTAGACATTCTGAGACTGAGAAACCACCCTGGACACGCACATGTGTGCCCACTCACATGTGTGCATGGTTGCGCATGTACGTTTTGTTCCTGGGGTTCAAGTTAGAATAAGCTGGTGTTTGTGGAAAGCCATGGGCTTATGCTCCAGGCTTGGCTCTTTGCTGCTGCCGTTAGGTTGAGAGGTCTGAGGCCCAGGGCTATTCTCTGGTCTGGTTTCTGCATGATCCCAGCATCAAGGTGGAGAGTTGGACCATGGGTGATGCAGCAAAGAGGAGGAGGATGGGAGGCAGGGGCGTGGGCCCTCAGCTTTACCACACCCCCAGAGGCACCCGAGAGAGAGCAAAATGCCAGGCTCAGCCTGGGAGGAGCCCAGAAGACTAGCCAGTGCCCAGGTCACACCTGCATGGTTGGGGTAAACCAGAAGGACTTGGGAGTGCTATTTACAGTCATCTTCCCCCAGCCCTCTTGACCCGAGACCAAGCTGTGTGGCTCCTGAGAGTAGCAACATCGAATCATTAAGTGATTCGTTCATTCACCTAACAACCACTTCCGAAGCAGATCTACTATACTCTGCATTGGGAAGGAGCTCAGAGCTTAGAACTCAACCTTCCCCTGAATGTTTCTTACACTCCCCATTTCTCAGCAAGATGGAGGAGGCCTTCTGAAATCTGAGTGTGATGTGAGTACCACCACCACCACCACCACCACCACCACCCCACCCCTCTTCCCAGTGCAGCAAATTCCAGTGGAGGGCAGGGTTTGCTGCCTTGGAGTGGAGAAGATTCTCCTTTGCCTCATATGCCCCATACCTTTTCTCGGCCCTATGTCTTCTCAAGCTGATGCCAGGCTGGATCAGGATGCCCTGGCCTCATTAAGCATACCCTCATGCCCCAGCAGCCATCCCACCAGGCAGACCCAGACAGATGCTCCAGCTCAGGGGTTATTCAACAGACCCACCCTGGGGACAGAGAAGGCAATTAATTCCAGCTTGGGAAAGCGAGGGAAGCTTTGCGAGGGAGGGAAGGGATGAACTCAGCCTGAGAGATGGCTGGAGTGTTTGTTGATGGAAGGCTGAGGGAACATTGTCAGCAAAAGCTGGCAGGCAGGGACAAGTGAAGGCTGAATACCTTTTGATAGGTACTCAGACAGCTCCCTGACTCACGCCAGTCACTTCCTGGTACAGGTTGAAGGACCGTGGGTTTTGGAATCCGAAAGATGTGGCCACATACTAAACATTGTGACCTTAGGTAAATCACTTAACCCCGCTGAGCTTCAGTGTTCTCGACTGAAAAGTGGGGATGGTCCTACGTACAATACCCATCTCACAGGGTTGTCTGAGCTTCAGATATGTTTTCTTTTAAAGAGACGCGCCAGTGCTGACTTCGCACACAGCAGGCAGTGAGAACTGTGTCTCCTCCTGTTCTTTTTTCTTCCTTCCTTCCTTCCTCCCTTCCTTCCTTCCTTCCGCCTCTGCCTCCGCCTCTGCCTCACCTTCTCTCAAATGCCAAGAAGCTACTCTGCTCTCCCCCTGTGGTGCCATTCTTCTCAGGAGACTGGTGGATAACTGAGATCTCCCAGTTCCACAGAAGCAGGCAGTGCAGAGAGGAAAAGAGGCTCCGGGCCAGGGCAGTATCAAAAGCACTGGCGATTTTGGCCGGGGGGGGCGGGGGGGACAACTGGTGGCTCTCAACTGGTTAAGCACCCAGCTCTTGGTTTCAGCTCAAGTCACGATCTCATGGGTGGTGAGATGGAGCCCCATGTTGGGTTCAGTGCTGAGAGCTAGGAGCCAGCCTGGGATTCTCTCTCTCCTGCTCTCTCTGCCCCTCCCCCACTCATGTGCATCCTCTCTCAAAATAAAAAAATAAAAAGCACTGGTGGGGCTTCAGTGAGGAGCTAAGAACAGCTGGGAACCAACAGGGAGAGGGAGGGGAGGGAGACAAGAGTGGGGGCCAAGTTGTTTTTCATTCGCAGAATTTCCAGCTCCAGCCAAATAACATCTTTAAATACTATTGACATGACAAAACCAAACTTCTTGGCTTAGGCTTGAATTTTTTCTGTTCTTTTTTTAAATTCAAAGTTGAAAAATGTATCTCCTTAGAATTCCATCTATAAGCCTGGTCCTTTCTGCCTGAGGGGGTCCAACTTGGAGCTGGTCTGGTTTGCCAAGATCAAGGAGTGGTTACCTGGGATCCAGCAATGCACAGGTGGGGGAGGAATTGGAACTCTGCAGAAGGCCAGCGATGAAGAGTTTCTCCTGCTGGAGGGAGAGCCTCCTAGGTATACCCTTTCCTGTCTCTCTCTCAACCTCCTGTTCCCCTTCATGCCCCCGTGTGTGAGTGCCTGCCTGTGTGCTGTGTGGCCACTGTAGGGCTTCTTCTCTTTTCTTTTTTCTTTTCTTTTCCTTTTCTTTTATTTTCTCTTCTTTTCTTTCTTTCTTTTCTTTCTTTCTTCTTTCCATCCAAGTTAGTTAGCATACAGTGCAATAATGATTTCAGGATTCCAGTGATTCATCCCCTATGTATCATACCCAGTGCTCATCCCAACAAGTGTCTTCCTTAATGCCCCTCACCCATTTAGCCCATTCCCCCACCCACAGCCCCTCCGGAAACCCTCAGTTTGTTCTCTGTATTTAAGAGTCTCTTGGGGTGCTTGGGTGGCTCAGTGGTTGAGCATCCAACTTCAGCTTGGGTGATGATCTCGCAATCTGTAAGTTCGAGCCCTGTGTCAGGCTCTGTGCTGACAGCTTTGAGCCTGGAGCCTACTTCAGATTCTGTGTCTACCTCTCTCTCTCTCTCCCCCTTGCCTGCTCACACTTTGTCTCTCTCTCAAAAATAAACAAACATTAAAAAAAAGAGTCTCTTATGTTTAGGCCCACATTCTTAATTAGAAAGCATTTCCACATCTGTCTGCAGCTAGGACTGTAAGAATTGAGTGAAATGGAGAAATTAGGCAACTATTTCAGTTCTTCAGGTTTTAAATTACTTCTACCTAAAACAACCAAGTAATCAAGGTTAAAATGGGTGGTCCATTATGCTCTGAATTACCCACGTAATTAATTTCCCCTGCTCCATTGGTGTGTATAAGACATAACATTAATATCATCCAGGTCAAAGAGCACAGATATCAAATAAGCCATGTAAATATAGAGATTCCCAGCCCAGTCTCTCCACAGGTGGACTGTTTAGTCATTTACTCAACAAATATTTTTCAAGCAATAAATATTTATTTTGCCAGACACTGTGCTAGGTATTGGGGATACAATGATGACTAAGCAAACATGGTCCTTATCTAGATGGATTGTATATTTTGGAAAGGGAAAGAGGTGAAAATAAGTAAATGAACAAATATGATGATTGGAAATTATAGTAAAGGTCAAAATGAGTCAAAACCTTTTCTATGCTTATCATAAGCGATTTTGGAACTGTCCATAAAAATAACTAATACCCACGTGTGAAGTCAGACACCTGTGATCATATCTGGCTACCTGTATAATCACTACTCTGGTCCTTTCCCAGGTCAAGGGCTCTCCCCAAGGCTATATGAAATTAACAGGTTTGCAAGGCAAACTGCTGATCAGGCATGAGAAACCCTGAGCCTACAGCCTCTAATCACTGAGTGACCTTGAACAAGTCGTTTTAGTAGCTTTTTTCCAATTAATAAAATGGGCAACATACATACCCAGCCAAACCATGGCATGCCTGCGAGGACCAAGGGGACAGTGCTCTACAACCTGTGGAGCCCTAGCTGAAGGAAGTGGTGTGGATGAAGTGGCTCCATGAGGAAGTTTAGTAAATCTGAGCAGAAAGGGAAGGGAAGGGGAGGAAATAGAAAGGAAGGGGAGGGGTGGGGGAGGAGGAGAGAAGAAGAAAAGAGAAGAGGAGAGGGAAGGGGAGCGGAGGAGGGGAAATAAATTTCATTGCTGTTGTCATATTTAACCCCCAAACAGCCCTATGAGACAGTATCATCCTTGTCTGCAGATGAGAAAATTGAGGCACAGAGAGGTTAAAGCAGCCACACTGCTGACCCAGGGGGAGCTGGGATTTGATCTGTCCACCTCCAAATCTTGACTCTTCACCACAAAGCCACAACTGATGCTAAACTCCCTTTGCTTTGAACTTGACACTTTTAGTCCCAAACCGGGCCTGTCCAGGAAATGCCACAGGTGATTCCCTTTTAAGAAAGAATGCAACAAATCCACACAGCTTCAGGGAATCCATATGATTGACCCACCCTCTCTTCATGGATGAATAAAAAACAAAGGTTCTGTAACGTTCAGATGAACTTTCCAAAGTCACATAACTGACTAGCAATAGCATCAGAGAAAAGAAAAAAGAAAGGATAGCTTGAGTCAATGGTTTTTAAACTGTAGGTGCTCCTCACTCATCATTAATTTGTGGATCATAACCAGTAGTTTTTAAAAATGAAATAGGATAGGCTAGAAAATAGAGTATATTGTATCTAGTAAGGGGAAATAATTTTCAATTCTCAGTATGTGCTTCCATGTGTGTACAGAGCTTGGGTGGGGTCAAATGACCATAGGTCATAGTCAAAACACTGGGAATGCCACCAGCCTGAAGAGTGAGCATGGAGGAGGAAGAGACTGGTGGGATTGACAGGAAGTTTGAGCAGAATCCAAAATTTGCTCCTCCAGTTGAAACAAAACAGCTCTAAAATAACTGCAAAGCCTATTTTTAGCACATGCCAAAATTACCTTTCCTCTGATCTCTGGCATTGACCAGGAGGGCTTCTCCACAGCTCATGCCGTTCCTGGGGCCTTGGAGCCACCACACAAGGAAAAGGCCAGGAGCCAGGCTTTTATATAAAGCCCATGGGTGTCTTCCTTCCTTGCTTCCTCTGCCTCTCTGGGTATGGGAGCTGGTCCTCGGAGATGGAACAGCCTCCTACACAACAGGACGTAGCAGGAGACCACACACTGCCCTCTGAGTCAGGCCCCTGGCACTGAGTGTGAGCCAGGCTCCGGTCCCACTTAGTCACTGAGGGACACCTTAACCCTTCAGGGAATATAGGTGCAGATGCAGCTGAAGGCCTGGAGAGTTCAGGAGAACTTTCCAACCTTCCATGGGCTCAGGGCCCAAGTTCCTGTCCCTGGAGCCCACCTAGCACCCAAAGCTTGAGGTGGGGAACAGACAGTGTTTCAAGGATTCCTCCTTCTGGGCATGCTTAGGTGCATGTCAGTGTGCATGTGTGTGTGCGTGTGCATGCAAGGGTGAGTGCACTTGGGCAAAGATGTGTGGGCAGAAGAAACTAGAATCATCTGGAAACTTATGAAGGAACACCAGGAACCCCGTCCCTGGGTCATGGGAAGGGTTGGCAAGGGCCCTGCTGTCAGCAGAGACACCAGCCTCTACCTTTCAATATGTGTGGAGATCAGGGTGCATGGGGCATGAGGAAAGTGAGGGTAAAGCTAGCAGTGACACCAAGGGAAACTGTCACTCCTGATCACAGATTATACCTAAAGAAGCAACTAAGTGATGACAGAAAAGGCAAAAATTTGGCTGAGGTGTGTAAAAGAGCACTATAGTCAATGTCAGGAACTTTCAGCATTTTAGGACAAGTTTCCATAATGTCCAAGGTTGAACCTTGGTGAGAAGAGGCCCTGGGCCCCAGTTTCAATCATGATTATGCTCGGTGTTCAATCCTGTGTAAGTCTGACTTGGTTGTAGGTTTGTCTGATTACAATAAGTCCTTCTCATGGGTGATCAACCTTCTTGGAGCATCAGTCCTGATCCAGAGCTGCTGTGCCCACAGCTTAAAATATCCCTCAGGGAATGTGGGAGATCCTGAGAAGCAGTGCCGACCACTGCAGACTTCTTAGGAGAGAAGTGCATGGTCAGGGAACATGGCTGGTGAGAGGTGAAGCCAAGTGCATGAGGGCTCTGACTCCCAAATCCTAATCTGCAAGGCTGGGCTATTCTCCCTGTCTACACAAGGTTCTATTTTTGGGGGGTGGGCAGAGAGAAAGAATCCCAAACAGGCTCCACGTCCAGCGCAGAGCTCAACGTGGGGCTCAAATTCACAACCCTGATATCATGACCTGAGCTGAAATCAAGAGTTTGCTTAATGAACTGAGCCACCCAGGCACCCCCACACAAGGATCTATCTTAAAAGGCCACAGAATCCAATGAGTGGGACACACTAGGCTTCTAATCCCAGAGACTCTCCTTAAAAACGTTGTGACCTCAACCACGTCATTTAACCTTTCCAAACTTCATTTTTCTCATCTCTAAAAAGGAGATGATAATGCCTGTCTCCTGGGCTGTGAAGATTAAATGAGAATAGTAAGCAAGAGCTCCTAGCCCAGGGAGGTCAGAGTCAGCTCCGCACTGGGGCTTTCCCTCCGTAGAAGGTTGACATTGATTTAGAGTTGACCCTCAGGATGGGGAGCCCCAACTGCTGTCCACCTGCATGCTCAGTGTTTGGGGTGGTCTCCTGGTAGCTAGCACTCCTAACTCAGTGAAGCCTAAGACTTCCCTTCCCTCCCCACAGCCTGGAGGGAGCTCGCAGGCCCCAGCAGGCAGACTTGCTGCCATGGCTCCAGAGCAATTGCAGCTTGGAAAGAATCTCTGGCATGTGTCCCGTAGTCCCCCAGAAGGCATGATCCATGGTGTGTTGGAGAATTGCTTTGTTCTGGGGCCAAGGGGTCAGTCTGTAGGAGGGTGACCCATAAGGCTACATGGTAGGCAGTCCCCCTCATCCCTCACTCCCCCTCTCCTGTCAGGGTGGAATCTGCCCTAAATCACCCATCCAGCTAGGGAGATGGGCAGCTTTCGCCTAAAGAGCTTTGGCTGCGGGGTAAGGTTGGGCTTGGTGAGGAGGGGCCGGGGTGTGTGGTTGGTTTCCTCACCTGGGTGACCAGTGGTGACAGGAGCTAGATGGGAAAAGGTAATGGGAAAAGTTCAGGGACCAAGTTTTCTCAGCTGTGTTGAGACCCTATGAAAAGCATGTCTTTTCCTGGTAAAATGAAGGGGTTGGACAACACTGTTTCTTTTTTTTTTTAAGTTTACTTATTTATTTTGAGAGAGACAGAGACAGCATGAGTAGGGTAGGGGCAGAGAGACTAAGAGAGAGAGAGAGAAAGAGAGAGAATCCCAAGTAGGCTCCACGCTGTCAGCATGGAGCCCGATGTAGGGCTCAAACCCACAAAGACGCGAAATCAAGACCTGAGCTGAAATCAAGAATCGGATAATTAACTGACTCAGCCACCCAGGCGCCCATGGACAACACCATTTCAAAGGTCTCTCTGGCTTTATTATTTTCAGGCCATAAATTCCTGGGTTGTTTTTTTTTAATCAGGCTCACTGTGCTGTAAAACAGGAGGCCCAATTCAGCATGTTGAAGTGGACAGGGTAGGGTGCAAGATGGGGAAGGGGTGAAGAAGGAAAGAAGTAAACACAGAGGGTTTGGTTCTCCCGGTCAGAAGACTGGTATGTACAACGTAATTTTTTTTTTCTGTAATTGGATTTATTTTTTTATTTAAAAAAAATTTTTTTACATTTATTTATTTTTGAGAGACAGAGAGAGACAGAGCATGAACAGGGGAGGAGCAGAGAGAGAAAGAGACACAGAATCTGAAGCAGACTCCAGGCTCTGAGCTAGCGGTCTGCACAGAGCCTGACTCGGGGCTCGAACCCATGAACCATGAGATCATGAGCTGAGCTGAAGTCAGACGCTCAACCAACTGAACCACCCAGGTGCCCCAGTTGGATTTGTTTTCTATCTCAAGCCCCCATTCTGGCTGATGCAGAGAAACCAGCATCATGGCTTCTAGGTTAATCAGTCAGTGAAGTCATTCATTTCAGGACCCGGCGCTATTAAATTTATGACTTTTGTTCTCATTCCTCCCTGAAGTTGATGCTAAGTATAGGATCTACCACATCTGTGCAGATGGGGAAGCAACATCTCTGCTCAATCTGTCCCAAGTTCAATTGAGATGTAATGTGTCTCTGTCTGGTCATCAAAGATACCCCCCACCTCTCTAAGCCTATATACACGCCTTACCTGGCCCCTGGCTGGCTGCTCCAAGCTGCTACATCCTCTCTTCACCATGCCTGCATGCCAGAGACCCCTTCAGGACTGCAGTTTCCCTGTGGCCACGCTCTGGGTCAAGCTCATTCCCACTCCCCCTGCAAGAGCCACAGGAACTGTGTGTGTGCAAGGGGTGAGGAGTGGGGGGAGGCTGGGTGGGGTTAGGGGTGCTGTCTGCCTAGACCTGCTATGCTGCCTCTTCTACTCTATGTCTCTGGAGCACACCATAGTAGCCAAGAGGACTCCCTGAGGCTCAGCATCTTCCCTGGACTTCCCAGACAAGTGAGGCACAGGTATTTAGGATGCCTGAACTTTAAGCAGTGGTGTGCCATTTCTGCCACCCCAGGCCCGAAGAGGAGACAGGGTCCCCATAAAGCCCTGGGGGTGCATCTAGCTCTTTAAAATCTCCTCTTCTCCAGGTTGATCTGGGGGTGGAGTAGAAGGTAGAGAGGAATGTCAAAAACAAGGGGGTACGTGTTTTATATCACATCTTCTTTTCACCTGAGACCTTGGGCTTCCAAGCACTTAGTATCTTTCCTGTCTAGTTTCTTTAAGACAATGACCCTTTTACTGTCTGAGTGGGAAAGAATCATACAGCATTAGCACTTCACATATCAAAGCCTCTGGAAAAGGCTGGGCAGCGGGTCAGAGCTGGTCCTAGGCTCTGAAGTGCCTTTGACAATCATAGGGAATTGCTGGTGTCCTAATGGGGAAAAAAAAAAGTCAAATCCTCAAAAGCCTTCCCCTGGACTTTCAGATCTTGCTCTTCATGACCCACCCCTTTCTTCTCACCCTCTTCTGACTGTAAACTCGCAGGCTTTGGGGCAAATTTCTCTCCTCTCTGAGCCTCGGTTTCTTTATATCTAAAATTGGGTTAGTCATTCCTATCTCCCTGTGCTATGCTGAGAAACCTAAGCTATAAGCTAATCAATTTTAATAATAACTAGAGGGGCTCCTGGGTGGCTCAGTTGGTTAAGTCCAACTTCGGCTCAGGTCATGATCTCATGGTTCGTGAGTTTGAGCTCCATGTCGGGCTCTGTGCTGACAGCTCAGAGCCTGGAGCCTGCTTCAGATTCTGTGTCTCCCTCTCTCTTTCCCCCTCCCCACTTACACTGTCTCTCTCTCAAAAAATAAATAAGCATTAAAAAAATTAAAAAATAAAATTAAAAAAAAACTGGAAGTAAATTCTAGTAAAGAATCTGGTATATAGAGTTTAATAGGGCCTTAGTCTCTTCCAACCCAATTTCCAGCCAACTGGAACACAGCCTTGTATTCACAGCTTAGCTCTACTAAAGTGCCCCTCTGTCTCCTCACCCACACGAGATAAACTTTATCTAAGCTCCACCGCCAAGGCTCCTCTAAAATGCTACCACCTCCAGGAAGCACCCTCGGAACCAGGATGAGACTCCCTTGGCCCCTCTCATATGAGAACTATTTATGTCCATGACACCTCTTCTATTTATGATGTGTTAAGCTTGTTGAGGGCATGAACTTTATCCTGTTTTATACACCTTGCCCATAGGTGTTGCAGCCAGCCTGACCCACCCCTGAACCACAACCCTGCTGGCTTGCCAACCACCACTTGATGTTCCAGGCAGCTGTCCAGCGCCACCCCCTCACTCTCAACCTGTTTGTGCATTGATCCCATTCCACCAGACTCCCACTCTTGGATCTATGATTCTGACATCAGGTGCTACCTCTGGCCTTCCATGTGGGTGTTATTTGTGCTCTCCAGCTTGGCTCAAAATTTGGTGCTTAGCTGTCCCCACTCCTAGCCTTGACCCCAATCCCTGCCCTAATGTCACATGCCCCTAGTGTCCAGGCCTTTGTAACCAATACGATAATGAATATTTCTGTGTGTGTGTGCGTGTGTGAATATAAATTCCAAAGATTGCTGAAATGTCCCAAATGACTATGGCAGAAAAATGAGAGTCAACCAGAGCCAACTTCTCCTGGGTTATAATCACCATTTTCTGCCAGCCAAACAGCCACTGTCTACTTGCTGGGAGAAAAGAAGACAAGACTTGTGTATCTGCCCTAACAGGCCTAAAATTTAAATATACTGTCAAGCAAGGATGAGGGGCCTGCCTGTATTTTCATGGATATCTCTGTGAAAACTCTGATAGAGGGTTGGTCACTAGGTATCTGAGCCAATGGCTGGGGTTTCAGATCCCCATAGCCTTAACCCATTCAGGCTTGGGGAAGACCTGTCTTGGGCTCCCAAAGCCATGGGGTATTAAGGGAGAAGTGGTTGTCACCATCCTAAATTCAAAGTGGGTTAAGATAAAAATGGAAGGTTCCGGGGCCCTAGGTGGCTCAATTGGTTAAACATCTGACTCTTGATCTCAGCTTAGGTCTTGATGTTGGGTCATGAGTTCAAGCCCTGCATTGGGCTCCACACACGGCATGGAGACTACTTAAAAAAAAAATAGGATAGGTTGTGAAGTGAGCTGCTGCAGGGCCTCCATCTACATTGCGAGGAGGGCCTTTCTTCCTTCTTTTAGTACATCCTTACTGGGTCCCTTCTACAAGGGCCAGGCACTGTGCTGGGCACTGGAGGTACAGATGCATGAGACACACACGGGCCCTGCCCTCACAGAGCTTGCAGGAGTTACAGATCATGAAACAAGGAACACCGGTGGAGTATGATGGATGTTGTGACCTGGAGAGTACTTGGCAGGAGAGAGGGGTGGTGAGGGCAACAGTTAGTCAGGAAGGCTTCCTGGGCAAGGTGACAGTTATGGGGAGACTAGTGTTTTAGGTCAAGAAAACAGCAGGTGTGAATGACCAGTGGCCATTGAGAGAGAGGATATAACCCTCTGGGTGCTGAGTGAAGTTGATGATTGGAGCACAGAGGGCAACATTGGAGGGGGGAAATGAGGCTCAGAGGTAGGAGGGTACCAGAAATAGGTGGGTGAAAGCACCTGGCTTGATGGAGCTGATCACTTAGTACTCATTTCTTCACTCCTTTCCAGCCTCCGATCCCAAGGGGAGACTGCAACCCTTTTTTTTATGCCCTCTATAGTATCTAGGATGGGGCTCTGCACACAGTAAGTACTCAATTAATACCTGTGGAGTAGTTCACCAAGGATAGGGGTAAATGAAAGATTAGGAACTTAGTTCTACATAGACACCCTTGGAAAAAGAAAAGAATGCACTTCCAATCACATGATCTGTAAATTTATGGCCCCACAGTTGCGATTTTATAGCTAAAACAAAATACTCGTTAAAAACTAATAGGAATGTGTAAAATCAGCACTGGCAAATCTCAACTGGCAGGCAGGAAAACCTGGCTCCTCAAAGCCTGCCTGGTTCCATGGTCAAAACATGCCTTGGGTAGAGATCCAGAGGTGAAAAGTCATTTGGTTCTGGGAGCAAGAAACTGACTCAAACCCAAAGGAGCAGGTTTGAGCTCTCTAGGGCAAAATGACATTGTGTGCCTCAAATCATTACAGACAGACAGCTAAAATTATTTCACAAGCACATTCTTTGCAATGGGACGTCAAAAGAGGCAGCCAGCCCCAGCCAGAGTCACTAGGGGCAGGCGGTAGGACATGAGACTTGCACTATGATTGTACCTCAGCCAGGCTGGAGGAGAGCAAGACTCCCCAGAACCCACCCTGTTCGTCCATCAGAAGCCCAGGGACCTCCTGACTCTTCTTCCAGTCAATCTCTTCTGCCTGGGCCCTACCACTTAGCTGGCTGTGCCTTCTCAGTACATTTCTGTCACCTCTATGCACACATGGGCCACCTCCAGGCCAACCACCTTTGTCAGTTGATTTCCCAGCAGTTTAGAAATGCTGAATGCAGACAATCTTGTTTTCTGGTTAAATAACATCTTCAGATATTTTCTCTTCTTACCCTAGATCGCCTCTCTAGACCCTTCTCCCCATCACTCATTTCCTTCCATTGTTTGATCTAAGAGGCAAATGAGTTTTCTAGAAACACGCCATAGAAATAAATCCTCACAGGCAATGCAATAAATTATCTAAGCTATGCATGACGATAGAGCCTTTTGGTAGGCGACATTGAAGAATGCCGATCATGGAAAAACAAAATCCAAGAGGCCAAATTTTACAGGGAGCAATTAGTATTAAATAAGAACATGTCAGAGGCACTGGGGCATTGGAAACTGACTGTCCCTGCCTCCTTTGTAAGTTGGGTTTACTAAATGGAACATAATGATATGTAACCAAAATACTGGACGACCATTTCTTTGCTAAGGAGACCCAGCCAACAAACACAATGGAAAAATAGGAGTGATACCTTTCACTCTGGGTTTTTTTTTTTTTTTTTTTACTTTTAAATCCTCTCTGGGTGTTAAAGGAAGACCATAGAACCTTGGAAAGCCCTGATAGTCCAAAGATTCAGTGGAAAAAGTTCCTTAATTCTCCTGAGCTGGGTACAAATAAAAATGTCACTTTTCCAGAAAGAAAAGCAGTCATTGGTTAAATATCTCTATTTGCCAACCTTCTGTCCCATGTTAAGAAGGGGATTTTTTATTTTTAATAAAAATGTGCATTGTCATCTAAATGATTGGCTGGTTTTTGCCCTCACTAGGAGCCTAAAGAGAAGACTATTTGGGGTTACAAAACGGGAAAAATTAGTCACCAGTGATTCAGAGAGACTATAAATATGTGACTATATTGTTCTCTTATTTACGATCCAGCTGGGATGAGCTGTTTGGGAGGAAGCAGGAAGATACACAAACAGCACTAGTGTTGAGCAGAGGCCCCACTCAGTTTTCATGGAGAGAGCATGACCCCCAAAACCTCCCTGTCAGAGCCTCTCTGGCCTCAGTGCTCAGTACTGGCTATGCAGCACCAGCCCCTGGAGGACTGTCCTAGAACATCTGCTGGGCTAGAAAAAGGAGGAGGCGAGTGACAACCCTCTTTCCCTCACAGGGCTGTCTGTGCTGCCCTGGGGCGGGGGGGGGGGTGTTGCTGATGTTGCCATTTCCTGAACTGGGGAGAAAAGCAAAACCAGGGACAGGGGGAAACTGGCAGCTGACAGAGTTCAGCAGCCTGTTCCCCAGGATTCCAGAAACTCATGCCCTAAGTTCCCCCCTACGCACACCTACATACATACAAAAGTCATTCGCACATTCATTCATTCAACTACCAAAGTATATTGAACCTGTGGACTATGGAGAAACAATGGGGAGAAAAATGGGGAGAAAGATGAGCCCAGCCCTGTCCTGACAAGAGCTTTCTGCCGGGTGGAGAAGAAGGGTATCTGCCCAGCAATGACAGTAGAGGCTGATGAGTGTGAGGACCAGAAGATTCCGCCAACATGGAAGCACAGCGAAGGTGCATCCAATCTCGTTACAGGCTAAGAAAGGCTTCCTTAGCGAAGGAAGGGAAGTTTCAGGTGACCCATGTGAGAGAAAGCTAAGATCTGGCAGAGCAAACCTCAGAGATGCAGAGGAAAGCAAGTTTGAACAGCAGGCAAAGTTGATCCAGAAAGAGCTGCCTCATCAGTTCGAAGCATAAGGATTTAAGGAAGGATGATGGCTTTCCATGAAGAAAACAAGGGATCAATGGTAACCTTCCCAGAGTCTCATTATGGCACTCTCTGAAACCCTGGGTAGCAAGTGTCCAATCTCTGGGCTCACATACCACAGCCTGGATCTGTTTTTTCTCATTTTAACTCTGTGACACTCTTACTGGCCTCAGGGTCCCCAATGCAGCATCTAGGTGATATCAAAATGGGAGTGAAGGCATGATTTATTGACCAAGCAGTAAATGCAGTTTTTGTTGTGAACTTTCTAAACACCATTTTTAATGGCTGTATACTATCCCATCATATGAATGTACTCTATCTCCCTGTTACTGAATAGGTCACTTGCTTCCAAATTGTATTTAGATAGTATTGGGGTGAGCAACCTTGTGCAGATAGCTTTTCTATATTTGAGATTTTCCTTATAAGAAAATAAGAGTGCGTTGCATATGAGAGTACTCATTATCCCATACCCCAGCTAGCTTTGATTAGATTCCTTTTTAAAAGTCTCAAATAAGTAATGATTGAAAAAATTATTTTCTCCTTTTCAACAGCTGAGAAAATGGAAGATCAGAGGATTCTAACCTTGCCCAGCATGTGCAAGTTAAGAACTGATGAGGCTGGCTTTTAAGCCTGGTCTGTCTGACTGCCAAGTCCTCATCCACATCACATCTGTCCTCTCAGTAGAAAGGCTCAGTGGAAGGAACTAGCTGGATCCTATTCCAAACTTTTCCATTGACTAACTAGTTCTCTTTTAGTCTCAGTTTCCTTGTCTGTAAAACCTGGGTACCCACCTACCCATCTGCCTTCCCAGAGCTGTCAGGATGAAATGAGATAATGAATATGAAGCCTCTTTGGAAATTCTAGAAAGTTCTACTTGATTATGGACTTTAAAAAAGGCATGAGTCCCGCATTCTATTTCCTCTCAAATACACATCTAGTTCTCATGTTTATTCAGCTTTCACATAGGGCAGTTACTATAGGTTAAGTGCTTCATAAGGGTTATCTCATTTAATCCTTCTAAGTGCCCAATGGGTTAGACGTTGTTTCTGTTTTAGAGATGCGAAATAGAGGCTATGTCTCACAGCCAGTAAATGGTGGAGATGACTTTGAATCCAAGAGATCTGACTCCAGTGCTTGAGCTCTTGTTGTTTTAAAATGTAGGCTTTATTGGAGTGCCTGGCTGGCTTGTTGGAGAAACATGTAACTCTTGATCTCAAGATTTCAAGTGTGAGCTTCATGTGGGGTATAGAGATTATTTAAATAAATAAAACTTTTTTTAAAATGTAGGTTTTATTATTATTCAGGTAGAATGAGGCCAAAAGATCAGGACATAATTGCACTGAAAATACAGTTTGTTACGGTTCTCAAAAGAAGGGGCACTCCACACCATGCAGGGCCACACAGAAAAGGACAAGAGTTGGTCAGGAGGCAGAGGAGTAAAGGGAAAACATGGGCAAAGGCCTTTACACTGGTTTCCCAAGGACACAATGGGTGAGGCAGGGTAAGCAGATAATACAGGCTTAGGATTGGCTAGTTTGAATAATTTCAGCAGGCTCCCTGGGGTATAGGGACTTCCCCTAGTTGCTTAGTACCTGGCCCTGGGGTGATCCTGGCTGGAAGACAGTGGCTCAACCGTGAGAGCTCCATAAAGGAGGTAGTTGCCAAGTATAGGCTCTGGGTTAGTTGGTTTGTATATGAAACATAGATTCACAGGGGAGTCATGTGCTATCGCTAGGAATTAGCTAGCCCTGAAAGGGGCAGTCTCTCCAGGATTAGCAAGACCCCCTCTGCTGGAGCACCAAGAATAGAGAAAACAAAATATAGAGTTGATCCTTGAACAACATAGGGGTTAGGGGTGCCAAACCAGCTTGCAGTCAAAAATCCACATATAACTTTTGACTCCCCAAAAACTTAACTACTAATAGCCTACTGTTAACCCAAAGCCTTAGCAAGAACATAAACAGTCGATTAACACATATTATGTATGTTATACTATATTCTTACAATAAAGTAAGCTGGAGAAAAGAAAATGTTAAGAAAATCATAAAGAAGGGAAGATATATTTATAGTGCGATACTGTATTCATTGAAAAAAAAAATCCATGTATAAGTGGACCCATACAGTTCAAATTTGTGTTGTTCAAAGGCCAACTGTAGCTAATGCACTGTGTGGTAAACTGGGCTCCCTTGTGCAGTGGGATGATTATCATAGCTGGGATGATTATCGTCAACATCAGGAACCATCATACAAGCAGCAATCATTGTCCCTTTCTTGTCCAAATGTAAGGTTCATGAGGACAGGGACCATGCAGCACCCCGCACACAATAGCACTCAGGAAGGATTTGTTGAATGAATTAATGAATGAATGGTCCTATGCCTGCTGAGCCTAGAGTTTTGTGTACTGTGAAGAATACATATGTGTAGGTGCTCAAGAAATATATTTTCTTCATTAAGTAAGCAAGAGGGCATTGAGAATACCAGAGAGAAGTGTTTCTCAGCAACCTTATTAGCCAGGATTTAGAACTATGTACTTGCAAAGAGCTCTTCCTAGAGGAACCTAGATAATTCCATATCTAGAACATAGATCATGTCCAGTGCAGATCTCATGAAAGCCACAAGGACTCTTAACTGTGTCTTCAGAAAATATATGCTGACTCTTCAACTAGTAATCTGATTTTGATCCTGTCTCTCCAGAGGTCAAATGGCTGCCTTATTCAGGCTACCAGTCACCTAGAGAGCACTCAAGAGATTCTGGCTTTTTTTTTTTTTTTTTTTTTTTTTTTTTTTTTTGGTCATCCTTACATTTCTGCCCTTATCACCAAAGTCACCCTAAGCATCTTTAGTCACTTATGTTTATTCATGCACTTAAGAGTATTTATTATGCACAATTATTTGGAGTAGTCTCATTCATAATTTATGACTATCTTCAAGGAGGATCTGTACAGCAGAGTCCTGCTCAACACATTCAAATATTTGTCAGAATTGGGGTTTCTGGGAGTTGACAGGTGGAGGGCAAAACACAACTTTTGTATAGGCATTCTGAGCCCTAAGAGAACTTCCTGCTGCTGTATCATGCAAGCAACACTGAGAGATTGAAGGAGTCTCCTAGTGCTATGTGGGGAGCTAAAACGAGGACTCCCTACTCTCAAGGAATTTATAAAGCATAAAGAGCAATAGAAACAAAAAGATCCATGGTATTTAATATTGTCAATATTTAATACATAAATACATTTAAGAGGATCATTGACAAAGGAAATATGAGAATAGCAAAATAACAATGCATATTAGATTCTGTGCTACTCCCTTCCTTAGGAGTTCCCAAAGCTCACCCAAACAGTTTGGCCTCCCATCCCACCTCATCTTGTCATTACATGTCCCACCCTACTCCCCATCTTCTCTCCCTGTCTAGTCAATTGGAAAGGCACTAACTCTAGAAGCTACTTCAAAAAACAAAAAACAAAAAAAAAAACAAAAAACAAGAACCAATGGCTGTGCAAAATAAGAAGGGTTGGGAAGGAGGAAAGAAAGATGAGGCTTCAACTCAAGGGAGGACCAGAAAATATCACCCCTTACCCAGAGGCTGTTATGTCCACTTCCTTTTCCAGCTCCATTCCAAAAAACATCTCTCCACATCTATTCAGGGATGCCTGTTGCCATGGCTACTGGGTGACAGATGCTTTTTGAATATGGTATGTAAAGAGCTCTTCCAATCTGCAATCCAACCTGGAATAGGTGGCTATTTTTAGCTACATACTGGTAATACATGCTTTATAAAAGTCAGCTTTTTACCTTGTACTTAAACATCACATTTTCCCACACTCCCCCATTTCACTGTTCAAGTGGCTTGATGCATTTACAGGAGTTTTTATTTACCATTACTACAATGTGAAAGATACCACAAAGACCCCAATGTTCAGGCTATATTTCAGACTCAGGACACTCATTAGGAAGCCAACACAAGCTCTGGGCAGCATGTGCCAGCTTTCTCTTTGAGATGGAAGGCTGCCCTCTCCAGGGCAACTCTTTGAGGGTTGATCCCCAATTTGATGCTGAGTAATGCTGTCACCATCTTACTCAGGGTCTCTGTGCTTGTCTCATCCTCTGTTTTTGCTAAGATCTCCATTTTATGTGCCCAAATCTGTGCTATCATTTGTAAAATAATATTTAGGATTCTGTGTTTTTCCTATTCATGTGTGAAGGAAGCCTGGTTTAATGATAAGAGTTATAGACTTCCCCCACCTCCAATCTAGTTTGATATTGAAGTCAATGACATTGATGTGGTCTCAAGTTACCTTCCTAAACTTACCTACTTCTCAAACCTCTCAACCCCCAAACCTGAAGTCCCCCAGGCATTCTCTCCAATATGCAATATACTCCACTAGAAATTTTATATGGTTTTCAATGCCCATATCAAACTTCACACACCCAAGAATTCCTGTGCCACCATTCCTTACCTCCTAGTTAAAAGCAATCAAGCATTCCCTCCTTTCTCTAGGTCCTATTTCATGATTAAATGTATCGGAGCTTGGAGCACTGCACACAGCTGCTGGTGCTACGTTATTTGGGCATTTCTTAACTTCCTCATGGCCACTGGAAGTTTCATGAAACCAGAGAGAGCAGTTTTTCTCCATGCACCGATCTCTAATGCCTGACTCTGTGCTTTGCCCATAGTGGAGACTCAGGAAGTATTTGTGGAATTGCTACATAAAATTCTTCAGACAACGTTTCTAGTTTCACTCTTGTCACTGACCTTTAACCTAAAGTTTTCTATATCTCCATTTCCTCATCTGAAAAGAAGTAATAATACATATTTCAACTTCACTTACAACTTTATCATTAGAACCAAACAAATTTGACTTTATAGATGGCAACTTCTGAGATGAAAACGCACACCCCTCAGAAATGATAAAACAGAGAAGAGTGAATACTAAAGGAATACTAGGAATACTAGGAATAGGAATACTAGAGCTGCAGGAGGTCCAGAGCAATTCTAGCAGGCTACCCATGAAGTAGAACAAAGAAAAGTGGGGCTAAGGTAGAAGATGAGAAGAGGGGGAGGAGCAGTAGACAATAGATATGAGAGCACAGTGTAGTCACAAACTATACACAGTCCAGTGGGGACAAAGGGTGGCAGAGCAGAAATAGCCACTGGAAGGAATGACAGCATGGGGTCTTAAAAAGGCAGAGCTCAGATCAACTTATACATGTGCTGGCCAGAGCTTTGCTGGGAAAAGGGATGTCCCTGTTCATAATAAGGAAAACCAGAAGGAGAAGGGCCCCAGACCAAAGAATCAGTCAGAGATGGAGACCAGAAATCTAAATGTTAGTGATAGCCACAAGGATTTTGACTCACATAGACTCTGGGCCATTCTTTGAGAGACACTGAGCAAGATAAGACAAATTAAAACTAAGAAGCATATTGGTTAACTATTGCTGGACCAAAAACCCAGAAGCAGGAAAGTGGCAGTAGAAATAAATCATTGCATAAGGCCTGGGAAGCAAGGAAGAGACAAAAAAGGCAAATTTAAGAGAAAAACAAACATAAGAAAAGATGTTAACATGTTAACACAAGGATAGGGAAAGGAAGGCTGGAGGCAGATACACATGAAACAAATGGCATAAATATGCAGAAGGCTAAAAAGAAAAGTTGGATGCAGATTGATATTCATTTTTCAAGGCTGAAGATGAGTAGAGAAATTCACTATCAAAGAGCTGGGCTTATCCTGGTTGAAGGATAACAACCATGTAGGGAAAAGTTTTTATGGACCATATATGGAACTCTGGACTAGTAGACACTACTGATTCCGAGACCTGGTGATATGAATAACCAAGAAGAGAAATAGAGACTACATGAGACAGAATAGTCAGTGAAATTCAAAAGAACAAGTGTGTGTAATGACCAAGGAATGAACAAATCAGATGGGCAAGAGCTGGGAGGGTCAGTGTGGGCTCAAGGCAAGTGATCTCAGGACCATGGATAGCTCTGTGTCTGGGACAATGGTGGCCTTTAACCCAAAGTTACCTGGACTAGAAGCACTGTCTGGGTCCTATTTTAAATATTAAAGGATCTGTTTGCCCAAATAAGAGATAAGTCTTTAGATCTGGGGAATAGTTATCCATCTGGTGGTCTTTGATAACTCTCTTCAGAGGTGGTATGGGGTGGGAGAAAGAAAGAGCTCTGGGCTTAGAATTAGGAGGTTAGGTTTGGCTCCCAGCATTGCCACTTGCTAGATGTGGAGGTTTAGTGAGGTCAAACTTGCTGAAGCTCAGTTTTCTCTTCTGTAAAATGGGATTTATGAGGCTTTCCCTGCTTCCTATAAAGACCTACTGGGAGAATCAATAAGAGTATTCATGTGAAAGCACTTTAAACTTTAAAACTGGGGGCACCTGAGTACCTCAGTCAGTTGAGTGTTCAACTCTAGATATTAGTTCAAGTCATGATTTTGCAGTCGTGAGATTGAACCCTGTCTCAGGCTCCGCACTGGGTGTGAAGCCTGCTTGGGAGTCTCTCTCTCCCTCTCTCTCTGCTTCTCTCTCTCAAATAAATAAACATTTAAAAATAAATAAACCGTAGGGGTGCCTGGGTGTCTCAGTTGGTTAAGCATCTGACTTTGGCTCAGGTCATGATCTCACAGTTGATGGGTTTGAGCCCCACGATGAGCTCTGTGCTGACAGCTCAGAGCCTGGACCTGCTTCAGATTGTGTCTCCCTCTCTCTCTGCCCCTCCCCTGCTTGTGCTCTCTCAAAAATAAATAAAAATTTTAAAAGATTTTTAAATAAAACTGTAAAGCCCTAGTTAAATATGTGCAGTTGTTGGAGTTAACGTCTTACAAAATGTATGAAAATATTCCACAGAAACTGTGCAGGGTCAGGAGACAGGGGTGGGAGACCTAAGCTGTGTCAGAGCCCAATATCTCCCAAAGCAGAAGGAAGGCCCTGAAAGGAATGTGGATTTTCAGAAACAATGGGAGCAGGTTGGAAAGATGGACAAATGTGAAAGAGAAAGTAGAAGAATAAAATGTAGAGTAAGAAAACAGACTTGAAAATATTTCCCCCCAAAAAAAAGCCACAAGGGAAAGGTTGATTATTTTATGTCAATTTATGGACGATACCTAAAACAAGCAAGAATATCAAATAGGTGAAGTAAATTTCTTGGAAGTTCAAAGCCACTTCAATAATATCAAACTTCTTTCTGTAATACGTAAAACAAAAACAAAAAACCTCTTTGACGAAACTGGATTCCCTTTTTTGATACTTTTAAAAGACTTAGTTTTAATCTAATCTTATTACAGAAGTAATATACAATTATTATAGAAAAAGTCAGAAGAAATAAAAAAGCCAAAAGAGAATATTTAAAAACACTCAATCCTATGACACCACAAAGATGATTTTCTAGCTCTTCCTTGCATATAGAAGGATCTAGGTTCACTCACATTTTTTAAAAACAAATATGGGACCGTCATCATACCACTTTGCAATCTCTCTCTCTCTTTTTTTTTTAGAATTTTTTAATGTTTATTTATTTTAGAGAGAGAGATAGAGCATGAGTGGAGCAGGGGCAGAGAGACAGGGAGATACAGAATCCAAAGCAAGCTCCAGGCTCTGAGCTGTCAGCACAGAGCCTGACGTGGGGCTTGAACCCACGAACCATGAGATCATGACCTGAGCCTAAGTCAGACACTTTACCAACTGAACCACCAAGGCATCTTGCAATATCTCTTTTTAAATAACCAAAAGTCAAGAACATCTTATCATATAAATAATAATAAATATGTGGGCAGCACAATTTTAATGGTTACATATAATATTTGCTATATAAATATATTGTACTTATTTAACCATTTCCTTATTGTTGGATAGTTTGGTTATTTCCAACATTTCTTTATTGCATGCTGTACTATAAGGAGTTTGTGTAGTGAGTTAATCCTGTGGGTTCTGGTAACAAACTTTTCTCAAGTCAGCTCCCGGATTCCCTGAATATCGACTGCATATCTTTGGGAAAGTTACTTAATCTCATTAAATCTTAGTTTCTTCATTTGTGGAAAGAGTTTAAAAATAGTACCTACACCAAAACCTATTGTTATAAGTGAAATGATATATTTAAAATACCATATACAATGCCTGGAACATAATAGGTACTTAGTAATAATGATAATAATTTTTAAAAATCTTTATAGCTAATCTCTGTACTCATCCTTAATTATTTTTATAAGATAAATTCCCAGAATTTTTACACCAAAGGAAGGACATACATATTTTTTAGGACAATGCTGTATTTTAAGTGTAGAGAAAAGAACTGTCATGATAAAAAGGGATAGAGGCAAGCCAGATGTTAAAATGTCATGTGTGGCTACAATGATTTAGGACTCATTGCTATTAAACTAAGAATGAGCATATCCTAGAAGCAGTAATCCTGCTTCCAGGAAAATATAGAAATAATTGCATGAATATATATGCAGAAGCACCTTCATGGCAGTAGTATTCATGATAGCAAAATTGAAAACAATCTAACTATCTCAATAGAATAATGATTAGACATATTATAGTAATCCATACTATAATATTAGATAGTATAGTATAGATAGATAGATTAGATAGATTAGTATAATATTAGATAGTTGAATATTAGATAGACAATTTAAAAAATAAAGTAAAGCTACATATGTTACCTTTGCATTGAGTTCCTGATATAATGTTATGGGGGAAAGTAGAATGATGGCAAGGAAGCATGGTCACACTCTGTGTGACAATGTTTAAGGATACAGAATTCAAGTTTCATGAGTTACATGTGTTAGCTATGGAACAAAGCTAGATAATGCATATCAGTTGATTAAGCGTCCAGCTCTTGGTTTCAGGTCAGGTCATGATCTCATGGCTCATGAGATCAAGCCCCGAGTTGGGCTCTGTGCTACAGTGTGGAGCCTGCTTGGGACTCTCTTTCTCCTTCTCTCTCTCTCTCTCTCTCTCTCTCTCTCTGCCCCTCCCAAGCTCACACTCTCTCTCTCAAAATAAATAAATATTTAAAAAGAAAGGTACCTGAACACTGTAAAGGCTACATAAACTTTATTATCCCAATATTATGACATAAACTTACAAAAGAAAAGGACTTACTAAATGAAAAGGACAGGATCGTATGAAAAAGGTATTACAAAATGAAAACCATCTCTTTTCTGATCACAGAAGTCCAGGTGTTAAAGAAATAAAGAAGCTCGAGAAATTATCTTATCTATCACTTGCCTTTCATCCTTATCCTTTTATGTAAATAGAAAACCAGATGTGCACAGTTAAGTGACTGACCCAAAGTCATAAGGCTCATAAAAGTGGGGTGATGACCAAGATCCTCTCTCCTGATCAAAATGAAATTCTCAAAGTCTTGAAACTTGGCAAGATCAAATAGAGAGCATGTAAATTCCTATTGGAACAGGAAGAAATTAGAACTATAAAAAAGATTATTAAGGGGAGAGGAAACTTACTCCCTTTTCAAGAGACCATGAAGAAGTAGGACATGCTAAAAATACATTTAAAATGCTCAAAGGGAGGCACCAACCCAAGGACGTTAACAGAATAGCTTTCCCCTTGCTCAGGAGTGATCAATTCAGAGCATGTTTTTCTCCTATAAAGGGGAAGGAAGAGAAGTGGAAATAGCAAAAATCAAAGAATAGATGAGGAAAGTCTCCATTAACAGGGTCCTGGAGATGAGTGAAGATAGTGAAGATAGGGAAGGTTAATCAAGAAAAAGGAAGGATCTATAGATATCTCAGAGGACAAAGAGAAAGATGAATTAGCACATGGTAGGGAGAGGACCAGAATGAGATTTACCTCCTGAGAGCCACTCACGGGACAGCCCTGCAAATGATCACAACAAATCAAGAAAGCAGCACCCATGAGGCTGATGACAGGGGCCTGCTCCTGAGGCCATTAACTTCACTGCTGGGGACCACACAATTTCCTACAAATCTAGCTAAGTAGGGGAAAATGGTAAAGTGGCCAACGGTGCCTCAGAGTGGTGTCAATTTAAAACAATGTAGGACTGTTGGGAAGGAAATCAACAGTTGAAAGAGAGAAAGCTTGTCAAAACTTGAGGCAGACACAGAGTCTCTGCAGCCTTCCTACTCTTAGATTCTCCACACCTCTGCTCCAGCTTGGCTGGCTTCTCTCTACTTCTTTACAAGGGAGAGTCATTAGCAGTACTCTGCCCATCTTCAGAGCAGAAAGAAACAATTGACACTTTTCAAATGAAACCTATAAAGAAGACCAAGAATATTTGAGAAAAATAAACCCGGACCCCATCCCCCCAAATACTCAAATTGCAGTAATTATGAAAATACATAACTAAAGCTTAGTTTAATGAACATGCCATATCCTAGAATAGTCCACAGGTCAATGCAATTCGTCTTGTCCAATTGTTCTGAGGTACGTTCAGGAGTTGGTCAGTCTCAGTGTTGGCTGGCTAATCTACTGTTCTACACTTGTCTTGGGCTTAGCTTCACAAAGCTAAGATGTCACACTGGGAACTTCCAAGAAGCATGACATCCTCAAATTAACTCTTGCACAAGAAATAGACTTTTCATCCTCTTCTACTAGCTCAGAGTCAGTTCCAGAACCACCTAGCTTTTTTGCAGCTCACCCAGCCACCTCCCCAACCCCCCACCATCCCCTAGTGCTTCACAAGACCCATTCTCAGGGGATAGTTATTTTTTGTAATTGCAATATCCCTGCTCTTATGTCAGCTAAGATTACAATCACCTGCAAAAGAAAGTCCAACTATAGTTTAAACAAATAGGAGAGTCTAGTTTAAGCATGAGGCTGTAGGCAGGTTGAGGAGAGCAGTCACTCAGTCTTTCCACTGGAGACTTTTCCTCTGTGGTTGACCTCCTGGATTTCACCTCCTTGCTTGTTGCCTCATGGTTGCAAGATAGCTACTTTCCTTGTAGCCTTGCACACACATTCAAAGCAGGCGGCTGGGGAAAGGGTGAAGGGCTTTCTCCATACAAGGCTTTGTATTTTTACTCCAGAAGCTAAGACTTCCCCAATGGAGTTTTGCCTACATTTCACTGACCAGACTGCATTACGTGGTCATGCCTAGCAGCAAGGAAGCTTGGAAATTGAGAACTGTATTTTTGCTGCTACACTGGGGAAGGCACAAGAGAAGTTTTTAATGAATATTGATAAGCTATTGAATGATATATGCTACAGTTACTTCTTTGGCTCCTCAGCACCATGGACACCCTATTCCTTTACAAATTCTCACCCCTACCTCCCATCACCAAGGATAAAAACCCAAAGACTCATCCAGTTCAAATTCAGGATCTCTGGTTACTGCACAAAGTTCCCTGTCAGGTCCCTGTGTGCTTCTCATAATCGCAGCCTGTAAGTTGAAATGACACCTTATCTGCCCCAATACACCTGCAATAGAAAGGTAAGAAAGAAACAGGATAATAACCCCAGGTCAAATCAAAGAAAGGAAAAGTAGGAAACACATTAGACCATAGACTATATCGAATCCTGCTAGGTCTGGCAGGAAACTAAATTCCTAGTTGACCAATCTAGCAGATACTGGATCTGCTTTCTGGGAGAAAATCCTTTGTCCATTATTCTCAGTTGCCATATCCTGATAAAATCTCTCCCATAGTAATGACTGTTGATATTATTATACCCATTATAAAGATAAGAAAATTGAGTCACAGAAAGTCACTTTGGCCATGGTCATACAGATCCAGAATCCAAAATCAGATTAGACTAGATAGTCCTTGCTCTTTACCACCAAAGTTCCTGTAACAGAACAGGAGTTCTACTCTAAGGACCCAGGCAGAACTTTTGACACTCACTTTGAAAAAAAGGCAAAAAGAGTAAAAAATTAAAAATCATGGAAAGGACCACCTCGTATTGATCTTAGAAAATAAGGTGTCTGAACCAACATTTTCTGGCCAAGATTTCCTCTTATAAAATCTTATAAGAGGTCATCAGGGTCCTATTAATGGAGCAATGATTCTCAGAAGGAGAAGAGCTCAGCAGGTCTTAATAATTATGTTGGTATGTCACCTTTAGCTTAAAGGTACTTTTGTACACCTTCCACTTGATCCTTACAAACATGTTGATTAATGAGTCCAGAAGATTGTTGTTATCCCCATTTTATTACCTGTAAAATGGGACTAGAATGACTGTCCAAGGAGGCAAAGCCTGGAACTGAATATAGGTCTTGTGATTCCTAGCCAGGTGTTCTTCTGCCAATACTGCACTCCCAGTTCACAAGAGAACAGATGGAGAGCTTAGGAGGCAAGATGTGGGTATGCACACCATGCCAGACATGGAGCCTTGTGGTACACAGGCACTATTATCTCATTAGGTCTTAATCATAAGCCTATGAGGTCAGTTCTACTAGTACCTTGATTTTACACCGAGGGAACTGAAGCTCAGAGAACCTAAGTAACTTTTCCAAAGTTGCCTGACTAGTCTTGAAAGAGCTTGATTCAAGACAATATAATATTTAGGGGCAGAAGGTCAGCCACCAGAGAGTGATTTTGGGAGGAGTTGATTCAGCAGCACCAGTCTTTGTACCTCTAATTGTCCTCTGGTCATAAAAGAATTTGCAGACACGTGGCTAAGCTAGTGTGGGAGCTGGAGGTAGAGGAGCAAGCCACAGGTACAAAGGACAAACCTTTTACTAAAGGTGAGCAGGAAAAAGGAACAAAGGATTACAATTTTAGAGATTTAGACGGGAAAGCAAAATTGTAAAAAAAACCTATAATTATGGTGTCTAGAGAACCGGCCAGAGGAGGACTGACTGCTTTAGGAAAGACAGAGAAAAAAGGTGAAAGGGATTTGTGTGTGTGTGTGTGTGTGTGTGAGAGAGAGACAGAGAGAGAGAGAGAGAGCGAGAGAGAGAGAGTGCACACGTGCTGCTTTCATTGGAAAGTGAGAGACATGTTTGCAAAAAAAATACATGGTTTGGGTGGTGAAAATTATAAATACATTTAAAATTTAGCTCATTTTTAAACAATTTTAAGTGCTAAGGGATCCAATGAGATAATACATGGGAAATGCTTAAATTATACAGTGTTGTACAAAAGTAGAGTGGTACTTAGTTTTATATGAGTGTATTTATAATAAAACTGGAAAGACAAGGAGAAGCCAGGCCAAGGGGCTGAGCTGATACTCTGCTGGGCTCTGCTGCAGCTCTCTTTGTGCGTGTCTTGCCCATGAGGCTCCTCTTCATCTTGTTTTATTACAGCTCTACTACACCTCTGGTGCTGTGTGCCGAAGTGGTACAGCTGTTCAACAGCTGGCCCAGACCCACGTTTACCCAGGTGGTGGTATTTAAGGAATCAATTGAGCAATGGCTCCACTATGCGTTGCTTGGGGTTTGCAAAGTCCCATCAGGGTCCTGAAAGAGCAGAGCCACCTCAAAAGGGCCCCTGAATTGGGTAGATGGAGCCCCAGTCCGAAGCTGGAGCAGTCGGTTCTGGAAATGAAGGAATGTTGCACTGGGGCTGCAGGATGGCAAGGATATCTGGGAGGAGGGGGAATCTCCCATTTGTAGGGAAGGCAGCTGTTTCCTTTCCTGAGAGTTTCTAAAATATGTGATTTGCTTCGGTAGGGACCTCTCTGGCACAGACCTTGTTATTTTTTGTGTGACACTTGGGCTGGGATGGGCTAAGGGGGGGATTTTTCAAAAGATGAACAACTCTTAAACCAGATGCCATGGAAAGCAGCTTCTCCTACCTACCACCCTGAGCAGCAGGCCGGGTGAACAGAGTCCAGGGCTGTGAAGGGATTTTTGCAGGAGCCATTCAATGATCAGTTCCTTAAAATAAAAAGTCTCCCTCTGAGAGAGCCTTCTGGCAGCCCCACACTGGGAGTGACAAACCTGCGGCGGTGAGGACGTATGCTTTCTGCTTATTCTAACCTGATGTGCTCAGAACTGCTTGCTCCCAGCTCTGGGATCTGCTTTGTTTTTGAGAAGTCTAATCATTCTGAAGACTAAAGGTTTACAGGAGTGATTCCCAGTATTTTTGCTTCCAAGTGCCTCTCCCTAAATATTTGCTTTTGAAAGATTTGGTCTCCAACCAATTAAATGACTTTTTTTAATGACCCATTAAGATGACTTTGTTTCTCCATGTTCTAATTAATCATAGATGAATGTGTTTGCCAGTCAAGCCTCCAATAAGCATGAGCACTCTGTGTCCCCACATGAGGAGGTACAATTGCAACTTGGTGCAACGCCAGTTGACATTTTAGTTGACCTTTGAGCTTTGATGACAGATAAATATGCTTCTTCCCCTGGGCTTCTCAAAATGTTTGAACACCATTGGAGACCCAAGACATGCAATCCACCTTCCTGGGGAACATTGCTTTGAGGTGCAGAAGACGACAATTAAGGTGACTGATGAGGGGGATGCTCAGAATCAAGAATTCTGGCTTTAAAGGGTATACTTAGGAAACAATGGATCACCTCAAGAAAAGGGGAGGAAAATGTATACATGAGAGAAAGAAGGAAGGAGAAATTCTGGAAGTGGTGGATCCAGATTTGATGGAGTTTGAAGTTTATGCCATTTGAAGGGCCAGCCCTCTCTGAGGTAAAGATGGCAAAATTAGGTATCAGACCTTGAGAAGTCCTACAGCTTTAGGGTTCACTAGCTTCCCAACAAATCTGCTCTGGCCTGTGGAAGCCTTCCTATGGGGCTCATCATTCTGCTCAGGTGACTCTAGCACAACTGAGATGTAGCTCCTGGTCTGCTCAGCAGGCCCTTTTCACAAAATAGCAGCAGCAATCATCTGTTTTGACACCTTGACTTCAACCTGATCCCCTGACCTTAGCTCAGGGTGTATTAAACCCCCATATGGTTTCAACAAATGTTCTGAGGCCATCTATCTACTGTATGTGAGGAATTGGGAATAAATAACTGAATAAACTAGGAGGAGTCTGAGTGGGTCAGCTGGTTAAGCGTCAGACTCTTGAATTCAGCTCAGGTCCGGGAATCAAGCACCATGTCAGGCTCCATGCTAAGTGTGGAGCCTGCTTAGGATTCTCTCTCTCTTTCTGCCCCTCCACCCACTGCTCACAGGTGCGTTTTCTCTCACTCCCTTGCTTGCTCCAAACAAAACAAAATGAATAAGCCAGATTCATCTTCCAAGGACAGAGCATAATAATAGTGGTGACAAACATAGAAACCAATGTTTAAGGTGGAGGTTGGCAAAGGAGATTCAAGATATGCATTAAGCAGCTCTAGAAACCCCCCAGAAGGCGTAATTAACTCTGTCTGGGATAGAATGAGAGAACACGTGGAGAGTCTAGAAAGATTAAGTCCACCAAGCAAACTTTTCTCTTGTAGGTAGATGGGAAAAGTCTCATTTACCATTACTCAACACTCACGCTAACATCAATGCATGCATATGTTTCCCTCATATCTTCTACAAAAATGTGATTGCACTGGGAAACTCAGGAGAGAGAGAGAGATCCGGGTTTCCATCCCTGGTTGGCTACTTATTAGCTATGTGGCACTGGGGCATGATTTTTAAAATTTTTTGTAAATCCTTATCTGAAAATAGGAACAACAATAATATTCTTATGGCTGTTTTGAGAATTAAATAAGACAACAAACGGAGGCACAAGTGTCAAACACATAGTAAGTTGCTAATGAATATTAACCATTATAACATGCATGTTGCTCTCAACCACTTAAATATACATCCGTTTGCATATCTCCATGAAAATATGTAGAGCACTACCTTTTTCATGGCTACATACTATTATGACATGGCTATGCCAGTTTACATAGACGGTCCCCTATCAATGCATATTTGGGTTATTTCTAAGGATTCACAACTGCAAACAAAACTCTAACAAATAACTTTGCATATATTTTTGCACAATTGTGCAAGTATTTCTGTAGTAGTCATTTCAAGAACTGTGCTAACACTGTGAATTTGCCTATTTGAGTGTTTCACATATACTGCCAATCACCCTCCAAGTGGGGCTCATCAATTTAAATTTCCAGCAATGGTAAATGAGACTTTTCCCATCTACCTACAAACATGAGGCACTACCAATCTTTTAGATCTTTTCCATGAGGGCTTTATTAGAACAGAAGGGAACAAGAGCAAGTCCAAAGAGGGAGGGAGGGAAGCATGAGGAAATACACCCAAGGGTTCCAGAAGTCCAAGGAAGGAGGGGGAGGTTGAGAGCAGAGGGCTAATGTCCCATGGGCAGGCAGACCTGTCCCTACTCTTCCCTGGTCAATCCCTAAGAGTACTCAGTCTTCATAATTAATGGAAGAACCAGGATAGTTCTGGAAGCCTTCAATGCTCAGGGTCTCATGATCCAAACCCACAGCACTAGGCCATGTCATCTATTCCTTTTGAGGGATCTTCCCCAAACATCTGGAGTTTTAAGCTAGGGCTATCCCAGAAAAACCAGTGATTTCAAAACCACATTTTGAGAATACCAGTCTGTGGCACAGCTTTGTATGAAGAGTTTCCAGAAGTTCAGAATCTAAGCTCAGATGCTTTTCAAGATCATCTCTAATGCTATCTTTTACCTTCAGTGGTAATCTAAAGGAGGAGAATGGCTTTAGATTCATGTAGACTTTCGTTAAAATCTACAACTCTGCTGCTCACTAGTGGGGTGATGTGAATCTCAGTTTCCTCATCTGAGAAATGGGGATAATATTCTCTCTAAGAGGGAGAATCTTTGTGTGAAGATTATGTGATAAAATCTATGTGAAGGGCTGGGCTCATTATCGAATGTAAGCTCCCTTTCCCCCGAATCCAATGTGGAGCAGGTGTGGGGCTGGTGCCCGCAGACACAATGTGCATGGGGCAGATTAGTATGCTTAAGTTAGACTTTCTGCAGAATTAAAAAAAAAAAAAACACCATCCCAGTATCTACTCTCTCAAAGCACTACTTCTGTTGAAATATTATTTGTGAAAATTCTGTGAAGATGATTTTAAAAACACAACAAAAAACCACTGAATCCTATGCTTTAAGTGAGTGAATTATATGGTATGTGAAAGACATCACAATACAATTGTTATTTTTCAAAAAAGGATTATCTCTGGAGGTCAGTTTTCTGCTACCTAATTTTGTGGCTACAAAGAACCAATAAAAATGAGATGTAATTACATACCAAAACATCAATCTTTGTGCTTTTCTATGCTTTCTCAGTCTTAATTCTCCTCAAAACATCTATGTCATTTTGGAGAAAATTAGGATTATTCAAGCAGGAATGCAAAGGGGAAAAAGCCAATGTTTATTTTTTTTCACTTCCAAATTTTAAAATTTTGAAAACGGAATTTTTTATTTATACAAGGAGGATTTTGTCGAAAGAAAAGGCTCATGCCATCAAAACAGGCAGCCCTGAAGGAAACAAGATAGAGAGTTTATGCTCAACAGTGACTGTTAAAGCATGGAGGAAGACCAGACTGCTTCACTTTAGCCCCTGCCCCCCCACTCCCCAGGAACCCAGAGAAGGTCCATCAGGTGGGAACAGGATGAAGCAGGATCCTGGAAACCAGTGGACTGGGGTGGTATGAGGTAAGGGTGCAAGGTGGTTGTGGGAGATTCATGGAGAAAAGTGAAATCAGCAGCAACCGGGTGAGTCTTCACCATTGACAGGGGGCTACATGTTCCTAAAGACCATACCTGTAGGCTGCCATCACCACTGGGGTGTGCCCAGCTTGTTGAATGTGCTGAAGAACAGTATGAATGCAAGTCGCTGTCCCATGAGGGCCTTTCCTCCATTGCTGCCTGCTCACCACCTGTGGATGTGATAAGTGTTACATTTGTCCATACACTAAGATTTTGCTAAGCCCCATCCCAATTGCTCCAATCGCCTGATGTCGCCACTCCCTTTTCAGTGGCCCCAGGTGCAGATCCTGTAAGCACTGAGTGAGGACATCCTGCCAGCAAAGCCCTGTCTTCCAGCCTCAACAGAAGACCCACAGCCTTGCATGGTCCCCCACTGAGTGCTTTTCCTAAGTTCTTTGTGTGGGACCCTCCTTTGTATGGGTTCTTTTTATCACTTATTTTTTAAGTTCAATTTCTACTCTGTCCAGTTCTTGCATCAGCCACTGCTCTGCTCCCTGGCACCAAATGAAAAGCATGAAGAACCCATTCAGCTCACTTTCTGAATCATTTGACGTTTTCCAGACTTTCCAGCTTAGAGGTAGCCAAGAGGAGGAGCAGACAAGGGAATGTGACCCATATATGATTTGTCACCTCCGACATTACTTTGTCAGGAAAGTTTCCAGCTCAAAGAGTGGAAGAGTTGAAAGAGAGAACAGGAAAGGACAAGATTCTTGTTGTCCAAAAAAAGAAGAAAGGGAGGGGGTGAGGGATGAAGTCACTCTGCCTCTCCAAGGAGCCCCCGCTCTAAGGAGTGCCCCTCTCCCAAAAATGCCTTTACAAGAGTGTTGAGATTAAGATCAGGGAAAGATCAACAACTCAGTAGAGATCCAGGATGATCTGAGTTTGGTGCTGGCATTGATGTTCAAGTCAGACCCTGGCTTACCAAACCCAGCAAAGCCTTGAACTTTAAAATTATGATGAGGTTTTATTGTGATTATTTCCAGAAGAGAAAGATGAAGAGAAGCAAGATTGATTAAAATGTTCTTTCTTCACCCCGGAAAGTGTCCCCTGATTTGGAAAGGGACAAAGCTAAAGGGAAAATCTTGAATATATACCACCACAGCCGAGAAAGGATGGGCATGGAGTGCCTTAATGACAATTCACATGCAGAGAATCCAGTAGAAGTGCTGAAGCTTCAGAACAACGCATGCAATCCAGGCCTGGGCTTTGTTAAAAAACAGGGCCCCTTTGTACCTCTCACTGGTTGGACTCTATCTGAAGCGCTGGTCTGAGTTTTCACAAAGAAGAGGTCTTCCAACTGACAGACACTCTCAACTTACTGCCACTGCAGCTCTTTTCACTGCCCTACCTCGAACCTGGTGTCCCCAGATCCCCAGGGGATCTGCTCTGGACTAGAGCAGAGTGTTGGACATCTGTGCTACCCCAGATCCACCCTCATTTCCTTCTGGGAAACCACCTCTCTGTCATTCTCTGCCTCACATGGTCATCTGCCCACCTCTGAGCTCCAGAAATGTTCATATGACCCAATTCTGGGACTTTTTATTAGAATTCTTAGGAAACATAAGTTCATTTTTAGCTGAAATTGAAACTAGGAGGAAAAGAATGAGAGCTGCTAGAAGCAACCACTTGGAAACAGCTGCCTAAGGGGAACATCAACTTAGAGCTGAGAGATAGAATCACCTGAGTCCAATAGTTCCTGAACCAGGAATCACCCTCAGACCAATACCTTGGAGTTATATGAACCAGTAAGTTTCCTTTGTGCTTAAAACAGAATGAGCAGGGGTGTCTGCCCTTCTAAGCAAAGGAATCCTGATAATACAGGCAAGGTCAGTAACTTTCATCCTACCTTCTACTGAAGCTTAATTTAAATAACAATTCTTACTTCAGACTGTTTCTATAGCTTCTTCTCTGATCTTTCCACATGGCAATCTTACCCAGGATCCAGAATCCCCTAGGCATGAGATTAAGAACTTGTTACTTCCAGTTATAGGTGTGTGTCCCTTCCTCCCCCTACATTATCTCAGTCCCTAATTCTGACTCTGTGGCCTAGACCTCCAGAGGGCTCTGGATTCTCTGGTCTGGGGCTCTGCCTGCCTGTTTGGACCTCCCAGAATTGGCCTTTACCTGGCCAAGGTCTGAACTTACTGTGAACTTTGAGCACTCTCTGACTACTCCTGAAGTACTTCCTGACAGCCAGGTCTATTATTCATCCTGGGAAGAAGGGTCTTGAGCCAAGAAGACTGAGATCTACCCCTAAAGACACTTCTTGACTCCAGTATGATTCTGACACACACCCAAATGGGAAGCCCAAAAGGGACCAACCAGGATAGCAAAGAGTCTGGAAACCAAGTCCTTAAAGTCAGACGCAGTGAAGTGGTCACATTTGGCCTGGAAAATAAAGAAGGTTAAAAGAGAGACATGATGTCTTTCTGCAAATATTTATAGGACTATCATATAGGACTCTAGCCAGTGGGTAAATGTCCCAAGGAGATAAATCTAGAGTCAATAGAAGAAGTTATTTTGGATTGTTTTTATACACTTGAGAATTGCCCCTGACTTTAGCAAGAACATCTTTAACATCCTTGTCATCTCTGAAATTCCAATCCCCATGCAGGTCAACAAATGCCTGTGGATGGATTTCTGGCAATGACATCTGGGAGGAGGCTGGTGCGAGCTTAGAATGCAACTTCATGAAGAATACCCACATCCCAGAGCTGGAGCAAACTCCTGGACCTCAGGAGCCTAGGAGTAAGAATCATCGCACACAAGCTGAGCTCAATCCCAGGAAGCTGAAATATTTATTCACTGGAGGACAAAGGGAAGAGCCCTTTGTGCTAAATCAGGAGGCAGCCATCTTCATAAGACTGGTGGAAAATGGGGGCCCAAGTTTAATAATGGTAAATCTATCAAAACGAAACGGACATAGCTCACATCCTGTGGGCAATAAACATCCACAGGTGAAATTTTATAAGGTTTTAAAGGGAATTTTATGAGTTTTGAGGGAGCCTTAGTATAAACTGAAACCAGCCATGGAAAAACAATATAATGTAAACTGTGGAAAGCAATAGCTAAAAATTCTGCCACTGTTACGGAACCAAAGAAACTGTTCAGGGAAAAGAGAAAGATACTCTGGACTTTACATTTCTTCCATGATTTCTGGTGAAGTAGACTATCCAACCAGCAACATTTTTAACTCCTTGACAGCAAAGACAATTAAAGGTCTGCTGTTACCCATATAGCCCCTGGTATGATGTAGGTGAACACATGTGCATACATACGAAATATTTCTGAGAGGGGCAATAACATTCATGAGTACTTCCACAGGTGTGTATTTCCCCCAATGTTCTGGGGACTTCCTGTATTGCAGGCAGAAAAATAAATTCTGAGTGTTAAGAAATTTTCCCAAGGTCGCATAGTTAATAAATAGTTGAACCCTGATTTGAACCTGTGTCTGTCTGCCCCTAGAGCCCATGTCCTTTTAACTACACCTACATTTGCCAAAACTTTGGGATTTCATCAACCAGTATCGTTTCAAAAATACTCAAGAGAACCCTGATTGGGTTGCCAACATTTTGCTGAGAGGATATTGTTAAAAATTGAGAAAGCTAAATTACAACAGCCCCCAAAAGACAGGACATGATCTCAGAATAAAGAGAATAAACTGAATATTATGAAATAGTCATTCCTCAACATGTGTGCATGCATGCATGCATATATATGTGTACGTGTACCTGTAAAAATACTTTCATTTACAGGCACCCCACTGGCTCTTGAAACTGCAACTCTCTGCCACACTTTTCCCTCTCTATCCCTCATAGCACCTAGCACAACGTTCTATACAAAGTAGGTGTGTAAGACTTACCATTGACTAACTAACATTATATAATCTTTTCTGTTTGATCTACTGAGAAGACCTCACCAATTCGGGTTCTTAGTGGGATCAGAGACCTAGACAACTTGCTTCATCTTGTTTAACTTTGCATGTATGGCTTAATAAAAATGGGACTGTGTTACCACCACTCTAGAAATACAACTTCATGTTGGGGTGCCTGGGTGGCTCAGTCAGTTAAACATCTGACTCTTGATTTTGGCTCAGGTCATGATCTCATGGTTCCATGAGCTTGAGCCCTGCGTTGGGCTCTCTGCTGACAGCGCGGACAGAGCCTGCCTGGGATTCTCTCTCACTCTCCCCCTCTCTTTCTAAATAAATGAACTTTAAAATAATAATATTAATAAGTACAGTTTCATGTCTTTGCACTAAAAAGATTCCATCATTACCTCTCAGGCCTACACTCTCACCCTCAGACATAATTTAAGCAATGGGATTAAGGAGGGCTGTGCAACTTTACGAGGTGAGTGCATACCTTGGCCTGGCGATTCTGTGGTTCCAACATCTATTCTCTTGTCCCACTTCCTCCACTGGGTGACCTTAGAAAATTCTCTTCTTTGAGTCTCAGTTTTTTCATGTACAAAATGAGGTTGGGTCAAAACATCTCAAAGGGTGCTTCCAATCTTGGCAATCTATACCTCTCTCCCATCTGGCTGATTGCAGCTCCTTCCACATCAGGGCTCACTTCATTTGAAAAAATCTGGAATTTGGGGATGGAGTCAACAGCAAGTTGGCCCTTGAGGAAGATTCTGTAATACGATCGCACAGCTGGTTAGTGATTCTACATGAGTGCAAGATCACTTCGGGGTGGAATGTCAAAGTTTACCAGACATTATCTTGGACCAATTCTCCTTTTTCCATGAGACCAAATCATTATCCTCAAAAGCATTACTAATTGTGCACATGCACCAGATGCTGGAAGGCCCTAGCTGGGAAGCAGAGGACCCGCGCGGGGGGTCATCCACCCCACTCAGGTTTCTCCTTGGCTCGGCATACACTGGAGGGCCCGGCAAGAAACCAGGCTGTGCCCTAGAATAAATGACTTGTCCAGTCACCAGCCATAGCCCCAGCAGGTGCTCTCATACCCACCTGGCCTTTCATTTATCTTTACAGCATGAAAACAGCTATCCTAGAAGCCTGCCTCACTGAAGGAAAGGTTAAGTTACAGGGCCTAACTTAAAAAAAAAATTTTTTAAAGACTTCCTTCCCTTTTAATTTTAGAATAGTTACTTCTCTGGCACCTGGCAGAACAGGGCTATTTGGATGTCATCTACAAACAGAAAAGAAGGAGAGAGTAGTAGACTGGCCTGCCTGCTGTATAGACTCGGGTTGCTTTTTCACATACAGATCAAAAGCCTCCTGAGCAGTTAACCCTCAGCAAGGGAATGACATCTACAAATAGAGACGATTTAGCAAAAGTGAACATGCACTATGTGAAAATGCACTGCATTCTTCAGTGCTGGGGATTTCTGATCACCTCTGTAAATATCCTGAAGGTGAGCTTTGGCTCCACTATGGAAACATCCCTGGAAGCAATTAACCGTCTTAACCTGAAAGAAGTAAGTTCCCCAGACTCTTGGAGATTGCAGGGTAACCCTTTCTCAATAGAGACAACTAGGGGAGAAGAGGCAGTCAGGTCTGTGTGGTCTCTTTCCTCTTGGTGATAACTTTTATATTATCTCTGGCGATCAGCATAAGAGCTAGAGTAAAGAACAGAAAATGAAAGACTTGGGAAAGACCCAAGACCAAAAAGAGATGCAAGGAGTTATGTGTCCAAACAAGAAATACAGAGGACAGTGTGAGAATGAGTTGCTTCAAGAAAGGATTCAAGCAGTTTGGCGAGTAAGCAAGCAAGAGCACAGAGACCCTCAGAGAAAGCTGACTTGGGGACGGATGCACCAAACTAGGAACACACTTCTGAAGAAATGCCAGTGAGTGGGAGACCAGGGAAGAACACTGTTCGGGTGTCAGGGTCCAAGGTCCAACCTGCCCTCTGCTAAAGGTGCAGAGAACCCAGAGAAAAGACTCCCCATTTTCTCAGCAGCCAGAGAAGTCAGAGGAAAATGCCAATCTAAGAGCAACTGAGAAAGAAGGAGAGAGAATGAAGGGGACCTGAGAAGGAGGTGTTGGGTGGAATTAATGAGCCTCTAACCACCAAAATAGTGTTCAGGCCCCCTAGGAAAGAGCACTTTTGACCTATTGCAAAGGGTTATGGAGAAAAAGTTAAGAAGTTGAAAAGGCAAAGGGAAGCCTTCTATTTAGAACCCCCCTGGAGAATCCCATCCCCAACCTGGTGAGCCACAGAGGCTGTTCTCTTCCGTCTGTTGATGGATTCCTCCCACATCTGTGAATACAAGAGTGTGTCAGCATCACAGAACTAGAGACAAATCCTGCTTCATTTTACCAATAAAAATGCCTAAGGTCACCCCAAGAGCTGGTGGTAGAGCCCCGACTGGAGCCCCTCCTTCTCAGGCCCACATTAACCTCCACTCTTCCATCAATTTCTGGCACCCAGAGAGTGTGCAACTCTGTGACACCATTTGTGGACTCTGAGAGTCTCTCAAAGTATCTGCCTGTCTCTCTGTTCTAGCATCTTCCCATCTCAGCCTCTTGCTTACATGAACCTTGTGCCATAGGTAGCAAATCTGGGTCCCCCGAGTTCACAAGTGTGCTTCAAGCATCTGCTAGTCATTGTGGGCCAGCCTGTGGTTGTTTTTAACTGCCGGCCCTGGAGCCTCTACTGGCCTTCGCTTTGGGTCTCATCACCCAAAGTTTCTCATCACCATTCAGGACAAGCATGTGTGTGATTCAGAGGTGGGGGTGGTGTGTGGAAGTGCAAGGACAGGGAAGCATGTCCACTAAAACCTGTCCCCAGTGTTCCTGAACGTTTCCAAATTACAGATGGGAGAGATGATCACATGGGGGCCCATGGGTAACACCTGTCTGAATGCTGCCTACATTCTGCCCTAGGCTAACAATGAATGATGAAACTCTTAGAACCGAGAAACGTGGATATCCTAGACTTCCGATTATAGGCTTGCTGCTTCAGCCCAAAGCTTCTATCATTTTGCTTGAAAACTGGTTAAAGGTTAAGAGGATATGTTCAAAAAAGTCCTCTAAGACAGGTTCCATTAGACCGAGACCCTATATACATCCCAAGCAGAAAAATAGAAATGAGAAGTAGGGACAAGAAGAGAGGCTTTTCAGGAGGAGCTGGTTTTTGTCTGAGGGGGAAGAGCTGTCAGAGGCTCTGCTCTGGAGAATCACAGGCTCCCGAGTAGCCCTGAGGTGGGATGGAATCGAGGCTGGAGGATAGGCTGGAGGAAATTATTTTTCTCAAGGCCTGGTGTGTGGGCTTTGCTGGAGTCTTCAGATATTAGAGGCCCCACTTTTTATGCTTAAAAGGTATATGACTGTAATTCTCCCACGAAGCCCCTCTAGGTTCTCTTTGTTTCTTTCAAACCCCAAAGAACTTATCAAACACCTGTTCGGAGCCAGACACCCTGGTTGGAGTTTATGGGGATGCTGAGCAGGGCCCTCGCCCTCACGGAACTCAGAACTTAGGATCAAGAAAACTCGAACTGCCTTTAATTTTGAGAAGCTTTCAACAGTTTCCCCAAAGTCTTCCCCTGCATTGCTGAGAAGTAAGCTCCCAGCAAGTCTGACTGCAGACGAGACACCGAGCCATTCTGTGGAGGCAGGTAGCTGTGAAGACATCGGTTGGGGTCCCTTTCACTTCACTCTCCACAGCCACTGAGTGGTCACCTGAGCCAGGGGCCGAGTCCAGGCTACTCCCGCCCCCAGAGGCCTTGCTGGCCGGGGTGTCTGGTGCTCCACCTCTCTTGGAGGAGTTAGGGTGGGGACAGATGTGCCTCAGCCCATCCTTCCCCTGGCCCAGGAGGCTTCTCTCCGTTTGTGCCTACAGGAAGGCTTTCCTTGATGTCAGTGTTTGGGGGTGTTGATGGACCCCCGGGGAGGATTTAAACATTGAAAACCAGTCCTGGCCAGGGCCCCACCGGATGATGAGAGTGCAAGGGAGGAAACAAAAGTGCTTGTGTTAACAGACTGTCATTTCCCAACATGATTCAGGCCCCGAAGCTGAGGCAGGAAAAGGAGAGCAAATGCCTTCCCATTCATCACTTCGGACACAGCTATTTTTAGAGCGCACGGCAACTCAGCGCCGGGCTCCGAGGGCCCTGCCATGGGAAGAACTAAGGTCGGGTGACTGGGCGGGTCAGGCGCGGGCTTCGGGCAGGCGTGCCAGCGCGTGGTGTGCGTATATTCGTGCGTGTGTGTGTGTGTGGTGTGCGTGGCGAGCGTGTGTGTGTGTTTGTGTGTTGGGGGGGTATGTGTGGCGTGCAGTGTGATGCAGTGCATGGCATGCGTGTGCGTGCGTGGTGTGAGCATTAGTGCATGTATTCGTGTGCGTGCATGGTGTGCGTGTGCAGGTTATGTGTGTGCGTGGTGTACGCGGCTGCATGGGCGTGGGTGTGGTGGGCGTGCGTGGGCGTGTAGGGACCAGAGGAGGGGTTGAGCCGCAGGTGCCCTGTGTGTGCAGAAGGTAAGCAGAGTGGAGGCAGTTGTGGGGGAAGGGGGGAGGGAGAGGAAAGGGCCTGGGGCTCAGCTGGGCCCTGGGCTCACCAAGCACGGCTCCCATCCCCTTGGTGGCCTGACCTGCCCCTTCACATATGCACAGGAACTCCTCCCAGGCTGAGGGCAAAGCCGCCTATGTCCTGGACTCTGTGGGATGTTGGCTTTGCCATCACAGCCTTGCGAACATCCGGCCACATGAAGGCCTCTGAGCCCAGGTGAAGGACAGGGGCCTGGATACTGCACTGGCATGTGGGAAATAGATTCTGCACCAGTCAGCACCTAAGCAACAGTTTCCCTAAGGGACAGAATCTTTACCTGGCTAGACACCTGCCTAATCCCACGCACGCACCCCTTTTGCAGCGAACAGAGAAGGGATTTCCCTTCATTTTCACCCATCTCTGGCTGTCTTCCTCATACCAAAGGGAAAGACAGGGCTGCATTGAATTCAGCCCTGAGGCAAGATTGGTCCAGGGTACAGCTCTAGCAGCCCTCCTCAGTCCCAAGTCCTCTCTCCCCCTGTCTTACCTACCCTGCTCTCCCAACTCCAACTCTGCAGGTCTCTCAGCCCTGAAAAAGATGCATGAACTACCCCCTCGTGGTGAGAACTAACATATACAGCCTGGGATGAAGCTACCTCCCTTCCTTCTTTCCCCCAAGCTCTCTAGATGTGTTGCAAAGTCTACGGAAATGTAGTGTATACTACGTGGGCCTCAGGGTTGATTCACTTTCCATTAATAGCTCAGCTGTCCCTGAGGTTCTGGCCAGGTTTGGACCTTCTTACTGGCAGAGAGGGTTAAATGACTTCCTGCACAGCCATTGGATGGCTTTCCCCAAGCCAAGGCTATCAGACAAGGTGTCCCGCTGGGCTACGTCCCTGCTGCTGCTTCTCCCAGGAGAGTAAGAAGAGCTCATGTGAAGTCTTGAAGGCGCCACTAGTGCATCATAAGCAGGAGTCTCCCTTCCTACCCCCAAGAGCACCCAGGAGATGGAGGAGGTTTTATCTGCGTTGCACCATGACCTGGGTAGTAAGAGGGTGGGGGAAGAATTGGGCAGGGTGGGAAGGGGGGCCAGGTTCATTTATGTTCATCTGCGTCATCTTCTCCTCTGAAGAAGTACTTATGATTATAAAGTTATCATAAACAAGTACTGTCTGGTCAGTAACTTAGCAGGAAAAAAAATAGTAACTTAGCAGGAAAAAAAATGCACTTGGCTATGTTCAGGGACTACCAGGATCACCTGGTATAAATAGGCAGGCAGGTGAGGAGGAAGCAGGACTGCCTGGGACACCCAGGTGACCAAGTCCCAGCTCTACGACCAGTTTACATCCATTGTGACCCTGAGTCAACCATTCACCTCTCTGGACGAAGAAAGGAATGGCTTGCACCAAATGATCGTGGTTCCTTCCCAAAGTACCACAAGAAATATGTAACAGGGGATGTGGGGCTTCTAGGAAAATAATCCTTGAAGAAATCAGTCCTCCCTCTGTTGGTGGAAGCTAACAGATAACAATGGCTAATGGTCGTCAATCCACCAAATGCCAGGCACTGTGCACATCTTACGACCAAACCTCACAAGAATCCTGCAAAAGAGGTGTTATTTTTCTCAGTGTGTAGATGATAAAACTGAGGATCAAAAATGTTAAACCGATTTCTCAAGGTCACAGACTGGCAAAGGCAGGATTCAAGCCTACATCCTTGTAAGGCCAAAGCCCATGTGCTTTCTGGGCTTTGCCTCTCAGTGGATCGAGGAGAATAATTCCTGTTCATTTGTTCCTTTTTCCATTGTGAGCATCTTTTTCAAAAGGTCTATCCCTGCACCGTACTCCACAAAATTACTATAAAAGAATTGCAGTGCTGCCCACCTCGAGCTGTGCTGGGGAAAGTAAAGAATAATGTTGAGAAAGCACCAGGCCCTATATGCCATTAGGGTATTTTACAACTAGTAGTCCAACAGCCACATCTGACAGCTTCTGTGTGTGCTGAGTGCCCGGAGCCCAGGAGGATGAGTCAGCCGCCAGCCCACCTCTTTTTCAAGGACTTGAAAACTAACCAACTTCCTGTTTTTCTTTCTTTTGAAGCCCTATGTGTGGTGGTGCTTGCAAGTCCTTGAGAGGGTTAGTCCATCACGAGCCCTGTGGCACAGTAGGCAGAGGCACCGGTGTACATCCATTCTCTCTGCCAACACACCATTTCTCCTTTTCTCTTTGGCGTGCCCTGTTACTTTCAAACCTACCTCCCTGTTATGTTCTTCTCCATCTTTCTGTTTTCCAGTCACTCTCCCACATCTCTTTGACCTTCTCGTTTTTCTTCCTACCATTCTTTGTTCTTGATGACCAGGATCTGACCACTGAGGAGACACACAGGATTGTACACGCAGCAATTGCCTTCCCACGACTGCAGCAATCTCCGTGATACTGCAGTACCAAGCGTGAGGTTCCTGGGGGCCGAAAAAGGAAATGTCTTTTTCCTGCAGCATGGTCTGGAGCTGAGGAACTGCTTCATTAAAAAACTGACACATACACTGTAATTCCCAGGCACAGCCTTCAGCAGGAAAAGTGGCCAAGGGGAGACCTCAGCCTGCATTAGGTGACGATGGGAGTTCACATTTCTGTTCTTTCTCTTTCCTCCTCACTGGTAACCTGAGTTAACCATGGCGTTCGTTGGTGGTGAGGACAACAGCAGAGTCCCAGAGACACAAGACATTGGCATCATTCTGGGGAATAAACTGGCACTCTTCTCTTCCTTCCATTTACAACAAGATTCACTTTAGAAGAACCTTGCAAATAGGCTCCCCAAACTTACCAGCCTCAAAGATGTACCAGTTACCTCTGGCCCCAAGAAACTCTCCAAGTTGAAAAACCAGTGAAACTGGCATGCTTTACTGCATGCTCAACACAAATAACATTTTGTTCTTGGTAGATGGGTGGATAGTGATTGTAAAGGATTGTTGAAATAAGTAGAGGTGGTATCTAGATACGTTGATTGGAAGTTAGAAGACTCTCGTCTTCTTCCCAGTTCCACCTCTGACTCTTTACGTGACCCTAAACATTGTTCTCTTTTTCTGTGTCATGGTTTCCATATTTATAAGATAGGCTTGTACCAAGAAGAAACCAATACATAATTGGAAAAGAGAAAATGTTATGTAAATAATATTAGAGATTCTCCTGCTGTTTGCTTGACAGCAGTTCACTTAGAAGGTTCAAGATCCTTTTGATCTGAGATGAGAGGGACCAGCTGCTGAGAGATAGAGTCTGATTTAATCCAGAGTTAACCTTCCAGAAGCTCTTTGTAGATAATTTGTGGTGGTTCTTTGTAGTCTAAATCCAGGACAAAGGTGGAGAATATGATTTGTGGAATTGGTAACAACCATAAACCATGATATCTGATCAAACCATTTTCTTCTCTCTGTCCTGTTTACAACTCCCACACATGTCATCCTGGCTAGACTCAATCAACCATTCCCTCTGCGCAGGTACTCATGACCTCACAAAGGCCTTTTATATTAACCATGGGGTTCTTTGGTCATGTGCATTTAAGTAAAAGTAATAAATGATAGCTCAATATATCAACAGCTATACAAAATTCAGAATGGAAAGTATTTCCAGCATTTTTGACTCCCTACTTCAAGGGGCGTTGAAATAATGTGGCTCAACAGGGCCAATATGGAGAAGGGCTAGCTGGTGGGGGGGGCAAGGGTCACAAAACGTACTTACTGGACTACATACAACTGTCTCCCTGTGATCCTCCCTCACGTCTCCACGGCCAGATTGGAGCAGCCTGTGGAAAAAATTCCTGTCTATTTTCAGAAACAGATAAAAGCATTCAGATTATGCCGTGCAAATCTCAGCCTGAAAGCGGCTGGAAAAATCTGTTCCTTGCCACTGTCACTGACCCCCCGACCCCTCCAAGTAAGGACATTGAGGCCTGCTTCCCTCCTCTCTCCTCACCCCCACCAGCGCAGGCTAACCCTCCCACCACACAGCTGGTCCTTGTCTGCACTGTCAGAGCACTCCTGCCTCGGAGAACTAGAGACAATAGAATACAAGTTCGTTAAAAAAAATAGCAACTGCTTCAAGAAGTCAGTGTTAAAGCCATGTTTCTTTTTACCTGGATTTTTGGGGAGCATATTTACAGTGCTGTCTGGTCAACGCCACACCTGGGGGTCACAGGGCAGGAGGCCCAGGCTTAGGCAGCCACACAGGTGTCATTTGCTAACACGATCCACTCCTAGGGAGGACACCGTTCTATCCTGAGCTGCCTAAGAAGACCAGGTGTCTCCCTGTCCTGATCTCCCCCAAGCACAGAGGTTTGGGAACGCTGAAGAGTTCATCAAACTGGGTATTTTGTGCAGGTGATTATTCCTGGCTTTAGGGAAAAGCCTGTCTACTTCACTGTCCAGCACACTCATGTTTGCAATGAATCCGTTATGCTCTGAAGATACAAAATTGTAAACACAATAAAGCAGGCTTGTGCTTAGTGCATCAGGGAGCAAATATCAGTCAATTATCCTCTCAAGAGGACTGCTCTGTTAGCTTTTCATCTGGGAGGAACTGGGGGTCTCAGGGCTTCAGAGTGAAAACATCTTTTCTTCCAGAACGCTTCCTGCTCGTGCTCCTTGCCGAATAATCCATTAAGCACCAAACTCCTCCTGGAGGGGCATTTGTTTTGAGCACTTGTTGTTCCACCTCCTCTCTAGGCAATGGGTCCACAACCCAAATAGAAGCCAAGCAGTGCCAGCTGCCAAAGGAACCAGACAGGATGGCACTTCCCAGGAGAATGTGGTGGGCCTCCCCTTTCCTCCTCCCTGGTTTCCTCCTCCATGTGTGCCAGAGGGAGGGCAGGGCTGGGGTGAAGAAGCCACCATCAAGCAAGAAGCTTTAGAAAACGGCATGAGGGCCGTCCCTCTGGCAGATGGATGGAGCTTGTTGTTGCAGCCAAAAAGGGGTCCCCAGATTGGAGAAACAGAGGGCAGGACCAGAGTCATATGCAAAATACATTCCAGGCACCCAGACAGCCAGAGGTAGGATACAGGCAGAGCAGGGGAACTCAGGGCATCCTGATAAACCCCACCACGGCTCAAGATCCATGCTTCTGTTTCTCCACTCTTAAATTGAAGGCTCATATTCTGTGAGGCAAGAACCAAGGATCGAAGGGGAAATGGTTGTGATATTTAATAAAAAACAAAAGCAGTTGCAGAATCCTACAAGGAGAAACAATAGCTTGAATCATACCATCAAGTATACCTGTGAATGCTTTATACGATTCCAGACCTTTGCTCAAGCTGGTCCTCTGCCTGGAATGCACCACCTCCTCCACTTGTCAAACTCCTACTCATCCTTTAAAATCCTGTCCAAATGTTTCCTCTTTTGTAAGGCTTTCCAGTATCCTTTCAGTCAGAAGAAACCACTGCTTCCCTTCTACTCCAGCAGAACCATCTCTCCAGTGATGATGCATATTTCCTCCTGGTTTGTGTTCTAGGTAGTGAGGTGTGTATATCCTCTGACAGAAGGTGAGCACCTTGAGGACAGAGCCCATGTGTTATTCATGTCTGTTCCCACCTATTCCCAGAACCCAGCATAAAAAGTGCTTGTCAGATCAAATCATATCATCATTAGTCACAGTGGAGTCCCCAACACTAGTTTAAATCCAGTATGGTGATGTGTAAGCGACCCTCCTTATTCTTTTCACTCTTTTTTTTTTTTTTGAGATAAAATTCATCAGTTGAATCATTTAGAAATCTAGAGGTCAACGATTTTTAGTACATTCACACTGTCATGTGATCACCACCACTAATTGCAAACATTTTATCACTCCAAAAAGAAACCCCATACTCACTAAAAATCACTCCCTATTGTCCCCTCCCTAGAGAACTACTGATATATTTTCTGTCTTTAGGGATCTGCCTTGTTTGGACATTTCCTATAAGTGGGGTCACAAAATATGTGGCCTTTTGTACCTGGCTTCTTTCATAACATAATGTTCTCAAGGTTCATTCACATCATGGCATGTGTTAGTACTATTTCATTTTATGGATATACCACATTTAGTTTATCCATCCATCAGTGGAGGGACATTTGGGTGGTTTTTGGCTATTCTGAATAATGCTGCCCTGAATATTTCTTTACATGTTTTTGTATGGACATATGTTTTTAGTTCTCTGGGGTATATACGTTTACAAGTGGAATTGGTAGGTCATATGCTTAACCCTGTATTTTACATTTTGAGACCCTGCCAAACTTTTCCAAAGGAACTGCATCATTTTGCACTTCCACTGGCAATACATGAGGGCTCTGATTTCTTCACATCCTTGCCAATACTTGCTATTTTCTTTTGTTGTTCTGTTTGGGTTTGTTTATTATACCCATCCTCATGAGTGTGAAGTGGTATCTCATTGTGATTTTGAATTGCATTTTCTCTACTACCTGATGATGTTGAGCATCTTTTCATGTGCTTATTGGCGATTTGTAGATCTTCCTTGGCAAAATGTCTACGTAAGTCCTTTGCTTATTTTTAAATTGGGTTATTTGTTTTTTTTGTTTTTTTTTTAAGGTTATTTATTTATTTTGAGAGAAAGCGCTTGAGCACAAGTGGGGGAGGGGCAGAGAGAGAGAATACCAAGCAGGCTCCACGTTGTCAGAGCAGAGCCCAGTGCAGGGCTCGAACTCACGAACCATGAGATCATGATCTGAGCCAAAAGCAAGAGTCAGAGGCTTAACTGACTGAGCTACCCAGGTGCCCCTGTCTTTTTGTTATTTAATTGTAAGTGTTCTTTATACACTCTGGACATTAGATTCTTTTTAGGTATATGTCTTACAAGTATTTTCTTTTATTCTGTGGGTTTTCCTTACACCTTCTTGATCGTAGCCTTTGATTAAAAGTTTTTAATTTTGATAAAGTCCAATTTAACTATTTTTTCTTTTGTTGTCATATCTAAGAAACCAGTGCTTAATCCAAGGTCCTAAAGTTTGTACCTATATTTCCTTCTAAGAGTTTTATAATTTTAGCTCTTATATTTAGGTCTTTGACTTATTCTTTATTTTATTTTTGTGTATAGTGTAAGGTATGGGTCCAAATTTATTCTGTTGCATGTGGATATCTAGTCCTAGCTCCATTTGTTGAAAAGGCTGTTCTTTCCCAGTTGAGTAGTTTTTACACTCTTGTTGGAATCAATTTCTCATTCCTATTTTATACTGTTACTTTCATGAAATCATCACTTGAAATAAGGTCATTGGTTCATTCCCAGGATGTGAAATATTTGATAAATGTCAAGATTTCTTTTTAAATATAACAATTGCATCAACCTGACTTCCCCCTACACAACTCAGAATCCATTCCAGGAAAAGTTAACAACATCCAAGGTTGCATATTTTCACAAGTGGAAATCATGTGGGCTGTTAGACTCACAGCATAAACCAAGGGTAGTTAGAAGGTACATCTCATGCCTCAATCCAGGGATAGACAGAGAGCACACGACTGGTGGGGTAGCTGTGGGACCTGTAAACATGGGGTTAGAGTTGAAGCTGGCACAAGGGCAAGCACACCTCGGGAGAAGAGAAGAGCAACAATAAAAGTAGTAAAAGAAAACAGGAGTGGAAAAGTGGACCAAGAACTGAGTGGTTCCTAAGTGTGATGTTTGAAAGAATGGCTTCTCTGGCATCCTGATGATTAAAAGAAGCAGATGCTGGACACTGAAATAACTTGCCTTTTAAAAAGCACAAGGAAGCTGAAAGATACTTCTTCAGCCCACTGTGCTCGCTGTCTTTCAAGCTAGTCTTGACTAATACTCTCTCCTCTGTCTCCAGCATCCTCCACCTCAACCCACCCCACCCTTTTGGATCCCACCTCATCCTTCCTTGTCTACCTAACCCACCCGTGCCATCTCTGGATTTCTAGATCGGGCTAGCACCCTCTTTGTGTTTCCTAGAGTGTCCTGCCAGATGTCAGAATTGGGACTTAACACGTCAATATAGGGAAAATGTTTGATTTAGTATGTGTTTTCACACTAGATAGCAAGCTCCTTGAAGCCAGGGTTAGGGTTCAGGTTCCATGTCTTATTTATCTTTGTAAGCCATGAGCTGGGAATAGTGTATGCCCCTAAAAGACTGCCGAATTGAATTGCAGGTGAATGTAGAGTCATTCTACAGTAAAGAACAGCAGCTGAGGGGTTGGCGCTAGGAAGGGAACTAGACAATAGAAGGGGAGAGGAATGAAGGAAAACACTTAATTCCCTCTGGTATTCTCTTCCAACCTGTTCCAAGCTAACTGCATATGTAAAGACTGTACTTGTAATCAGCTAGCCTGAGCTTTGCTCTCACTACAGTGAGACAGTTGAGCACATTACAAGGGGTAGATGCAAGTGAGTCAGCGGACCCTGTCGGGCCAAGAGGGATGCTGCTCTAGAATAGAAGGGGGCAGTCTGGGAACCTTGGAGCTGTGGGGATTGAAAGAAAACATTTCCTTCCTCATTTCCTGCCAGAGAAGTGTCAACACAAAAAGCCACCAAAAATACATCAGAAAGCCAATGGGCAGCCAGGTAGTTGGAGTTTGTCTTCCAGTAGAGCTGGGGGTGGACAGTGGGGGATCTGCCCACCAGCAGCAGGTCAAAGTAGAAGGAGCAAGAGCTACAATAGGAATAGACCCAAAGTTCAAATCAAAATGGTGAGAGTTTTTCCCTTCTCTTTCATATTTTTTTCCAAATCAAAAATTGATACAACAAAATTTAAAACATACTTTTTAATTTAAAAAAACAGTCACAATCTTAATACCATGAAACAAATATTTTTGAGCTTCTGCTATTTCTTCCTCTTTTGCTAAAATATATAATTTATTCTATATGAATTAAATCATTATATTGATATAATATTAAATGTCATATTCTCATTTTTGTCATTTTATCACAAGCATTTCTATACATCAATATCTAGTTGTCATTATTTTAACACCTGTATAGTATCCTAAAGATTTTACGATCATCATATTGTTCTTTTCTGTGCCCTTTTACTTGAGCATTTAATTTATTATCGATTTTGATTATTACACAGAACTGAAACAACCTCAATCGTGTAGCTTTTTTGGCATTGATTTCTTTAGGATAAACTGCCAAGAGAGCAATGTCTAGCTTCAAGGGTATGAATATCTTTATAGGTTTTGATACGCGTGTCATAGTACTTTCTGAACGGGTCATAACAGTTCACACTACCTCCAGCAATGTAGAAATCGCCAGCGTAGCTCACAGCCTGACCGGCTTCGGACACCACATTTTATCTTAACTTCTCCTGATTTAACAATGTGAATTATTGATTCGATGTTGCTTTAATCTGCATTTATTTTAGTATAAGATAATCTTTTTTTTCCTTTCTAGGCAATCTATAGTTTCTCTTTCGTAAATGCATTGTTCATCTTGTTTTCTCCTTCACCTGTTGAAGTCTTCATGTTTTGTTTTAAATTTTTAATGAGTTACTTATAAAGTATCACATACTTATAAAATATATACTCTTTGCCAGGATTGCTAACAATATTTCTCCAGCCTCCTCATGGCATTTTATATTAGAGTTCCCATTTTTCATTATTTTAAAACTTTTAAAATATTTATTTGTGCCTCGATGATTTCTCTTATTGCTTCAAAATTGAGAAACCAATTTCTCCATTGATTCACCAAAGCCTCTATGCTGATGTTTTTTATGTAGCTTTGCCCTATGAATTCTCTATTGGTATATAATTCTTAGCCCAACCAGAGTTTCCTTTTTTTATTTTTTTTGTTTTATTTATTTTTGGGACAGAGAGAGACAGAGCCCGAGTGGGGGAGGGGCAGAGAAAGAGAGGGAGACACAGAATCCGAAACAGGGTGAGCTGTCAGCACAGAACCTGATGTGGGGCTCGAACCCATGAACCGTGAGATCATGACCTGAGCTGAAGTCAGACGCTTAACCGACTGAGCCACCCAGGCACCCCCAAAGTTTCCTTTATGATGTGATATAAAGTATTGATCTAAATAAAAGATTTTCCAAAATTATGATCCATGATGCCCACAGTAGTTAATAGATAACTCCTCTTACTCTTATTTATCACATATCACATTTATATAGTGAGCTTGAATGCAGGTTTATCTTTTCTTCTGTATTATTTACTTTCCCTATTTAATGCTAAAAATTGATGTTTTAATTATTTGTTTTCTTGGTAACTCTGGTGCCAACTATATTGACTGGCATATAGTATATGTTCAATTAATCTTTATTGACTTACATTAAATTTACAGTATATACCAACACCATCCTAGGTTTCAATCCAGTGTATTTTTTTTTTAATTAAAGAAAAATCAATTGTTACCTCTCTTTGCTGGCTAACTTGAGTGACACCTAGAAATCTTTTTCTCTATTATCTCCAGAGCATCTCAATTCTTTCACCTTCATTTCTTGCCACATTCTTTTGAGAAGTGTGAGAAGTTGAAATAATAGAATATGAGGGTAGGCAAATTTCCAGACTACCTTCACATGCATGATCACATTTTAATCCCCATGGCAACCCCAGGAGGCAAACATTGTCTTTGCAAGGAGGAAGGGGAAGCTCCTTCCCAGGAGCTCACTCACCCAGGGTCACACAGCTTGGAATTGTGACTCAAACCTGGACCATCCTGTGCTAAGTACAGTATTCTTAAAATGTCCTGATTTTATAGATCCTAAGGTTTTGTGCCTTAGTTACCTAGGCAGGACATACAGCTTGTGAGCCAGTCAGTAGTTTCGGGCCAAAGACTGACAATGATGAGACGCTTAGAGAGAACATTCTGGCAGATCACCCCCATTAAGATCTGAGAGAGCACAATTCCCCACCCAGAACTAGTTCTGACCACAGCACAAGCTGTGGATATTGATGCATGGCCGAGTTGAGGGAACCCAGACACCCAGTCTGATACATGACATACCAGGGGGTGGGGAGGGCACCTGGGGAGCCCTCATCCTTGAGTTTCAATGGCAGACTGCTAAAGGAAAGCCACAATGGTGGACTTGAACTTGAGCAGAGAACAGCTCTTTTAAATACAGGTCTTGAGCTGACCACAGGTCACAGGCAGAATGGCAAACAGAGAGGGGACTATAAATAGCAGCTGCAGCCGGAAAGCAAAAGACAGGCCTGACCTGTGCATAGTATAGGAAGGACCTCAGGCAAAGCATCAATCTCCTGCTTGCTCCCTCCCTCTGCAGAGAGCGCCCCTCCCACACAGGCATCCTCATTCCTGCAGGAGACTGCAGTGCCACCAGGAGAGCAGCAAGCCTGGATCATTTGTCCATTCCCGTCTAAGGAATTAAAACTTGAAATGGCAAGTTCGGCCTGGATCTGGGGACAAGGCTCCCCTGGGTCCATCCCACGGGGCCATGAACTGATCCTTTATTTATGCTGGGTTGTCTGTCTTTGTTCAGTTCTGTCTGCTTCGCCAGATTGGAAATGGTCTGCTGGAAAAAATTATGGTGCTGTCTAACATGATGTAACAAGATGTCATCTTCTGACTCCAACGCATAAAATGGATTTACAGGAAGGAGGAGGGGTAAAGAAACAAAGCCCCAGGGAGCACTTGACTCAGATAAAAACCACCGGGTTTTGTTTGTGAATGTCAAAAAGCTGCATGTTATTTTACTTAGAAGAACATGAGAACAGACTGGCGTTTCAGGGGAAAGCAAAAGATATGTGCTCTACAGCCCAGAGGAAAAGTTTGCTGAGAAAACTTCAGCTAATATTCATTTCGCATTGCACACATACACAAACACGCCGCAACCCCTACATGCAAATCACGCAGACATACAAGACAGGAGCCACAAATACCGCACACACACATACACAAACACATATCGACCACCCCATCTAAACCTCCCAGACGCACCACACGCTCACCACCCACACGCATCACCACATATCCAGCAGCATCACCCCAAAGTTGTCGCCACAAAGGCAAACAAACATTATTTTTAATCAAGAATCCTGCAGTTCCTATAACACTGAGCCATGGGAGTGAGCATATATTCTGGCTCAAACCTTTTCTGATGAACATCTGCAAGTCTGTCATGAGCTTTCCAGAATACTCTTTTATGAGAAAGTGTAATGGGAAAGACAAAGTGGGGAAAAGGTCAAAGGTTTTGTGGTTCTTTTTAAATATACACTTCTAGAAAGGCACATTCCAACCCAATTCTAATATAATACAGGGAAGTAACATGAGAAGGAAAGGATATGATAGGGTTCCTTGGTTTTTGTGTTTGTTAGAGTACCATTGCCTATTTCTGCCTATTTCTGATGTGGCCTCTGGGGACTGTCAGCCCTCCTCCCACTACACCTCCATAGGGCAACCCATAGTTCTTTCTTCTTATAGTCCTTCCTTACTCATTGCTAAGCTGAAGGTAGAGCATGTTGGCAAAATGCCATATGTCAAGAAATGAAATAAAAACAGTTGAATTCGTTTTATGCAATATATCCCCTGTTCTGGAAGAACCAAGTAGATATGCAAGAGTGAGCTATGAAATACACATTATGTAATTTCATAATTATATGTACGAGTTAAATCCTCTTGGATTTAAGATTGGCACCTGAAATTTGTCTGCACATTAGAATCACCTGGGCATTGGGCCCCTGGGTGGCTCAGTCAGTTAAGCGCTGACTTTGGCTCAGGTCATGATCTTGTGGTTTGTGAGTTTGAGCCCTGAATCGGGCTCTGTGCTGACAGCTCAGAGCCTGGAGCCTGTTTGGATCCTGTGTCTCCTCTCTCCCTGCCCCTCCTCTGCTCGCTCGCTCTCTCTCTATCTCAAAAATAAAAATAAACAAAAAAATAGTTTATAAAAAGATAGGCATTACACAAGGTAAATATGAATGGGGAAATTCATGCTGATCATTTTTAAGTGATCATATTTCTTAGAATGATATTAAATGGAAAATTAAAAATTCCATGACAAGTTGAGAGGGAAAATGCAGAAATCAAAGAAAAAACTTCATAGTTTAGTACCTCTAATGGCACTTTTCCACCTACCATTTGAGAGAGAGGCCCCACTTTTCCTCTGGACCCCACAAACTAGGTAGCCAAGCCCAATTGTCTGCCTCCCTGACTAGAATGTAAGCTCTACCTGAGCTGGATTTTGACTGTTTTGACCACTGTTGTATCCTAAGCTTCTATACCATACCTGGAACATAGAAGCCTTTCAATAAATATTTGTTGAATAAATAAATGAGTAAATAAATTAATGTAAGCCCAGGTTGCCACACCTCGTCATCTGGAAGGAGAGTGAGTTAGAGCATTGGGCAACTGCAGCGTATTTCATTTTAGAGCCAGCCCACCTGCCATGATGTCCTCATTCATTCTTTTTTTCAAAACAAATTTATTGAGCATGTTTTATGTGCCAGGCAAAGACAGAAAAGCTTTAATCTTCAGCTTTTAGGAGATTACTGCCTAGAAACGAAGAACACAGGTACAAAGAGGTAAAAGCAATGAAATGTCAGAAGCAGCTCCAGAGAACCATGTGCAGGGTACGGCGAGAAGTGCTACTCAGTCATACGTCTGGGGCTCTGGAAAGATGCTGGGAGGGAGGAAGCCAGATTCCCCGACATTAACCCTGGGCTGTATTGCAGCCCACATGGCCCACACTATAGGAAGACTTTAACCTTCCTCACACTCCTGATTCTCACTGCTGCCTCTATCCCTTTGTACATGCTGTCCCTCCAGAAGGTCCTCTTGGCTTCTCTGAATCTCTCATCTTTCAAGGACTTTTCAGTCCAAACTGAATTATCCTATTTCTGAATGACTAGAGCCATTTAGTCCTTGATCATACATTGTTTCATCTATATTAATCTCTCCACCATGCCCTACCCCCAACACACACATACACACCCACACAGATACTTACGCACAAACACCCCGATAGGTGGGAAGCCCTGAAGAACAGTGAGCACCTGCATTATATCTGTATATCATGTGATGTGTGCCTGGTTGCTCATGAGTGAAATCATCCGGCTAGAGTGAGAGGCACAAGTGGGCCCCACACCCCAAAATTGTAGCCTATAAAGGCCTCCAATTCGGATGCCTATGCCCTTAGGGAAGAGCAAGTCAGCCAGAGTCAGCCCAGACAGATATGAGGTCCTCTTCTTCTAAAGGACCCAGCCAGATAGGACAGGACGTGGGCTGGGAGGCACCATGACCTACTAGCACTACCCAGGGAACGCAGAAAGAGTGAACCCAGGCTCCCAGGCCCTTATGCTCAAGCTCCTGCATAAAAATGGAATCATCTGATGCAGATGAAACTATTAATTAGCTAACCAAAAGCTGTTTCCTTTCTGACTAGCCCGGGCAGATGTTCATTCTGGATTCAGCTTTTCCACAGCCATCGCTAAGGGTGCCAAGACACCAAGTCAAGCTGGCCCCCTCCCAGCATCTGCGCCTTACCATTCCCCTCCCGCTTTGGGTAAAATACTGAACTGCCGTAATGAGAACTTACCCTGTGCTTCTCCCCTCACTGGTTTTCAGTGCGCCAGAGCTTAAGGCTTGAAAAGCAGTACTTTCCACAAAACCAGGTGGGCCAGCCGACTGAAAAGCATGAGCTAATGGGTGAAGAAACCAAGATAAAACCCTCAAAAGCAAGGTCTGTGGGGCCAGTGGGTTCATAATATGATCATGAGCACCAGTGAGTTGGGGGCTCATTGGTTTCAGTGAAATTGAACATTTATTGAGTATCTGCTATATACCTAGCCTAAACCTGTAGGGTAATTCATGACAGTTTCTCACTGGGCAAAATAAGATTTTACGGAGGAGTAGAAGATTATGAGCCAGAGTGAAGCTAATGGATATGGCGCAGGCTCTTGATAGGATCACCAGGCCTGCCAGCCCCCAGATACTTATTTGGACAAACTAAACCTCAGTTTCCTCATCTGAACAATGGGGTTGACAGCAGTGGTTTCTTCATAGACTTGAGATAAAGATCACATAATGCATTAAATATAAAGCTCTTAGCCCAGGTGAGCCACAAGTGCTAATACCTGGCTGTTGCTGCTGATGATAATGCTGATAGTAAGAGGAGGAAGTCCTTGATTTTCTGTGGGACATAGGGAGAAGTATCTATTTGCAAATATACCCTTTTCCTAACCTTAAGTCATATTTCTTCTGGCTCAGAGGATAAGCAGCAAGGTCTTGTACCTCACGGTCGCTGGTGATGTAGATGCCAAAGTGCTGACCCTGGGGTAAGACACCCATGGGTCCACTGAGAGTGGAATCTGAAGGCAGGATTAGAAGCATGGGGTCCAGGGCCTGTGTGGGAAAGCCATGTCCAATATCTACTCAGGGGCCCAACGATGA